>FR990126.1:13583710-14208710 GCA_905404295.2 Ochlodes sylvanus | reverse complement strand
TCCTTGCTTACAACGATACTGTCTACGTATTGTTGATTGTAATATTTAATGTGGTGTTCTTTAAAATCTTCTTTTGTTTCGGTTTTCCTTCGTAGAGGCGCTCACCATCTCGGACTTCATTGATACTTTGTAGCAGGATTGTTAACAAGCATTTACTTGATAAGAGATATATAAATTGTAAGACCGCTTTCGATTGGCCGGTAAGGCTTCTGTAAAAGTCAGTCCTGCAGGTATATTACGTTTTTTACATGGATGATCTGCTCGATCTGATAAGACTAAACAAATTGTTTTTGACGAGTATTTTTTTTAAGTATCGTCAGGGTACTTTTTCATAAATATGTTTGTGATCTTTAAACACTATTATGACTTCTAAAAAATATAGCGTACTAAAGCAGTGGTTTAATGTCTAAGTAAGTGGTTAAGTTCAATCGAAATTATTTAAGGCTTTGCCACAGTGTGCGTAGCGTACTTCGATACTCGATTTATATTCAGGAACCCACATGGGTAGCAAATCACGGGGCGATTGAATATCGGCAAGTTCACGTCATACATCGGAGTGAGCTAAGTATTGATAAAATTTATATGTATTCGTCATTATAAATAAAAAATGGTCCAACCTAACGATGCCCACTCAATGGTATCAAGAACATCACATAGGTACGCTGTTCAATATCACACAACACTACCCTCCTTTGCGTCGCGCGGTCGGGTAAAAAGGATTGCAACCTCAAACTAAAATAAGTTAAAAAGAAGAAAAAAGTTTCGCGAAAATTTTCGCACTCGTTCGCCTTTTAAAAGGACCGGAGATTATTCCGTTAAAACAAGTTAAAAGCTCAACTTCTTTATAAAACAAGGTTTTCTTGTTAAAAGTTTTAAGTCCTTGTCATATGCACGGTGAGAATTGAACGAAGGAGAACACTGAACGAATGAACGAAAACGAACGAGGTCTTAGGAAATTTTCGAAGTTTAAATTTTTTATACTTTTCAGTGTCTTTATCTGCCTGTGAGGATTTATCGACTAAAGGAGTTGCCACCAAACAATTTTTTTGTCGTGAAACAGTTTTGTGATCTCTTTTTTCCAACTTCTTTTATCTCTTTCTCTTGCTCTCCGCATCGAATTATGTGGTTACATTTTCGCACATTATATAACTTCATTATACAAAAGTTGTCTAAGAACACATCCACATATCGAAGTAGAAATTAATGACTTAAAGACATCTTATAGTAATGTCTTTTTATGTTAACACGTTCGCTGCGGCGGCTTACGTAAGCAAAGCAAACATCAATATTTGGACTGACAATATTGGTTTTTTTCAAGTTTTCACTTCTACCACGTGTGAATTGCAAAAAATTTTGATTTTATTTGGAATAAAGTTCTAATGGCAAGCTTTTGTCGATCACAGTACCCTTTGAACTTCTTGGGAGTTAAACCCTTATTATCAGTCATTATCCTGAAATTCTTCTTTTTTCCACAGAGTAACAAAAAATATCAGATACATTATATTATCTACTTAAAACTGTATAATGATAAAAACCTTTGCATCATGTATAAATTCGATAGAGAATGACTTTTCTGGTATACTACTAATCGTGCTTGCATTAAAAGCCTCTGAGATTTGACGTATCCTGAAACCGATCACCCATCAGTGATAACGCGCGGCTTGATGTATCACTGACGTGCGATCACTGTCCGTGATACATCAATGTTAGATCAACTCGCGGTATCTAATGATGTTTATTTCATTAGGGTTATGATGGTATAGTGATAGATGAGGGTCGGGCATATTATTTATGTAATATATGTATGCGCGGCTTGCTTACGTAGAAGTTATCAGTCTGAAATATTCTTTTCGAAGATTAATATTCGTATATTTTATATAGAACATTTATGAAAAAAGTCGTATCCATGCAAATTGTTATGTTAACTGTCTTCACTTCGCTTGCTTCAAAACCCATGCCTTAGTCATACTCGAACATAATTTCAGACGGAATTATTTTTCATTTTTATATTTTTATATTTATTATGTACGTATCTTTTTTATTTGTACTACTAAATTCCAAGCTCACTATAAATACATACTAGTAATCCCGCCCGCGCTTCGCTTCGGGAAAACCAATTTATACAAAACTTTAATATATTATTCATATAAACTTTCCTCTTGAATAATTATATCTATTAAAAAAACCGCATCAAAATCCGTTGCGTAGTTTTAAAGATCTAAGCATACATAGGGACAGAGAAAGCGACTTTATTTTATACTATGTAGTGAAGTGAAAATCGCATGTAACGCGGTTAAACTGTTTCTGGAATTAACGGTAACAAACAAACTGACTATAACTCTAAAAATCACTGTTATGACTGTGATCAGTTGCATTAACAAAAAATACTTACAGTAACATTTTCTCAAATATCTTTCATGTACTATAGTTCAGTTTGTTTTATTATATTAAATTTCGTGTTCGATATACGGCCACAAAAATATGGTGCAGTACGCGACCACGCGTAAATAATAGTAATGTTTCATCACCGCATATATTTTTCCGAGTTGCAATAAATTTTTCGATCTCTTGTTTATTTCCCGGTGTGATAAATTGGTTCCTGTTTGTTGGCTGTTCGAAAAATTAAATTTCATTTATGGTTGATGATAAATGCAGGAAACTACATATAATAACAGTAATTTCTGGAGGATGGGACAGGGCGGTCTATGTCCAACAGTGGAAATTCAAAATACTGATGGACAGATGATTCTAATCGATAGTAAATGATCGACCGAGGTAATGGTAGGGGAGCCCGTGGTGCTAAATGGGGATTTACTCGAGCGTCACAGAGACCTATTGGGTTGCAAAGCTTAGATGATAAGAAGAAAAAAATGTTATATGATATATACCTTTTCATCGGTGGGGGAAGCGGCTATAGATTTTTAAATATGTAAAAAAAAACTGATGCATGGACATCCTCGAGCGCGTCAGATATTGATAGCATCAATGCCCTACGTATTTTTAATAATGTACGTATGTTAATCTGACCGTTTGCATGGTGGGGGTTGTTGTATGTAAGGGTTGAAAATGAAAAAAAAAAAAATTTAATCGAGCGCGTCAGATTTTCTAAGGGAGTGTTAAGTGCACCAAAAATAAGCTCTCATTCACTAATCTGACGATTTCGATGGGACGCAAACTCGTGGCCATTCACATAATATGCAAAAAAAATTCGCCATTTTGACATACTCAAGCGCGTCAGATTAAGATATATATGGTTCATCTTTATGTTCTAAACGTACTGTCTCATAATCTGACGATTATCTAGAGGGATTCGCCTAATCTGACAAAAAAACAGTTCACCCTAAAGGCCATCCCTGCAATTTCCCGCTAATTCCATTCCTGGGCGCTTAAAATTGTACTTATGGCATTTATTTTGAGCTCGCGGAGTTCAAAGAAATAATATTTCTATGCATTTGAGCTCTCCCAGCTCAAAAGTCTGATAGAAGTTTCATAGAACACTATTTTTGGAATTTTCAAACCGCAATAACTTTTGAATGGATCAACCAATTTTCACGCGGTTGGCGGCATTCGACGCAGTTTTATCATCCTCATAAGTAATTTAAAAGTTTTAATTGATCGAACCAAAAATTTCGAAGTAATCCCGAAAAAACACTTTTTCGGGTTTCTTTCGTTCACGATATCTCTCGAATGAATCAACCGATTTTGACCAACTTGGTGGCGATCGACGTGGTTTTTCAAGCTCAAGGGCGGATTAGTTTTTGAAGTTGATCGATAAAGCCGTTTAAAAGTTATTCCAAAAAAACCACTTTCAAAAAAATTTTTGCTGGAATATGGTGATGGCGTCATGACAGCAGAAACTGGAGTGGGGACGGAGTGAGAGAGTAATAGATAGAGAAAGAGTGAGAGAGGAATAGAAACGCGGAGAAGGAAATATAGGCATCACGCAGCTGCACGCATTTAACTTTATCGACGATTTTTTTGTTATTTCGGCTTGCGGAAATCGTCAGATTATATATTTTTCGTTATTCTTGAATTATTTCCTTCAAAATAAAAAAAAAATTAACTACGCTCGAGAATGTCAAGATGACGTTTTTTTTTTACAACTTTGCTGCCCTCCCCTTTCTTTACGTCACTCTCAAATTGTCAGATTAGTGGAAGATACACTTTTTAGGAGGTAATTAACTCACCCTACCTTAATCTGACGCGCTCGAGAATGTCTGATGATCAATTTTTTTTTACTAATCTGATCCTGTATCCTTCACGTGCGGCCTTATATATGAGGCTCATTTTTGGTGGAGTTACTTAACCGGGTACAGGGTATCGCCCTGTATATTAATCTGCCGCGCTTCTGTAAATCCAAAAATCCCCTCTTGGGCTCCCCTACCATAAGCAACAGTCTCCGTAAGTAGTTCGACGGCTGCTAGCGGCGAAATTTTTGGCTCCAACCCCTTCTTCGACCCACACATTAGCAGCAGGTGGAGGTGGAGTCATGAGGAGAGACCCATGCTTTGCAATGGGCCAGTAATGATTTCAAGCCATACGAATATCTTGCAAGTTAGTTATACCTGGATCAAGAACCCAACCTGCTAAACAGACTTCGGGTCCTGGTGGTAGAGCTGAAACACGGCTGGCGCTTGCTAAATAACTCGCCAAACTGATTTAGCCAAACTGATTCACCAAGGGGGCCCAGCGGAACACCAGCGCTTGCTGCTCATAGACAGCTAGCATAATGCTGAGCTGGGGCCTTTTCTTGATAATTGCTGCCTACTATTATTAGTATTAAGTTTGTTATTTTTAAGTTTCATGTAGGGGTTAAATTATCTTCATTATCTGGCTGGGAGCGCCAAAGTCAATTCTTTCCTTCTTTCTTTCTGGGTCGGTAACGCACCGCTGGTGCCTTTGGTGTTCATGTCTATGGGGTTCGGCGCCTACTTGCCATCAGGTGGCTCGTCTTTTCGATTAACGGTTATTTACATAAAAACATTATAATAATATTGATATTGCATTTTTACCCCTAGTAATTCTGTGGCAGCGCGCCATATAGGCCACCCGCGCCCGTATAAGAATGCACACCGACAACGTGTCGTAGTATCAGTAAACGCGCCATGCATAATGGAGGCCTGCTGAGTGTCGCGCGCCTGTGTTAGCGGACACCCAGCCGAGCGGGAGCGATTATAAAATGATTATTGTCGGTCATACAGCCGTAATTATATCCTTTTGGGGTTTGAGGTGTGAGGGGCTCCGTTCGTCTTTGAATCAAAGTTCTCCTCGTGGTGCGCCATGTAGAACAACAGGCGAGGTTACGGCGTCTAATACGTTTTTACAGAGTTCGATGGACTTTGTACCATTCAGTGTAATTTGAAGGTGACTCTAAGCTTGGTGGTAGGGCTGAGACTCGGCTGGCTGGCTACACTCCTCTTCTCCTCCTCCTCCGCTTCCTCCTCCTCCTCTTAATTGAGCCAACCTCTAGATTACTTGTCTTGTTCCGGCTGGGAGCTTGGCAGTTATTTTTTTCTTTCTTTCCTGTCCAACAAAACCTTGATTTTACCTTGGACAATAACTATTTAGTTATAAGATTTAATTAATGTAAGGAAAGCTTCATTATGATTCCAATAACAATAAATTATGTGGCAGTCTTCAAGAGGAGAGTGAATATGCTTTAAATAAGTTAGTGCGTTCTCGACTTACGAGTATCTTATGTAAAAAAAATTGTTTTCAGTAGCTTATCTTTCTTTAAAGTGTTAATACATTTTAAATGTTATTAAATTTTATACAATCGCTGTCAGTGGTGCCACGCTAGCGTCGAGAAGATGCATAGCGCATCGTACACACCGACCGCCTTTTCTCCAATATTCACATCCTAAGTATGATTCTGAAATATTATGATGGCATGAATTGCAAAACGTTTGCCTACATCATTTTTGCAGAATTTATGGCTTAATATGATATAATGGCACAACCTTATTCATGGGTGTACACAGCATCGCAATATTAGCATAATGTGACCTTGTGTTTTGGTATAATAAGTGTCTTGTGATTATGTCATCGTTATCAAAACACACATTATCGAGATCGTGAATTACAAGTACATGGAAATTACAATTTTTGTTCCATATCGTTCATTATTAGTTTACAAGAAATATTACAATAAAACACAACTTATTGCACAGCAATCCACCCTATGCTTTTAGTTAAATAAAATTTATTCTTAGTATGTTAAAAATACCGCATAATAAAATAAAGATTTCCAAATTGCCCATATTTATTTGTCCAACATGTTCGACCACCTTTGGAATTCCAAAAGCTACCTTAGCATTAAGACACTAAGATAACATGATAAAAATAATAGATTATTGATAAAGCATTATTAAATATGCAAAAATATTATTTCTTATTTCATGCATACTAATCACAATTCCACCCAAAATTTGACAGTTTTGGGTTTAGGTAATTCGCACAACGTACGGTAACAAAACAAAATCCCTGAACACTGTGTTACTTTGATTTTCATTCCTCATACAATGTAATAAGGTATAAAATCCCCCACATATCTCGTCAACGCATGATTTATCGTATCCACACACACGAGAGGGTCTCATTGTGTTTTAATTACCAGTACTGCGTGAAAAAGTATATTGTTTGCTGAAATTGTTCTTGTGAGTATCGTGCGTTAAAAACATTATATTACAATAGCTTGGAGGAATATTGTGCTGGTATTAATAAGTTCAAGCTATGATGTGGGCATTTCAAGGGAATACTACAACACAATATTTTTATTTTGTGGTCAATAAAGTTATCATAAATAAATAAATAAACAGTGAATGGGCTTTCACGATGTTAGTATTTTATTTACACTTTGTTATCCTATTAATATTATAAATGCGAAAGTTTGCATGGATGTATGAATGTTTGTTACTCTTTCACGCAAAAACCACCGAATGGATTTTGCTGAAACTTTACAATAATATAGCTTACACATCAAAATAACACATAGGCTATAATTTATATTGATATAGTGTGAAATATTTAAAATATATCACTAAATCTTTGCAAACCGAAGGTATAAGTTTCCCGAAGCGAGGGCGGGTCGCTAGTTAATATAATTGCCAGGTATTGACAAAGTCTACGAGGGTTCATCATTACTGACGTCCATATCTGTCTGCAACGATACTGACCATAAGCTTTATATGCGCTGCGCGCATGAATATTCTCAATCATTTTCTATCCTGATAAAAAATATTTTGATAAAATAAATGTTAAGTGAATATGGCATTCAAAAGTTAAGCCATTCAGAAAATATAAGATAGCTGACTTATTCGTCAAGGATTATTTAAATGATTTATAGATAAACGTCAATTGTCCGTCTTTGGTTAACACCGTAGCAAGAGGATAATAATGGCTTCCTAATAATTGAGAGCGACTAAAGCAAAGGTGATGATGATGCCGTACGGATAGGGGAAAAGGTTAGTGGTGACCCAAGTGTCGGAAGTTCCTATGCCAATCACCCACGACGCGTAGTACCTCCTATCTAACGTGACAATAAAGTTTAGCCTTTAGCGGTCCCAAATTCATCTACTGACTACGCCTGCAGCTAGACGATCACTTGCGATCGATACAAGCGCTCGCGGCATGAGCGCGCCAGATCATCTTCCGATTTTACCGTCTGATAAATCGTAAAAATCAATGTTCTCCTAACGAGGCTCAGCAAATATCAAATAAAAAGTCAACACAATCCAGAACCGGAATCAACTGAGCCGAAAGTCAATAGTAGAAATAATTTGCCAGCGACCTCATCCCTGAGCGAACTCAATTAGTCACGTAGCAACGAATCGCGGGATGCCGCGCCTCTGCGCATTACAAAAGATTTACTTCCCATGAATACGCTTTCAAACTTTAATGGAATTGGACCAGGGTTTAATTGAATTATCCGAGTGCTGTGCCCTCTGTACACAGCGACTCGATTATTCTACATCATGATGTATTATAATCCTCATCATATTTCGAGATGCTATTCCCAAATGAGTTGTTTCGTAAAATTATTGCATGAAGAGCGATTTTTGTAGAGCGATTTTTGTATCGCAAATGGATTAGTCGAAATTGTTGTGAGTGCCTATTTGTACCTATGTATTGTTATTTTATTTTCTAATTTTATTTATTATTATTTTGGGTTTATCGATCAATTATTCTCTTGAAGTGAAAAAATAGGCCACAGCGCGTTGTGGTTATACTCAAAATGCAAAATTGCAAAATCCTTTTAGTTTTACACTAATAAAATCCATAAGGCGATCCATGTTACGGTTCTCCAAAGTAAGAATTTCAGTTTTCTCCCTTACAGCTTGTGTAGAAACTTCTGCCTGGATGTATAATGCCTTTTGGGTCGTTTTAAAAGATTTTTTATTCCCCATTCTTACATTATAGAGGCTATAGTTTCCTGACATTGCAAAGTGAGGCCAAAATCTACCACGTATTTTCTGAGTATTGGACCTTTGGTGAGGTAGACTACTATCGCTTGACCATCTTCATACCTGAAAGGAATCAACTTTTTCTTCTGGGTTAATGTCGCAAAAGGGTATGGGGTATTGGCCCATTGAATTTTTCGCTAAACTATAACTTTCCTCAATGTTAACAAACCGCATTAATTAATCATTTACATTCGAGTTAAATCAGTGAACTTGTGAATAAGCCAAAACTATCGTATGTAAGTATTTTAAAAAAGCCTCATCTAAATGCCTCAAAAGAAACCCTCCGCACTCGATCTTTCGTTTTCAATTTAAGCTAACCGCGTACATTTGCCTAATGAACTCTGCTAAAAAATGTGCTGAAGCAGCGGTATCTATACGTAGAACCTTAGTTTGGAGAGTTTATTTATGTTAATTATAATTTATATTAGATTAAAATTTATATTAGAATATTTATATAATATTAAAAGATTATTGTGAATAGTTATTATCTTAACTTTACGACGTGTCTATCTCATATCGTGTATTGTTTATTTGTAATGAAATAATTTCTTTATTTAAAATGTTCATAGCGATTGACATACAGAAAGGAAGAGAGGCTAACTAACCTAACGTTTTTGAAAATAGAAAATGATATATACTTTTTGTTATTTATTATGTATAATAAAGTCAAGTCAAATTACTACTGCCTTTGTGCTTACTCATAATATGAAATACTGTATTAATCTCTTGTTAGTCTGCTTCATAAATACACACGTCTATTTCATTTAAAAAACCACTCTTTGAACGAAAGCTTCTGAAGAAAATCTCTACCAACAAAACAATTCCACACCCCTATACTATTCCAATTTAAAAACCAATGTAACTGGCTTTGTTCAAACAACTAATTTGCATTACAGAGGCGAAATAAAAAACAATAGCAAGCGAAGCCAGAGCAATGAATGGCGTACTTTTAAACAATTGTTTTTTAACAAAATCGATACAATATCAATTGGTTTATAATTGGTTACATTGACAGTACAATGGTTGAATATTTTACTTATACTTGTAGTGTACGAAGTAAAAATCGGTTGAGAGATTTTCGAAGAACTAGTCTAGTTATTTAACACAGTAGACGCTCATTTCAATGAAAACAAAATCACTATCATAATGTTACTGATTTTTTATTTAATCTTTTCTGGGGTAAAGAAAAACAATACAAATAAATGATAACGCTACACCCTACCCCCGCACTGAGATTTTCTGTGTCGTTCCTACCATGGATAATACACAAGAATAATATTAACTCGTCATTGATATTACCGCTTCGCTGCGAATCGAACCCAGAACTTTTCGAACGGCGATCCGGCGCAGTAACCGTTGCGCCACACGTAGAAATATAAATGGTTATTGATTTTTTTTCGAAGCCTACGAGTACATTGAGTACTGGTATAATATGGGATATAAATGAGTATCACTCACTCTAGGTTTTACTCAAACATCATTATCATCCACAATATGGCACTGTCCACACATGAAATCCCTATTTTGTCGGATCGAGTTAAAAATAGCTGATCGAATAGACTTGTAACTGGTAACTGCATTGTCGTTGACTGTACCCCGCAGAATAAAAACCGTCGCATTACCGAAGCAGAGTGCATCCGAGCCGATTAAATTGCGTTTCGGTGCCAAGTCGACTCTTTAAACAATTCGTTGGATTTCCTTTTTTGAAAATTTACATTCGATTTTCAAGTTACATGGCATAATTGTTTTTAATCCTTAATCTTATTGAGAATTAGCTAGGTGTTTAGCCAGACACTAAGAATAATTACTATAGAAACCAAGTCCGCGCGGCCATTTTGAAGCACCTTAATTGAAGTCAGAAATGACTCCAAACATCGGGAAGCTCCGTAGTGTTCAATGTCAACGTACGCCAAACTTGTCTCGCAAAAAAAAAGAATTATGACGATTTGTCCAGTTAAATTGTGTCACAAAATATCTGAAAAGCTATATAAGTGTTATTGCTAAAAACATATGATTATCCGCAGCCGAAGTTCGGGAAAGTTTCGGTTTAGTGCTTCACTTTAGACAGAGCGCTTGTATGAAGACTGTCTTTCTATATTATTTCTATATTATTATTATTATTATTATTCTAAGGCCAGACATTAAAACCTTTATCCACGTCTGTAAATTCATGAACATGTAGGTGCACTTCTTTAGATCACCGAAATCTAAGTAAATTTTCTTAAATGTATTCCATGTACAGAATAATGATATCCTGCAGTTACAATTTTTTACGTAAAGATAATTAACTAAAGTCTTAAGTCTTACCTGACGCTAAATGTCAATCAGCGTTACGAAATTTACTGACTCATTAAACGGTAAATAAGGTATGATTAATTTTGGAGAAATCAACTGAAAATAATGTATGAATATTTTTTTGGCATTCTTCCTATTTACACATAATAATTAGTCGATAATTATTATGTGTAAATAATATATTTTTCCTTCTGGAAATCTTCTTTTTTAATTCTTATAACGATGTCTACAAGAATTTACCAAATCATACAATTACTACAGTTACTGACCTATCTACCCACAAACATTAGTGTTGTTGTCCTGATCGATATATAAATAACTTTAAAAACGCTATTACCCTGCTCACTGTTACCATAAATATTTAAAATCTTTCGAATAACAAATTCCTAGTGTTACTAAGGTTGTGCAATTGCTTTTCGGTGCCAAACCGATTTTAACCGATTGTTTGGCACGTTAAGTGGTAATTACCAAAACGTTCGCTTCTGTAAAACATCATTTTCAGTAAAACGAGAGTAGGTACATTTACATAAGTAGGTTATTTTCAATCAAAGGTAACTAATACGGCGGGTATGTGTGAACGCCGTTGTCCCATCATGTGGTACCTACGGACACAAAGATTTTTGTTGGAGGCTTGAAAACGACAAGCAAGCAGTTGAGTCACCAAATACTTAGTGGTCACCGCCACCCATGGTCGGTAACACCAAAATACTTCACCAACATAATATTATACTCTGAAGAAATAATTAATAGTTTGAAAAACTGAAAACACGCTTTTATAATGCTATCTATAATGCTACGTACAATTTTATTATGAGATATCTCATAATTTAATCAAATTAGTGTATTGTCATCGGTCCTCAATAAATCTACAAAGTTTGAACGAAATCTGGCCGTTTAAAGTGGGTCAAAATCGCGCCCAAAGAAGTCGGTTACAAACAAACATACAAACATACAGGTGAAGCTAATAAAAAGCGTGTAAAAAGAACCCGCTTATAAAAAACTATTTCACGACTAATTCTAGGAGGTTGTTTGTCGTAGTGAGTGACTATTAATCAGTGAATACCGCAACCAAGTCGGTTAAGCAGCAATAAGCGCTTCTAGTTAATAAAACAAATCCATCCAATAAAACGAATTCGTTTGGTATTTTAAGTCCATAAAAAATATATACTTTTCGAAGCGACGCGAGGTAGGTTTCTAGTTCACGATACACGAGTATTGACACATTCCACGACGTTCCCAAGTACGATGTCACCCCCCGCTCCGCTGAAAGCCGGAGTGCCGTCAATCAGCGCAATAATTAATTGATGGGGGCGTCGTATAATGTTATAAGTTATCAATAACTTGCGGATATTGAACATTGCTGTCATTCGCAACCGTATTACAAGGGGATTGTCTAATCTGTTATGTACAAGTACATCAAATGTGATTTCGTATTTTTATTACAAAATAGTTATTAATTTCCAACGATCCGATGATAAGTGGAGATTATTTAAGACATATTATAGAAATATAAATTATTTTATACACATATTTTAAGCACTATTGTATATTATTTGTAAAAAAGAGTTAACTAGTAAAACTTCTACGAATAGGAACTAATTTTAAGACGAGTATCAATGAAAAGGTATTTGAAAATCATATTTATGTTGCATGTTGCTCTTATCTTTTTTAATTTTGAATGGCTGTTTAGGATGAAAAACGGTTCAAAGCTGGTTGGCAAGCTTATTACATGGTTGGATTATAAATTATTAAGGTATGTTACTATATCTTAATTTTTTGTTCAACTAAATTCGAAGGCGGATATTCAGAATACGAACTTGATAATTTTACGTTCGAAGCATGTCGCACACATACCTACTCGTTTAATATGATACGTAATGTCGATTTCAAGGCTAAGATATTTCAATCTCATCAAAACGAACCCCGTGACTCAAACCTCTAAATTCAGTAGTAAACAGCCGCATAAATATTTGCGTTGAACCGCACCAGCCCCAGAGACCCGTCACACCTGTGACTTACCGGCTTCATACTGTAGCTTACCAACTTGACACCGGCTCTTTTACAGACAGTCTCTGCAACGGTAAGTATAACCACGGTAATAGTATAATACTAAATTTTCGTTGACTTGTCATACAGGCGTTGTAATGAAACAATGCTTACTAGATCAAGACTGGTTTATTTTAATCTGCAGGTAGATTCACGTATGGATACTTCACTTCCAGTCTACCTTCTTTCGCCGTTTCTTCTCCTCTTTAAAATTCAACAATTTTAATATGGAACCTCTGCGAAACGGTGGTAAATGCAAGAAAATAGCCGTTAATAAGTGTATTTATGAATACCTACATGAATAAATTATTTGAGTTAGAGTTTGAGTTTGTTACTACAAAAGCAGTTGTGCATCAGCGTAATCGTTCTATCGACATTGCCACAAATACTACATAATAACATGACCAGTATAGAACTATCCCATTGAGATCCGTTGACCGAATTCAGGAACAAAGCATCATTCGGGTCGTCGAATTAATTCGCTGCTAGTATGAAATTGAATATATTACGGCGTACTTACCGAGTACAGATCAAGGGGCTAAATAAAATTCGTTTCTGCGAACGGTATTCAAATTTCACGATGTTTGCCGTTCGCAAATATAATTAATCAACACCTTCAAACGGATGAATACGTCACGGCAGCTCGTGTAATTGAAATGAAATACTTAAATTGAAAAGGAACAAGGCGTTTTACCAATAAAGGGTGTAAGGGTTTTTCTGTGTGTTATATTTGATATGTTTTATATTGTATCAAGGAAGGTTTCTTTGGGTAACTTTGGATTTACACGATATTTTATTTTTCGGGGTGCCAGAAATATGTAGTACTAGCTGACCCGGCGAACTTCGTACCGCCTAACAGTCGATTCTTTTTTTTAATACTTATTCTTGTTTTGCCTTCCCGGAACCCCTCCACTGACACTTAAACTTTATGGTATGCTGTTAAAGTTCAAATTGACTTTTAAGTATAATTACGAATTATTTGGATTGGAATATAGAAAAGTGTTGTTTTTGGACTTTTTCAGGCAATTTTTTAAACTTTTCTCTCCGTAACAACCGTCTTCGTACTTTAAGGAATATTATAAAAAAAGAATTAGCGAAATCGGTCAAGCAGTTCTCGAGATTTGGCTTACCAACAAAATCAGCGATTCATTTTTATATATAAGATGAAAAGAATTTGTTGTATATTTGTACGCCAAAGTCAAAATATAGGTACGAGACTTTAGTTGTTCCGTTGTCCTCAGGAGAAGTGGAGCGACTACTGCGCGAGTATAGACAGAACCAGGATCTGGTTCGCAACATCGGCGCGCACTACTACCAGATCATATACCCCGTACAGCTGCGCCACCACGAAAAGATGGGCATCTCCACACGAGAGATCAACACGCAGAAGGTAAGCTTATTGTTGTTTTCTTTGTTGACTTCATCGCAACACAAAACCGTCCCACTCTATAGCTCGGGTCTCTTGTGTGAGGTCTTGTCTGGTCTTGTGAGAGGTGTGTGTGAGGAGGAGGAATGTGAGGTCTACAGGGCTGGCTTAGTGCAAATTGGAAGACTTCACACACCTTTGAAAATGTTATGAAGAACCCTCAGGTGTGCAGGTGTCTCATGATGATCCACTGAAGCAGGAGATAATTACTGTAATGTAAATTCCCACCTGATAGTAAGCAGCGGAGTTCAAGCTGTACGCACTACTTAACTTATAAAAGCCTACAGCATGAACTTTAAAATTTTAGCACCTTGTAGCTTATAGAGCTAGGAGTGAAGGGTCCCAGCTTCCATTCCCGCCCTGGGCAGATATTTATACAGTAAGATTTTGTCTTGTCCGTTGTTCAGCAGGGTGAACTAGAATCCTCCTATATCCATAGGGAGGATGGCATTGGACTTAAGAATGCAACTTGGACTTAAAGCGACTTACACCCCTATATTTTCTTACTAAATCTTACATTTCTGTAATGAAATCCTATCTTTAAGTAAATTAATATCTATAAAAATGCTGTATTGCCAGCGTTTTGTCAATAAGTGTTTAGCGCCCTATACTTAAGTGATTGCCTTAAAGCGCAAGGCGGATACAAAGGCGGCGTAAAGTAGTATTTTTCTGTAGCACGACTTTCTGGATAATGGTGATTAATGATACCATAGAAGACAGGAGTTTTTCTATTAGCTGAGAAGTTTTCCCCTCGAGAACACTTCTTGTTTTGTACTCAATGTCTGAATTAAGCGTTAAAGCGCGAGTCGTTGGGCGATGTTCGGAGACAATTCAAACATGGTGCACAAAAAATCAGCTATCATCTATTGTTGCGTAATTTAGTGTAGATCACGAAGCAAATACAAAGAGGAGTCGGCCTAAGCAACTGTGCACTGTGATTATCAACTAGGTCCTGACGTCATCACAGGGGGCGTGGCTTTAGTCAGTATCCTGTCAGCTTTCGTACTAGGTTCAGGTGGGGTGCACTGTGTTGTCATTCCAAAATAAATCATATTTCCATATATTTAATTATATATATTTATTTTCTTTGTATTTGCTCCGTAGTGTAAATAGTTTTATACATATACTTATATACATACAAATATATTATGGATATTTCTACATTGAGGGAAACTCACTGTCCGCGTGCGCCCTATTCACAATTTATCATAACTTGTTTGATAGGTGACATCTTTTTTCTTTGTGAGTGTCGAGTTTAGTCAGGACATACAAAAATCCGAATCCTGTCCCGAATAATTTATCCATCAATGTTACACATGTTACAATGTATCGCGCTGAAACGCGGTACCAAGATTGAGATACCAATTTTAAGTTCTTTAATTTCATCCACCCCCAGCAACTAGGTATTTCCAAATTACATAACACGCAAACAAACAGCCAACACAATTTATTACACATCCACAGACAAAAGCAAGCCGTGCCGTTAAAGTTTTGATTGCTTCCAAATTTCTTGTTCACGGAGTGAGTAAACAATCCTTTGATGTTTGCCTAACACGTGAAATCTTATTAGATATTACAAATCTTTAATAAAGAGATCGTGCTATGTTATTGGCAATCTCAGCGAGAGTTTACGTAACTTAGATTGAATAGCGGAGTAAAATTTACTAGTACTACACAAACTAATAGACTAAAGCACTAATAATATGGATTCCTTCACGTCTTTTCCGGATTGAGGATGCCTTTGTTGTACAATGGCGACGATGACCATTTGTTATTTATCAGATGGGGCGTGTTCATTTGTCGGCTGCTAAGAGTAATAAATAAATAACGCTACACTCATAGCCCACACTAGGATTTCCTATGTCGAGCGTGCCATGAACATTACACAAAGACGAGAAAATACACACACACCAAGAACAGATTTTGAGTCATTATTCATTATTTTGACGTCCCACAATCAATACATGCAGTTGTCACAATCGGTACCAAGAAAAATGTGGATAAATTATATTAATTGTTATGATTATGCAATTTTAAGAAGCGACCCACGGCTGCGCAGATAAAGGGAACATCCCAATCGTAATGGTTGAGTTCACAAATATTTGTCTGAAGCCAATTTAACTTTGGCCCTAAGTTGTTTAAACTCGGTAAGATCGATCGACGCCTTTTGCAGGTATTGAAGTAATTATAAACTGTTGTGGGATTCGCCCGAGAATTTAGGAATATCTTTATCACTTCAAATTTTTAAGGATTACGTACATTGACAAAAACAATAATTATTATTTTATTTTTATTTCAGTTAATAGTTTTTTGTTTGTAATGTGGTAAAAACACCTACGTCCTAATGAGATAAAGGCGTCTTAAGGAGATAAATATAGTGAATAACTGAAGAGAGGAGAAAATTGAGTTTGTAACAAGTCCTATACTAAATGCTTCGAACAAATTGAAGTTTTAGGTAAGGTAGGGTTACTTAAGAAAAGCTAAATGTATAAGTTTGAGGTATTTTGTTTCGTATGGTTTTTATATCAAAAGAAATTTCTTTTGTAATAATTCATATTTTCATTACTATTCCCGATTTATATAAAAAATTCTCAAACAAATATGCCAGTTCTGGCATTACAGTTTATAAAGTATTCAGCCATGTGTTTATTTAACTTATGTCAAAAATATCATTCCCTATTTGTGAGAGTCGTAAACAGTATGAAAAACATATTTCCTTTGACATGCATTGACTTGTAAATAAGTCAATGCTGGCATGTGAAAAATAGCCGGTAATGTATGAAAATAATACTTGAAACAATTTTTGAAAATTTCATTTTAGTATGCTTTTTTGTTTTTAGTAATACGACACTGCATTTTTTATTTTACAATTTATTTAAGTTGAATTTAAGTTTTGTTTAAGTTCCACTTGAATGTTGAGTAGTGTCGAAAGAGTTTCAGTATAACTACTATTACTAGTCCGTTGAAAAGTTACATTTGGGGTTGAGTTGGTCAGAGGACGCAATTTTATTTTTTAGATATCAAGAGGGGGGCTACTGTTAAGTTAAATCCAAGTTTGTGGAGTCGCAACCATTGTCCTTCTCCTGCCAACGTGGAAACAAGAGTTCAGTAATTTTTATGGACTATGTATCTGGCAAACTTTTAGGCTCAAATAAAATTTGTAAGAACATTTTTAGTTGTACGACCATTCTCTACAACTTTGATCCAGTACCTTTTAGTCGTAGGGATATCTAGTATAATTACTGGTAGGAGAATAAACTCTGAGTTACAATAAATATTTACGAACAAAGTAACCGGCAGACTGAGTGAGTATTTCGTGAGGCAACAATATCATTAGCTTTAGTAACGTTGCCATGAAGTTAATTGCCTTTACTAATGAAGCAATCGCTTCTGTCTGATTCCCACTCTTAATTGTACGGTCTTAAGATCCACAATACAGCCACAATGTTAACTCATCATACTACTGATAGTTAAAAACAAAATGGTTAGATCAAATCCATTTACTAATATGCTTTGATTCTATTTTTTTTTCTAATTTGATTCTATTTTGATTTCCGTAGCCTTGTTAATAGCGGCCCAGCTTGCGATACAATCAGTCTCAGGTTCGATTTTCGGCCGGGGCAGATATTTATGCGACATAAAAATGTTTTTTCTCGAGTCATAGGTGTTAGTGACGTTGTCCATGCCACCGTGTGTTAGCGTTAATTTACTTTATTTATACTTTTCATCCGACTGTTACATTAGCAAAAACGTAAACACATTAGTGTTTAACAGTCTCTGTGTGAACGTTTATTCTTTGTGGCCACATATAGACCAAACGCGTGAACCAATTACGTTGATTCTTGCGTCAATTGATTTGTTCTCATCTTCCAATCTCTTGGGTTGGGCACATATTTGTTATGGGCGACAGCACGGAGGACAGGACGGTGCTGCATGCTCGTGTGGTATCTTAAATCCGTAAAAAACTGAACACGACATCATAATTATCAATGTTAGGATCATTCACGATTTAAAATTGGTTAGCTACTCCTATTGCGTAGGAGGGTTTAAAGTTTTTAACTTATTACTTGTTTTGGGTTGGATACTTACAAATTTTATTGAAACCAGTTACTTCAAACTATTTTGAAAAACAAAACGATGTTTACAAAATGAGTAATAATTCATTGCCGGTATAGCAGAGGGGGTCAATTTATTTCAGTTTTAACTTTTCTCTATGTATTTTCCCATCCAATCTCGGCCGCCAAGTTTCGTAATTGGTCCATGGACAAACAAGGTACCCGATATTCGATTACAGAGACTAATTCTGTTTACATACCGTCTGGGCCTTAGGCACAGAGGAAAAGTTCGCTCAAGGCTTTCATTTTCTGCTGATTGGGAATAGAAAATGGAAATTTGAAAGCCCGAAGTAGGGTAAAACAGTTGTTTTGAATGGTGAGAATAAGATCGATAATGATCAGCGATCTTTTTAATATTCCGTTTTATCACAATTCTTAGATCTAGCAATATTAACCTGGTTTAAACACTTAAAAACTTTACATTTCGCCGCCGCTGTCCGACATGGTCACCATTACGCAATACGGATAGTCTAACTGTGTTTAGATGGCTTTGAATACTAAGGCTTGTTTATTAATTTGCCATATTAAAAACTATCTAATATAACGTAAAATCTACTTGGTTACACATATTTCGCATTTCGTTTCCTGTGCCTTTGAGGAGCTTACTATATTTTTAATGTTCAGTTGGCTCAGAATCGCAAAACGACTGATTAGTGAATTGAAAGACATTCGCAAAATGACAGAGTCGCAAATTGACAGTAACAAAATGGCGGATTCGCAAAATGACTTAATCGCAAAATGATGGATTCGCAAAATTACTCGTTCAGGGGAGCTCCCGTATAATCAGATAATATGTTTACTGAAGCGAAACAAGGTCGAGTTACTAGAATTTGTCTAAAAATATATCGGCTCGTTAAAAATATACTTGCCCGCCTCTTCTCGAGCTCTCACTTCAAAGAAATGTCTCTCAAGAGCTCTCCAAAATTAAAGATGCTTTGAATTTCAAAAAAATAATTAAATTTAGGGAGATTCTCTTATTTATGCGTGATCATAACGTTTTTCTTCAGTTCAACAATACAAATACTTTAAGTACTGTTCTTTAATCACCATTTATTATCTTATAACATAAGTGTGTAAGTAGTCGGTGTGTAGGGAATGGTCCTGGTAGAAGAAAATGGAGTTTCTTGCCACTTCTTCCAAGACCATTCACGGTAGGGTCATTGAAGCGATGGCTTAGTTTGACTTGTGAGAAGTGTTTGTCAAAAAGTAACTTTGAATAAAATATACTAGAGAATTTTATATACTAGAGACCCCATCTTCATTACTTTAACTACGATCCCACCTGTTGTTATTCTTCTTAACATAGTATAAAACAAAGTTGCTTCCACTGTCTGTTCCAAGTCTTATCTAGTCTATCTTTAAAGGATAGCTTACTATACATGTTTTAAAAAACTGGTCACGTACAATGCGGTAATTGGAAAGCTATTTAGAGTGATACAGTATCAATCCTTATCGACTTAAATATGTTAGTGACTTTGAGCATTTCAGGCACATTATGATTAGCCATTAAATAAATTAATAAATAAATTTAAATGAATATCTTAGGAGTTATCGCAAAATGAAAAATAACGCGCGTGAAAATAAATTCGCGCGCAATTTTGGAGTGAGGGTACTAAGGGACACGTTCCCGAAGCGAAGCGAGGGCGGGTTTAAAATACTAGTTTAAATATTTGTTGAAGATTATTATACACTGCTACTTTTTATGTCAATCCACTTATCCTGAATATTTTATTTTCCTCTCTTTCTAATCTCTCTCAGTACCTCTTTTGCTTACTGCTGTGATAACGGTACGTGTAGAAAATGTTTAATATTTATCTGTTATCTTTGTGTACGCCGCTATCCTTTCAGTATCACATTTGTATTCCTATCCCTTTGACGGGTTGCCTGGAAGAATCGGTTACGTTGCGATAACGCTGCTTATTGTGTTGTAATTCTTGTTTGGTTAATTTATATTTGTTTGGTTATTTTAGACGACCCGAATGGCGCAATGGTTAACACGCCGGATCGCCGTTCCGCGGGTCCTGGGTTCGATTCCCAGCGAGGCGGAAATTTGAATGATGAGTTTAAATTTCCGTTGTTGGTCTGGGTGTGTGTGTTCTTGTCTTGTGTGTTGTCCATGGCACCCGCGACACAGTGAATCCCAGTGTGGGGCTATGAGTGTGTAACGTTATTTATATTTATTTATATGTCCTGTGGCTTGCGAGCAATGATAAGTTTATCTTAATTTAAAGTATAAATATTAACTAAAGAATTTATTCGATACGTATGTATCTACATTTTCAAGCCCTAAGTATATTTAATTGTTTATAGAAGTTATCTCAAAGAAATCCCTGTTTTACTTTAATAAATTAAACGAATAATTTGACTCTACCAACAATGGACCAGGCAAACGAATTTTTTTTTACACGTCAAATAAATCTATAAAAAATTACAAGAAAAACTGTGTTTTTACTTTTTCCATATCTCAATAAATGGCTGAGATATTAACGATCAAAGTGCGTATTTACGGACGTTGGTTTTTTTAATAACGAAGGCGGGCGGTCACTACTCGATGACGTCATCTCTCAGTAGTCGCGCTTAGTTGATAGGGATTTTTGACCGAAATGTTAATTTAAACTCAAGTAAAGCCGCGAGCAAACCTTAGTTATCAATAATAAAATAACATATATAATTCACATACTATCTACTACATCTATGCAAAATTTCAAGTCTGTATCTATAGAAATAAGAAAGTTATAGATTTTTGAACTGCATAGACCCATATTTTCTATACTTGCGCCGTATCATGCTCGCGGCCGAGCCACGTCGTGACGTCATAGCGTAAGCGCGGAAATTCAAAAAAGGGCTTGAACTTCTCGTCTTTATAACTTCGGAAATACTGCATGTATTGAAGTGAAATAAAAAGTTATGTAATGTATATGACCTAAGCTCGGATTTTAGGTGTATTTGATAGTAATATTTTGACCCTTTTGCCTTCTCCATTCCTACATTTAATAGAAAATCTATCAATATAAAGGCATATGTATCTTCTCTCCAGTCTCTTCTCAAAATGTAAGGAGGACAGACCATATTTGACCATACTGGTGAAGGTGAAGGTTTCAAAATTAGAGGTGCGGTGAGGTGAAAAGTGCAAGATTATTTCCCAAGCTCCTCTGTTCGAGAGTCCGACTTTCATTTGGCTTATTCTGCTATAGTAATATTTACGTGTATACATATACTAAATGCTAATGATTTTTATGGCTTCAGATCATTGGAATTACTTGTAATTTCGTTCACCGTAATAAATAACTGGAATTTAAAAACCAGTGTCAATAAAGTAGAGCATTGTTCAGTTGGCTTACATGCACATAAAGCATTTCAGAAGTAACTTTGCACCCCTTTCAATCCGCGCTGGAATTTGGAGGTATTCCAGCGGGTGATAAATTATGTGCTTTTAGTGTTATTGCGTCGCTCAGTTTTAACTTTCTTTCTTACCTGAACCACTTAGTTTGAAATTCTAATTGTTTGTGTCAACAGATGTTATAGAGACTAAAATAATAATTTTAAACGCTAACACACTCACACCCTCGCACTAGGATTGCCTGTGTCGCAGGTGGTATGGACAACACGAATAACACATCATTAACACCCATGACCCGAGAACAAACATTTTTCTGTCACATAAACATCTGTCCAGGCCGGGGATCGATCCCGGGACCCCTCGCTTCGCAGGCAGGGCAACTACCAACTAGGCTATGGGGTCGCCAATATATCGGATATGAAGTTTGTCGACCATCTCACTAAACGAGTTGTCCAAAGTTAGAGTTGACATTCGATAAATTTGCCGAAGTTTGGCCAAACAACTGGCGTAAATTATTGGACATCAACATAACTTTCTTGTCTCACACTTTCCAAAAATTACTTCGTAATAATTTGCGGGTTCTTGTTATAGACTTGTTTATATGATTATATTTTTAGCATGTTTTTAAAAAATCTATTTTAAAACTACTTATAAAAAAGCAGGACCTACATAAGTACAATACTCGTATTACCTATATTGTTTCCTTTGTAGTTTAAGATGTATATGAAAATTTAAATAAATAAATAAATAATCTAATATGTAACAAACACGATTTATATTATAAGATAGTGTCATTGAGGCATTATCTAAAGTCTCCCATAAAGAGTACCAGACTTATATGTATTTAGGTACCATTTGTCTGAGTACCAGGATGCCGAAACAATCTAAAATCACGTCAATTCGGTCTTCATTGTGGACGATAGGACAGACAGTTGATACAATAAATTAGACATGTTAGAACACTATGTTCTATCTTAAAGGCATACACCATCACCATCATCTTCCTGCCCATTTGCCAAATTTATTTGGGGTCGGCGCAATAAGTTCTCTTCCCTATAATTCGTCACTTCTACACTGACTCCCTTATCTTAAATATCATCTCTCACACAATCTTAAAGGCATACAGTGATTAAAAGAATACATAATTAATATTTAAATCTATTAGAATTGACAAAATAAACGAGCCACGGATAAATGAGAACTATAAATCAGAAGTACAATAATCTTGTATAACGTCTTGCAAGAACCAAAATTGCTGTATGGGTTATTATAAAAGAATAAAACATAAGAGTAACTTTTACTTCAACTGACTATAACTATTCAAATGCTGTTATGTAGTTGGACACAAATTAGATATCTTTTCAAAGTGGCCAGGTTTCAAGTCTCATGTAGGTATAGTGCAAACTTTTGCCGTACTCGCTGAACTTCGATGGTATGCAATTTGTTACAGCTACCCGCCCTGGCTCCGTTTTGGCAAACTTATCCTGTTATATCCAATAGATATGTTTAGAAGGATATAGATATCTGGTTACCGTGGCCAACATGAGATACCACGAGAAAGTAAAATTGTATGTGGCTCAAGAAAAATTCGACAGCTGACATGTCACAATTACAGCGCATTTTCGTGACCATATTATCGAACACATATATGTAGGTACATTCGCTCGACGCTGATGCTTCGAACGTCACACGTCACACTCTGCGGCTCTCCGGTATGTTTCTTAAGACCTTTCAACTTCTTTGTTCTTCCTTATTATTTATTTGCTAATGAATACGTACAATTGAAATATTAACAGTTGTGTTAACTTCAGTTATTAAATAATGATAAAATACATCTAAATCATCCCAAACCACCTTCAACGCTAATATAATCTGCGGGAACTTTAAGTTTTATGGAGGGAAGCGGAGCGGCTCACCACAACGTCTTTACAAACTATTAGACAGCCCAACTATTTGACGTCGGATAATCTATGCAAGTTACTCAAGAAAACTTAGTAAAATATGGCGGACGGCTACTCGAAAACATCGGCCATTTTGTTTTGGTAGTTTTAAAGGTTATTCGATCAGTTTCTTAATTTCATTAGTTGTTTTGGGTGACAAACGGCAAGTTACTACTGAAACAGTTTAGATTTTACAGTATTTAGATAGGAAATATTAGATAGAAAATAAATTTTGTAGCGAAATTACTCGATGTAGTTTCACATATTACGTTTTGGTTTGAAACACTTTGAAGCTGTAGCACTAACATTGAATGTGTGGATTTCAGTATAACAATTGTATAAATTCAATGAAGGATGTTGTTCCGACAGATTTTCATATTGGCGATAATTTCTACCAGTTACTATCTACCACAAGGTGCGTCAGGGAATTCCATTCCAAAAAAATCGTGATAAAATCAGCCTTTGAAATTTCCTACCTTCACGACACAAAGATATTATTCCCGAGCACATAGTTAATATCAACATTATACACCACCAAGCAGACGGTTTACGAGAAAGCCAGGCTCTGTTAACTGAGGGAGCAGCGCTTAACTAATCGCTGCGGTGAAGTTAACAATGCGTTGACAGCGTAATTGAATTTGTTACTAACTCTTATGCGGAAACCACAACTCACTCCGTATGCGAGTAGTGTTATAGTTTAAAAAAATTATAATCTGATTCAATTAAATTACTGGCGACGTACTAAAAGAACAGTAGGTTATCTTAAAACGAAGGTATCGATAAGGCTTAACTGTGTGCGTGTGACATCGTGTACGTACTCACCGTAGAATGCACACAAACGAATTTATCAAGCATAGGACACCGACTCAAATCTATTGTGTCATATTAAAATTATACATTTTGCTATCGTACAATGCGTCCGTGACAGTTTATCCCCAAAACTTGATTACTGCGACGATTCTCCGAGCTTTCAAGTTGTCTTCATTAAGTTATCCGTCCACAAAGATTTACCAGAGGAATCAGGTAACCGCAGATAGAAATACCGCGGGAAATAACTTTGCCGGCTTCCCCAACTTTCTTAAGTACCTAGGGATATTTTACATCAAACAGAATGCAACAGGCAGATCAGTGGTAAGGAAGATTGATGTGATTATAAAATTCCACGTCCCTTGTCGATGATGCTGGGGCATTTACTCTAAGAAGTATAGTATTTTAAGAAGATAGATACCACGTCAGTTGGCGTAACTGATCGCCCGAGTTGAGCTACTTCGAGCGTCGTTGGTAGTAACAAAGATGTAGATGTAGGCAAAATTACTGAAGAGCTATGTACATCGTATATTTACCTTCTAACTCTCCCGTACCTACTTAGAATCTTCTTACCTTTGAGTGGCACAACAAAATACAAACATTTAGATCTCTCTCACTAGAGTTTCGAGGTTGAACATCCTCTAAGATGAGATGAGATGAATCAGAATTAATGAATGCAATGGAATGCTTACGGATTACAGTCACATTAATCAGTGCTTGGCTTTAACCACAAGACTCCTACACGCTACACACATTAATTCTCATATTTTAAAAACTGTTGGTCGTCAATTATCACTGCAGCTCCGCTCGTACTAGTTGGCATCATCTTATCAGAAGCATTAACAAGTTGTCGGGTCAGAGGGATATATAAAGTAGGGATAGGTAAAGTAAAGGGGTGATCCCTAACACCGGACAGGAATACTTACCAGATCTTCAACAGGACCCGACCATGCCAGACCACCGTTCAAAGGGTTCAGGGTTCAATTTTCAGCGAGGCGAATATTTGAATGATGAGTTTAAATTTCTCTTCTCAGCGTGGGTGTGTATTCTTGTCTTATGTATTGTCCATGGCACCCACGATAGGTACAGGGAAGACTAGTATGAGGTTATAAGTTCATAGAGTTACTTACAAATAGAGTTACTTTCGTAAGAAACGCAAAAGTAATAAAATATGAAATCTTTGAAACTGCCTCTTTAACAAGTTTATCGTTGTTAACGCTCCAAATTTCTAACAGAAGTAAGTAGAGTGTAAACCACCGTTTCTGCTTGTGGAACAAGCTCGTCGCGAACAGTTGTTCAGCCGCAAACTAAGTGAATGTACCAACTTCTGGTATCATGAAATCGTTGTAGTTGTTTGGGGTATAAGGAACGCGCTTCACTTTACGTATCTTATAACTATCTATGTAATAGTATTGCAATTGGTCGATGTCAGTTCATGGAAGATGTGTGAAGAAACCTAGTTTTATTTTAATCAGTTCACAAATTAATTTATACGGGTGTAGAGGCATAGGTTTTTCGAAGCAAAGTGAGAGCGGGCTACTAATTAAATATGTATAATGTGAAAGATGTGGTGTAAAAAAAAACATCTTCGCCGTAAATAAAACTAAACTTAAATGAGAGAATAACAACATATCCTGTGTGGATGAAAACATTAGAATATTATGGACATAATTGTTGACCCGGTCGCTTGGTTTTACGTCCAGCACTGAAAGAAATGAACGATCAGGTAGATATACTCGTACCTATTGTGATCTATAATAGCGTTTTCACTCAACACTCATATCACACATACATTTTCGAAACAGCACGACACGAATGCTCGAATATTTTTTACCCGAACGCCTTAGATGACGCACGCGCGACGTTCTAACAACATAATTCACTTTGCCATACCCATTCACACTTGTTTAAGAAATGCGCAAGGGGTCCGAATTTAATCAGAAGGAAAATGAGTGCGGAGAGGTATCCAATTTACTCGGAAGCGATGACAAAGAGCTGGCAAGAGTGGCGCTTACGTGAATAGTGTTTTGATGTGTTATGACGTTTTTAACCCTAATAACTGAGATCTGAATGGCCTTATTACATTAACTTGGTTTGATTTAGGAAGAAACATGCTTTTGTATACGCTTAAAGACATTTATATCGGTAATACCGGTGTCCTTTTATTATGAAAGTCCTCGAAAAACGGCCTCGCCCCGGTAATAGAAGGACTGATGGCCTAAAAAAGACAGCAGAGAGCCGCTGGATTCAGAGTGCCCAAAACCAGTCGAATTGGCGCCGATTTGGGAAGAAGATGCCTATAAATTTCGGAAAGCTGTTAGAGAGATAGATTGTATCTGGTGCTGATGATGCTGGTTTGTTGGGTTATCACATAAAACCTAATAATTATACGATGCTATGAATACTATATAATACGTTATGAAAATATTGTCATAAAAATTCTATTGATAGCGACAAAAGTTGATAATTATATCATTGTTGGACAGCAGACTGATTCGCTTGACTATTTTTTTAATCTCAATTATTTATTGTTACAGGGGCGATTTGGATCGGACTACCAGCAAGGCACAAGATCTCGCGCAAGGGTAAGTAATAATATTAATTCTTCAAAGGTTAAAAAAGAAGTTTGTCTGAATAGATAGACACTTCTTATTCTACTAGGGTTATAACCATTTCTATGTTCGAGAATTATGTTCAAAATTATCAATAATTTATTGACATCTTTCTAAATCTGTGTGTTCTTCTCTTTCTCTTTAATGGTAAGTACTCCAAGCAACTCTTTGGATACTTTCAAACGTCGCCTTTTCATGATCTTACTTCTCGGCGAAGATTGAAGCTTTACCCATATAGACTGATTCGTGACGATCTTCCACTGTTCATATTCATTCAATTCTAACGCGTATGTGCACACGCGTACTCGTACGTGCTAACTGCTAAATGAATTTCTTTCTAAGGCTTTCAGGCTTTCTGGAACACTATGACATGGAGTTCTTTAATGAAGCTGTAGAACTTAATACTGTAAAGATTTTTTTAAAACAAGCATTTAGTGAAAGCTTTAAAAACCTATGTAAACTTTTAGACAAGTAGTAGACCTAGCACAAGAATATTTCAGCCGCTTCTTACGACAATCTGGTCTTCAAGTATGGGATTGGGGTTTGTAATGTAGGCCGCCGGAAGACGGCAAAATATGAAACCTTTAATAATATTAAATGTTTCATTATTTTCGAAGTACATAAGTGCACATAACTACTTATATGGTTATACTCGCAGTGCTATTTTACTTGTAGAGGTGTAGTCACTTTTTATCTGTGACACCTCATATACTATGAGCTACGGTGACATTACTCACTGTGAATGCCCTACAAATCGTATTCTTGTCGTGGAGCGCCCTTCACGTCATCTGTCGGCTTAATTAGAGGCCAAAGGCCAAAGAGGCTCGTTTCTTGTATGAGAATTTTCTAGTTTTCTTGCATAAAAATGAAATAAAATTCTCAACAGCCCGGTTTTATAACCTGTTTGATACTTTATAACGAAAGGTACCATCATTTTAATACTAGCTGAATGTTAGTAAGCTTAAACTCTTTTTAGTGTTTTTTGAAAAAAAAACAGATAAATGTTTTCATTATTATTTTCTCTTGGTAAACTCTGCGTTTATTTTACTTATTTTTTTTAATGTAAATTTTTTAAGGTGAAATTATGTAGTATATTCATCTCGGAAAAATTATTAATTTTTTTTTTAATTCAAAAGTAACATTGCTATAATTATGTAATTGAACAGAGTACAAAGTAGGGCATTTTGTAGGTAATCATGTTCTCCTCTAAAAATGTGACGGGTACAGGCCTTAGTCCACCACGCTGGCCAAGTGCGGATTGGCGGATATTTACGGTTTAATATTAGGTATGCATTTGGACTAATTTCGCGAAAGTTCACTAATTCTATTTATAACACTAAGATAATGAAATGGTTTATTGTAAACTAGTTAAATAGTTCACATACTCGTAACGTTAATTGAATGTTTCGCTGTTCATGACCAACAAACTTGGAAGCCAGATTTTCAATAGTAATTTTGTTATGCTAACTCACGTACGGAGGCCTTTAATCTCGACTCTAATTAAGGCGGCAGATGTCGCTGTTGCCAATTTATTAGGCAAAAGACCTCGGCAATTTGTGGGTAATACGTGAGGGCCTATAACGTCTTAATGTATGTAAACTAGATGCCTGGTGCCCCGATTTTGGCGACAATTTTGAGCTACTACTGTTTAAGCTGGCTCGAGTCTGAAGGATTGGCTTACGATATTAAAACTTGAGACGCAAATTTTCTGTACATTGATTTTTTTTCAAATTTCTATTATGGGGCATACGAATACACATACGTATACAATACAACAGTGCCAACAACAAACAAAGTGTGTGTGTGTCTGTCCGTGTATCATATGAACCGCAAACGGACGTCAATATAATTATCTTGGCTCATCATCATCGCAACCAAGTAAAGGGGAACAAATCCTTAATGGCCATTAAAATTGAAAGTTGATAAGAGAAACCTAAAGCTATTATTGTCAAGTTTCATCAAAATCCATTCGGTAGTTTTTGCGTGAAAGAGTAACAAACAGACATTCATACGTCCATAGGATAAGTTATATATTTTTGATAATTCACACTATATCTTCATAATTATAGCCTATGTGTTATTCTGATGTGTAAGCTATATTATTGTAAAGTTTCAGCAAAATCCATTCGGTAGTTTTTGCGTGAAAGAGTAACAAACATTCATACATGCATACAAACTTTCGCATTTATAATATTAAAAGGATTGATAACTGTCATGTGATTGGTGATTATTGCAAGATAACAACAAATTGGTTGACATAAGAATCATTAAAATCTACCCAAACTTTTGGTCCGTAGAGCGTCACAAACGAAAAAACATACATAGAAGCAAAAAACAGTGACGTAGCGCACTCGAGTAAAAATGCGAACATTGCTTAATTTTGTTAGCCACTTATGTCGACACAAGTGACTAACAAAATTAAATACAACGTAAGCTACAAGCGGCAAACGTAATTTGTTCAAACAAATACACGATATCGAATAACCCCTTGTAATTAACCACGAAAATCCGTTACGACGCTCCCTTCGCCACTCTACGTGAAATTATGACGAGGATTTAATTCAAAGCCTCGTGTCCCTATAAATCACACCTGGTAACTTTGGTTCGCTCGTGTAATAACTACATCCCTATTCAGACCCGATCCAATCAGAAAGTGAACCTTACAGCGATTATAACAGAACTTGATATCACTTGCAGCGTATCCAGAATAAATACTAATCATTATGAGATTGGTTACACGAGAAATTAATACGTCCCTAAAAGAAGGATCTATTGACCTTAATGTTTATGCTTTTAAATAACTCGACTTCTCTCGTTATTCCCCACTCTGCTCCGGTGATAAAAGCTCGTTTTCGGTTGGTAATTTGGTATTGGTTGATTGAAACGTCATGAAAATCATTGACTGGTATTTGCTGTTCCTATATTCTTTGTAACAAATCGTTAAGTGTTAATTACTTGTATTCTGTGAAGCCTCCAAGATAGTTAACAATTTATTGCTTGCATCAGCCGAAAAATCACTTATCGATTCCAGCCAATGAACACCAGTACTTTAAGTTTCCATAGCATTAGCAAAAGAAGGAAAAGAGAATAAAAGATAGCGTCGTAGACTCCGCTAACAAAGCTTAAATTCATAAAATACAAATTAGAGTAACGAGTAGCTATTGGGAACATGACACCAATTCCAATAACGATCTCTGAAACGTAATCAAAAGCAAATAAAAAATAGTGCGATGTCACAGAATGGAATGCGCACCTCTAAGGGAACAAGTTCTCACCCCTATCTTAATTACTTACTCACCCCACGTTATCGGAAACGCGCCGTAATTATTCCCCCCTTTATGTTATTTTCCTCTTAAAGGAGAAAAAGGGGGGTAAATTCAATCATAGACGGACTATGAGGTGAATAAAATCGATCAATTTCTGCCTCTTATAATAAGTACCATGTCTTTTCTGTTCTTATGTTGTTAAAAGGATTTCTACTGTGATGGATGATTTTAATTACTGGTTTATCTCTGTTACACTTTTAAAACCACTAAAGAATGACAGCTGGAGACAGGAAATAATACTCTCGAAGGTAACACGAATTTCACTTGTATTAAGAGTCAGACTTTGCCAGAATTGTCAAACTATTTGTATTTTTTTTACAGAATATAAGTTACGGCTTTGATTACGATCCCACCTGTGGGGTAAGAGACGATGTGGTCTTAAATGATAAAACGCAATATCTTAGTAAATGCTTATTCACTCTCGACCTCAAGACACACCTTATAATCGAACGTAGTAATAATGGTTTCCTTCGATGTGAGTTCTAGTTCATTCAAGCTACCGTGCGATCGAGCGCTGTTGTCTATCGAATTCAATTCTTAAACTTGATTATGAATAAATTAATATCACGTATATGGCGGCTGACTCAACGGTGATAGCTAGCTAGCTATGCAGGCTTCACGGAAACATAATAAACCAAATCTAATACCATTAGGAGCATTTCTAGCATATTTATAATTCTATACCTATATATAATCTGAATCTCGGAAACGACTCCAACGATTTTCATGAAATTTATTGCGTCAGGCGGCGGTGATAAATCGATCTAGCTAGATTTTATTTTTAGAAAACGTCGTTTTAACCGTGTTTGCAGGCAATGAAAAACCAGATGTAAAAAATAAAAAAATGCCAAGCAAAGCGCGTTCATCCAGGTACTAATATTAATTGCTTGATAATTATATTGACATTTTGCTTAAGAAATTTAAACAGCCCCGTGTCATTCCAACGCGCCGAATACGTCGGATGCCAAATAATTTGATGTTGATCGATGCTGGTTGAATCCGCCGATACTAAATCTTTCCCTAATTGACTTGGACGGGAATTTGACGGATCCAGCGCTCAATGGATTCCTTTTAAAGGTTTAGGCTATCCGTCATGTGAAACTAGGCAATTTATACTCGGGTTCAGAGGTTTTGAATGGGATTTTCATTTAAATGGGAGATGTTTATTCCATTTTAATCGTAATTAAAGACTTGGTTTTTTTGTGAATTTAAAAATAAAATATACCTGCAAGCCAAAAAAAAATATGTCAGACGTTATTTTTTCGGTAAAACATAAGTTTAAGAGTAATTTGAAAATAACTATGTATCTCTATTTTTTTCGTTGTATGAATAAAACCTTACAATTAAAACAGCCTTTTATCTTGTATTTTCTTGTAGCAACATAATTGAATGGTAATAACAGATACGTCAATTTTGCTGCTCAAATAGATTTTTACCACCAAATTAAACACTATTCACACTACAAGTAAACCAAAATCGCAGTAAGCAAGGAACACAAAGGCTGCACTTAATTCAAAGATATACAGCGAGGAACAAAAACTATTAACATCGTGCCGTAACTAGCGAAGAAAATGTGTTGGGAGCAAGTTTTTTACACGAGATTCACCGAGCAAGTGATAAATCTAGAGCTTCCCGACATTATTTATCTAAGATGTTTTAGAGTGTTGTCCGAATAGGAGCGATGTACGGGCGCAGGGATAAATAGCGATTCTTATACCACGGTTTTAGTAACGGTACCTTGGTATTAAGTCTTAAATCAACGTGGATCTACATATTTTATGTCACCTTATACCGTCGCGGATGTACCATATTTTATATGTAACCTATATTCGTGATAGGTTGATTTTATGAGGATATTTATACCAGTTACGAGATTGTCTATTTGTTTGAAATATGAACTTCCGTGTAGAATCATATCCAAGTCTATTGCGTAATTTTATTTTATTATGTACTAATGATAGATGATATGCAAGCAATAGTTTCATCACGTTTCATCACCGTCGTTGCAGCCCATAACCGTCCCACTGCTGGGGTTGGGTCTCCTCTCACGATGTGAGGGGAACGAGTCATAGTTTACAACGGTGACCAAGTGCAAATTGGCAGACTTCAAACACCTTTGAGCACATTATTGAGAGCTCTTATGTGTGCAGGTTTTCTTACAATGTTTTTCTTCACTAAAGCAAGTGATAATTAATTTATAAAGTGATAATTTACGTCCGAGTAAGTTGAGAATATTCTACTTGAGCTCTTTACGTTCCACTATACGTTCCAAAGTTTTTCCAGGTAGTTGGGATCGCGGCTGGCATCGAGCGATAGAAATATTACAAGGTTTTATCCGCCTTTTTTAATTTTGCGCCACGTTACGTGTTCGTAGGTAAACCTTATAGAAAAACCTCCTCAAGGCACTTGGAGAACTTCTACAGTGCATCTAACTTAGCCGTGAATTATTTGACTAAAACACCGATAGCGCGAGATTTATACCTACGTTGTTAGCGGGGTTTATTTTTAAGAAAGCATGTTTTTAACGCTTATTACACTTCTGGGGTTGGAAACGTTTGGAATCTTATTCCGTTTGAAAATATTTATGGCATAACACACACATACTTTATTGCACTCGTATAGCCATTTTATTTGAATAAAACATATTTTTTTCGTGGAAATGAGGCAGTTTTCCGCGTTCTTATAGTAAGATAGCAGTCTTTAAATTATGTCTGACGTCATTGGTCGGCATAATAAACTTTCAACACTTAGGTTGACCGCTACCTCGTCTACCAATTCGGATTGCATCAGCGTAGTTGAGTATGTTCTAGGCCTCCAGTTATGAAGAGACACGTGCCATGTACTGGGTCATTAATGGGTTGAAGCGATTGACACAAACTCGATGCCGAGCGGTTCGTTTCGCAATATAACAATATCCAATCACTTTCGATGCCTCCAACGACCTATAAGCGCGTAATTGTAATTGAGGATGATAGGACGTAATTTTCCGAAACATTACGAGCACTCCTACATACTGGGGCGGAGTTTTTGGTCTGGTGGCCCGTGTAATCGGCATTAACTACGACGTCGACTGGAAATTTGTCACAGAGTAAGTGGTTTTGTTTTGTACGTTTTATTATAAGGTTTTATTTAACATGCAATGTTTTTATATAAGTACGTTATGTATATACCTCTATAATATGTATGTATGAGCAGTGATAGCCGTGTAGTTAAACGTTAGTTTCCAGAACCCGGGGCGGATTAAAACCCCCGCACACACCTATAGTTTTCAAAAATGATGTGCGTATTAGAATTTCATTAACACTTGCTTCGGTGAACGTATCGTGAGAAAACCTGCACACCTGAGAGTTCTCCATAATGTCTTCAAGTGTGTACGCGCCACGAAATTTATGGCGCTTATAACGTTTTGGTCGCGAGTAAACTATACCCTAAAGCGATCTAACGCTGCATGGTTTAATAGTTTGGTTAGATGTTATTTGTTTTAGCGCTGCAGCGAACTTTAGTTCTAACTCTTGCTAATGTTCCTTCCTATCTCATTTTCTCTCACGTTAAAATGTGTCTGTGTTTTTTCGCTTGCACGCACAGGCTCAGGTGGAACGGGACACTTTTTCGTGCGCGCTGCCGGTGTTCATGAATTTATAAGACGTTATCCCGTCAAAAACTTACATCCGTTGCTACGTTTTGACGTAAAAGAAGGACAAACAAACAAACATACTTTCGTATTTATAATATTAAATAAATAGTAGGTATATCATTATATTGTTTGTATAGTATGGATAAACAGAAGTCCTGGCCTGTTAAGAATATAGTTTGGGTCACGCTAAATGAAAACAAAACAAGGCGTCATTGTTTAACGATATTTGGCAGCCCTACATGAGTTACCATTATCGATTATTCAGCGAGAAACAGGAGGGTGCTCTCTATTCCTATTTCCATTTGTCTGAACAAATATTATTGTTTACCGCTCCCCTAGCGCCTTGATCCTGTTTTGTTAATGGACACTGAGGTCTTCTTTGGTCTCGATCGTAATTAATAACGTTCCTCACTTTATTGTAATGTACTTTAGCTGTTCCTGTTACAGTTGGTAAACGTTTGGCGATTTGATATTGCGCGTTTTGAGAACCGCTCCGACGCGACGGCCACGAACTGTGACGCTCAATGCGAATTCGCTCTACGCTGCAAGTATTAGTGTTAAAAAAAAGGATTGTGTGTCCTCCGACTCCCACGCTGGCGAAGCCGCGGTAATATTACATTTGCGTAGATATACACGCAGTAGTTCTGAATAAATCACAAAAGCGATTCGCTCACCGGCCACGGAATCAGTTGCCCTTTCAACTCCATCCCAGCGATCCTGTTGCCACTTCATTACTTATGACAAATGCCATCAATTAACTCGGCCGCCGCGCTGTCCGTCGCAGATAACCGCTAAATCCTAAACCTATCGTTTCATCACTACGCCAATAGGCGTTCGGATGATTTGTGTCCCGATACCGCCATTTTTCATCCTCCCTGCCGTTACTAAATCATGTTGACAACTCCACGGCACCGCTCCGCATGTACTATGTACCTATCGAAGAAAAATAAACCTAATCACCGGTGAGTAAAATCATTTTCCCCCCGACACGCACACTCGAGGCGCTTCGGGTCGATTAGCGCGATGTTGAACCTAATCTCTTTATTGTTACGGTACCTTTTCAATTTTGTGTAGCGGTGTTAAGGTACACCTGAAAATATTTATTATTTGTTTACCGACGTGTAATAAAAATACGTGTGATGTATAGATGGCGCTTGTTTGCCGATCCTCGTTATAATGATGCGCTGATTTGTTCTTTAAAATTTTTCGCCACAATTTGAATATCAGCGAATGCCTGTGATTTTATCCGTATTCGGGCGGTGAATAGGGTAGTAAATAGTATACTTATAAATTGTAATTATTATTTCCACGCACGAAGGTCCCTAGTAGTCGCTAGTGAATAACGCAAAATTTCACATTAACAAAACTCAATTACGGGTCCTTAAACGAAAATCTAATAATGAGTTCAAGTACCTTGTGTCCCGCGGGATTCGCGTCATCCTTGGACTCAATTACGCTAATTGGACACACTAATTATTACTGGCAACGAGATTAAAACAAGCTAAAACGTTTTATTCATTAGTGGAATGGTCGTTATTATGTAACAAAGGAAATAGTTAGAATTTTTCCAGTCACTCCTCCGTGTTAAAGGGAGGGAGATCGAAAATAAGAATAGCCGCACACCTAGACCTACAACATTTTTTAATTGTAATATTTACATTATTATAAATATTAGAACGATGTAAGTAGAAGTGATTGTAAATATGAGACTGAGTGCTTAGTAGTGTAACACTGCATTCAAGCAAAGTGTTATGCTGAATACCTAAGCGATGACCCCGTGCGTTCAGTAAACCACAAGTTGTAACACTAGCACCTACAATTTCACCAAAACCAAATGTCTAACCGTAACACCTAAGAGTAACACCTAACTGTAACACCTAAGAGTATACTCAAGTCTTAATTTCCATTGCCCTGCCAATTTGATACATCGCCCCCGTTCGCCTTACACAGACCGACTTGAACCCAATGTTTACGGGGCTATCAGAGTCAATAGCCCGGTGTATTGGAGGAGACAGGCCATGAGTAACGTGCGTTTAACAAACCCTCTGCAAACATACTGTTTCGGACTGTTACTCGTATTTGAACATGTAACAAACATACTTTTGAAACACTCCAAATGAAAAATTGGGATTGACGGCATCACTGGAAGTAGGTATTTATCTAACGTTTTTTATTGGATTTAAGATAGGTGTTACGGAAATTAAGAGGATGGTATTTCTGTAGTACATGGAGTTCCGCACTGATGGTATCGCCGTAAGTCCTGGTGTCTTTCAGATAAGCTTCAAGAAAGTAGAGTTCCTTAGGTGCGAGTTCCCCGAATCCTTCATACGGTTGTTGCGGACACTGGATTTAGTTTGCTCGAGACTGGCACTTTAGACCGTTGACCGAGCTTTTTAGAGGCGACCATCTCAGTCCTCAAGGGTAGCAACACATCTGTGACCGAATTATAACGAGACTCTTACTAATAATTACTAACTGAACTACTACTTTTACAACTAACACGACTAACATTCACTAACAGTCCCTGTCCCAGTCCTCATACTTACAAACTAACCAGCTAATGTTCTAACACCGTTACCTAACCGGGCTACCTATCCCAGTCCCATTTGAGTCTTGTTCTAAGTCGGTCGCAGTTGTCATGGGCGGCAGCGGAAGATGGTGATGCATGCTCGTTTGCTACCTTAATTCCATAAAAAATACTAACACGCGAATCAACATCTCTTCAACAAAACATTGGAACTAATATCTCTAGCCGTTCAAAATGGCTTATTTTTGTCGAACAACATCCTATGTTTGTCCGCCATTGTACGGCAAACACTAACTCCGAGACAGTATTTGCTCTCGTTTGTTATGACAACTCGATTCGACTACGCGGGAATAGTCGAATGAGCACGGGTCGATGTGATTTCCCTATATTTTTCCAATAAGGACCCTCACACTCGAATGGACACGTCGTGAGTGGATGCTTGAATACGCTTCGTGTTTCAACACACCTGCTTCGCGCAGAAATAAAAACGTTAAGTTACATCACAGCCTTATTGTTAGAGGTATAAGGTTGGGAATGTACGTTGTATTGAATTGTGTCTTGTTCATTTTAGCTCTTCGTCAGAGCAATTCAGGCTTTTAGTTAAGGGGTTTGAGTCGTGTTTAGAACGGATGGCCAAGTAATGTCATGTTATCCATCTAGTTCGTTTGAACGCATGTGTAGTTTCATGAAAAAAAAATTAAATAGTGAATTGTACCGTAGCAAACAGTTCGTAATGTGGTTCACCTGAATGCTTCAATGGTTTTGGTCCCATTTCTATTAATAAATAACTATTAGGTCACTGTTTTCTGTTTTAAACTAAGCGTGTGATAGAATTTTCTCAATTTTAGGTTCAGAAGTTATTTTTATTAACATTATCAATCGATAATAACTAGGAAAAAGCTGAGCTTTGTGAGGGCAGAAATGTTTCTAACGGGTAATCATTTTAAGGTCTATGTGACATTGTCGTTTTCCCGCCAAAACTCCCCCGTTATTTTTTTATTTTGTTGTTATTTTGCTGTTGCAGCGATGATAACTCTTTGGTTTTCTAACAGATGGCGTTAGTAGCATTCTATATACATTCTATTCAATGAATATAAAATTGTCATGGGCGGCAGTGGAATTGTAGTGCCGCATGCTAGGTTTATACCTTAATCCAATGAAAAACAAGGTACTTTAATGCTTTCGTCCGCCGCCGGGCGGTGAGCGCTTCATAAAGATTCAATAGAAATATAGGTATTGCCAAACTAAATATAATTATATTAATTAGGGGAAATTTACTGCCTCACTTAAAGCACGCTAGGGACATAACTTTACATACATAGGGCATTACAAGCTAAGTGGGACTTTAATATAGACGGAGCCCTAATCACTTTCTCAGCCGAACTGAATAGGCTTAAGAAAAATGTTTTAAAGAAATGTTGTAAACACTTACTTAACAATTGAGTGCCTAGTTGAAGCAACGCTGGATGCTGGATATTAATCGCAAGTGAACATGTGTAACCATCCGTTAGTCCCAACGGACACGCGATCAACAAAACTGGAACGCGATATCGAAACTCGCAAAACGCAAGGGATAAATCGAATGTTCAATGCGATCGCTCTATTTAACCGTCACAAATTTGTTTTCAGTGCCAGCTACACGAAATTCGACTTTACTCCCTTATAATAAGAACACGTCGACAGCAAGCAAAATAATTGCTGATCACACGAAATTGAACTTTAAGTGCTTGCAGCAAGAGTTTTATTAAGCGTAAAGGTTAGGTGGGTGTTGGAAGGTTCGGATGGTTTGAACGATCAACCGCGTAGTCTTCGTGGGATTAGGGCACATAATTCACTCGGACGCACATTTCATTAAAGGTAATAGTTCAATCAGTGAGATAGGATTTAAGGACGATCAGCGGCAAATATTGATGGGGCGAAGATTCACGAATCTTATAACACGAGGCTGGATATTTTGAGATATAGCGATCAAGTTCTTATCAATTCTAACTTCATTCTGCAAGATTTACTAAGCTTGCAGACTGATTCACGCATTTGGCATGGGTCTATGCGCTCGCACTGAATGAAAATGCTCTTGAAAAAGAACCTTCAGTAGTTGAAAAGTTTGTCAGTATTACGTTATAAAGTCATGAGTTAACCTTGAATCTCGATGCGAATAAGATATAGGTTTCATTTTTGACATTAGAGGAGACCTAGACTAGAGCATATTATACCGATTGATGTAATGTGATTCGATTGAGGAGTTAAAGTCTTACCTATGTTTTAGATGGCTTTATGCTACCTGAAGGACTTGGATTGTTAGCTAATGATAATAACCAGGATGGACGAGTAAACATTCCAAAATACGGAAACGCTCAAGATATCAATCATAAATAATAAAAAAGCAGAACGCAACAAAGCAGGAACCAATGAACTTAATCTTTTATAGATTCATAATTTACTCTCGCAAATACAAAACCCTAAATTCAGCCTCAAATTTAAAACAACTCTTCATTTTGAAAATCGTCCGCAACAATCAGTATGATATCCAACTGAAAAGAGGAAAAAGGATAAAAAGTAAAGTCTCCCGCGAGATGCATTACAACAGGAAAACTCGTACAAATCTCACCCAAGATGGACATAGAAAGTATTTTGCCTAAAACACGTAAACACCGGTACAGTTCTTGCCGAAAAAACTTTACTTCTCGTAGTGTTTTGTAAACCAGCTCAGGACGTTTTGAGACGATACAAAATGAGATACACGTAACAATATTTGGCGGAGAAATTTTAATGAGTTTAGTTTTACTTAGTGTCATCATCATCATCACTACCCATAACTGTCCCACTGCTGGGCACGGGTCTCCTCTCACAATTAGAGGGGTATAGGCCATAGTCCACCACGCTGGCCAAGTGCGGATTGGCGGACTTCACACACCTTTGAGAACATTATGGAGAACTCTCAGGTGTGCAGGTTTCCTCACGATGTTTTCCTTCACCGAAGCAAGTGATAATTAAATTTTAATACGCACATAATTTTTGAAAATTAGTGGTGCGTGCGGGGTTTGAACCCGGAACCTCCGGTTCGGCAGTCCAACGTTCAACCACACGGCTATCACTGCTACTTACTTAGTGTATTTTTTCAAAACAAGTAAGTTTCTATGATTAGAATGTGACACTGGTTAGAAATTTATTGACATTCAATGTCTACAATCTCTAAGTTTAGTTACAACTCGTACACGTGGATATATAATATACAATCATGTTATCATTATTATGTCTACATCATACATCTTAAATTTTGAAGTAGTAGTGAAATAGTAGTACCTTTATGTTTACAAACGTTTAAATTAATAGTAATCAATTAATAATTTCATATACTAGTCAATTGGCAATAATAAACTCGATCAAATTTCTAAATTTGGGCCACGGCTTAATCAAATGCTTTATCACATTTAATTAATTCTTGTACGTTGTCACGCCAAGAGTAAGCTAGTGATGAGATAAATATTAATAAGGTGATTTACATGAGAACTTTAAACAATATAGAACTAAAAATAATGCAAGAACACAGCTGTCAAAAAATATTATGATAAAAAGTTTCAAGCGCGATTTCACTCACCCAACATCCAATGCTCGTTTAGATAACAATGTCAGTATGTTTCGCCGAGTATTCCTCAGCAATGCCCCTGAATCTTCGCAAAAATAGTCTGTCACTGACGTTTATTGTTTCATGCTCAGAGGAACGTCCGTCATGATTTATGTTTTACGACAAAATTGCGATTCTGCAGCTGGAATTTATGCAAGACGGAAGCTAAGATGTATTCCGAAGAGTTATTGTTCTGAAATTAAAACCGTTGTATACTTACGAGATTAAGAAAACTTAGTCTGTCTCATCGTTTCTCTCCTGGTTCTGCAGTTGTTTATTTGTGAGGCGATTGAGCTCAATATGAGATTTGTTATCTTATTTGAGCTCCGATCACTTCTTTTATCAGGATTGCTTTGATTAAAGAGTTTGATACTCTAAGAACGTCATTGGGACTGGAAAAGACAAATGAATCCAAATCAGAATCCTTCTATTGAAAAATCGTATCCATTATAAGAAATCTGTGGTAATAATAAAACTGAACAAATAATAAATGGAGAGTAGGAAGAAGTAGAGCTAATTAAATTATATTATATTAATCAAAGTCAAAATTATCAATAAAATGCCATAACATAATACCTCTTCTAAAACTGAACCTGTTCATAAAAGTACCTACAGAGAAAATATATAGTTAAGTAAGCAATTACAAAGATTGAGAGCGTTACTGTGATTCTCTGTCACATCACTTTGGAGTATAAAGAACGAAACAATATGAGAACGACTTCACACGAAGTACTATTGCTCAGATATTAAAATGTAGCTATTGAAGAGACAGGAGAGTGAAGTTGTCAGGTTGTAAGATTTTTCGCACTGTTCGCCTCTTTGTACGTCGCTGTCGCGTAAATGAAATTGCAAAAGTCATATAACACGAATATCATACTGTTGTAATGTTCACTCTCTTCTTTTCGTACTGTTTTCCCATATATTTTTCATTGCCTTTGTTTGTTATATGTGGAATTAAAGAAACTTTTGCATATGTATCTTTGTGTTTTTACATGGATGGTCTTTGCGCAGCTAAGTCGCAACAGAGGTGAGTTTTCAAACAATGTTGGGTATTTGTGCTTAGATATATTACGTAGGTATCCGACACCTCTGTTTTACAGAAAGGCAATACTTTTGTATTGTAAAGATACTAGTTTTCCGCTCCTGACTTCGACCGCGTCAATTTGTTAATCTACAAAAAGCCTTTCTTACGTCTCACTTACGTCACTTGAGGAACCTACAAACATACATATATACAAAGCTTCAAGTGAATCAATTGAAGAAATAAAGAGTTTCAGTTTTTCCCTTTTTATTACCTTAGGGGGGAATCCTCCCTTAGCGCTCCCCTGTATATATTATGTACATGGAAAATTTTAGCGTCTTGCGTTCAGTAGTTTCAACCGCAACCAGTTGCTTACTTCTCAACAACTACTAATGTCAAGACATGGGATCGACGTACCAAACGTGTTCTTTAAAGCACAAAAGTGTACAACATGAATTTTTGTCACTAACAGTCACGCATCCAACTCCCGACCACGCCCCTAACTTAACTCGTTAGTTCACTTTTGACAATTATCTCAAACTTTTTATGTGTCTGTCAAAAACCTTTACGTAATTGGATACTGGATAAATGTGTAATTTATAGAACGCAAGACAAAAAAAATACGCGTTTATTTTATTTTTTTTAATTTGAGGATTAAACTATTTTAGGAACTAATACAATACATACATAACAAAATACAACAATACAATACAGCTTGATACATGAAAGAACTTGAAAATAAATGCCATAAGACTCCGTCAGGACAATAGACGGCTTATCGCTAAGAACAATCGCATCTTGGCGACTGTGTACAGACGATGAAACGAGAAGAAAAGGGTACACAATACATGTAATCTTAATAAATTTAGTTTAATAGGCAAAGCTGCACTCAGACTTATAAATTATATGAAAATAAAGGCTAGTTCGTGGCTTAAAGTCAGGTAATCGCTAATTTGGTTAGCTGCTTACATTCTTTAAACAAGTATACATATAGTTTTTAGTTATAAACTGATTGGAATAAAACAAAGACAAATTTTAAAGTTAATCTTGCTTCAATACATTAGTGAAAACTGCACACAAGTCGGTTAAGCCGTTCTTTTTAATTAGAGCGCACATGCAACACAGAGGCAAACAGACAAAAATTCGAACAATACTTCTTTTTGCATTAATAAGGGCAATAATAGTCTTTCTCATCCATGTACAGGCACAATTATGTGTACTTTAAAACCAACTCTTCTCAATTTGCTCTCTCAAATCACTGGATTATTTTTTGCTTTTCGATTACAAATAGTAACATTTCTACATAGTCCTTGTTCCTCACTGGCAGTATTGCCGTACTGGCAGTACTGGCTACCCTATGTATAAGTTACTCTACGGTACTGGCCGTACTGGCAATATCGGCTAAAAGCAAGCGTTGGCTACTTATCTGTGAGCCGCGCACACTCCCACAAATTTGCCCTTTTCTATAAATATCCGCTTTGTATCGCGGCTCTTTCGGATATTTATTGCCCGGTTTATGGAGCAAAACGTGAGATCAAATAATAATCTTACGTTTTGCCCTGATCTTTGATCTCTGCTCTGTACGCATTTCTTTTGGTGTGTTTGCATTGTAGATGGCGGATTATGAAGATTATGTGTGATTCGCGTTACCGTTCGTGTACCGAATGGAAAAATACACGTGGATTATGCTATTTAAATATAGCAATGGCAATGAAAACCATATTCGGGATAAAGCCATATACGAGCCAGAATGTCTAATATCACATTTAAGGGCATAAAAGACTTGAAAAACGACCCGTCTTATTTTTTTAAGTTCAGTTGTTAAAAAAATTAATGTTATTCTCAGCCAGAGTATTTTATCTAACTTCCCTATATTATATTTCTTAGATATCCCATTTATAGTAAATTCTATATGCGAATATACATTATATTCAGTTGTATTAATGGTTTTATTGTTCTCGGCTGTGGTTTTTTCTGTCCCTTGTACCGACAGCAGCATGACAGGATGCGGTTGCTGGCCGTGTCGAGATGCGAAATTAATTTCTGACTTGTCATTGCGAAACTTTTTGTTTCCCCGATGAAATTTTATATTTGACAGGGAACTTTCACGGGGGAAACATTTTAACCTGTTGCATTAATTTTGTCCTTTTGCATTTGTGTTGATTATGTTAAATAATTTGGTTGGTTGTACTTAGTCAAGCATTAACTTATGTAATAAAATGGGTTTTTGGAACAGACAACCGGCACAAATGTTTAACGATTTTGACGTCGTTTGGTTGCTTTTTGAAATACACAAAAAATAACGTTTCAAATTCTACATTCTTAAAGGTATCGCTAGTACACTTCTGTGCGTTATTTTTTATTCTACCGCCGTTTCGCAAAAGTGCTTTAAAATGGAGAAGAAATGTGTAAACAACGTACAAAAATATCCAAGTAAGTTTATGGATTTTGTAATAAATAAATCATTTTATATATACTTCTATATTTCGATATGATGACATTAGGCTTTATTATAAAAAATATAGTAACACCAAATCCAAGTACCAGCAAAAAAACTACACCAAGAGAGTCCTGTATTATTTCATTTTAAGTAGGTACATTAAGTTTAAGTAATAAAAACAGCAAGATCAACTAGACTCAGGTATTAATTTCCAGCATGTCACCATAAGAAAATGCTCGATAATTTTATGAAACGATAAAATTTACCGTCTGGCCACATACACATGTGTATACCAGACAACATGGCTACCATCTCCAGATCTCCACTGTCTTACCCAGCAATGCTAATGTCTATATGCTAAACATAATGAAATTTCCGTAGTTGGCGAACAGCGCCGGGGCGGCCCCGAAATCAATTCAGGAGCAAGCCGCATTATCCGGGGATCAGGGTGAACTGGGGCCAATGCTTTTAATTAGCTAAGAGTGGCCAGCTGAGATATGGCTGCGCTATGTTGGCAGCCTGATAAAAATATAATTTACCAACTGAACAATAGATTGGCACAGTGACAGGGCCCTCCGTTGTTTATGAATAAAACATTTTGTACAAATTGTCGTCCAATTTCCATAATTGTTTACTGTACGTGTGAAAAACCCTTTTTGGAAGTTATTGTTTTTGCCACCTCATTCTGAAATTACGGGACTGGTAATGATTTCTTCAGCATTAGGTGAATTATTTAATTTTGCCATGCGAGTTGTTACAAATTAGGAAATGATAACATTATTACCTTAATTAAATTTATATTTCGTTCAGGATTTACTGTGCGTGGAAACTGTACAGGCTGTTGAAAGAAAGTATACAAAATAGAGGTTAAAGGAACATTTTTATAGCTCATGTAATAAATAGTATGTCAGAAATAAATCAGCTGACAGAAAACCTTCTAGCATATACCTCACTTCATATCGGGCAAGGCCCTCGAGAAAAACGGGGAGGTGCTTACCGTGTCCCTCGACGTCTCGAAGGCCTTCGTCAGGGTCTGGCACAACCTTTTAAGCAAACTTCCTTTCCTTTTTCAAAAGATTTTCTGAGCGAATGGTATTACCGAGTTCGCCGGAATTTATCAGGTGTGCCGACACTTCACACCACTTATAATATACATATTTGTATATTTACTTATATTATAAAATTAACCTACTATAAAGCTCAAGTTCAAATTTCCTGTTCCTCCATCGTAGAACCCGACGCACGACCGGTATCCATCCTTATATTGTTAATATCCTGCCGGTTTCCGCAAGGTATCCCTCGTCATTCATTATGCCTGCTGCTGCTACTCTGAAAGAGCAGCATAGTTAGCTTGTATCGGTGTGCCCGCCTAGGTATGATGATTCTTCAATAGGATTATCATCAGTCATCAGCCTTATAATGCTCATATCCATCCTATACCAACCCGCCCTAAAGCAGCGTAGTGGATCATGCTCTAAGCCTTCGCAGTTATGAAGAAAGACCCATGCCCTGTAGTAGAGCCATTCATGGTTTGTAGACAATACTTGTTCGTTCCAGATTTTTTCCTTTTCACCTTAAAAACTTTCGTGACTAAAATTCTGTAATCCGAGTCAGATCTCTATGAAATCTTTTTATAATTTTCAATGTACGCGTTTACAAACCGAACGTTTGGGGAGTTCTCGAGGGTCACTTGGGGTATATTTGTATGTGAATAGGGGACCTCAGTTTGCAAAGGATGCTGCTAAAGAGCCATTTAAATTGGGCGTACGTAAATAATGGCCGAGATTGTGAACCCTCGCTGGGTACTTCGCAGAGCAAACATGGGCTCCCTATCGAATGTTTCAAAGCGTCGATACATTGCGTTAAATATTTCTATTATACCGCGTCATGCACGACAAACAGAAGAGTTTTATGACGCAGGGTATTAGCGAACGGGTTTAACCCTTCGGAGCCTTTGTAAATAGATGACAAATATGTAGACAGACGAGTCATCTGATGATAGATGGTCACAGTCGCCAGCATCACCCGCAGCCGATCCAAAACAAGATTGGGACCCGTATTATTGCCGATTCTTCAAACCTGGGACTCAGTTATAAATATTTTTCCGCCGATTTTAGAAGCTGGCTGGCATAATGGCATGGCTGAATGGCTGGTAAGAATACCCTACCGGCATGAATAAGTACCATCGGGATTAAACTGGGTAGGACCGTGCCTAACGACCTCCAAGAGAGGGGACTAGCGAACTTGGCTTTGCTCGCTGTTCAGCAGCACCACGAGAAGGGGAGGCTGGCTTGAACTCAAGATGGATGGGGTCCATTGCATCCCAATCCAAAACCCAAAGCCCCCCCCCCCCCCCCCCCCCTCCACTGCGTCAACACCTTTTTTACTGTAGAGGTCTCTCTACGTTATGGAAGATTATTCAACTCCCGATCGGATCACCGAATTGCTCAACTCTTTCACGACGCCATTAGCGTAGTTTAAAATGCTTTTAATTACCTTCTGTCTTATTAGGTAGGTACATGAAAAATGTGAATAAATCTGGAAACCCACAAAATCTCGCTGTGGCGTAAAATCTCAATCTTAAAGTTACTCGATAAAAATCACATTACCTTTACGAGTTTCCGGCGCCAGTAAAAGTTTACCCTGCTTTTTATTATCATTATCCTTCTTGCATATCAACGTCGGATAATGTTGCATAAAAGAACAGTGGAAAATATCATTACGTAGTCGCTTAAAATACTTATTTTTAAGTTTCAACTACCAGTTACATTGTTTTTAAACGGTCGTAAAAGAACTTAGTCAACTTATCCAAGCTATGTAACAATGTATGTTTTGATTGGTTTTAACACATCAGGCATCAACAGTAAAAACAGACAGCAACAGTAAAAGTATCACCGATACGTTTCCTGTCAATAAATGAGAGAGAAGAAAAAAATGGTTGTCTGTCAATTCGGTGTACGGACGATAATTTTACGCGATAAGGTCATAAGGGAAGAGAGATAATAGATGCGTTGCAAGCCGAACATTAAATTTAAGCCGATCGTGCCCCTCTATCGCTTGTTCCACGGTCTCGCACGCACAGGCTCAGGTGGAACGGGACACTTTTTCGTGCGCGCTGCCGGTGTTCATTAATTTATAAGACGTTATCACGTCTAAACAGTCTTCTGACTCCTACGACTCCAATGAAAATACATTTAAAAATAGTATTAACCATTACTTTCAGAAAATGTTTGTCTTAAACTGGTTCTAATGTACGTTTCAGATATCGTAAGCATATCGATAGCACCTTGTTATTGTCTCGGTCTTTCTCACGTAGCTTTATCTCCAAGTGAATTGCTTGTTTTATTAACGCTCGCGGTGTTTGCTGAGGTATCTCTTTACACTTTCAGGTTAAGCAAAATATGAAATGTTATTGTTGGTAACTATTTAATAGATTTCTTTCTTTTAATAATCATACGAGTGACGAGAAACACTAGAAAAAAATTGTAGCACTTTCAAGGTGGAGCCCTGATTCGATAAATTTACCATAATATTATATATTTTATTACTTTTTGTTGTGTTAATCGAATTGTACTGTAGAAGGTATGTTGAAATTCGGTCGGATTGAAGAAGGTATATTGAACTGTGAAGATATTAATAACTTAAATATAGTTTAAACCCGGATTAACCTTTAAAAATACTAACGTTAGTTTTTAATCTTTTTTATTATAACATTATACTTAGACAAATAAACATAGTGTAAAATCAAATTAACTTCATTACCATAAACATTATATTTGTATGTTGGATTAGCTGTAATCAATTTTATTCAGTTTACTCTCATACAAAAACAAATAAACCTGATTGTGTTTCATTCTAATAGGTGTCGAATAGGTATTAACCATCAACCGTAGAACAAACATAAATTCATCACTACAAAAATACCTCTACACTTCTAAGCATCACACGAAGTGTCCTTCGAATCCAAATTAAATTTTCCGTCCGACGGTACCCGCAAAGTGTACTTAAAATCCCAGAAACCAGTACCGATGTTTACAAGCCAAAAGTGTCGAACGCTGTGTTAATGGAATTTATCACCGAGGGCATGTTGGGGGACACACTAATCCGGCGTCGGTCGCCGCTGATCAAATTAAGGACCCTCGTCGCCAGTGAGCCGCGAAACGCGAACGGACGTCCACCTCCACCTCTGGTCCTCCAATGATGTTAAGTTTTTAACTCCGTTACGTGACGGTCTATGATTGCGTTACGCGTAAAATTTTAGATATCCCTGGATTTGGTTTTGCTGGAGAATTTCCACGAATTGCTTGAATTATCCACGAGCAGTTTATTATTGCTTTGTACACTGTGGGAATCGATCGACCAACCAAAATTACCAATATAGTGTCAGTCAAAAATTAACCCCCATCTGGATCATATTTCATATTAATTTGAAAATCGTCTTTTGATTTCTAATACATCCCATTTTTCATTTTGAATTACCGTTTAGGATTAATAACAATTTTTAATTTACAAAATTACGCAGTCGGGGTTGAAGGTAACTTAAATGTTTCGGTAATGTAACGTATTGATGACGTATCCCGTCTGTGTTGTATTGCCATGGTATGTTTACACTTACAAATCTGAATTAAGAATTCAAGGCTTCATTAACTCACTGCGTGCATGTTTCTGCACGTAACTGAAGAGTCCTAGAACACACTCCACCAAGCTGCCATAATGCTTTTGCCGATTGGCCAACCCAAATTCCGGTTTTAATGCCATCGGTGGGTCTCCCATATAGCTCAACGACTGCTTTGCAACGATATTAAACAAGATCGACGGTTTACCGTGTCCTCCTAACCCCGTAGCGCTCAAGAAATCTATTATACTCGTATATTTAAAATTGGAGGTGTGTGTCCCTATATTTCAGTTTCCAGCCAAAACTACGCATCGCAGACGAATAGTGTTTGTATGTGGCAATAGGTACAAGTCTCCCATCGTGCACTATGGTTGGTTGCAAGTCGATAGTTATAAGGGTGTAAAAGATACGGGGTTTGAAACAAATTAACTTGAATAATGTACTATTATTGGTCTCAAATGGTCAGAACTCCTAAACGGCTGTACCGATTTGCTTGAAAATTTTTGTGTGTCTTCAGGTGGATCCGAGAATGGTTTAGATTTACAATTGGACCCGGTAGGTCACCAAATGCCAAAAATACACTTTCTTAGCTTAGCACGGGTGCTAAGCTGGGTCCAGCAAGTAGTAATAAATATCCGCTTCCACTGTAGCTGAAATCGGTCAAAAACTTGGTTTGACACAAGCTTCCATGCTAAAAGTATTAATAAATAAATAAAAAATGATACTAAAAATACATTGTTATATCAAAATTAAGTATTCCTCTAAAAATAGCACTAGCTCCGAGGTGACTAAAGTTCACGAGCTACAAAAATTCACTCGGCAAAAGACCAACACAATAAATTACATGTGCAAGTACCCTCGAGCATAATACTGTTGCGCCATACTTTTATTTCAACTATTCAAAACGACTTTTAAAAAACGCGCTAACATAATGAAGCAGAAGAAAATAACAGTTCTCATAACAATTATTTCAGTTCTGCGGCGTATTTAGTTCTGCTACAATTCAAACAGGGATTTCGCGAGCGTGCCAACGTAATTATGAAACTCCGGCTTTACTCAACTTTGCTTCGGAGTTTTTTGCTCGCGAGTTTCTGAAGATAAATAACAGAGCCGGTCATCTGAGCTAACAGATGACCGGCTATTTAATAGCGATTTTTATTAGGATTTTTATTAATGGAACTGTAAGAGCAAGATTGTTTTTTATTATATTAACAGTGACAAGAATTTCAGCGTAAATGAAATATTGCAATTGGATAACTGGGAGTTGTGAAACTGGATCCCTCAGGAGACTAGATCCCCCCCCCCAAAACCTCTCAAAACTGCTTAGTCACAATTTAGATCTCCTCAGGTGAGATAGCCGCTTTTGCACTTGCTTTTGAGGTTGTGATGATTATTTACTTTATATAGTGAGTCTATACATAACATTATATACCTATTATCTAATTAATAGGAGAACAAAAGGCGTCCCCGAAATGGATAAAATAAGTTAAACATGACATTTTTATGTAATGCCTGATTTATGAATTAATAGTAATGTTTCGGGTGCGTTTACCTATGAGCACAGACTTACTGAAGCGAAGCGAGACAGGGTTGTTATTAACATTTTATGTAAAATTGTTTTGTTTCCTGTTCCTATTTCAGATGATTCAGTGAAATTTTACACGACTAATCAAATAGGAGCCATTCAGTGTAGGGAGTCATGAAATAAAAACCGTCACAGAATTTTTAACGGTTCTGAATTTGAAAATTAATTTTCCGACGACCAAAAACCAAATAACAAAATATGCCGAGCTTGCAAATAATACAAAAAAACGATTTTGCTTCATAACTGATTGAAACCAAAATCGATTTTGTTTCAGCCTCATCACCGAACAGGGCACCTTAAATTGAAGTTGTCGCGATGCCGTTCTGCATCGGAGGCGCTTTGTGGCTCGGAGACAGTGAGAAATTTAATTGGAGACAGATACGAGCTACGGAGTCACAACTTGAGCCATTTGCAATATTGCGAGACTAGTTTTTGACATATTTGATTTTAAACTTTTATTATCGTGGGCATGAAACGGTTCATTCATACACACAACGATGACTTTAATGACACGCACTACCTGAAAACACTGGACCAAGCATCTGTCCCAACCAGAAATCAAACCCGAGACTCCTCGCTTCGCAGGCAGCGTCACTCCCAACGGAGCTACGGGAACAATAGTCACTTGGTTAATGCAAGACGCATTTATTATTGTATAGATATTTTAAATGAAAACTTAAATAATTTTTCACAAATTAAAGTCCCTGATTTTACTAACCAAATTCAACAGACGAACAGACAGATAATTTTATTTACAAGAAGAAAAACTAAGCGACCGGTGACTTATTATCATAATAAGCCATTTTGTACATTTTATGAGAATTTATATTCGGAATTTCTTTGATGTTTGCTAAATTTGACTTAATTGTGAATATGGAAACTCAAGCACATCTCTCGTTTAAATAAAAATCCTGAGCTTTCGTTTTGTTAAACGGATCTTTATTTTTATGTACTAGGAGCGAGTGATGGCGGCTGTCATTATAGTTGACGAGTTAGATGACCCGTATTCGCAATTGTTACCATGCTGATCTGCTGTTCGGTGAGTTATAGGTTGAATTTCCCGTGAGTTCCCGTGAATTTGATGAATTTTAATTTCTGTTCTCGGCCTGGATTCTTGTCTTCGTGTGATCTCCAAGGCCCTCATGACACAGATACTTTATTAGTATGTAGTAGTACTTTAATAGTATGACTGATGTCCATGGGCGTCGGTGACCACTAGCCATCAAGTGTCTCGTCAGCTTCTTGCCGGTTAACTGCACAAAGTCGCTAGCATCTGACATTTTTAGACTTCGCTTAAAGCAAGTTCCTATTATGTTCTTGAAACTTTGAATTTACTTTTATTTAATAACTCTCTTTTTCTTTTTTTGTGCAGACGAAGTCGCGACGCCACCTTGTTCATGGCTCGCAAAGCAAAACGGAGACGGTCCAAATATAATTAAATATGACGGATACTTTCAAGTTTCTCATTACAGGGCAGGAAGTCTTCATAATGATTTGACGTAACATTAATATTTCTTATTATGATTTACAAACGACCATCAAATTATGTTTCGTTAGAGCCATAATTATTCTTTATGCCTCATCTTGAATTAGCAGTAGGTACGTTTAAAGCGAGCTGTTTATCTAAAGATAAATCGTAAATTTGTTATGTAATTATAAAAGATAAGATATCTAAAGATAACGAATTTATTGTATTTTAACTCAAAATAAGTATATTAAATATGGTAGTACAATATGCTAAACTCGCCTACTTTTAACTTTTAAAGGTAAATACTATTATCCCGCGCTGCAATACTTAAAAAATGCCCCGCCTTTTGCTTTTGCGTTACATTTTCTTTGCGTTGACGCCACCTGCTGTACAGAGAATCTAACTGCAAGGGAATGGACGATGGATATTTTATTTTTAAACTACTTTATACATATTCGTCAATCATCGTTGAACATAAATTGTTTTTAGATTTTAGTTCTTTGTGATGACGTGTTCTTTGTATAAGGGAGTAAATAAACGTAGGATTCTAATCCGCGCTGGAAGAGCGTAGCGGAATATGCTCTTGGCCTCCCCAGCCATGAGACCTGTGCCCTGTAGGTCACGAATGTTGAAGCAAATGTAGCATACACTCGCGTATTCAATTTAATATCGACGCTCTTACTGAACTTTATTATCACTTAATAAACCTTCCAGTTTATTAATTTCATAAAGAACAGACTAACCGTCCCCAAGTAATTGACAATAACAAAATTTTAATAACACAAACTGACCCTCACAAACGCATACATTGAATCACATTGGTTATCGCTACAATATTAAAACTGGGAACTAACGTGGGTCCCCGTATATGTGTAAAAGACGACGTATAAGAAGGATAGCATTGAAGTTTGATCTTTATGCACTGTTCCTGAAGGTTGAAATTTGGTCGGATCGGAGTCGACCGAGAGTGGTCCACTTGTTGACGTGACAACGTCTTAAATTAGGTTAGCTGGGAGTCACTTATGAAAAATAGTAACGCTCGGTAACGTTACGATGAGTCACCGAACGAGAGAGAGGCCCGCCGAATGCCTTGCGTCTCTCTCCCACTCAACTATGATCGGTCTGTCGCGCGCGCAGCACTAGAGAATTAGGCGCATTGAATCGGCGCGTTAAGTTTAAGTTTACATGTACAATGTTTTAGTAAACAAAATATATTTCTATAGTTAAAATTTGTGCAATTCTTATTTTCATTCAATTCCTTGTTCCTATTGCGCAATTTAATTTTCATATCAATAAATATTCTACCGAGAAAAAGACGTTGTCACGTAAAATCTTCGCCCGTAAAACCGACTTTACAGGCAACCATTTTTTTTAGTAAAGTACAAATTTAGACGTAAGGAACTTGATATAAAGTTGATTTTTCATTATTTTCCTATGGTTGAGGTTTTCAGTTGATCGTGTGCTAAGAACTTTAGCTTCATTTGCGAAGGTCGGAGAACCAAACAAGGGCCTAAACCGACGGAAATTTTATTTGAATTCATAAATTTAATTCCCGGCACGACACAGAGGTGAATACAATTTTATTAAGTGGAGTTTGCTCTGCGTAAGACCCTCCATTGGAGCGGAATTTTCATTTATGTTGTGCATGTTTTATGCTGGACTAGCTGTGCCCGCGACTTAGTTCGCGTGAAAATTAACAAAAAAGTTATTAAATTTCTAAAATAAAAGTAGCCTAAGTTACTCCTTATTACATTAGCTATCTGCCAGTGGAAGTCCCGTCAAAATCGGTCCAGCCGTACCACAAATTATCTGGAATAAACAGACAGACAAAAACTGCAAATAATGTTATTTTGGTAACAAACAGACACTCCAATTTTATTTATTTGTATAGATAAGTATCTGTACTGTAGCACCTGAAGTAGCCTGGTGGAGCATGCTCTAGGCGTCCTCAGTTCTGAGGAGAGACCCGTGATGACATAGTGGATAATGGATCGAAGCAAAAGTATGTTAGTGGTTGTGAACTGTTCTTGTAATTTTTTTGAATTTAGAACGACATGCGAAAAAAACAACTAAAGGCGAGTCGGACCCGCGCCAGTAGGGTTCCGTACCACCGAGCGATATAAACTCTATTTCAAGTGTCTACCTCTAATGGTTCACAAGATAGAACGGTGGAACTTAATTTTTTTTTATTTGAATTCTGTGAAATGTTCAGGTATTTACAAATTTCCGTTTAAGAGACACTTTGTTTTCGACAGGAAGGTTTCGATTAGGTACGGAACTCTAAAAACGATAACGCGGTGCGCCCTTCAACCGAAATCTTAATACCCTCACCCCTACATGTAAATTAACTTGCTCCCTAGCCACCCCTGTGACGTAGTCTTAAAAGCGAAAACAAGTTCCCAAAATAGGTCAAGGATGGCAATACCCGTCTACGCAATACTCATAACCAATTTATGCGGTACACGTGACATACAATTCTTAACAGAGATTGAGGTATACTCGTAATTCAATTATGCGTATTCAGTTAGTGGCATCCCACTTTGCCAAGCATATTTTTTAAACGTTAACACTCTCATACCCCCGCACTAGGATTCCCTTTGTCTGTGGCATGGACAACACAAATTAAACATCTCTAAAAAATTGAAAAAAATCTACTTACGTAATACTTGAATGGCCCCTAGGATACGGGGTTGTCATTCGGGGTCAATGTGGGAATCGGTATGGAAAACGATAGGAGTAATGTTTTCGTTATAATGTTATATTTACTTTCTTTAGCTAACACCAATATCTAAGTGGCTTCTTTTAGGATTAGAACTTTCATAGTAACTGACCACGCTTCACTCAGGATACCTGTCCCTTTGTACCCGCACTGGAACATTATTAGACGTGATGCTTTAAACTGATATAACATTTTAATTATGAAATTAAATTCTTAATATCAGCTTACTGCAATAAATAAGTAAAAGCCGCATTCAAATCAGTTAAGTCATTCCTGACATTAGGAGAACCAAAAGCACAGACAATGAGACCAAACGGACAAAAATTCTAAAGATCATTTTTATGGGGTCCAAGTACAAGTTTCAGCTTTCTCCCCTCAAAAGGCAGCTGATTGCACATTTTCGTGTACGAAATGACCATGAAAATCAAACTATGAAGGAACCCCACGAATCCAGTCAATATGGATAGTCCAGTCAATAATAGATAACTTCAATCTCGGCCGCACATTTCGGTAATGGAAATTATAAAATGCAGAAACAATTGTAATACCTAAATGTAAACACACAAACGTTTGTCCTTGTCTGTGTATTTGTTTTCCATTTGATTGACACAATCCGTTGGAAATATAAATCGTAACTTTTAAGAGCATGCACTCATGGGAGATTTCCTTTGTTTCAGACCGGCAAGCACTTCCACCGCACGTCACTTCTCATCAAGGCGTTCAACCATAAGTTTAGATTGGACTTAGAACTCAACACGTAAGTACAATCACTTTTATGTATCGAGTATTATGTATTGTTATTAGACTTTTATGTATTGTTGGGGCGGTGCCATGTTTATTTATTTATGACACCCCAACTAAGTACATAAGGGAAAGAATTTGTTCTCAATAGAAAACAGAGTTTAATAGAAATTAAAATCAATAAATATAGGATCGATAGGATATCGAAGTCTCTTTCGAATTTTTTGATTGATAATCAAATCATTATTTGTTTCATGTACCTAAGTACGTATGTATATATAGTGTAAACTGTACTTATTAGCGTAAAATGGATTTTTTACCACTGTAAACGAGAACAAACGAGAAATGTAACTCTTTACACCTCTTTTACTAAAACTATTTTATATTAGGTAAAGAGCGACAAAGACAGCGGTCGTTTATTTCCAAGCATCCTTGTTATTAATATATCAACACTATAATTGTTTTAAAATCGATAATTTATGTATTACGATTATATCTGGATTTCAATGAACATCAATTGTTAATTTATATAACACTTCCTCGTTATTTAACAACATGGGTAAACCATCCTATTTCGAGTTTTCAGGAAGACTTTCTGAATCCATTTATCTTCCCTTCAACTCCGTTGAAAGACTTGTTTTCCGTTTACCCCAAAAGTTGGACAACTTTCGAGTTCTCGCTCGTTTAAAGAGGAATCGTTACTTGAACAATGGTTTGGCATATGGTTAGAATATTTGGTGTGTTTACATTAACCCGAGGGCCCCACAAGCCGCAACGCTCATAGCTAATTCGCTCTGCGCTACAAGCGTCAGCGTCGAGCGTTAAAAACAAATGTATGTGATTGGTCTTAATAACGCCACAGAAATGCGCTGAAAATTGTAGTGATATTATTTGAATTTGTATGTGACTTGACAGTGACGTTCACATGATGTCTGTAACGTTGAAAACCCTCGGGCGGGGCGTGTGTTTTATGATTCGCCAATACTTTCGATACGCTAAAAATGGACATCTTTTGTCACAAGAACGTCTGTGAGATATTCCCTGATAAGATTCCCTGTCGTGGGTGTGTATAGATAAGACACTACTAACACCCACGACCCGAAAATTTATCCGTCACATAAATATATCCAGGATTCAAACCCGGGACCCCTTGCTCCGCGGGCAAGGTACTACCAACAAACGGGATCGTCAAAGTTATAGTTTGCTATTTATCGATAAACTTTGCAATAGCGATCCTTAACGGTACATTTCGTGGTGCCATAACAGTTTGGTTCCCCTATAAATGTGAATAGTTTGTTCTTTATTTGGCCTTAAACTGTCTTGGGTGTCATGGGCACAAGTGATCTTATAACCCCATCGGGTAACCCTTGAACACCGTCAGTGAATAAGTGGTAAGTTGCATGTGTAAATGTATTTTATAAAATAAAATTTAAAATTAAAAATGCCACGACGTATGAAAAATTATTAATCTTGGAATCTACTTGGAAAGGCCTAAATTGAAGGAAATTACAATACCTAATACAAAAAATCCTTTGGGAACTACTTTTTCCTGTCCTCTAAATGAATTAAAACTTTTTGGAACGAAGTTCCTTACGGCAGGCTTGGAGGGGATAGGGATTTTGCTGCGCGACCGAACTGAAAAATATGTGATAGTAAAACCGTAAGCGTGGAATGAGACGCGTGGAAAAAAGTGCGTGGAATAAAACCGTTAAATGAGACGTGCGCAGGCGCGACAGTAGCCGAAGGAACTTCGTTCCTACCTGGTGTCCCACGACACAATTAGTTTGTTTTCGACCACTGATCATCAGACGGTCCATCTGCGTTTTAGCCCTTCTTGTTGAAAAAAGTTATACAAAAAACCAAATGTGTGCAATTCACACGTGCTAGAAGAGTACCTAACTTCAAAAAATTGTTTGGTTACGTGTCATAACTATTGTTTTAGCGCTGCAGCTAACTTTAGTTCTAACTCTTACTAATGTTCCTGTCTTATTTTCTCCCACGTTAAAATGTGTCTGTGTATTTTTCGTTTCCGTTTCGTTTCATTTGTGCGTCATTTCCGTTTCATTGAATTCAAAATCTAAACTATAGAAGTTTTCACTTCAAAAATCGCACACCCTCACCGATTTTCCCAAAAAGCTATTTCGGGTACTCATACCACCGCAAGCCCAAGGCTACTAATCTATCTCCACAAATCCGTTTACCAGATTTCGTTAGACGGTGCCATAGCGTGAACTAAAGAAATATTGCAGAGAGCTTCACGACTTTAGATTCGTTTCATTTTAATCATATTCTGACTCCAAAATAGATCTCAACTATAAGTTCCTTAAGTATATATTTCATTGAGATTAAACATTACTTTTCCAGTTTGTGAAGAGCTTGTCGTCCAATATCCTCCAATATCCAATTTATATGATAACAAGATATCAATTTCAATAATGGTCGACGAAAGATGAAACTTTGAATAATTAACGATGAAACGGTGAGGAACTATTCTAAGACGATATTGTCATTATCAAGTTTTCTCACGAAGACTATAATTATAATAATTATAATAATAAATTTAATATCGAAAGCATATGAATTTATATCAAACTCGATGTTCTGTAAACAGGCTAATTGGTTGTTACGAATAAGTAAAATTAAGTAACGAAAACTTTTAAACTAAACTTTCAAACGATTTAATAAAAATAATATGGAAGAAATACGATTTGTGAATAGTCAAAAAAACATTTTGATCATTGCAATATTTTTACAAGTAATGTAACGTAGTAGCGTAGTACGATTTAAAGTGGAATAAAGTAGATTCTTGTAGACAGTCGTAAAGCACGACGCTGGGAAGCTCTAATTCACGCTCGCACAGGACCAGAAAACGCAAAAAGACATCAGGTTTGCCCGTTGTTAATTTCAACAGTCTGCTTTGTACAAAGACTGTCAGATTTTTCACATTCGCAGCAGGCTCCTAATAAAACATCAACAACACGGAATGGAGTTTTCGCGCTCGACAATTTGATTGGCTCACAAAGAAGTCAGTCTGTATGTTCAAATGTAAATTGCTTTACACTTTTTGCTTGTAACGACAAATATTTTTTGAAGTTATAGCAGAGATTGTGAACATGTTGTAGCAAAATTTTAAACTTACATAGGAGGGAATTTATTTGTTTTGGTTTTTATTACTCTCTGCCATATTTTCCAGTACAGCCCTGTAAGATTTGATTAAAATATGTTAATTACGCATCTCTTGTAGTAGCATTATTATAATAATGTTGATGCACTCGGTGAGTGCACGTATACCTTTGTATAATTTACAAATAAAATTAGCATGAAGTCAAATCACGGTTTGAATACGTTATTCCCCTCATACTCACCGTTATCGCTTGCCACAAGTCACAAGTCAAGTGTGCGTTAAGAAGTTTTACTTCAAAAAGGAAGCGTTAATCGACTATTTCATCAATCAGATCCTAAGTAAGTTTGAAATTAATTAATTACGTCTACAGGAATAAGAGAGGAAATATAAACATTGGCAGGTTATGATGACAAAATCCGAGAGTTGGCATCACAGTGCGATCCAGGTATGGGCCGCTCTACAATCCCACATCGAAAAAATCTAAAAGCAATTAAAAGCAGCGATAAAGGTAGACAGGGAGGTGGAACAATTGCGGCAATTATGTAAATTTCCAACGATAAAAGAGACAGTATCGCGTGTCCAACGATTGAAATGTCCGATTTTATCGTCGCAAAAGTGGAAAATTAAATTAATGGACGCATTTACATTTAAGCGGCGGTTAGTAGTTTAAGGTTGTAAAGTTTTATAAAGTTCTTTGGGCGTATTAAAGGTTGATGCGCGCGCAATGTTAACAAATTTGAAATTTAAGTTGACTTTGTAAGGGTTACATTACAAGAGTGTGTGTCTTGTCTTTGTGTGTTGTCCATGGCGCCCAAGATACAAGGAATATTTGCATGGGTCTATGAGAATATAGTGTATTTACTTTTAAAAAAGAGACGTTCGAAAAAGTAAACCGAGCAAATCCAACGAAATATTAAATTTAACCGAAGCAAAGTCATGGACAATAACTAGTTGTTTTAGTCGAAAGCCTTGAGGTCAAATTAGTTCAACTTCAATTGAACTGGGTTCTCAGATGGATTCATTAAATCGGTAACATTAGGTAACTGAAGGTAACTTCGTCTCCCACCCACGTCCGGCTAGTATGATTGTGTAACATATGGAACAAACAAACCATTGTTTAAACGATATTAAGATTATGTAGTTTATCAGTTGATGTATTTTGGTTACATATAAAATCTGGTTTTACGTTTATTACCAATGAATCAATTAGGATTCGAGTGGGTAACTTTGGCTTATTTTTCTAGAACTTCGATCGATCGAATCGACTTATTTGTAAGTTCTGACATTGTTAGTTAAGTAGATATATCAATTAGAATTACGTTGATCCCTCTTCTTTCTCGGTTAGCAACGCATCGGTGACGGCTTTGGTGCTCCTGATGTCCATGGGCCAGGATGACCACTTACAATCAGCTGGCTCGCTTAAACGGGGAAAACAAGTCGTAACGTTTATGTGAATACAAAACGCGTTAAAACCAGAAAATACACATTACATAAGGAACAACCTGTTGATTTCCAACTTAAACTTAAAAGAGTTTATTTGTCTAAAAGTTTCTAACAACAACGTACATTTTGTTCAACGTTAAATGTTACATAACTTAAAATAAATAAATAAACTAGCACACACATACCCCCGCAGTAGAATTCTCTGTCGCAGGTGGCTTAAAATACAAAGAACACATCACTAAACTAGACCACACCACACACATCGCACAAATATTTATCTGTCATATTTTCTGCCCCGACCGGAAATCGAACCCGAGACCCCTCGTTTCGCAGGCAAGGCCAGTACCAACTAGGGTACAGGATCGTCAAAATACATTTATTTCGATCACAGTGAAATTAAAGAACTAGGGCGTAAATAAGACGCTTTACAGGATCCGAAAATGATGAATATGATAAATAATAATTCGCCATGTAACAATGAGGCCTTTACCGTATTTGAATTATGCTAATGCGTTTAATCTCCATAGATCGATGGCGCAATGGGGCGTTTGATTCGCAATCGGCTTAATGGCCGATTTAATGACTTAATTGCAGCGCGTAAAAATATATTTATTGCCGCTTTTGCACCTGTAAACACGTACGCACGCAGCAATTAAATATTACATTATATTGAGGTATTCATATGAATTGTATTTGTTGTCAGATACGTTTAAAAATGTTCTGGCGTCCTGTCTTATGACGAAGTGTGAAAAACTGGATGATTACTTCAAGGATACTGTTTGGACATGAGTTTGATGTATAGTCGTATGTGTCACTATCTGCAACTGTGAGTAGGAAAAAACTAGTTGGGAGGTTCTGGCTGCTTCATCTTCCGAGACCACTCACCCAAGGGATTTTTAAAAGTGATGGCATCATAGTTTGACATACGAATAGGAATAAAAATATGAATAAAAAAATGTTCTCTTTATTGTGAATAAAACAATTTTACAGGATTTTATTAAGTGCTTCATCGTTACCTACCATCAAGTTGTTGCAAAAAATAATATTTCACGAGGCTATTTTAAGAACCGTGTTTGGTTTGGAACTAAGGCTTAAACCGATAAACTTCATTAAACCATGCTTTGATATTGCCTATAACCCTTACGTCCGTTAAAACTTATGAGTTTGATATCGTTTTCGTCGTATCGAATATTCGTAATATACTCGTACTTACTTGTTGTTAGTAAAATAGTTTCAGGATTATGATCGTTATATAAATTTAGACATCCCATGATTAGGGTTGTTTTGAAAAATTCTTCAAACCCAATTTCGTTGATTCACGGGATAAAAAAATCGGTCAAGTGCGAGTTGTCTCGAACCCGTGGGGTTCCGTACCACCGAGCGATATTAACTCTGAAGGTTGAAACAAGAAGTTTAATTTATTCTTGTAAAGCGCGAAGTTCGAATAAATGCGTTAGTTTATGTTTTGGGAGTCCCTTGTAAATGAATTTATTGACATTTTTATTATTTTTTGTGATGGAGGCTTTAATGAAACGTACTTTGCGAAAATTTCAGGTTTCTACCTATTTCTGTTCAAGAGATAGAGCCCTGCGGCAGACAGAAAGACATCGATGGCATATTAATAGGGTTCCGTATTTTACCCTTTGAGTACAGAACTCTAAAAACTAACCTACGTTGAACTGGTCGCAGCGCTATTCCCCATTTAACAAACAACTCTTCTGGCGGCTGTACTTAATATCGCGGATAGTATTTGCTACGCTGACAAAGAAGAAATTATGTTAAAACTTGGGCGACTTCAAGCAATACCTATTGTACTATAATAATTTATAAATGCTAATATAATTTATAAATGTACGTTTGTTTGTCCCTTCTTCTTCTTCCTTCATGACAAAACGGTGCAAGGGATTTATGTGATTTGTGCAATAGTTAGACTTAAAGGGCTCTTTAACTTTTTCTATAGTGACTATTTCACTTAAAATTATTTCCAAGAAAATACACAATCAAATAAGAGGTATAGATGGCATTACGCGCGCAATAACGGTATCACATATTCCGGTGATACCGGAATAAATGTTTACAAACATAAGGAATAAGTTTCCCGAAGCAAAACTAGGGCGGGTTTACTAGTTTTTTAATAAATATTCTATGTCCATTGGCGACCAACAAGCGGAACCAGCTTTTTTAATTGTAATAGTTTACAAAGAAATTATAACTCGACTAGTCTCGCCATTGTTGTCGATAAAGGGAAGGGTGTATTTCCAACGAGCTTGCTCCTCGCAAGTAAATAAAGTTAGGTTGTTTTAACAGAACCTCCATTTTCTTATCGGGGAAGCGAAATCAGTCTTGTTTCTTTCAAATATGTACATAAAATATTCAAGTAAAGGCGGATTTAATAAAGTACGAATAGCTCAATTGTCAAAATATTTATTCTTTGCGAAAGTGTTCCAATAACTAAAGTAAAATCTTTGTTGTAACTTTCGGGTTCTCGATGTGGACTGATTGAAATTGTTAATATAACGGAACAGTAATTGAAAACACATATTTATAGTACACTTTCAATCAGTTACTTACACAATAAAACTAAGAACTCAGTTGCGTAATCGAACCCGGGACCTTTCCAAAACGCTCGCAAAATATTTGACGTTCACAATACCTAAATTATTTGAGAAGTAATTTTAAATTATTGTGATATTTTACCAATAACATTCAAGACATATCTTCCCAGCGTAGGTATACAATATCTTATCTTATCTTATTACTTTAAACGAGCAATTCTTGTATATATATAAATATATAATTGGAATCTCGGAATCGGCTCCAACGATTTTCATGAAATTTAGTATATGGGGGTTTCGGGGGCAATACATCGATCTAGCTAGGACTCATTTTTGGAAAATGTCATTTTATTCGTGTTTTTGAAAATATCACTCTTCCTGACTATTCTATTGGCGAATAATAATACTACTGTACTAATACTAATTGCTTTAACGACACAACAGCAGATGGCGTTGTTAAGTAACACGAAGTCAATGAGTGTTTGCTTTGAGGTAAGACTAAGAAAATCAATTGTTTATTTATATTATTTGTGTCTTCTTAATATTATTATTCGTACTTAAATATAATTTCCAAAAAACACAATTTATAAAAAAAAAATACCGAGCAAAGCTCGGTCATCCATCTAGTAATTCATAAAATGAGCACGTAAATGTTTAACATAGTTTGTTTTCAATTGACATCGTATCAGATCAGGTTGCCAACTTGCCACGTAAACTAGAGCAGGTCGCTACTAGTATTCAATTTGTGGTAGCGGTTTTATTATAACTTTATTGAATGAAAATGTATATTTGTTCCGACCTCAATTTTCACGACCTTAATTCAGATTGAATGCGAGTCCGCAAGGAAAATTGTGGAATGGAATCGAAGCTACTGCGTATATTAAAATATTATTTTATTTATATACATCGTTTTTATAATATGAATATATTGTTATGCATTATAATACTGTGTTTCAAATACGTTTATTAAAGAAGATAAAAAAAATCAGTGTCAATGTGCAATATTCCTTAAAAAACCAAGCGAGAGTCAATGGTATTTACAGTTGATCTATAATAAGTGTTTGAAAAACCTAGACTTCATACAATATGTTAATATTTATGTGTAAAAGAAATATTTCAATTTGTACGGATACAGCCATTCTGACCTGTGAAAACTGATTCATATGCGTTTCCCAAGCTTGTTTACTTTATATTCTAATATTTTTGTTCCCTGAATTTGGGGCGTTCCCCAAGGGTCGATACTTTACCCCCAACCTTTCTTATTCTCTTAAAGGGAGTTGCTCACTTCTGCCTAATCACATTCTACGGTTGCTTTTAAGTTGGATATTTTAATTTAAAAAAGTAAAATAAATGTAGAATAATAAGAATCCATATAATCAAGGATGCTAATAAATTTTGTATCCTGGTTCTGTTTAATCTGCTTTCTGGATTGTCTCTTCATTCACTAATTAGTTTATATTTAGTATTTGCCCCTGCATCATCGACTATTAATAACAATTATTGATATAATTGTTTTTTTATTGAAAATTCGTCTAAATTTACTTATCAATATTCCTACAACTGACACGTTGATTCCTTCCTTTCAATGGTCAATATATAACTCTTAAGCAAAATGGACATAGAATAGGGTAATGCCAAGTCAATTGGGTATATTGTTTCGTTTTGTCAGCCCAAGCTGTCAGCCCAAACTGTCAGCTTATCAGCCTCGAAGAAAAGGCGGATGATTGGAAAACAATAGAACATCATACTAAACAATTCGTGTCGATAAATAGTATATTTACTTTGCTTACTTAACGTTGAAAAATATTATGTGTTTAACAAACAGTATAACGACACACTGATATAGTGTTTTTGTTTACTTGATAAATATTAATGTTAACAAGATATTACGTTAAATATGAGTATTTTTTCGTTGGTTGTTATTATTGGCTACATACACCGAGAACAAACATAAATGTCTACCCTGGCCGAGAATCAATCCCGGGACCCCTCGCTTTGCAGGCAGGGTCACTACGAACTAGGCTACAGGGCCGTTCAACGTAAAACTCAAAATTATAACGTGGTCTCTCAAAGGGCACCATTATGATTCGAATTGAATAAAAGAACTTTGAGTTTTGCAAGAGAAATTTTTTTTTTCAGGTTATGGTTTTATATTGTATCCTTGTGTGTTCATATACCTCCAAAAATAAAAACAACGCAATTGGTAGTGACCCTGACTGAAGGGGTTCCAGGTTCGTACCCGGGCGAGGCGGAACATTTAAATGACAGATGAATGCTTGTTATCAGGTAGTTGGTGCAATGTCATGTTTATATTGCCTAATTTGTGTAATTGTGTTTACTAACATTATTTTATAAGTTCCTGTTACTAACAACTATGGACTTGTTCCGAAATAAAAACTTTTATTATTATTATTATTATATTGCCTATGCCACCTGTGATATATGTAGTACTCGTATATCCTGCTAGGGAATGAGTGTATAAACATTTATTTATTAATCCTAAACCGGGGTATGAGTGTGTATGGGCGTTTATTATACAAAACAGTCTTGTTTCCTTTCGTGTTGCTGCAACCCTCCAACCCGCGCCGCTCAAGTCTAATTCCCGTATTTTTCCTCACAGCTTATAAATGTCGGAGGGGATCTCATAACTCATCGTGTCCCAAACGGCGTACGCAGGTTATATACCGTCTTCTCGGGAAATTTACAATAATGCTTGAAAATATCATAGGTACACTAAGGGAGCGTCCCTAGACGCGACATTCAACAAACCTTATCGTCCGTCCTAAGGGGAATGTGCTCTTATTTTTATGATGATATAAATTGTTGTTGAATCAGGTGCGGATTTTAAAAATGTGTCATTAGGCCGTTTTCCGCCACGAAAATATGTCTTAAGTATTGCATAAATCTTGTGAAATACGCGCATAAGAAGATGATGAATTTAGATGATTTGTTGCCTTGCTTGAATTGAATAAAGAATATGAATGCTTTAAATTACATTTTTAGAAGCCCTGGTACTTACTGGTTATATTGAATTTATTGTCTTTTTAGGAGTAGGTTTTTTCAAAACTCGTTGAAGTGTCAGGCATTCAGAAATAATGGGAGTCCGCCGCTTTTTGCCCACGATGCATTCAATAGGTGGTACGACTAATGACTACGGGCATCGTGTCAGTGAACACTTACCATCAGATCACTTATCAATTTCAAATTCTAAATCACATATTCCTATAGGTATCACTGGTACACCTATGGACGTTATTTTTTTAATTCTATAAAATAAAAAAGCGTATTAAAAAATAACATCATTTGTGACAAATTAAAGCCGTATAATATATACCTAATGAAAAACCGTCTTTGTTTTAAATAGCTAACTTACATTAGAAATAATCATGAATCAGAATATGAAATACTCGTAAAATGGCCCGCTTAACAGATTTTCAGCGCGGATTTTATTTAATTTCAACAGGAATACTCTCACGGTGAGCCTCAGTTACAATTTATGTTACAAGTATGAGTGCGGTGCTTGAAATTCTGAATGTACCGAGTTAATAAAAATGTTCTGGATATATAATACTCACTACCATACTTCATCTGACGGCGCAGCGATACGAAATCCCTCTATGATACGTATGTGACCTCTTTTTTAGTATTTTCTTTTGATTAATTATCAGCACATCCCTAACTGTTCCATTGCTGGGGTTAGGGGTCCTCAACGTGAGGAGTACAGGCATTAATCCCCGTAGTTTTCCACGGTGGCCAAATTCAGATTGGTGGAATTCCCACCTTTGTTAACATTATGAAGAACTCTCAGATGTGCAGGTTTCTCACGATGTTTTTCTTCACCGAAATAAGTGATCATTAATTTTTTGATTACTTCCAACAAATGTTTTCACTACTCTAATTGCAAATGATGGCGATCATAATTCATACAACAATAATATATCCTATATATATACATATACAACCATCATTGAGGGTAATTTATTAACGCAGTAGATCCATAACAATGATTGTTAGAACTTTTGTGTTTGTCTGTGCGTTGATAATTAATAACAATTATTTCGACTTCTCAATACACCATTCATTTGCGTGATAATCGAAATACTAATAACGTTAAATGTTCCCCTGGTCAAATTCTGAAATCCCATTTTCACAAAAAATAAATTACCTTCACAATATTCATGCCGCGTATTCGTCACCGTCTTAGTATTTTTTTATTCCCTCGCTGTAGGGCGCCGGGGCAATAAGGTAAATAATTTATATCTGTATCGGACATGAATTATGTGACTCAGATGTAAGGTTTCCTTGACAAAGGACAACATATTTTATGACCAACTTATTATAACGACGAAAAAACCAAGATGCTCTATCTTGGTTTTTTCGTCTACCGGCCTTGGAAGGTTGCTGGAATTTGTTTTGGCTTGAGTACCGTTTTCCAATGAAGATATAAAATTATTCTTCTTCATAGTCGTGCACTTTTCGCAGAGTGGTCGTGATGTCTTCTCGTGTCACCGTTTTTGTGATGCATCGCCGTGTAGCTCTGTTTTTGGCGGAGTCAGAGCAATCGTTAATATTCGAATGCGTCGATCGAGTGTTGGAGAACGCCCACGTGATCTCTTGCCTGCAACTTTCCCTAGTACCACCAATCGTTCCATTGCGTCCTCGGTACATTATATCTAAAGAACTTGATTTGTGAAAAATAATAAATTATTAAAATACCATTACCATTGCTGTTAACACATTCGCTGCTACACTTTGTATGGAAAAAACAACGTTTACGTCCTCAGCAGCGAATGTGTTAAAACAATTACTACACGGTGGAAATGGTACCGAGGCGGACGGTGGTACTGTCCCGGCCGAACTCTAGACGTACCTCCTATATTACCTATTTATCTGATTAATATTGTTGCTGATTGACACCTACAATTTCTATAAATATACAAGGACAAAGAAAATATGTGAAAAACCCTAAATAAAAACAAACTGTAAAAACCGAATCTTGACATCATTCAATCAGGAACACTAAAGAATTGCGAACATTTTGACACGACTAAGTTATATGGAATGCATAGCCGATACAAAGAAATCTACTTTCACTGAGTCGTCTAAAAAAATGGGTCAACGAAGTCCAAACTTGGCATCAGTGCGCGCCGAAGTTTTTGGTTTCACGTTACCGATTGAAAAACTTTTCCGCCCTCAACTTTTTTGTTCCCGAAGTCAGTAGACGCCTCGGAAATTCTTCTCATTACTCGTTCGATGTGGAACTTTCACCAGTGGTGATTATATTTTCAGTTGCCTCCAAAACCCAATGACTTAGGAATTTCCACGTGGAATTATAATTAGAGCTTATATTTTTCTTTTGTTCTGTTTTGTTAGCCTTGGGTATAATTTAAGAAGTAGTGGAATATTAATGAAGTACGGAATGTTTGATTTTTGCGCATTTTCGCTATTGACGGTGAAGTATTTACAGATGAGAATATTTTTTACACTGTTGTTACCCATTTTTGGCGAATTATAAATTCTTATAAGTAATAAGCACTGGTTTTGCCAGCACAAAAGATCTCAATCTTGGATGACGATAGATTTTATTGTTTATTTTCAAATATAATGCGGACTTTTAAAGTAACTATATTTCTGTTAACTACATAATTAGTACCTCAGCCTACATAATATACTTTCTTTCTTTCTTCTCCGTTATTTCTTGGCCAGATCCATGTCCATGTCCATTACCATACCATAATTATCTTCAGATGGCTGGACTTCACACTCGGTCCGACTTTGTCGGCTGAAACATAAAATTACATAATTTTACATACACTAATGTTGGTAATAAATAAGAACTATTCATGCAAATATAAAGCTCTCGGGTGAATAAATTCACAAAATTGTTAACGCATGATGTTTGTTTATTTAACAGAGGCCCACGCAGTTGGCCCAGTCGGCCGAGCATACCACGAAATCGATTCCAATCTAATTTAACATGACGTAAATCGACGGTCCCGGTTTGGGCGCCATCCCAACGTAACTTTAAATGAGGCACCTTGCAAAGATTAAGCAAAATTTGAATATATCATTTATGATTTTGTTAAATGACATATTTACGACAGCGTAAGGTTTTATTTTTAGGATGATATTATCTCTGTCACAATATCATCTACACCCACTACACCTACATCACACATTGCACCCACAAAAGTACACTCAAAGTACCATAACCCTATTTTAAGGGCATGGTCATAAAATATGTCTCCCTTGAAATAATGGCCACAAAGACCTCGTGTGTGGCATTTTCCGCTTACGAAAGCTATTATCGTTAAGCAGAAGTAAGATAAATAACTGAATAAACGACTAGTAACTTAGTGTGAACGGCTTAGAGACATGCCATGCAGTCATGATTGATGCGAATTTGTATCATATTTTATGTTACACAAATAGTAGGTAACAAAAGACAGGCCATATTGATCAAAGGTTCGTTGTCTGTCGGGAGAAAAATATCGTCGAATACATTTTGAAATATACGGGCACGCGTAGAATATTATAAACGTCAAAGAATTTCCATGGGTTGAGTTGAGAGTCGAATGCGAGATGGAAATGCAATTAAAATGGGATGGTCTTCAATTTATTTTTAAGTACATTTAGCATGCGACCACATTACTACCAGTATAAACATTTAATTCAATCAAATAATTTTAGACACTATACTGATAAAGGTCATAATAATTACTAGGAAAAACCTGAGCTTTGTGAGGGCTCGCGTAGTTTTTCTAACTGGTAATATTTTTAAGGGCTATGTGACATTGTCGCTTTTCCGCCAAAACTCCCGCAAAAAATATATTGTAATGCATATAAAATGTAATTGTGTCAAATATAATTTTATCGCTCAGTTAATTTTGTACCATAATTATGTATTCTTCAGAACATTTTTAATTAAAAATTCATTATATTCGAAGGCCGCACGGCGCCGCCACCACAAACTTGAAGGGCTCCAAGCGAAGTCCTTTGATCAATCAGCCGTATGATCCAAATTTGTCAGCCATTATAACTTTTAATTTGGAGTGTGTCTTGGAATATAAAAGTTGCTATTATTTTTTCAAGAGGAAAAAGACGTATTTGTGATCGTAGATTTAATAAAACCAAGATGTGAAGTGCAAAAGATAATAACAGTGAAGCTTGATAAATGTTTTAACGTCCTTCGATCACAGATCACTCGTATTGTATTGTACAGTCGGACAGCGAAAATGCCAGGAATAATGATACGGACAATATCTTCATTAAGCTCAAACTTCAGGTCGATATACATAAGTAACCAAAAACTGGGGCCTGAATCTACTTTTTTATAAATGCTTCAATTGCGTCGTATTGACATATTTCATACGAAACGATACGAAATGTGTCAATAATAATTACTTTGATTATATACACGTCTAGATATAGTGTTGCGCTGCAATCGCAAGAAATGTAACAGGCCAGATTTGACGGGACTGTGTGAGTAATACGCACACAAGTAAGCGTAACTTATACTGTTCGACAAGCGCGTGCATCATGGTGTGCGTGTACTGAGTGATACCAGCCCTTGAATATTTCCCAAAAGGATGGAAAAAATATATACGTGTTTTAAATTTAAATTCATTTAATTATAATTTCTTCACATATTAGGAGTTACAATATGAATTAGTAGACTAAATATATTTTGTAATGGAAATTATTTAAGGTTATTTATTCTTACTCTAGTTCTGAATTATTTAACTTAAATCTAAAATTAAAAAATAAAATAAAAGTTTCACTTTAATAAATAATAACATTTAGGTACATTAAACACTGACAAAAACAAACAAAATAGCGTGAAGCACTGGCACAAATGAGTAATAGTCTATACACTACACAGTCAGCTGCTGCGAACTATAGACGCCGCCATATTTGCCTTGGCTGTTCTGACGAGCGCCTTTCACTTTATCCCTACTCCGCGGCCAACCGTCACGCGACATTCAACACACAGACGAAAAAGTTTGAGACGACGTAATAAAAGTTTCACTTTAAAATTTGTTTTAAAAATCATTTTATTATAATTTGCGAATCAACATCCAAAAACTTTATCCAAATGGTATTCCAATATTGATGGCTCCCCGGGTTTGACAGAAGATGCTTTTAAAATATTAACAGTTAAAAGAAATCAATCAGATAAAAATATGATTTGCGCATTGATCGCCGATGAAATGGCCATAAGACAACACACATGTTTTAATCGAAAGACTTTGCGAGATGAAGGTCTTGTTGATATAGGGAGTGGACCCGCTGACAACATGAATGTTAAGGCGTCAGAGGCATATTTATTTTTGCTTGTCTCACTAAACGAGCCTTGGAAATTACCGGTGGCTTATTTTTTTATCCATGGCATGCCAGGGGAACAAAAAGCCAATACTATCAAAACGGTCCTATATAAATGTCATGAAGTAGGCATTGACGTTGTGTCATTGACGTTGGATGGCCACAGATCTAATTTATCAGCTATGGAAGTATTGGGTTGCAAATACAAAAACCCAAAAGAGCTCAAGACAACATTTAAACATCCATGTGCCGATTATGAGGTTGCAGTATTTTTAGACTTCTGTCATATGTTAAAATTAATCAGAAATCATTTTGAGTCAAAGGAAGTGTTTCTATATAAAGATGATGAAACTAAATGGGTATAGTAAAAAAGCTGGCTGAATTACAAGAAGAAACTGGTCTGCATCTAGCTAACCACTTGACAAAAAACATATTCAATTCAGAAACTCCATAATGAACGTTAAGTTAGCAACCCAGCTTCTTAGCAGAAGTGTTTCTGTAGCAATTGAGTTTTGCAGACATGAGCTAAAGCTGCCTGACTTTTTGGAAAGCGGAGCAACAGAAAAATTCATAATGATTATGAATAATGTTTTTGATACATTCAATTCTAGGAACTTACAGGCACACGGTTACAAGCATCCATTATTTCCCGGAAATAAAAATGAAGTGTTTGCAATGTTAGAAGAAGCGAAAGATTTAATTTTGAATCTAAGCCTAAAGGAATCTAGGAAAAGAACATATAAGGAACATCAAACATCAAAGAAACTGGTATTGAAAAGCTATGTACCAGTTATAAAATCACAATCATTTACTGGATTTCTTGGCATTCTGATATGCATAAATAGCTTGAAATTTTTGTATGATTCTTTAATAGAATCGAAAAAAATGAAATATATAACCACGTATCGCGTCAGTCAAGATCATTTAGAATTATTTTTTGGTGCGATACGGAGGCATGGGGGCTATAATGATAACCCAAATGCTCGTCAATTAAAAGGCATATACAGAAAATTACTTTGCCATATGGAACTGAAATCGGCTTCGTCAGGAAACTGTGTGTCACTGGAAAACATAAGTATATAAGATGACAGATGATAGATATGATAGTTCAATGATTTTCGAAGATTTTAGACGAACTTCCATTAATTTACGCAGATTTCAATGTTAAATCTGCAACAAATGATTCAGCCCCTCTGACAAAATTCCTTGAACGAACATTTTACTTGAAAATATATAATAAATGAATAACTAGATACGGAACAACAATTTAAATAATTTATAATTAATTAAAAAAAGAGAGTTTTGAGAGTTACAGCAGGAAGCTTAGTGACCTTCTCTTTGTATTTGTTTTCTAAACAGTTTTCGTTTAGATGTTACATCCCGGTTGATATTATCCAATTTTGTCTTGTAGTAATACCTTAAATCTAAATATTTTTCTACCACCAGTCTTATTAAATTTACCTGATGCAGAAGACCGCAGACATGATCAGTTTTCACTTTAAAATAATTAGTACCTCCAACAAATTGTTTCATTATAGTGGATACTATTTTTGCATAAATAATTGGTGTCATTATGAAATTTTGTTTAAAAAACTTTCTTAAAACATTTTCAGCAGTCTTACATACATAATATACATCATGAGAGGCGTAAATAAGTCCACCTTCATCTCGCATATTAACCAATTTATGGTATTGCAACTGTTCATTTGACATGAGACTTTCAATGCAAGCGACACATTTTACCTGTTTACGTAAACATCTAACAACAAAACCTGCTATGTATCCAACAATTTGTTGTGTGTACTCAGATAATTGCGAATCATCTAATAGCCGAAATCTACTGTCTTCATATTCATTAAAATTTATGACGATATTCTCACTCTCGTCCTCGTCGTCGTCATCTTTCCTCAACGATGGAACTGTTGCATTGATGCATTTAAGGGATGAAGTACACATTAGAATACTTATGTTTTCCAGTGGCACACAGTTTCCTGACGAAGCCGATTTCAGTTCCATATGGCAAAGTAATTTTCTGTATATGCCTTTTAATTGGCGAGCATTTGGGTTATCATTATAGCCCCCATGCATCCGTATCGCACCAAAAAATAATTCTAAATGATCTTGACTGACGCGATACGTGGTTATATATTTCATTTTTTTCGATTCTATTAAAGAATCATAAAAAAATTTCAAGCTATTTATGCATATCAGAATGCCAAGAAATCCAGTAAATGATTGTGATTTTATAACTGGTACATAGCTTTTCAATACCAGTTTCTTTGATGTTTGATGTTCCTTATATGTTCTTTTCCTAGATTCCTTTAGGCTTAGATTCAAAATTAAATCTTTCGCTTCTTCTAACATTGCAAACACTTCATTTTTATTTCCGGGAAATAATGGATGCTTGTAACCGTGTGCCTGTAAGTTCCTAGAATTGAATATATCAAAAACATTATTCATAATCATTATGAATTTTTCTGTTGCTCCGCTTTCCAAAAAGTCAGGCAGCTTTAGCTCTTGTCTACAAAACTCAATTGCTACAGAAACACTTCTGCTAAGAAGCTGGGTTGCTAACTTAACGTTCATTATGGAGTTTCTGAATTGAATATGTTTTTTTGTCAAGTGGTTAGCTAGATGCAGACCAGTTTCTTCTTGTAATTCAGCCAGCTTTTTTACATATACCCATTTAATTTCATCATCTTTATATAGAAACACTTCCTTTGACTCAAAATGATTTCTGATTAATTTTAACATATGACAGAAGTCTAAAAATACTGCAACCTCATAATCGGCACATGGATGTTTAAATGTTGTCTTGAGCTCTTTTGGGTTTTTGTATTTGCAACCCAATACTTCCATAGCTGATAAATTAGATCTGTGGCCATCAAACGTCAATGACACAACGTCAATGCCTACTTCATGACATTTATATAGGACCGTTTTGATAATATTGGCTTTTTGTTCCCCTGTCATGCCATGGATTAAAAAATAAGCCACCGGTAATTTCCAAGGCTCGTTTAGTGAGACAAGCAAAAATATATATGCCTCTGACGCCTTAACATTCATGTTGTCAGCGGGTCCACTCCCTATATCAACAAGACCTTCATCTCGCAAAGTCTTTCGATTAAAACATGTTTGCTGTCTTATGGCCATTTCATCGGCGATCAATGCGCAAATCATATTTTTATCTGATTGATTTCTTTTAACATTTAATATTTTAAAAGCATCTTCTGTCAAACCCGGGGAGCCATCAATATTGGAATACCATTTTGATATAGTTTTTGGGTGTGGGAGGCAAGACTCGAATTTACTTCTGACATAACTATACGCCTTTGGAGATAAAAAGTGTAATGTCAAACAAAATTTTCTAAATTCTGGAGCGTATTTTTTATCCGGTCTCTTGGACCCTTTTAGTTTTTTCTTCATACTGGAATATAGATCCGCAGCAAACACATTGTCACTTAAAATATCATACGTGTCGTTGTCGATATATCTCTCTTTTTTTAACGTTCCAATTATTTGTCTTAAAGAAGCTATTTTCTTTTTAAGTCGTAGGTTTTTACGTCTTAAGGATTGTATCTTTAGATAATGTTTTGCTTGAAGACGTATTTTTCTTCGTAAATCTTGACGCAACTTTAATTTTTTTGGTGAATCGAAAATGGATTCAAGATCAGAAAAATCTTCAATTATGTCGCTTTCATTTTCTTTTCCCCGTCCATCTCCGGTTTTACTACTAGTTGCTTGTCCAGGCATATGACCACTAGTACTGCAAGATGCCATGCCTGTTATGTTGCTAGATATAATATTGTCAGCAGTTTCCATACAGAAAGAAGAAGCATAATGTTTATCTTTTGTAACACAAAAAGACCCCTCTTCATTCAATCCCGAAATTTTCTGAAAATAAAACCAAGTTTATATATTTTGCGCAATAATATTGTTATCAGAATAATATAATTTATTATAACCAAAACATACATTTTAACAAAACTATTTTTTATATAAAACTAGCGAAACGCCCTCGCTACGCTTCGGGAAACTTATTCCTTCGGTTTGCAAAGATTTAGTAATATATTTTGGATAACTCACACTACTTATATCTTTATAAATTATATCCTATGTGTTATTCTGATATGTAAGCTATATTATTGTAAAGTTTCATCAAAATCCATTCGGTAGTTTTTGCGTGAAAGAGTAACAAACATTCATACATCCATACAAACTTTCGCATTTATAATATTATTAAGATTAACTAACGGCAAAGTTTAAAACATTTGTTTCATGATGGCCTACTTTTCCTGTTTCTTCAAGTAAATCTACACTTTCATCATCATCTGTCTCTAATGACGATAAGAACAATGCCTGTAAAATATACAAACAAGAATTATAGGTGCGTGTGTGTACGCGCGTGCGAAGTTATACTTCTTTGGCATCATTAAAAAAGACTAATCTTTGTAGTAGTCATCTTGGATTTCTATTTCGACAGCACTATCGGCTTCGACACCTTCTAAAACCATGAACACGACACCCAAGACAAAAAAGGTGATAATTTCGTGCAGCCGCCATCTTGGATTTACATTTGGACAGCACTATCGGCTTTAATACCCTCGAAAACTATGAAAACGACACCCATGACGAAAAGGTTGATAATTTCGCGTAGCCACCATCTTGGATTTCTATTTTGTGTTATATTTTTAAAGTGTTTTGTTCCAATATTAAATATAGTCTGTGAAAAAACAAAAAACAATGGACTTTGTTGAATAACTACTCTATGGACCATATTATATCTGTGAACTACTGAATTTGTGAATTGTATTGTATCACAACTTCACATATTCAACCATTTTTCATAATGCACCTAAAGAAGTTTAACTTCAAAATATAAAAAATCGGCCAACTGCGAGACAAACTCGCACATGATGGGAATTTTCTAAAAATAAAAATAGTTTAAAATTACCTTGCACGGGATTGCTTCCTTTTTTAACCTTTGACGACTTTGGCTGTTGGCAAAATACAAGTCTTTGGCACGGAAATGATCCGAGCAAATAACTGTTGTTTTACTTGGTTGCCAGAGATCCTCTCCGCGGCTTTTTCTTATAATTTCTATCCACCTACTTCTTAAAATAGGATCTTTAGGTATTCTGTAAAAAAACACAAATTAACGGCCGTACAAATAAAAAAATATCTAAATAAAATTTATTCGAATATTAGTAAAAGTTTACACAACGGCCCGTCACTTAAAGCTGTCAGATTTTATTATTTATTTTAATAGGTAAACTAAAATGTTATTAGTAAATGTTTAATTACTTATTTATATTTATATTTATACGGTAAATACATAATATATACTGCTTTAGTTATTAACACCCAAGAACCCCCGAAAGTGACACCCATATCAGATTATTAAATAAAATAAACAATGCCCGCCAAGTTTATAATATTATTATGTACCTATATCATACCGCACTACAGTCAAATGGTGGCTTGAAATCTTGAAATATAGTATAAGGATCATGATTAAACATTTGTTAAGTTTAGCTAACGCTCACACGGGAAATCTTACATTCAATCAACATACAACACTGTAAAAATGCTGTCAATATGGTGTCACATCTCCTAACAAAATTTAACTTTATTTATTTAATTGTGTCTTTATAATATAGTAATTTAATGTTTACTTACCGATGATACGTAACTTTTTTAATTGTTTTAAGTCGTCCACCATAATTTCTACACACTTTTATAGCACAAATCGTCATTTTTACTATGTCACTAAATGCGTGTTGACACTGTAATGACAGATTCGCCACTGAGCGGGTCGGACAAGCTTATAACCCAAGAGTTGGGTGATATTTTTTTAGACGTTTAGGCGCTCAATGGCACTATCTAGACGTGTATATAATCAAAGAATAATTATGTCAAACTGTTCGCACACGACGCAATTGAACAATTTATAAATTAGCAGAAATGAACCCCTAGTGAAGATCGAATTTATAATCGTTTGAAATAGTGTCTGCAGGAATATTTCTTGGTTCCTGTATTATTTAGAGCACATAGAGCTCATTTTTGTCTTTTCATGGATGTAAGATAGCAACACCACCCCGCCGCTGCCGCCAACGACGACTATGACGGACTCAGAACAAGACTCAAATCAATAGGATGGTCTAGTTAGCAGAAGGTATTATTATTAATAATGTTAGTTGATCAGTTCGTTAATAGTTCTGAGGACTGGGCAGGGTTTGTTAGTGATAGTTAGTTGTTCTTAGTCCAGTTAGTAATTGTTAATAATATTTTCGTTTTGTCAAGCGAATTCGAGGAATATTTACCATGGCAAACGAAAGGGCTAATATGCGAGTAAACTTACAAGGATTCCATTTATTTCCTCCGCGTGTGGAACCCTAAGTCTCGTGAAAGATGTCAGCGACTCTCTGACAAAATTAAATGTTGATTGCAATTAACGTTGCTAATTATATTTCATTAGCAGACCTGTTTTCGATTAGCGAAGATACCGTGTATCTATCTATCAAAGGAAAGTAGAAATTCTTTATGCGAATATAATATTATTATATTATCGGACCTATGTTTATAGACTCCCCATGATCTCTATCGGACATCATAACATCACTACATAGTATAAAACAAAGTCGCTTTCTCTGTCCCTATGTAAGATCTTTAAAAGCATGCAACGGATTATGATGCGGTTTTTTTGATAGATATACCTAATGATTCAAGAGGAAAGTTTATATGTATAATACTTATATTAAAGTTTTGTGTAAATTGGTTTTCCCGAAGCGAAGCAAGGGCGGGTTTACTAGTATTATTATAAAACAAAGTCCCCCTACGCGTCTGTCTGTCTGTCCGTTCGCGATAAACTCAAAAACTAGTGAACGAATTTTCATGCGGTTTTGACCAATAGACAGAGTTCGTGGGGAAGGTTTGGGTATATAATTTGTTAAAGTTTTGTGTAAATTGGTTGAAATATGACGATAAAAATTGAGAAAGTCGGGAAAAATCAGTCCGCCTGGGAAACCACTGAACAGATTTAAGTAATAGGTTTTTGCCATATTTATCTCATCCCACATGTGCGATCTTAAGGTGGAGGTTCGCGGCCGAGACCGAGACAGGAGACCGCGACCGTCACTTGACGATAGGCAATGTATAGGCGACAACTCGCGACCGAGACCGAGACGGTCTCGCACGCCTATACAAAGTGACGGTCACGGTCTCCGGTCGCGGTCTCGGCCGCGAACCTCTACCTTTAGACTGCTTTTCATCGGCGTTTATCGAAACGGTGCAATCAAGCAGGTTCTAAGGATATCTCATTGATTCAGTAGGTAGGTACTTAAGAAGTTCTGAAACAGATGAACATATACCTACATATTAACATGCTGGCTGCAAGGCCCTGCCCATTCGCATTTTACTTTTCCTAATCGTGTAAAATGAATCATAAGTTTTTATGACACCCATAATTGCTAGAAAATCAAATGATAAAATCCTGAGTCCGAAAATATTCAAGGTTTTCAAATGTGTTCGACTATGTATTGGGAATGTGAGTTTATTTTGGACATGTTTTCTTGATCATAAAACACGAAACTAACGCTAAATATAAAATTATTAAGCAGTAAAATCTTCTACCGTGTTGCCTATTCAAACTTGCTTCCAACATTAGATGTGAATTTAAACCCTAACACGAACCTTGTAACTATGTAATAAACACAACATTGAGAACTTCCGTCACCATAAATAATGTGGTATAAACAAGTTTCACACGAGCAGTGGTTAAAACGCCTCTATTTTATAAAACTGTTTCAAATAATACTAAACTAAAATTGAAAAAGCTTTTTTACAATCAAGCTTTTTTTTAAATGTGCTACAAATAATAAAATAAAAGTTTCCTTTTAATCTTTTAACGTAAATTATAACGTAAAAAAATTATATAAAAACTTGTCGCGAGATTTAAGTACTCGTATTTACTTAGTTTCAAAATTTTAAAATCAATCATATTAAGTTATTTAATTTACTTGTTTATCTACACAGGTCAATCTCGCAAGAACCTTTGTGTGACGTTATTATTTTATAGTAAAAGATTTAAAGGAAAAATATATTTTATTATTTTTAGTGCATTTAAATTGTTGTACGAAGTATTTCGACGTTGATACAAATACTTATTTATGGGTATTAGTTCTGTTGATGTTTTAGTAGCATGTCCTCGCCATTAGCACGGGAGCATGAGCGTGAAAAAACCGCGCGGTTAAGACGCTCGTCGTATGAAACACCACTGGCATATAAACTAAAATAATTAACCGAGCCGTGGCCGCGCATGTCGCGCGTCGCGGGCGAGCGTTAACAAGTTAATTTGCGCCGAGCTGAGCAAACGTCGTCGTCGACGGAACCCACTCGTCAACCGACTAGATTTGCTATGCGGTTTACGAAGTGTTACACATGAAAAGGGTATAAGGCATGTTTATGTTTACGCTACATGTAACGACTTTGTCTACGTCGCCGCGTGCGTCGGTCGCTTTGCTAAGAGAGCTTGAATTTATCCAGATTATTTATTCTTATTATAAGCCAATACTAGATTACCTATATTAAAATTATATCCCTGATGGAAAATCGCTAACTTGGAAGATGCCTTTACACATGAAGACATTTAGATTATAGAACATTATAGTTATATAGGTTGCTAGACGAGATCAAAAGAATATAACCGTTCATGTATACTTATGTTCTCGTGGTAATAAATTGCTTTGAATAGTGTCATAATAATGGCACGTAAAAATAAATCACATTAAATATAACGCATAACATGAATTCTTTAAGACCCGTATAGTGCAATGGTTACTAAGTGGGACTGCCGTTCGAAGGTTCCTGGGTTCGAATCCCAGCGAGGCGGATATTTAAGTAATGAGTTTCAATTTCTATTCTCGGTCCGGGTGTGTTCTTGTTTGTGTTGTTCAAGGCACCAACGACACAAGGAAAAAGGAAAGCTATGTCTGTAGTGTTTTTGTATTTATTTACGAAATATCTGCGCAGTGATAAATCTCGTTATGGAAACACAACGGAACATATGTTTTATATTACCCAGTTACAAGAGTTAATCACTAATAAATCTTACATGTACATAATTAGCATTACCAACAACGTCTAAATTACAGAAACATCAACTTACCATCCTAAAATACCTATGACACCTAAAAATAGACACCGGCATTACTTAAAATGCAGCTGCAGTAATTATTGAAGTGCAAAATAAACATTTCGCTGAAACAACTGCAACCTACTGCAACTCGGCTAATATGCAGTCTGCTCTGAAACCTCGAGAGCAAGGCACACAGAGGGCGTGCTTAGATTAGAAAAATGAGGGAAACGCTCGTACATGCGTTATTATAGAACGGCTGGCTAGGAACTGGCTCGACTTTGCCTTCGTTACTTCAAAGCGTTGATAGAAAAGGATATTATAGACATCTGGTGAGCGTGGCCAACATGAAATAGCACGAGAAAGTACGATTGTATGTCGCACAAGAAAAATTCGACGGCCAACTGTCAAAGCTGTAAGTAACTGTGCTTTCCTTGAAATAACCGGCACGCAAAGTGAAACTAAACAGTATCATTCTGTCTCGTTTTTTCGTGTTGTTGGCAAGTTGTTCCATTTCTTGTGTGAGTGCGATGGATGGCATCGCATAGTCTATACTCTGCTCCGACTGCGCTTCAAAGCATAGTCTTAACATGTGTTCGGCCTTCTCAACTGACATTAACAGTTCGCGTAGGGCTGCCAAAGTCAGCATCCAGGTACACCGAAGCCTGTTCTGGGTTGACTTGCTTTTCTAAAATCTCCAACTTACAGATCTCTGAAATTACTGGAGTTTGATATCTCTTGCACTCCTGTGAGGGATTATTTCCGGGATAAAAAATATCCTCTACCCTTTCCGGGTCTTATACTATCTCCATGCCAAATTTCATCTAAATCAGTTCAACGGATCAAGCGTAACAAGGTAACAGACCGACAGACATAATATATTACTTTGTATATTAGTATGGATTATAGACATAAAGAATAAAATTTAATGTCCCCACCCCTTCTTAAAGTCATGAACAACCAACGCCGAGTTCACGTAATTATCTGTCAGACACATTTATGTTAGCAATAGAAACCAGGATCTTTTGTTAAGCAGATAGGATCACTTATAACTGAAGTTCAAGGTCATTATTTTATGATAATACTTGGAAAGTTTCGAATATGAAAGTGTCAATTATTTCAAAGTAATATGTAAGAAAGCTTTGTTATATAAAATCTCGAGATGAAACTACTTGGGACTCATTCGTGGAGTGTTCGGCAAACACCGCTCCAGCGAGACGCTGTAGTGTCCGGATTACACTACACATAGGTAACATTTGTCTTCGCGTATGTTTTGTTAGCTAGCGCACATAAAATGTTGCATCTAGGTCGTTAGGTGCAGCAACACATTTGGTGTTAGCTATTGTTCCTTCGATGAAGGCCAAATGAAGGCCAAGTAACATGTGGTGGAGATTTATTGGCAATGCATGCGCTCCCATTTTTATGTAAATAGCCGTTAACTGCCATGACACCTTGTGGAAAGTGGTTGCCGTCACTAAAGGACATCAGTAGGTATATCCATCCATCCAAGACATGCATTAAATAAATAAAAACATTCATAAAAGGCACTAGGATTCCCTGTATCGCGGGTGACATTGGACAACGCCATCCATGCCTTTAAGAAATACAAAAGATCCAAAGTCGCCTGGAATGAGCTCATTAGATATTTCACCAGCACAACAAATATCATGTTTTTTATCAGGCCAACTATTCACCTACTTAGAATGAACCACGTTTAAGGTTGCATACAACCATTGCTTACAATTCCTGAACTGAACCAAACTGAACTGTTCCTTGCTTTTTTTCAATGAGAATTCACGTACAAAGCGCAGTTTCACTTAAAATGAAAGGTTACACCGTAAGACAAGACTAGTGAAGTCTCTGTCATCCTTATTGCCATGTTTTTTTACTAAATTATCTTCGACTGGGGAGTCCTTTGAGAGTGAAGCAGTGCACTCGGCACTCGGCTGCTTCAAAGGGGTGTATTTGCATGATTGCCTCACTATATTATCGAGAAAAGAGCAAGCGGATGGCTGTTTCTAAGTGAAATTATAACAGAAAAATTAGATAAAATAATGAGAAGAGGGCATGGTAAAATTGAAAGGGGGTTTTGATGGGGGGTTTTTGTTCTAATTAATATTTCACTTACATTATGTATAGTAAGTTTGTTTAGAAATTTTCACGATAAGAATTTTTGGTAAACGGAGGGGCGACATCGCACATACGTCACACGGTGTCGTCATGACATGCCTGGGGGCGGCCCAGCCCCAGCAGATCTTTGTTGGAACTTGTATGTATGCAAGCGGTGTAGAAAACTTCGATAGCGTGATTCAGGCTTGTCGTGACGTCACCGACAACGTGACGATTATTGCTATGTATAAATTGTAAAAATAAGACAAAACGATTGACGTAACAGTCATCATATTTGGTCCACGTGTACATTCTGTACTGCACCACAAAGAAACAAACTTACATACATAGACTGTTAAACACATTACCCACCTTTGCGTCGCGCAGGCGGGTAAAAATCGGAGACTATATTCTTTTACAGTTTTCCAGACTTTATACGCTGTGAGCGGTCCTCAAAGTTGATATCAAAGAACTTTATAAGAATGAAAGCAACTTTTTAAGATGTTTGTACACTTTGATAACCGTTTGATAAGTTTTCGATTCTATCGAACGTTATTTGTTAAAGTTATCAAAGAAGACGTAAAACTGTTCTCCTTATTGAGTAAAGCATTCATGTTTAGAGTTGAACTATGAATTAGATTTCGTCGTAGTTACATTTTGTAAGATTTTACATACGCTGATTTTAATGTAATGTATTTACGTGCAAAATGCAATCCAATGCAGTTAAAAATTGCACACGATTGTTATTTAGGTATAGCAACTTTATATATTATGTTAAATAATATTTGGAGAGATTCATTTTGAAATGACGATCGAAATGCATTAATTTAAAATTCTAATTTTAAATTCTGAATAGCATTATTAAATTTCCATCCAGTTAATAGCATCGAAAACGTATCGCCGATAATCCAATACGCTCATTTGTCGGCTATTATACGAGTAAAACAGTGTAGGGCTGTGTCGTGGACACGGACGGCCGTTTGTTTTACGTGAATAGGTGTACGTTACAAATAATATTTTCTTTGAGCGGCGTTTGAAAACTGGCAGTGCTATTTTCTCTACCGCCTTTTTTTGATGTTTTAGCTATCAATTAGTGTAATTCAATTTCGGATATACATTAGATGTTATAGATGTTTTTTTTTCATCTGATTGTGTTGTTTTTTTACTGCCTCCGACGATGGCTGCAAATTGAAAGACGTATTTATGTCGTAAATTAATGAGGTACATAACAATAACACTCTGTTACTATTAAATATTCACTGTCTCAACGAAATAATTTTCTCAAAGTCTGCACTGTCCCGACCACCCACACTCAACTATAAAGCTCGGGGATTAACCTGTCAGGCCGCGACACGACGAAATCCTGGCTCGCTTGACTTGACTCGCAATTAATGACTATTGTCTTCAATATGATAGGTTATAAGGGTGGTTTTCCCTTGAAGACCTCGACAGATGGTGTTGTACACTTGTCTTGAGCTGTCTGTCAGACGAGCTGACATCTTAGGTCATTTGTGAATTGTTTTTATTCAAATGTTGTTTACCTTTCTATGCAATGATATATTACACACTTATAATGTCATTGTTTCTATGTCAGTTTTTAGATTTATATTCAGAGTATGACTGAAAATGCTTACCTACTCAATTTTAAATCAATGTCTTGGGTATTGCCAGAAAGTGATAAGTGAAAAGAAATGAATTTATTCTAAATGTTTTTTTACAAACAGTGTTCGAAATCTTCACCATCGCTTCAACATATCCCAGCCGTTAGTGGCCTTGGAAGAAGAAGCAGTCTTAATCTTAATCTTTCTTAATTTTTCACTTTAAGACGCCTCGTTGTCGTCATATTTAATTCTGATCCTAAGTAGATACTCGCAATTGAGGTAGAAACTAGCGATGTAACAATAATTAAAATCGATTCACTAATTTTGTCCCCTTGGCGCCATAAAGGACGTACACACACGACATACGAGTACATACACATTCACACACACCCCCACACAGTCCCGCGTACATTATGCGTCGCGCAGTCAGGTAATAACCAAACTAAAATAAACATTAAAGTAGTAAGAATACATGACTAGGATTACTCCGTAACGATGAAGTAAGCCAAATCAAATTCGATACGAACTTATTATATCCAATTTGTACTCTTCACATCAAGGCAAGCGCATCGAGCGAAGGCTCAAAGAGTAACCAATTTATATCTGAAATTTTGTTATGATTTGAAGAAAGAATACGTTAGTTTGATATTTGAAAGAGATGTTTTTAAAATAACGTCCCAATCAAAAATGGGTTTCAAGTCGTTTTTGTGTATAAGTTAAATGAGTAACCAGTGATAGATTGAAAGAAAGAAAGAAAGAATAATTTATTTCGTCTTAAATATACACTGTAACAATCTTATTGCAAAGAAAATAAAACAAAAAAAACAAACAACAATTTGAGTTACGACAGAAAATAAAATAGTACAGTTGTGTAACCAAGGAAAATGGACCGCACTCAGCATAAGGTCGCGGATAACCACGGCCGCTGGTTTTCAGGGCGACCCTACGTGTCGCGCAGTTCGGACTATTGGTGCCTGTCGGACCAAATAGCTCAACTTTTAAATTAATGTTTCTATGTGTGATTGATAGAGATATAGAAGGATAATCCCAAAGGTATGTACTTTAGATGGCTGGCTAACTACTCTTGCTTGAGTTAGCCGCCGAACGACTTGTCGTGTTTCAGCTAGGGGCTTGAGAGACAGTTTTTCTTTCTTTTTGGAACGAAGTTCCTTATCGCGCGTTGTGAAAGGGGGCTAGACGGAAAAAATTCTTACGAAAAGTTGTCACGACAGTTTTAATTCTTACGAAAAGTTGTCACGACACTTTTTGCTATAGTAAGCTATTGTAAGCCGTGCGGCGTGCGCATGTTTTATATTATTAGTGTAACATATATAATAGTTATATATATATATATATATGTATGTGTATTTATATACATAATCTAAATATTATATATATATTTTTTTTAATTTCTTCACTAATTAATCGAAAGAAACTTCGTTCCATCCGGGTGTCCCTTGACACCTCTCAAGTTTTTTTTCTCTTGTTTCTTGGCCGGCAACGGGCTAGCCATTCACCATCAGGTCTGCTCGTTTGCTGGCCATAAATTATTATTATAAGTAAAGAACGATTATACTAATAAACAACACGTACAACCTTTAATTTAAAGACGTTCCACATCAAAACAACTCTGTCTTTTACATTATAATTTATGTTAAAATACAACAACACACCACGCTCAAAAGAAACATCTTAAAATAATTTACATTCCTTGATTGAGGCGTGGATAGAATTTAATATGAACTTTGTGCACTAAAAGCTGTTTATTTTCAGTGGAAAACAATTTTACAAGTCATATTTATAAAAGTGTATTATATTTGCGTGTCTGTGATTTTACTCGAATACTATTGCATAAACCAAACAATTTTAATGTATTTACATTTAAATTTTAATTTATTTACATTTTTGTTACTAATATTTTGATAAGATTGAGGTTTCTTTTTCTGTCCATGGCTTTTATTTATTTGTGTTATCTTTATTGACCACAATATAAAAATATTAGGTATAGAACAAACTTAACGACGAGCTTAATGCTAACTGCATTCTCAACCAGCTAACCATTAGGCCAAATCCTATATATTATCTATCTATCTATATTTATACTGTTTTCTTACAGTGATGCCCGCAAACTTCAACCTGTTACTTTTTCTTACATAAAATTTCAGTCTCATAACGCGCCTAAAGAAGTATAACTTCAAAAATGAAAGAATCCCGTTTAGAATTTTTTATGAGCGGGAACTAAGGCACAGCTTTCCTGATGCGAAGGGCAGATACTAAAATCATAATAAAACTGTTATTATTATTAAAACTTTCTTGTCTAATGCGATATCGAACGTATACGGTCCATGGAAACTTTTGATAAGTTTCTGTAAGCATTATACATGTAGGATACGGTATATACGAGGCGATTATCCCGGCTTTACGCAATACATGCATGCCTCATTAGTCGCAGCGATATCGAGAGGGTGGAACAAGGTGGGAGAGGTAGCGGGAATGTTTATTATTCTAATATGTCAGAACAGGAAGCCAAGAGTACTTTTTTGCTTAATCTGTTCTGTACAAATTACAGGGAAGGGTTAAAAAACCTACATATTATTATTAGGTATTTCTGGTAAAAATGCAGATGGGACTTTTCGTCGGATTTTGACCTATGATTTCGACCTTTGCACGGCTTTCTCAAATATGAAATAAAAAGTGGCTACTTAGCGATTTGATGATTAGGGATATTGCGTGTCGAACTGGAGATACCGGGTTCGAATTATTCGATAGACGATTCCTCCACCAATCGGTACTCGGGCGTAGAGTAGTGGGTTCCCCAGTTATAAATAGGGACGCGAGCGTTGTGGGCCATTACTGGGTTGAAGTCATTCTGTCAAATGTATGTAGTGCCTACCCTCCGCCGCTTTTACCTTGAACGCGTACTTCTACGGAAGCGCCGCGTCGTCACAAGCGATTGAATAACCGTTCTGACGTCACCTGATTTAATTTACCCCAAATTTAACCCCAAACCACAGAATATTCGGTAAAATTTGAATAGAACGGGCTTATCGTTACTATGGAGTTAGAAGATTCGGAAAATTCAGTTTGAGTTTCCATGTTTTATCCCTTTACTAACTAAACTTGCTGTACTAAAAACCGATTAGTCTTAGTTTTTGGCATTTAAGAAGCATAGCAAAAATTGTGAAAAGAATTCTGAAAACTAATTTTACTGAAAAATTAACCCGCACGATCGTGACGATCCGGGTTTTTTGCACCCTTTCCACCATAATGACTCATATTTTAGTAGTTTATAATTCATTTTATTAGTTAAATTATTCCATTTAATATTCTTTTTAGGTACGGTACTGCAAGATAAAGATATTTTAAACATATTAAACGATGATAATGAGTGAGGTGACGAGGATTTTGATGATGAAGATAGACTGAATGTCAGTCCTAATCTTTTTTATGGAGTCCTAGAAATTGAAATACAAGAACCCCTGGAAGCAGATTTACAGGCTATTCATCCAGCTTCTGAACCACTTCATCAAAATGTTACGGACACTCCTATTAGAAGTTATAGGGGAACAAATACTAATTAACGAGTAGTTGAATTTTTTTAAGTGGATTAAGTGTCACATTCTAAAAATGTTAAAAGGGGATTCTTTATAGTAAACCCGCCCTCGCTTCGCTTCGGGAAACCTGTCCCTTAGTACCCAAGTCCAAAATTGTTTGCGAAAAACTTTAATATATATTATTATACATATAAACTTTCCTCTTGAATCATTCTACCTATTAAAAAAACCCCCATCAAAATCCGTTTCGTAGTTTTAAAGATCTAAGCATACAAAGGGACAGAGAAAGCGACTTTGTTTTATACTATGTAGTGATAATAATATTTACCGAAATTAACTTGTTGCGCCAAATTGTGTCCTATGAAACCTCTCTTTTTTTGAAATCGTAATGTTTATGTTATTTCACCGTTAGGTGCGCTTAACAATACTTTTCTTCGTCCAAAACCGTTTGAAACACGTGACGAAAGATATGTCGAAATAACCTCGCAAATTAAGCCGCGAGATGGCGTTGCATGAATATTCAAAGAAAAACGCGCGCGGCGATTCCACTCGCTGGATAATTTGCATGAAAACAGCAGAGGTTCAAGTTTTGCTTGGCTCTCGTCCGTTTTATTGTAACCGGTTCATTTATTTTTTTACGCCCAGATTAGCTTATCGCCGGACGCTGTTCGTGAAAAAAATTAAGCTTCAGTTTCGGTTGGAGCGAGAATTTGAATTTGGATTCCGTATCTCGCGCACGTGTTTAAATTACATGACGTATGTTGAGAACATCTGATTAGAACACACAAAGAAAATAAATTTACGTCACGCGGTTGTTTTGTTTTACAAAGTATAATGTGCTTTTTTAACAATTTAAAAGTATTTTACGAGTATGTTTTTAGCATTTAGCCAAACAAGTGTCGGAATTTTTTATGCCAACCGAAGGCCTTCGACACTGCTTATTTTGGCTTTACGTGTACTCCGAAACCGTCGCGCAGTTGGGTAAATACACAGCTCTTTCGTCTCCACAATACACTTTTTGAAAGTCCTAAATACCCTCGCACCTTAAAACCGTTATAATGTGGTAATGACTTAATTACCATACCAAGAGGCAACCTCGCCGAGAATTAACATGGATTTTCGACTCCTCCAAATAATCTCACAAGATGTGGATGTATTATGGCAATTGTGTGTATGTTGTGTGGGATTTTATGAGGTATAATGACGTACTTAAAGTCGTAAGTCCTTTAATGTGTTGTCGAATGGAAATGTTTGTTGTTTGGAAAGTGTGATGTAACTGCTTACACTTCACGCATTTTGAATATGATTTATGTATTTTTAGCATGTTTTGTAAGGGCAACATAATTTACTAGCAACTCTCCTTGCTTCGCTACGGGAAACTTATTCCTTGGTAGCCGCACTCGAAAAATTTCGAAATGGGATTCTGATTCATGAACCGATTAAAATAAAAGAAACACAATAGATCCCAATAGAATTGATTTTAGATTTTTTCTCTTCATCTGTGTGTTTGTCAACCGTTAACCGATTGGAATGCGATTTCGCTGTCGTGTTGAAGTAAGTGTTGAGTCACATAAACGTAACTAAAGTGTTGGTTTTATTTCAATCGATTCACAACTTTATACGATAAGGCCTCAGTTAGACGACGCGATAGCTTTCGCGCAGTCGCCGCGTGAAAGCTATCGTGTCATATAAACGCGCCCTTATAAGTATGTCAAATTAAAGAATGCCGTGTTAACTGTAGGATGTGAAAGGTACTGCTGCATTGTTTTAAAAAACAATAATTAAAAACATGATGCCAATGTTGAAATCCCTATTTTTATGGTTACGTTTGTGATAGCGGACATTGTAGTTTGCATTGCATTCACGGGTGTGTTTTCGGACCTATTTCTGTTCAAGAGATAGAGCCCTGCACAGTAAGATGAACAGACAGCAGTGGTATATTAATAGGGTGCCGGTAAAAAGAATACAATTATAAGAACATATGACTGTATTTGGAATAAATTAAAAAAACCGACAGCTAACATTCCTCCCCCCGACACCGTTGACCTCTAAACATCAAGGACGGGCCAAGACAAAGATAATTTGGGCTGTAAACTTTCCGCAGTAACGTTAGTTTCTCCTTCATCTATCATCATCTTAACGACTTGATAACTTAAATAAGAAAACTTGTTTTACTTTCAAAGTATACTTTTGGTTGTTTTTAATAAGTTGACGTATACAGCGTAGTTATAGTTATATTACATAACTCTTTTAGTTATAATACGTAAACCATTTAAATAAAATTGATGAGCTCCCTATACCGATCTGTTTATTACATCTGAAAGAGCTATTAAACATTTCATGAGTTCAAACTGGTTCAATGTGACTTTTGAACGCTATATACATTGACTTATTATTACTATAAGTCAATGGCTTTATATTTCGCCAGTTTTCGTTGAAGCCAGGGGCGAGTAGCGAGCTAATACAAGTAACATAATACAAAACTCATTAACAACTATGTATGTATATACAAATTACAAACCTATTAAGTTTGGACTTGACAACACTCTCTTTGAACTAAGTCTCCCAAAATGGGATTTTCATATTAAAATCATAAACTCATAAAAATTTACAAGCTCATAAAGTTCACAAAAGAGTAAGAACCTTAATTGCGCGGCGAATGTCTTTATTATGGTCGTACTTATAGAACAACACAACAGCTTAAGTATTATCATACATTATGGAGATAATAAGCCCGGTAACATAAATTATCCCCACAGTGTTGTTGCAGAACAATGTAGCTTAGCATTTGTGAAAACAGATCCACGTTTGGTAGCTGCCGTTCAAGTAGTTCAACAGAATATGGTTCGTTTTGCTAAAGTCGATGGGAAAGTAAGGCTCTATCCATTCTTGAATCAAAGCCCCAAATCCCCCCTGGTGTGTCTTGCAGAACTAATGTAAATAGCTTCACCTTGACTCTAAGCGGAACTTTCTTGCTCTTGTTGTATGTACTCTGCTGAACAATGGACGAAGCTACAGCATCAGGTCCCTCATCTTATAGGTCACTGGCCACCTCACTACCCAGTCCAAGGACCGTCTCCGGGCAGGATCAGCACTTCCCTGATTCCGCTCGGCGGGCTCCTTCTTTACCATTACGGTTTCGTTGCAGGAAACTACAGCTTCCTTCAACGTTTGGAAAAGATCATCCTCAATCATCCTAGCCTCCTTCCATTGACTCCTCCTTCAATTGACCATAATTTTTTTTTACATGTTCTGACTGCAGTGTTTAAGAGCCAGAAACAATGCGGTTTCCGCGTTTTTTTTAAGCTTAGCTCTTTTGGTGACAATTGTCATAAAACATAACAAATTAATGAATAACATCACCCTTATAAAATTGTGTTTAATAACCTAAATTGTTATTGACATGGAGGTGAGTAAGTATGTGATAGCCAATCATAACTCAGCATATCATAACAAACCCGACGCTTCCCCCACTTATGGACGAGCATCCAAATCATCGTAATAGATATTTCCTACAGAAAATCTGCTGAAATCTTCATAAGCTCGCCCCGCGCCAAAGAATACGTGAAATATCTCGCAGAAAATTGTGTGGCCAACATGTAGCGGGAGTACATATTGTTAATTTTCGGTTTCAAGTTGCTGTATGCCACCTTGTGTTACATAAAATATATAAAACATATTTACGAATTGCCTTGATCTGCCGACCCTTACGGGAAAAAGGCGTGATTATTGAATTTTATGTTGAAATATTTGACGAGCTTCAGTTGCAGTGTCTTGTTAATCCCTTTTTCTTTGGTCGATTCGTTATAAAAATACTTTGTTATTTAGAAATGTGGTCCGTACCAGCCCATAGCACTTTTTTATGTTAATAATTTTTTTTAATAGTTTATCATTTATATTGCCCTCAAAAAGAAAAAAGGTACACGCACACTTAACATCACCACCGACTTCCACTTTTTATTGTTATCACAAAGATACTTACGAGTATATTGTAGCTTTGTTGTATTAAAGCTTTTTAAAAGTACAATTTTATTGTAGTGTTGACAGAAGTTAATCTTTTCACGTAATATGGACCGAATTATTAACCCATAATTAGTGAATAGATACAATATGGTAAAACCGTATTTGTTATGTCGAATATTATATAATTTTACAAAGTTTATCATACTTATCTGTTATCACTGTGCATTTTGAACTTTTATATTAATTATTACATTTTATTCCAATTAATAACCTTAAATTATAATCGCTTCAGCTTGTATCTTGCAACGTATCAAATAACGCTGCCCCAAAAAAATTACTTATCAGCAAAATTAGTTTACCGCGTCATTTCCAACGACGGATCCGGAGATCCGGCGCTCAGCTGACGTCTCCCAAGCGATGTACGACTATAATGATACACAGCTATTGCTATACAGCCATGGCTAGGGATTTTTCAACACTTCACATGTGACGACCCCTTAGTTTAGTAGGTAGTGTGCCTGCCTGCAAAGCGAGTGGTCGCGGTTTCGGTTCCCGGGCGGGGCAGACGCGTAGTGACGTGTTACCCTAACTTAATATTTTGACGGAGAAGAATTTAGACCAATAGATGCCATCTATCGCACTCACAAGAAAAGGACCAACTTACGCCAATGATACGAAAAAAACGAGACAGCATCTATCGAGCATCAGTCTATTTTTTCAAGGAAACAGTTGCGTATAATACAAATTTGACAGCTGGCTGTCAAATTTTTCTTGTGCCACATACAATTGTACTTTCTCGTGCTATCTCATGTTGGCCACGCTCACCAGATATCTTTGTCTACGACTACAAAACTGTAGGTACACAATCGAACGCAGGTGCTAGGATAAGCTGTGAAACAATTCAGAGCTGAGCGCTATGTATTAGCTGCCATTATAGTCGATTAATCAAATCAAGTTGGCTGCGATTTAGGAGGGAATGAACGAAATTATGATGCGGCATGCACGGCACCATTAATGTGGTGGCCGTCGAACGTGATCACGGACATGCGACGTTGCTTATTAGCGCAAACAGCACTTTGCGTTCAGTATTAGCTGTATAAGCATCTTTGTTCATGCGCTGGGGGAAGTTCGTGCAACTGAAATATAATAATGGATAATAAAGAATATGAAGAAAAGATATTGTGTCCCTTCATACTGTGAGAGGAGACCCGTGCCTAGCAGTGGGACATTTATGGGTTGCGATGATGATGATGAATACTGTGCGCAGCTTTTTAAACGCTAGATAAACATTAAACCGGGCATTTATGAATCAGTACACACGAAGGGTTGGATACCACCGTCCAATGACTGCAACCCATTAATAGCCCGCTACTGCACGGGTCTCTCCTTATACCAGAGGAAACCTAAAGCATATAGATACTCCACCACGCTGGTATAGTGTGGGTTGATGGATGAGTTGGTGGCCAACCCAAGTACCTATCATATTTTTTACCATCCGGAATCCTCCGGCAAGCTTAACGGCTGGTACCTTATGATAACAACCGGTAAATTAAATTGAATTGTACGATTAGAGGTTTAATATAATTTCTGTTTGTCCACAGACAACTGCTAGCACCTAACCTGAAGCAAACGCAATACCTCGCAAACGGAGCGGAGAGCGAAGTGAGAACGGTGAGTAAAACGAATACAGTTAAAAATACATACAGTTCACAATACTGTGAACAATACAGTCGAGAATACGATCTAGAATACAGTCTACAATTCAATATGTACCAACTACTTGTACACAATTTAGTTGTTTGTAGTAGTGAAACTTGATTAAAATTCTGTCCCCGTGCGTTTCAAACGAACAGCAACTTTTTGGCCTTAAACGTCGATAAATAAAGGCCCACCTTTATTAAAATTTAAGTCCGGATTCCGAATGATTGAATGGAGCGCGCCCTGTTATTTGATTCGTTTTTATTTGAAGTTATATTTGTTAACTAAATTCAAACGACGAATGGAGTTGTTTCTGTGAAATAAACAAAATGGAAGTTTCAAAATACTGAATCGGATTGTGAACGTGAATTTGAAAAGGTATCAATTCGAATCGTATTTTATTTTCGCACTAGCAACTGGTGTCTGCATTTTTTTATATGTAGTTACATATACAAAACTTTACTAAAACCTTCTGTCGGGGGTGAATACGTAACCTGTTCAAAGTTTCTTGCTTCTAGGTCAACTGGTTTAGTGTTTGGGTACTCTGTCAGTAATCGTTGGCATCTTTTTAAGTAGACTTTTCTTCCTTTCCTTTTTTTTCTTTACTTTGTGATGTGATGGTGATGTCTTGATAGACCTCCACTCTCTCTCGCCTCGTCTGTTATTCAGAATGCATCATCATCGGCATCGCAGCAATAACTTTCAGTTGCCTACACGTTAATGAAATCTCCCCGTTAATTTGTTTAAAAAGTATTAAATACATTTTGAAATTGGAGAGATACTCTCGGGGCTGGAACTACGAAGTAATTAGCAGTTGTGAACGGTTTCCGGGTGGAGGGGCACTCGTGGTCGAGCCGGGCGCTGCCGTCGTGAGGTGGCGCGTTTTTAACTTTAAAATGTAAACATTGAAAACTGCACTCGTATGTAGTTTGACCACACAGTTAGAATAAACATGTTATGTGTGTACTACATTACATCTACATTTTACTATGATATGGGTAGGTGGCAGCAAAAGGGTTTCGTTTTTTACCATTTTGGTTATGGAACTCTAATAACATATAAACTGACGGACATGAAGAAAATAAGGTTCCTTTAATGTTGTTCTGAATGTATTGCAAGTGTTTTGTATAAGACACCTCTATTATTATTACTGCAAACATTTTGTTTTTTGTGTGAAATAAAGTGTTATTATTATTATGTTCGGCTGTGGAACCGTAAAGCCATCAGTGTCAATAGCGCGAGTCAGTCCCAAGTTGGCACAGGTCGTCTGGCCGTCCAACCCACCGACCCACCGGCGAAATTATGGTGAGCTGGCACAACTTAGACAGTTTAGGGCCGTGATATACTTCAAGACGACCGACAGGTTATAGGATCATTAGTTACTTTGAAAGACGGGACACGTCCCAAATAGCGCTTCGAGATAGATGACGTGACATACCATTTAAAAAAATTTAAACCCTGTATATTTTCCTTTATTATTTATGCCTGAAGTTAAAGATTCTTATTTATTTATATAATTATGTATATGTACTCGTATTATAAATTTGAGCCCAATTATAAGCAACAGTGAATTAATATGACATCGTATCGTGTAAAAATAGTTGATATGAATATATCGACGCCCCCGGGGAATAAAATCGTAATAGACAAAAGTAAATTTTACAGGACGAGCAATAAACTGTTATTCTGTTTTAGCTCATAAACTAACCGGCCTATATTAACACACAATACATCATTTTTTTCAGTATTTTTTTTTCTTAATAAGTAGCTATAATAAAAAAATATATAATGTATACTTTTAAAGTTATTACGAAAGATGTATAATACTGATTTTATATTTAAGTGTATCCTAAGTAACGGTACATAACGATTTTATTCTCGTGAAATTGTAATATCATAAAAACTATATCCCTACATTACGATGTTTTTCTACAGTATTTTCATGAATGAATGGTAATTGTAATAAACTAATACGATTTTGTTCTTGTAAAAGCTATCAGTGTCTTTTTTCGTATAGCTATATAAAGACTTTGGAAATAGTATCACATTACTACATGTTTTCAAATTCATAAAAATTTCAATTTTCATGTCAATAATAAAGCAGTAATATACGTTTACCGTTCAAGATTTACCAAACTAATTTAGGTAAAGCATGTTATTGAAAAGAGTTATCAATTTATTTATGTGAATAAAATCGTATAATGCCTTACCGATTTCTCGCGACATGCGTTCGTTCCATAATGAACGACTACGATGTTTTTACGGGAAGAATTTGTTACATGATTTCCGTAGAATAAAAATAAAAATTGTTATTACTTTATGAATTTTCTGTCAAAAAATCTAAAAAAAAATCAGTAGGTGTATTTCTACCCATAGATGCCGAAAATGCAAAAACATTAAAATAGTGGTAATAGCGCATAACCATTTTATTCCCCGGGGGCGTCGATATGATGATAAGCTGAAACTTTTTATTTCTTCAATGGATTCACTTGAAACTTTGTAATATAGGTTCCTCAAGTGACGCAAATTAAAAAGGATTTTTGGAAATTGACGGGCAAGGCAGCGGGGCAAAGCTAGTTTTCGATATTTTAACCAGCCGTAAACAGCTAGGGCGTTTAAAGAGATTGCTTTGTGTTATTTTTTCTGTCCTCTTACTTGGCTTCCAAGTCTTCATTAATACATAATCTGGATGCTTCATTGATTACTGGCCATAACATGGCTCGTGTGCTCATTTATCAGTAATTTATAATTATAAAAATTCTAAAATTTTGGTCACGTCTCACCCAAACGCGTGGTGTTCCTAATAACTCCTCACTTAGACATTTAGGAGTCAGAGACGGGTTTTAATTGAGTTTTGAGAAAATTTAACTTTGAAGCCCGGCGGATTGAGATTAGACGATGGGCCGAGGTTTCGATTGTTTTTCGATAATTCCCGGAAAACGAAATCTTTTGAACCAACGTTGGTACTGTCAGCGAGTGGCTGTACGATTTATTAATCAGTAAAACGTCTGGACTGAAAACCAGCGCTGTTAGGTCTACATAATATGCTAGCACAGCATTATGGTGAGGACATACCTTTTTGCATTGTGGCTCTACAACTTTATTTTATTTCATTATTTTTAGTTTGTTTGGCCACTTTTTTTTTCTTAAAAACTTAATTTTTTCTTTTATCTTCCTTATTACCTGGCCGGAAACGGATCGCTGTTCTTGTGCAATGACGTTATAATTTGTTAGTAAAAGTTTGTACGAACACAATTTCAAAATATTTTCCGACAATCGAACAAGTCCTTTGTTTCGTGAAACAAAATATCTGTTCAGAAGAGATTGCCCAATTCCAGGAATAATAAAATAAATGGGAAAAGTTTGCAAAAGGATTATATTTGATTTATTGTTTAATTCTCGAAATATGTTTAGATCTAGAAACAAATTTTGATGCCGGTAATATTTAAATTGAATTAATATCTACTTGATTAAAATTTGTTTTGTTCAAAAATATTTTAATTTTACAATCACAAATACTAGTAAGTAACACAATTGGCTACAATTACAATAATCCAAATAAAAAACTTAGCTCAAGAATTAAAAAACATACCTAAATAGTAATTTAGCATTCAAGAATAATGCATAGCCATTTAACATCATGTAGGACATTGTCATTTAGTAATAATAAGTAGGAAAATCTGCTTATTTTAAAATATTTGTATGACCTTATTAATTATTAATTTATTATCTTATCTTTTTAAATTTATCATTATTTACATTTTTTCGTCTTACACAATTAATTTAGGATAACTTATCTGATTATTTGATTTGAAGTTTTTTTAATGTCTTTGCCCTTGAAACTAATAACTTAGTTTTAATTTCAATTGTCTATTGTGATTTTCACTATAAGTGGTTTCTTTTGATATAAATAAATTCTTAACATTTATTTTTAATCGGAGCGTATTCAGCGTTCTTTCTCCGCGGGCCTGAAAGACCGAGCTTGCCCTATTCTGATTCTTTACCCGGAAATTGGATCATGTGCTTTAAAAGGACATTTTCTCTTGGTCAGTCGCCGGCTTTCACGTTTATTCGTGCATTCAAAACGGTGTAAAGAAAATAAAACGCTGCGGTGAATAAAAGCTGCCATGCGATATAAATTTGTTTTTGGATATTTACAAAACTACGGTACGGTATAAAATTTTATCTGATCGATGTCTGTACTTGGATACTAAGGATTACTATAAGTAAAGATATTTATTAACGCTATAGATGCCATAGCAATCATTTTTAGATTTTTTGTCTGTATGTACGTGTGTTTGTTCCTGTTAATCTCAGAAATGGCTTAACCGATTTGAATACGATTTTGACTAATGTATGAATGCTTGTTTCATTTCAATCAGTTCACAAATAAAGCTCGGTCCGAGTTCCGACTCGTTGAAAGGTTTTACGAGCTTGACAGACAGTTTTGTGACAGTGCTGTCAGTCGATGTCGAAAAATCAAACACATAATGTGAGGGTTTTCAATAAAACTTTAGAGCGATTTATTGCGCGATTTTGTCGACAGATCATTTAATCCCGATTCCCACGAGGGAGAGATTTGATGAGATGACAAATTTTTCCGCTTGGATGGTTTTGACGTTCGTTGCCGTTTTGCTTAAGCGAAAACTTATTTTCCGATTCCCATCTAATATTCCTGTTGAGTGCTTATTATAATAGGTGTGTTATATTTTGATTCGTGTTGATAATTTAAAAGGGGTTTATAATCGGTATCTATAGTTATAGTCGAAAATTAACTAACTAAGGACTACTTTATCGTCACCTGTTGATATTCCTAGCAACTTTTCTTTCTTTTCTCTTAATTTTTTCTTGGTTACTTCGGTGATCGTTTCGTGCGTTTTCATTGGTGATAGTGTTGTGTATTAATGTATTTGTATGTAGGTATAAAATCAGTAATGTAATTGTAAGCATTTCTTTTTTTTTAAAGATGTGCCGAGGAGTTTCTTTCGCCGTTTCTTCTCCTTAAAGATTTAAAGTATAAAGGCACCTTAGCGAAACGGTGGTAAATGCAAAAAATGACGTTCATAAGTGTATTGAAAATACCTACATGGAATAAATGATTTGAGTTTGAGTTTAACTTAGGTCCGTGGACGGTGACTACCTTCATCGGGTAGTTCGTTAGCTCATTTATCAACTGTTTATATAAAAAAACAAGAGTACCAGCGACCCAACGATAGTCAAGACTGCAAACTGGGAGTTTATTAAATACCCTTCAGTATTTTTACCAATACAAGTTTTAAAACATTTCATGGTTTATTTTAGAACGAGAATAGAATATATCCAAGCACACCACCGCCACACAACACACAACCACACCGCATCGCACACATCTCGTGCCCGTTCTATATGTACACTGTACATGTACATTGCACAGACATCGCTCCGCTAAGCAACCAAGATTGCGTTGCGCAAGAGAAGATTGAACAAAGGCGGTATGTCTATGCTAATAGGCAGGGCCTAGCGGCTAAATTAAAACACTTTGACTATCACGAGGTTCATAAATAATAGAACAGTCGGAGAAGATACTGATAGAAGTACGCGGCATTAATACCAATATATTTTTTTACGTTCAATACTATATTCGAGATTCGGTTCAGTATTAGGTCGCCCGTATACGGCCAGAAAACAAAAAATACTTTCTACAATTAAAAACTACACTAAAATAAATCCCAACGCAATATAATTGACCAGCTTGTTAGATTATTGGTTCATGTCAACGGATCGCAGGACATTAATTACGAAACGTCAGAGTATGAAACATTAGATGAGGTTTAAAGACGTTGGGAAGAAAAATGAAACGCAGCCCTCGTCCGTGATATACGACGGGCTTGAAATACGGAGTGCTCGTGTTGTACTTGGCTCGAGTTTAATCGTGGAAGAAAAATCGCACGTCACAAGCCTGCGGACTCAATATGTTGCCACCTCAGGCGACCATTGGGACTTGGCGATCAATTCGAAATGCGCAAGGTACCAACCGTTTGTTGTCATTATTTAACAATGGGTTACCTACATCGAGATATAAGTACTAACGTACTAGAGAAGCTACGTCAAATAACTGAATTGTCCTATTCTTCGTAATTTGTAATTTGTTCGTTGCAGCGCTACAATAATAACAATTCGTCAAAACCGAAAACTAATTTACCACAGCGCTAGATTTGCTGCGGAAGTGTATTTATTCTCGGCAAAAAGGTCTTAAGCGCCATGTAAATCACGGCACTTACGCGAGAGCGACTGAGTGAGGTGCGGTGACGCGCCGCAGTTGAACGAGACAAAGTAGGAATTTACGGTGTCTTCTCTAGTACGTTAGTACTTATATCTCGATGGTTACCTACTTATTTAGTGAACTTTACCTCCCTAGATTAATCTTCACTTAACATCAGATAAAACTTTAATTAAGCACTTAACTTGTAAACACAAGCTCTACAATAAGTCGTAATGTGGAAAAAAGAATACCCTTTTTCTAGTGCCATTAAGATTTTCCATACAGAAACAGGCGCAACCTGGACCTATTTATTCTGCAAAAGCAGGTATCTTCAGTAATAAAACCAGGACACTTTCACCAGCCATCCTGTAGACTGAGTGTCCTATTTCTCGAAGGACACTTAATTGTCTACTTCTGTTGCGAGTGTGCGCGGCGCCCTCTCGTGTCGCTCAGTGTTGCGACACGTGACGGACACAGCACTCGTGTTGGATGCTGGTTTCTCCAACTCACTATGACTCTGCAATTTGATTAGTTGTCGCATGGAATACAGCGGTGGAAATATTAACGGAGGTGTGGAAGATTTTGTTTTGAAACATGACACTTAAGAGGAAGAATAAGGAAACCGTTACAAATACACAGACTTATGATGAGCATTATATATCTTAATATATATAATTCGAGTGTGAGTGTGTATGTCACTGAACTCCTCCTAAACGGCTTGACCGATTTGGTTGAAATTTTTTGTGTGTCTTCAGGTGGATCCGAGAATTATTTAGATTCACAATTGGACCCGGTAGGTGGCGTTGCTGTCGATATATCACCAAAACATTTTTTAATGACTGGACCGATTTGGATGAAATTTTTTGTGTGTGTTCAAGGGGATCTGGGAATGGTTTAGATTCACAATTGGACCCGATAGGTGGCGTTGCTGTCGATATATCACCAAAACATTTTTTAATTATAAAGCGGTACGAAGTACGCCGGGACAACTTGTGAAACTTTAATAAAACACTTCATAAGAATTCGTGGAATGAATTTCTGTACGGTTATTTTATTTGTTAATGAAATAATTATGTCTCCCGAATGGAAACAAAGACGGTTTACTTACTTGTTTTATAATATTCGCTGATGTTGAAGATCTAGTTATTTTCTATTACGAATATTTATTCTAGGACCCCAAAATTTATTTAAAACTGATCCCAATGCACGCGTGCAAACCAATCACACGGAACAAACGCCCGGCAGACGAAGACTCGATTGACGAATTTTTCCCCGCATCGGCCATCCGCCCTTAAATTAAACAAGGTGGCAAGAAAATTCAATCCAATCTAAACTTCCTTCAATCCAATTTGAATTTCCTCACCTTACCTCCCCCTCCCCCTCGGGGCAGGGGCGTCCCGGCAATTTCTTTCCATCCCGCCTTCGCCGTATCCGTCAATACAGCCATGAGCGACTCTCGTCAAAACTATTTTGGAGATTCCTACCAAACTGAGGCTTTTGGGTGCTGCGTATATTCAAGGGTAAATTTAATAAAAGTGCTATATACGTGAGCTCCCTTGTGTATATCATCATTGGCGCGCCTCAGTAAATTCTGAACGATGTGATCGACTGCATTATTTACAGAGGTTGTTTTATTGAAATTATTCTTGTCAATTTGTGTAATTTTCAATGCACTCCCACAATATGGGTATCAAATGAAAGAACTTGCTGAGAATACTGCCTGTCCAACGATTACTAAAAAGTAAAAAATAAATCATGGCCGGCGTTGTATTGGCGGCTCCCCTGGTGTTGCCCGTGACCATAGGCGAATGAATACCACTTACCATCAGGTGGCTCGTCTGCTTTTACGCTGCACTGCTACCTGCAGGCTATAAAAAATTATAAAACTTTTTAAAACAAGCTTTTATTGAAATGCGCTAAAAATAATAAAATAAACTTTTCCTATCAACTTATAACGTCATTACACAATTTATATGAAATATAAGCTTGTCGCGAGATTTACCTGTGCAGATAAACAAGTAAATTAAATAACTTGATCTGATTGATTTTAAAATTTTCAAACTATGTTAATCTCGCAAAAAGCTTATAGATCATATAAATCACTATAGTCCTCATAATACAAGACCTGACCATTTACAACAAACGACCTTCAGACCTTATCACTAAGTTTGTCTTCATCTATGCGATAAGTTCTCAGTGACCGTTTTTCACCACACGACAACTGCGCGATTCAACCCTTGTAGAAGGAAATTCAAAGGGAAATAGCCCGTAGTTCACGGAATGACCCTGGAGAACTTATTTTTTCCGTTCTGTGATTAAGTGTGTCTGAAGTTGGAGTATATCTTTGTGTTAATGGTTATCTTGAGTTGATTATAATTTGACCTGTTTTAAATATTTCAGTGACGTGTTTAAGCGGTTTTCCGAAAACTGTTGTAACGATTTCGGGACTTGGGGTTTTTTGGGCCTAGAAATCGATTAGTCAAGGTTTTATTTTCAAAAACATTTAGGTACACTCTTGAAGTTATAAAAAATAGTTTCAGTCAGGAGACACGGTCGTGTCTCGCGCACAAAGTACACTATACAATACGCGAGTAGACTAGTTTCTCTATTCTCAGCACATAATTATGTGGGTCTGACGTCACTTATTCTTCAAATACCTAACTTTCAGCACTTTTAGTCCCAAAGCTATAATTCTTATTTGTAATCAACAACATCATTTTTATCCAAATACTATCAAACTTATTTGATTTTCACTCATTTTATAGGAATTGCCAACATATTTGTCGACTGTCACTATAAATTAATTATTTTTTAAATGATAAATATTACCCCTTACCATTATTTTATGTTGTTAGAAAAAACCTAAGCATTAACAGCGTTTATCTTTCAACCTTTGCTCATTAAAATGCAAACAAACGTATGCACTACGGAGACGAATGAGGCGGATTTACATTCGGCCATCTTCGGTCCGCGCGCTGTGCGGACATCACGTTTTTCATTAGGGAGCGTTTGTTGGCAATCAAGTTCCACACCGGATTATGGAGCTTACGAAACACTCGCCTCGGGGCTATTTGGAATTTGGAAGATACAGGTTACGTTATGTATGGACTACTGACAACGTATTGGTTTAAAATGAACACTTGTAGACAACTGTAGGATTAAAATTTATAAAAATTTGATTATACTCTCTAAATAGAGAGCTATCAAAAAATGCGTAAAATAGTCACTAATTGTTAGCCTCTAAACAACGTAACTTGAGCGTGCGGCAATCACGATTGTATGCGTGAATACGCAAGCTTATATTAGTTAGGACATTTTTCTTGTATCGCTGACAGCGTGATCTATTTTCTGCTTCATCTTTTATTTTATTTATTGCTTCATCTATTCATTAAATATAATGTCTTAAAAAAAGAAAACTTTATATAATAAAATATTAGAATATTAGGGATAGTTAGCCACGCAGTTAAGATGATTCACCAAGAAAACTAAAAGATTAATTTTTTTATGTTATTAAGTTAGCAAACGAACATGCAGCACCACCCTTCCGCTGCCACTCATGATAACTGTGACCAACCTAGAACACTAGAACTACTCACGGCACGTGGGTATTACTCCATCACGATTACGATATTTCGACCCAGTTACATAATATCGCGTTCACGGGTAAAATTAGGTCAAAATTGGCGTAAAGGTATATAATATCGTGTGTATTCGTATCATAGTCAAATGCATTTTCTTCCTTACACTAATGGAGGATTACTCGCAGCGTCAGCAATTTTACGATACCTATATACTTAAATTTCTCTCACGTGCGACTGTGTATCGTAAAATAAAAAGCCGTTATCGGTTCTCTTCGGGCCGCGGCAAAATCGACTTTCCATCTACGTCGCTCAAATGAATGAAACCTTTTCGATTTCTTACAAGTAGCTGCGGTCCGGTCTTTCATTCGTTCCATTCGCCGCGGAGAGCAAAAAGAACGTACGTAATTGCGACGTGGCTTTTATAAAGGGGCTACGAAGTCGGCGGTAATGCGTTTGTCCTTTCATAGTAGCTTACCATGGTTTCTTACTATTTTGATTTCGGCAACAAATTATTTTACCCGAATACACTGACAGTAACTATCTATTTCAACCTAATCCAATTTGTATTTGATCGATTAAGTATTAACTATGATTTTGTTTGTACTTCACTTCAAAACAGGGCAACGAATCGATGTGATTTTTGGTTATAAACATGGAGAGCGACATATCAATATCTCTTTACCTGGGAAACATGTTTTGATCAAATAGTAGGTGATTTTTAACTGATATCATCGCGGACACCGGACACTAAACATAAATTGACATTAATTATTGAAATGATTAATCAAATTACCGCTATAAATGGCGTTACGGGCGCGATAACGGTATGAGGTGTGATTCTGAATTGGTAAATATATTTTTGCAAATGTAAGAAATAAGTTCGTCGAAGCGAAGCGAGAGCGGTCTAAAGTTCTACTAGTCTAACAGAAATTGTGTCGTGGGACACCAGGTAGGAACGAAGTTCCTTCGGCTACTGTCGCGCCTGCGCACGTCTCATTTAACGGTTTTATTCCACGCACTTTTTTCCACGCGTCTCATTCCACGCTTACGGTTTTACTATCACATATTTTCAGTTCGGTCGCGCAGCAAAATCCCTATCCCCTCGAAGCCTGCCGTAAGGAACTTCGTTCCAACTAGTCTAAAATACATGATCCGTACTCTGGACTAATGGCCACACTGTCATATCGCCTCTTCGCTGAAAGGACGATACTCGTGAATGACAAATTATAAGAACTCACAGAGCACGAAATTGCCCCTCACTGAGGAAAAAATTATTGAATTTTCCATTTTTTATGGACGTCGCGCTGTTATTACTGGAAAATTCGAAGCCTTCGTCTTATTTCTACAAGAATACTTTCAGAAATATTTCGTTGTGATTAATTGAAGAATTTATATTCAAAATAATATCGTAACAGAAAGGCATCTACAATAATGTCAATCTGGATGTTACACCTTATTTTCGTCCTATGTACTGAGCGGACTAAGTTGCTGGAAATTGTTACGCTTTTTCCTGAATTCTAGCCGTATTAGGTGGCCAAGAACGCTGATCCCAATCTCAGGCCGGACGACCATGGTATCATGGGAGGTGATAGACGCCGGCCCGCCTTGGTCTTATGGCTGAAGCCCGGCTAGCCTTCCTCCCTCTTCTTCTTTGAGTCCCTTGTGTGAATCAGATATCAAATTCTCATGTTCCGGCTTGTAACTTACCTTATTGAACTGACAACTTCTATAGCATCGTTGTGATTTGAAATTCGATGTAACGGAAATGAAGCGCAAATGAAATGAAACGGAGAAGAAAAAGAGACAAACACATTTTAACGTGGAAGAAAATGAGATAGGCAGCAAAACATCAATATTTGGACTGACAGTACGTAATCGTTTTTTTCAACGAAGTTTCACTTCTACCACGTGTGAATTGCACACATGTTTTCCGTCTTACTTGGTCTGTATCATATCGGTGATGTCATTGGTGTTACCGATGTCGATGGACGAAGGTGATCATCAGGTTTCTCGTCAGCTCGCGCGTCGGTTGTTTACATTTAAAAATGTTACCGCTAGGACCTGGTCGACCTAAAGATTATCCAACTCTTAGTAATTATTTTCACTATTTAACTTATTACTAGCACAATGAAAAGAAAAATGTATGAGAACAAAATCAAAGAAAAATAATTAGACACTTAAAATCGTCACTATTAAAATATCTACAAATATTGAGTAAAACAATTGCAAATAGTTTTTAAACAAGTTAATGGACTGAAGACCGTTGGAGATGCAAAATAATTTCGTATGAAAATATGATAAGTGTGTCGTAATGACTATAGTACTGCCGACGGTTCTAGGCCGCTCTGAAGTTAGGTTTTCGGATATAGTGCGCAGGTATTGTACTCTAGAGAGAGATAGCGACACGAACACGACGAGTACGAGTACCAGTCTAGTCCCAACCTGAATATTATTCGTGTCAGTCTACAGAGTACTTTGTGTTAAACGGAAATGTCAGTCGTAGCTGTCATGGGCGAAACGGAAGCTGCATGCTCGTTTGCTATCTTAATTCCATAAAACAATAATTAAAATTTATTAATAATGTAGTCGTACTAAGAGCACTTCAAAATGTTGGAAAGGATTTAATTACGTTCGCAAAGGAATAAATTAAGTTGATGTTAATTAGTCTCCCAAAGACCTTTGAAAGGAAAGGTAATGTACGAAAACGATGTGGGGTTACACGTTTTAGATATTTTACATCCAAAGACCAACTTTTTGAACTACGTTTAATCAATTGTACCTACTCCCCTCGCTTCGCTTCGGCAAACCTGTACCTTAGTACCCACACTCGGAAAATTTTTAGACGTGATTTATACTGACTTAACTTTTTTAATTATTAACTGACTGAAATAAAACAAACATTAAATTTTAAGTGAAGCTTACTACAATATATTAGTTAAAATTTCACCTAAATTAGTTAAGCCGTTTTTATATTAGTGCACATAAGCGCACAAATAAACAGACAAAAAATCTAATCGTTGTTTTGGGTTCAACTGCGATAATAAAAGCTCCGAATAGTAGATTTTCATGTCTTCATTACCATACATTTTTATTACATGTATAGATATTACGTAAATTTACATATTATGTTAAAGATACTCTTTGAGAAAATGACGCAAATGAATGTCCAATTTTCAATGTCTCCTTCACCTAAATTGAATTCGTGTTAACTATGCTTTACACGCTCTCTTATCTCAATGTCCTTTACAGGAAATCGAGCATTGCTACTACCACGGCACAGTGAAGGACTATCCCGGGGCATCAGCGGCCTTCCACACGTGCAACGGCGTGTCCGGAGTCATCCACATTGGCAACGAGACCTTCGTCATACATCCTTTCTACGGCGGCGATCTATCGGTCAGTGATGCATGCCTTATTCTCATCAACAAAGTATTCACAAATAGACGTAAGTGTGTACCGCCAGCCGTTCAGTACCAAATAAACGGTGTGCTGAAGTATCCAACATGCCGCAGGACCTTCTCTGCCAAAGGTGGGTACGCCAGTCGGGAACGAGCGCACCATCGACAGCTGGACATCGAAGCTCCTGTAAGTGAAAGTCTAAACAGTCGGTGAAGCCGGAATTGGCAATAAAGACTAAGTGCGTCTTCCGTAGAATCTATGACTATAATCCAAGGATATATGAGAAGGATACCATGAGGAGTCCTTCCAACACATTAAATAACAGTATAAAAATGTTATATTGAAGAATTATATAAATACATTGTTACATTCTATGTGTAAAAATTAAAATTTAAAATTAACAATTCAGGTAGGTGTCCGCAATTTTCGCGATCGTGCTAATAAATACGGTTGAACGGCATTTAAAGGCCGGTTGCCACATATTCAGTCCGTGTGGTTATTATAATATGCATTTCATAATGAAATGATATTTGTGTTTGTTTTACTAAAAATGATTATAACCCATGCTATTCGTAGGCCATTTTTACCCCTTTCCGCCCCATAAATCACAACACAAAGCCGTTTATACCTCTAAGCTGACGCGCCCATATTTTAACCTGGCAATCTACCTTAATTTAGTCAGCCTAGTAAATATTTTTGCGACCCGTTTGCTCATGTTGTAATCATTATTCTTGAATAAAAGCGCACAATTTGTAAATTGTGATTTGTTAGTATTTTAGTAATGACGCTATTTCTTAGTAACGGTCTGCTTGTAATAAAGTGAAAATTTACTAGTTTACTGAAATTAATAATAGTACTATTTCATTAGTTATTTTTGGAACGAAGTTCCTTACGGCAGGCTTGGAGGGGATAGGTTTTGCTACGGCGACCGAACTGAAAAATATATGATAGTAAAACCGTAAGGAAGAATGCGTGGAATAATGAGACGTGCGCATGCGCGACAGTCGCGAGCGAGTAGTGTATATTACCTTTCTCTTTCTCCCTGTTTCATTTCGTTCGCCGTTGCCTTAATTAGTTTTCATATCATATAATTTCATAAACTAATAATAAAATATAGTAATATAAAATAATAATATAGTAAATAAATATAGTAAAAGAAAATGGCAAGTGAAAGTGACAGTGCTAATAGTGGGAAATTATTACTATATTTATTCAGTGCAAAAGAATTAAATACGTAAGTATTAGTTTATTCTTTATTAATAAATATATATTTATATTATAAATATAATATATTTTACATTGGTTAAGTAAGTGGAGTTTGCGAGATCTGTCAGAAAACGGAGATTATGATTATGTTGAGTTCCCGCGGAAAAACTTATCAAAGTTGTCTTAAGCCGCGGAGTCTCTTAGAGTTGTTGATGAAGTTATAATAAAATGTGATATCGCGGATAGAGCGAGTGGTTAAAAGTGTTAAAACGTTTAAATCAATATTCGCGAGTTTCGCGTAAATAACCAAAGTAAGAGCGTTTATACGGGACAGTAATCAGAGAATAAATGGTTCTTCATGTGTTGGTCCCGAATCCTGTATTTTATTTGAAATCCTAAGCTGAAGTCCTGACATGAAATAAGCCCACAACGGAGGTTATGTGAAGAATACCTACTTTCATGAAAATACATGCTAAACAGAGTAGAATCGACTGGAAAACCATACAAACACCCACACCCGGCCTACCTGACGCCGATATCAGAAGCTGGGATAAAGAATCCGTAAGAAACTAGCTACTGAGAAAGCTTGGATGTCAATATGAACTGGCAAGCAAGGCTGCGATGCTTTGAGATGACTATAAGTACAAGATGTCATCTGGATATCATGGTATACAAGTATTGAGTGAGGATGTTACATGAGCTGCAGTCTGCATCACCTGTATCCAGGAGTCCACGCTGAAGGATTTGTCAGGTATGACCAAGTACTTTTTGAGTTTGAGTTGTTATTCATTAGTTATGAAATAGAATAACATCAAAATAATAAAATGATAATCTAGACACAATGGAACTAAATTATCAAGAAAATGAGTTTTTGAAGTTAAATATTGAGTTCTAATTATGACATTGATAAAGTTAATAACTTTTTGGTAATTTTGTGGTAATATGGTATTAGGAGTATAACATTTGAAGTACCTACCCATCTTTGGTTTTATCACACAGGGTTTACTGGTGATATAGGTAGCAGATTAGTCTGATACTTAGAGACGGTCACATAATTAATTATTGACAGTTACAGTTAAATGGTTAGTTAATAGTTAAAAAGAAAATGGGGTTGTAACATATGGAGTTATTTATGATATGGCTTAGTAAGTTAGCCAGACTGATTGATGATTGATTCACTTTAATGAGATTTCTTTTGTTTTTGAAAATTTAATAAAATTCAGCCATCTTGTCGAACATAACTCATTTTGAAATTATTATTTGATCATTGTTATTTTTGTACAATGCATAGCCCTGATAAGACACTAGAGAGAGGTGTTCAGTTCTGTTATTGGAGAGTGCCAATGGACAGTTGTATCGGGATGGACGATACATATGAGAGCTATGTATACAGGTTAGATGTAATTATTCTTAGTCTTGTTTTAAGAGACATTTAATTGAGTGACGTTCGATGAGACTATTCGTTTTGGAAAAGTTTACTCATTTTGAGAAAAGCCAACTTGTTTGAGAAAAGCTAACTTATTTTGAGAATAAATTAGTTGTTTTGGAAAAAACTTAATTAAACATTATTTGAGTAAAATTGTTAAAAAATAGAACAATCAGATAGTGATACATCTTATACTCCCTCTGTAACTTTCACAGAATCATCAATATCTTTTCAAATGGAGTCTTCTTCAGATTGTAGTGATGATACAGGATGACAAAAGACGAGAAAATTTAAATGCCTTAGAGTGTACCTTAAATAAAATTAAAAAAAGCCCCCGTTCTTATATTGGCAATCCTTTAACTTGTTATTATTTAGTTAACTTGATTCAAGAACAGACAAATATACCATTTAACCATATTTTTACTATAGCTTGAGGTTTGATTAATATACAAGATTCTCTAATTAAATAAAACACAAATGAAATTTATGCATTTTTATTTTCTATTCTATACTTTTATATAACAATGGATACACATGGGTTTTCCAAAATTTAATAACACAATCATGGCATTCAATTGATATCACTTTTTCTTCATCTTAATCAACCATCAATGTAACAGCATATAGTTTTGAGTGAACTTTGTTATTTCTATTTTTCTATTTCTATGTAATTTTATGTTGTCAAACAAAAATAAAGAGACATATTTTGTTATTTTAGTTGATAATTTGAATTACGATGTTTTTTTATTTTAAGTAATTTATTATTTCCTAAAATACTGAATTTCCTAAATACTTTCTTGTACTTAAATAAAAACTAATCAGCAAAATTTAAGAGAAAAATCAAGAAAACCTACGTAAAATTGAGCACGATTTTTTTGCAATTTGTGTCGATTCTACATTAGCCGAAGGAACTTCGTTCCTACCTGGTGTCCCACGACACCACATCATTTTATTATATTGAATTAAACGCAGGTACTTGGAATTTGGCTTCCATCAACGTGACAAAGTATCCATCTTTCTAATATATCTTTGTTGTGATTGACGATCACATACATTTTATAACATATACCTACATGTAAACACAAACCAAACACAAAGACTGATCGTAAATTACCATTTTTATTACATTAACGTTTGAAGGAGCGAAGCTTTTTAATAAATCAATCAATCATCAAAAATGTGTACTCATTTAACACATTCAAAACTAAATTAGCAGAATATGTTTTAAATAATTACGCAAAATAGACGAATGTGTTAATTGAGTACACACCTAAATATTTACAATTGACGAACGTAAGGAACTAAAATTTTGTTTTTCTATTTAATGTTCTCATGTAAGTGACTAATCTAAGTCTTTGTGAGAATAAAGTCTTTAAACCTAAACCTAAATCGAACTGATTTATAATCCAGCCAATTATAAAAACAATCTAACTTCAACATCTTGTTATTGCAAATTCATGCAAACACACATTATTTACGCATTGTTTGTTTCCCATTTGCACCGGGATTCGATTAGACCGGGTCGTCGCCTCGTAATTCATTACTTTATTACGGACACACCGTTCGGATAAAACGGACGAACAATTGTTGCTTTTATTGAATGACTTTATTATTTTGTGTTTAATCGATTTTTTATTCGTGATTATAATATTCTAGGGAGTTCCTTTCACGGCTTCCCTTCTATGCTTATGGAATAAAATTAATTGCTAGTAGTAAAAATTAATAATATTTTGGTAAATAAAATTTTAATATCAAAAGAAATATTATTATGAAGAATCATTATTATGAAATCTATTGCATTAATAATTAATACCCTTATTAATTTTTTTTATGTCTTATAATGCTCTAATATATATCAGCTTTCATTCAGTCTGCACTGAATGAAAGCTAATAAAAGCATGCTTTGTATTTTCGATAATTGCTTATTAAAGAAGTTTCAACACAAAATCCAATATTATCATATCAGCATTGAAAATAACATCAATTCGTTTGAAAGTCACAATGGCGCTTAATACTCCGTTTTATGGATTACCATATCCCTATTACATAAATTATCCATCTACATTATTAAATTGAATTTAAATGTAATTTCATGAAACTATAGTGCCAAATTAAATTTGTTTTCGCCGGAGCTCGAACGAACGCGATTAATTAAATTGATTGTGTTACATCGGAGGTACTCGCGCGATGATGAACAGGCAATATTGACAGCGGGTGATGACTGAAAATGACGTGCGGTAAATAAATGACACTTGTAATAAAACTATATTAAAACAATATTTCCGCAATGCAAGTGACGTTAATAGTTCTGTATGGACAGTTTTATTTGATAAAGAGTTCGGAAATGGGCACAACTTAAAGGTTTCTTGAATGTGGTCCGTGACTTTGGTCTATTAGACCGATAATGCCATCTCTTATCGAATTCGAATTAATAATCGTGTAAGTACACGAATTAGTATACGAGCATTTTTACTTATTTCGTAGGGTGTATAACGTTTTTGTCAGCATATATTAAAATGTTTCGTTGTTCTAAACCATATATAATTTTACACAATACATGTCATCACATTGAGCACTTGTCAGCTGAGTGTCTTGCTGTAGTGTGTAGTGTGTCGAGTTTTGCTGTAGGCACAGGTTAATGGCTGTATGTATCTTTATTCAACAGTTATTGAACTTTTACGTCAGTCAAGTAGTCCATTTCCACATTCCTGTCACGTGGGAGTCACGTGTTGAGCCGACCGTTGACGTCATCTAGTCAGGGGATACATAATTAAATTTTTGAAGAATTTTAATTTGAATAAAAAATTATTGCAATCCATCAATAGGATGTTAATAATTAAAGAATCAGCAATGTCACCACTTTCAAAATATCTTACTTATAAGTAAGAAGTATAAATACTTTATAGGTAAGAGTAGTGAAAATACGTGAACGACTTCCACACATTTGCTACCAATCTCATCGAGAAACTTATCGACTACATCCTGTAGAACATCAAAATCTGTAGAATTTAATTTAAGTTCCAGCTTGACCTCTCCTCCGAACTATTCTCATTTAGTACAGGGGTCCAGCAACAGCGGTCAGTATCACTAATTTCATCCTAGCAATGTCGCTGGCGAGGACACTCAATATTATGTTATTGTGTAAAAACAACAGCGGGAATGTCTCATTATGAATGACTGCGAGTAATATTAGTAGTTGAGAATTTCATAGAAATAGCTGAATATTAGTTGGGAGTTCGTACGAATTTGCATTGTCGAGGGCATCTGGAGCTGTGTGTGAACTACTTAGTCAATGGAACAGGATTCTATATTGTTGAAATGGAAATTAGGTGAGAATTTCTAATTCTGAGTGTATAGTGAGTGTTTGAATTGCCCTCTGTCAATATGTATATCCGTCAATATGTATATTATATACGTTTCGTTAAAATATAAACTACGTATTATATTAAGTATGGGATACTTTGGTATCCTGTAATTTTATTACAAATATTATTAAAATATTAAAGTTTCAAAGGTTCAAAGGTTTCAAAAGTTTCACATGAATTTTGGCATGTCAATTTATTTATATATTTATTTATTACTGAAGTTATCCTTAAATAATGAGCTGTGTATGCGAAGCAGATAAGGGTCGGACCATATCAAATACCATTAGTACCTCACCTGAAAATAGAAAGCTGAAATTTGATACATAGAGAGGGACGAACAGTAGACAGATGTATAAACGATTAAACTATACTCTATACCTACAAATAAATAAAATTGGATTGTCTGTTTGTAATATTAAAATAACCTCTTTTTACTAAATGCATATGAATGAATACACGGTACATATACCATAGTCGACGACCCGGATGGCGCAATGGTTAACACATCGCCCTTCCGAGGGTCCTGGGTTCGATTCCCAGCGAGGTGGAAATTTGAATGATGAATTTAAATTTCCGTTCTTGGTCTGGGTGCGTGTGTTCTTGTCTTGTGTGTTGTCCATGGCACCCACGACATAGGGAATCCTAGTGTGGGGCTGTGAGTGTGTAGCGTTATTTATAGTCAAGCAAGAGCGGGGGCGAGGTCGATAGTCGGACAGGTAACCGCTAGTGGCAAAATTTCTTGAGCGCTTCCGTGCTTCGGAGGGCACGTAATGCCGTCGGGTACCGGTTATTAACATTTAGTAACAGTCGTTAAGCCATGACGGAAGCCTTTGGGCTACATAAAAAAAATCAACACTTGGGTTGCCCACTCACCTCTCCACCAATCCACACTGGAGCAGCGTGGTAATGTATGCTCTAGGCCTCCTCAGGTATGAAGAAAAACCCATGATCGATAGTGGACCAATCATGGGATTATTTTATATAATATAATTTTATATAATTAAGGTAGAAAACAAGCATTACACCCGTTCGCTGCCGCCCATGACTACTGTGACCGACCCACAAAAAGACTCAAATGGGGATTAGGATGGTTAGTCGGGTTAGGAGACGGTGTTAGAACATTAGATGGTTAGTTTGCTAGTACCTAAGTATGAGGACTGGGACAGGGACTGTTAATGATGATTAGTCCAGTTAGTAATTGTTAGTAAGAGTCTTATTTTAATTCGGTCACAGATGCGTTGCTAACCTTGAGGACTGAGTTGGTCGTCTCTGAGAGTATAGCCGGACATACATAGAATAAGACTCAAATCGGGACTAGGGTGGTTAGTTGCTTAGCAAACAGCGTTAGAGAGGTTGAAGCCAGGTTCAAGTAAACTGGACAGAAGCAAATGAAATGTGCTCAAATCTTAGTTTAATAATATTAGACGTAACTCTTTACAGAATTACATAATTTCAGTCTATAATATTATGTCCGTCTATGCACATCTTACAAACTATTTACATTTAAATCAAATCATTTACATGTAAATAAGGGCATAGCATTCGTGGAAACTTCGAGAATAAAATTTGAGCTTATAAAATATTTTCTAGGTGTTCTGGCAAAATGCCGAGCTTCCCACAGAAAAGCTATGCGTATTTCGTAATTAACTGCTCATGGGCAACCCTATTGACGAGACAACGACCCGTTAATACTTCCGCGTTCAAACATATTTTGACATAAAATATTGCGTAGGGTTATCAAACGCGCTTCACATTATTTTAGTGTATCTTTCTGTAATCTTTGGATGGGTTCCATAACGTTATCTTGTCAATAAATTCGAGTGGAGACATTTATGGGCGTTACTATACTAAAGATTTAAAAAATTATCCATCTCCAAATACAAGTAACTTTGAAACAATTTTATATTTACTATGAAACGGTATTTAGTACGGGTTGGTCACAACTGTAACCTAACTTGACTAACCTCCCTAGTCCACGTTTGAGTTTTTTCTGTTTTAGTACATGACCGACGGAGATATGAGTATTACAGCATCAGCCTTTGTCTCAGTACAGCATAAATTAAAGAATTAAATTACATTTAAAAGGAACAAAATTATTCTCTGTCATTTCTTTGAATGTCATCTACTTCGCACCTTGATGTGGTTTGAATAATGGAATCGTTATTTGAATTGTTTATTATTTTTCTTTTCACTCCTTGTTTGTGAATTATTTGTATTCGTGTTCACCTTTGCGGAAAGAAACAGATGTTATTTATATATTTATTTATGCTTCACACAAAAGTAAAGGAAAAATCATCACGGCCAAAGTGTTTTCCTTCTATCATTCATCGAGTTCTTTCAAAGCTACTATAAGGAAATTTAACGTTTGATGTTTCACTTAAATTATATAAAAATAAATGCTGACGCGCTTGTACCCCGCATTAGGATTCCCTGTGTCGCGGGTGACATTGACAACACCATCCTACTTCCATTGAGAAATCACCCGAGAACAACTACTGAGGTATCTGTCACCGGCTGGCAATCGAACCAATTCATAGTGTTTTGAAACTCCAACATTAATGAAATGTCAATGCGCTGAACTTTGTGAACGTTAACTGACGAGAAACTAGTTTATGCATTAGGTAATTAATTGAGAGCATACCAGACCACGAGGCGTGACTAGTTATAACACTAGTTCAACATCGGCGAATTGGGAAACATACGTGTTCAAACACATAGGGTCTAGTATCAAACAACCAATTCTAATTACTGTGTTTTATGGCGAACTTCAAACCCCAAGGGGAACGGGGCTCTGACGAGGTCTCTGTCGATAACTGACGAAGCCTAGGGTATACTCCACCACGTTGTTCCAGTGTAGATTGGTGGTGGTGTTAGAAGCCAACCCAAGTGTTGGAAGTTTTTATATAGCCCGAAGATCTCCGACAAGGCAGACAAAATCTGATGATAAAAACCGACCGCTTTACGTGCCCTCCAAAGTACGGAAGTGGTCAAGAAATTTTGCTACTAGCGGTCACCCATCCAACTACCGACGGCTGTTGCTTAACTCAGTCAATCACTTAGGATCAACGCAACCGTCTCAGTAGTCATCCGTCGCAAAATAATTTTAAAAAGAATATTGTTAAAAAAATTCAGCGTTATTTATTTAACTATAATGATGTATTGTACCTAATAAAGCCTATGTAACTAAGAATATAAAATTAATAAAAGTTTTTTCAATTCAAAAATAGATTAATTTAAATAATCTTTAAATTATAATTAGCGATTTGATAACAAGACGAGTACCTAAAATTTTGAAGTGTTTCAACTTCCACAGACCTGGAATTTTGGAATCTTGTTAGAACGCCTTCAGAAACTAGTTTGTGCGATAACTAAATCCATTTACATAGCTAATAAGAATAAGAACTCTGTGAACAAACCTAAACTATTTGGAATGTTATTATTAAGGGATCAAACTGGTAACTCTTACCTGAGTTTCTTATCTGTAAATTGGCCCAGAGTCAAGCTAGCGGATAGGCGTACGGTAAATAATTATGTCTTACAATAATTTAAATATCGAACTGAAACTTAGGCTGAGATGTATAGACGATACTTAGACTTAGCTCAGACTTAGCTTTACTCTGACTTAAGACAGCGTTCGTATTTATAAAGCGATCTTTGACTTGGCTGAGTACGAGCTGAGCAAAGTTTAATAAGTTCATGAAATAGACGACTTACCAAAAACTTTGGCTATTATCCGAACAAAAATAATGGTCCCAAATGAAGCTTGATATTAGTCGGTTTCTAAGACATTTAAATTTTTCGTATTAACAAACAGATAGATAGCAGCAATCAAATAAGACATTAGCGGGCTGAGCACAATCTCAGCGTGACATGTCTATAAATACCAAATTGCAGTCTTTGCAAAGTCAAGTTTTTCCTAAGTAAAGTCTGAGCTAAGGCTATTTATCGTCTATACATCTTAGCCTTACTATTAAACGAAGTGTGCCCGCGACTTCGTCCGCGTGGAATTTAACAAAAAAAATCTAAGATAAAAGTAGCCTAAGTTGTCTGTTGATCCTGGGTTATAAGGGGGAGTTATCATGAACTTAATAAGCATTTTGTTGACAAACAAACCTTTAAATCCTTGATTGTCACTATTTAAAATGGTCAAGCGTTTACAGACTAAATCTAAACTATAATTATGTTACAATTTGAAATTCCGAAATGATCCGAAGCTGCGAAAAACCTAATTCATTAAATTTGAACCTTATCGTGCAAGACATACAAGGGTATCTTTGTTGGTATTTTCCGTTTCGAGATTTCGGATACCAGTTTCGATAAATCGCGTTATTAACGGCTCGCTTGTCCAGTGCAGTGTTAACAAAGGAGCGTTACGTATGTCCTAACAGCGTTTCTAGGTATTGGCTCTGTTTGTTGCGTCATTACTGAACAGGAAATTCAGTTCTAAAGTTGTACGTTTGCTGCGAAACAATTTTTCTGATAAAGTTACCTACGTAGCCGCATTGTCACCTGTTTTTAACAAATGACGGCAATGTGTATAAACATTTTGGTGCTGTTTTTTCTTCTTACTTGCACTGATTATTGTGCGTCACTTATAGGTTTATTCTATACAATATTTAATTTTGATATCCCTATTATCAAATATATTAAAATTTTAGCTGCGTTACGTTCGTACAACTCGAGTTGTACCTTTGGATCCACTCCGATGAAATTTGTATGGCGCTATTGATGAGAAAGATAATTATGAAACGTATGAAAATAAGAAGAAGAAGAATAGCCAGTTATTACCAATTAATGCTGTTTTGTATTTTAACGTAGGTATACGACGTTATCTCCAAAGTTATAACGTACAAAATTAAACAAAAACTGCTTTTGTCGATAAAAACAGTCTAGTTTCCCTCATTTTTATTTACACTTTATGAAGTCTCACTATATGTATGTATATACATACATATAGTGAGACTTCATATACATACATATGTATATCGACGGTGGAAAGGCAAATTGTATTAACCGCCATTTAGTAAAATGTTCAGGAGAGACGATTAAAGTTTTAAAAAATTCATAACTTTTAAAGTATTGAAGATATCTCTATGAAACTTAGTGACTTAGTAATAAAATTTATTACAAATCGATACATGTAATAAAAAATATCGTATGTCTAATATTTGTATTAATTTATGGAGTTAATACAAAATACCACAAAATCTCAGATAGGTAAAATTAGCTGGTATCCAAACATTATATCCAAAAAATTTCAAGCAAAGTGTATTATATCCAAAATATAACTTAAATATTTTCAAGTAAACTGTTTTATATCCAAATAAATGTGCTATTGCTATCGAGTAAAATGATTTAAAAACAAATCCAATCATGACCAGAGACAGGTAAACACTTTTATGTAACTTTTTCATATCTATTCGAACCTGGTAAAACAGTTGTACAGACATCATTGTATTCGAACAAAGAGGGCAAAGTGGCTTAACCATACACTTATATATAATTTAAGTCAAAAACTGAACTTTCAAAAACTTAACAAAATCCCGAAAACTGTAAAAAAAAAGAAAAATTAAGGTAGTCCTAAATGTTTTGCTAAAAGTACATACATACATAATAATAATCACGCCTCTTTTCCTTAGGGGTAGGCAGATACCACTTCTTTCCACTTGCTACGATCCTTACATACTTGTTTCGCTTCGTCCACTTTCATTATTCCCTTCATACACGCTCTTTGGTTTAGGGTACCCTTGATCTGGCGTTTTTTCAAGTTGTCCCTGATTTGGTCTCGAAACTTCTGCCTAGGTTAGCTAGCTACCTTTCATTCACACTCGCCTTATACACTTATTTCGTCAATCGTTCTTAATTCATTCTCACTACATGGCCAATCCATCTCAATATACCTTTCTCAAATTTGTCATTACATCTTCTTTCAGACCACAACGTTTCCTTATCTCACTATATCTTATCCTGTTACTCAGTTTAACTCCTATCATACTTCTTGGTGCTCGCATCTCAACTACATTTATTCTGTTTTCATGTTTCTTCTGCTATGGCAAAACTTTCACTTCCGTACAGAAGTGTTGGAACTAACACTCCCTCACGCACAGCCAAACGAGCCTTGTTAGACACCTTCCGACTGTTCATAAAGGAGTGCAAAGCTCCATTCACCATGTTTCTTGCATTCACTTCCATTTCTTGTAAACTTTGAACCCAGATACACAAACTCATTGAAGCGCTCATAGCCCGGCGGCTTGCGTCGATCTCAAGTGATCGACAAAGTTAAGCAACAGCGGGCGCGGTCGGTAGTTGGATGGGTGACCGCTAGTGGCTAAATATCTTGAGCGCTTCCGTGCTTCGGAGGGCACGTAAAGCAGTCGGTCCCGGTTGTTATCATTGGTAGCAGTCGTTAAGCCATGTCGGATACCTTCGGGCGGCTTAAAATTTCCGATACTTGGGTTGGCCACTAACCCCTCCACCAATCCGCACTGGAGCAGCGTGGTGGAGTATGCTCTAGGCCTCCTCAGGTACGAGGAGAGACACGTGCTCAGTAGTGGGCCATTAATGGGTTGTAGCCACACAAACTCATTCACCTGTTCAATTTTTTCATTTCCAATAACGATATTGCAGTCTGTCACTGCCTCATCTCTTTCAAACACCATCACTTTCGTCTTCTTTACATTCATCTTCATTCCCCTCCTAAAAAAGCTCCACTCATAGCAGTTACCATCTCCTGCAACTCCTCAGCCGAAGACGCAGGTAATACTTGGTCATCAGCATAGAGAAAACATTTGACGAGTAACAATAACAGTAGCATTCATTCTGAACCCACTTTCATTATCTTTTAAATCTGTCAAGCAATTGTTCATGAACAGACTAAACAGCCACGGTGACACACACACATCCCTGTCTAACACCTTTTTCGATATTAAACCATTCGGTGTATGCCCCGTTTATCCTTACACAAGCACTAAAGTCCCTATAAAGAGATTGCAATGCTCGTATGAGGACACTGCTCACACCGTTCACGGACAATGCTGACCACAATTCTTTCCTCACCACACTATCATAGGCCTTTTCTAGATCCACGAACGCGCAATAAACCTTCTTGTTTTCTCTCTCTCATACTTTTCAACGCTTTCAGTATTTCATCCATGCTTATCTCACTTTCATCAACATTTATATTCGTTTCCATGGAAGGTGCCGGATGTTGTACATGCACTTCCTCTCTTTCAAACAAACTTTCAAAATACTCTTTCCGTCTCTTTAACATTCTTCTCCTTTCATAATGCTCCCATCGTGACTCCTGATTGTACTCAGCTCCGAGGTAGAAGTTTTTCCTCTGGCTATTTTGATGGATTTACGCAAAAAATTGATGTTTGATTGGAAATCTTCAGTGACCCTCCTATCATAATCATCCTTTCGTTCTTCTTTCTTTCTAGACACAACTTCTTTCGCTGCTGATTTCAATCTTTTATACTTCATTCTTGCTTCCTTTATCTCGTCTTCCGTTGGCTTTTGAACTTTTTGGTTAGCTTTTGTTGCTAACCAATCCAACCACGCTTTCTTCTTTTCTTGCACAGCCCTTTGATGACCCACCTCCGTGCAGATTCGTCGGTGCATAGACCCCAAGGATAAACAAGCGAGTGAGTCCGACTTTTAACCTGTCCAGAGGAGTGTTGGGCTTGCACATTCATGCTCCATCACACATTCAACTATTCGAGAGGAAAGAATTACACCAACTCCCTGACAGCCTCGGCTGCTTTGGGGGACTCCCGACCAGTATGCCGTGTAGAGACCATGAACCGTGGTGTCACATACTTTCCTCTTGGTTTCGTTCACGTACAGAATGTCTACTCTCTGCATCGTTCATCCATCATCTGAAATACTTCATCTACCTTACCATCCATTCCTCCTCTTACATTCAACGTAGCGAAGCGGCTCTCCATGGGCCGCTTTTGACCCCTGCGAGAAACGAGACGTGATGTGTGGCGATCCACTTCGCCGCCATTTTGGTTAATTTAATAATTATTATCTCTATATATATAAAATTCTCGTGTCACAATGTTAGTAACCATACTCCTCCGAAACGGCTCGACCGATTATCATCAATTTTGTGTGCTTATCAAGTAAGTATGAGAATCGAGCAACATCTATTTTTCATACCCCTAAATGTTAAGGGTTGTCCACCCTAGATTTTTTTTTTCATTTTTTGGTCAATTTTTTTTTTGGTTATTTTTTATGGTGTGGCATAAAAAAATACACAATCCCAAATTTTCACTTCCCTACCCCCAAATTTAAATCGCGCTTTAATCATTCACAATCTATATGGCTAAAACAACGTTCACGGGGTCAGCTAGTATTTATATATAATTATATTTATATAATACGTAATTATATAAATCAAAAAGTTACAATTAAAAAAACTGAATTAAACTTTCATACTGACGTTTACAAACAATAACTATAATAATGGCAAAACGCGAGGGTTGACAACGGCACGAAGTGCGCGCAGCCGTCCTCTCCGACACAAGAACTAAGAAGGGTGACTGAAGCGCCTACGCATCAGCCCGTACTTAAATATTATCTCTGTTTTACTAGCAATTTGCTTTATTTTGTATGGTTTAACCAACAATTTTGTATGTGATTAAAAAATTGTAAAGTAGTTTAAATGCAGATTTTATTAAAAAAAAAACAGGTAAATTTGTTTTATTGTATTTAAATTGGTTCTAGAAAGAACAGCAAAACGACTCAACGCATAGTGTTTTCTTATTTTGGATAGGTATAATGTATTATCTTGGAAATAATAGCATTTTAGAGTAGAGTAAAATGTATTAACTTACAATGACTAACATTTAAAATCGGAGTAAAATGTTTTAATTCTATTGATGACGAAAAGTCAAGTTGGGTATAATGTATCAATTACAAAAGCTTATAATAATAAAATGTGGTAAATTGTTTTATCATTTAAATTTAGTTAAAGTCAAGCAAGGCAAAGTAGCATAAGGTAAAATTTTTAGTTGAGATGTGTTTTAATGACAAAATCCACTATTTACTATAAAGTTAAAACACAAAAATATATGAAAAACTTCAAAATCACTGGTGTATTAACGACCATAAAAGTCGTCAGATCGAGCTGAAACCAAGACCATTCGAAAGAGAAAATTCTCCCGATTCCAACGATATATATAACTCGATATCGCCAAAAATGGCAGTTAATACATTTTGCCTTTCCACCGTCGATATGTATAACAACAATATGTATATGAATGACACACACATGTATAATATGTATATACATACATATACATGTGTGTGTCGTCCATGCCACCCGTGAACGTGAGACAGCTAATCCTACTGCGATAGTACAAGTGTGTAAACGTTTATTAATTACTAGCTGTTCCCGCGATTCGCCCGCGTGGAGTTTAACAAAAAGTAATTACATTTCTAATATAAAATTAGCCTAAGTTACTCCTTATTACATCAGCTATCTGCCAGTGAGAGTCCCGTCAAAATCGGTCCAGTCGTTCCAGAGATTAACCGGAACAAACAGACAGACAGACAGACATAAATTGTAAAACATGTTATTTTGGTATTATATGTACCGTGTTTACATCCATATGCATTTATTAAAAAGCGATTATTTTAATATTACAAACAGGCACTCCAATTTTATTTATTTGTATAGATTTATTAACAAATACCGTTACGGTAAGATCAGTAGAAACACTGCGGTCTAGGAATGCCGGTGTAACAATCGTCTTGTAACAATTGCACACGTTCCAAAGAAGTTTGGAACCCGCGAGTCATGTCAGTGATTAATGTGCTGCGCTCCGCGATGAGCCGTGTCGTGCTAGCTCTTTCTAATACATTTTGTATTTCACTCGCACGTGCACTATCCTTAACACGTCTTGAGCTTAAGTTGTAGCTTATTTCAGGGATTCTATTATCTTTTACAATGGATTTTTATGATACTTTTTTATTTTATTGGGATATAGGATAATCGGGTATTAATTTGAATGATGTATAATATACTATATAAATTTATTGTAACGTATTTCAATACGCCAGTGAAAACCGCAACAAGTTAACCCGTTTTTAATTTTATCAGAACAAAAGTATAGACAAACAAACAAAAATTACCCCGTGTTGCTAATATAATCTAACTAGCTGACCCTGCGCACATTGTTCCGTAATCTAGATTACGGGTAGAAAACGCGATTTGAATTTGAGGGGTGGGGGTAGGGAAGTGAAAATTTGGGATAAAAAATAATTTGTCCAAAAGAAAAAAATTTTTTTTAGGGTAAGCCACCCTTAACATTTCGGGGTGAAAAATAGATGTTGGCCGATTCTCATACCTACTCGATATGTACACAAAATTTCATGAGAATCGGTCGAGCCGTTACGGCGGAGTATGGTAACTAACATTGTGCCACGAGAATTTTATATATAAGAAATCTAATAGTGTTCCATGTACATCGATTAGTTAGAATTGTATTATATGTATGGTTAAGTTTGTTTTATAATTTATTATAACAATATAAAAATGTTTTTGAGCAGAAGCATAATTGTAATGCTACCCTACTTTAACGAACCAAATACATACTTACAAAAGTTATTTATTCTGAAGGAAAAACGAATGAATTATTCAAGATGGCTCGTTAAGTATAATGAAGCTACTCATCGCCGGTACGACGTCGTATGGTCCCTAGTACCAATGTTTTATAAAAGATAAGAAAACAAATGTTATTATATCTTTTATAATAGATATTATTCAGGATTAAAACTGATTACATATCGGCCCGATCTAGAAGGATAATTCAATGGTAAAATAAAAAACCTAAAAGTAATCTATTTTGAGCCCATGCTTAATATTTTTTGTTATTGTTAAGTATAAGTTAAGTTAGTAATGTCCATGGGCGACATTGACAACCTAAAAAAACACGGAGACAGTCATCAGGACTACCGGAAGAAGTGAAACTTAACGTTTAACAACAAAAAAAATACAACCTTAATGGTTAGTTTGATAGTGTTGTTATAAGTAACAAAGCCAAGTTGGCTGTGTAAACGTTGATTAAAAGCGGTACAATATTATCTACGATTAACATTAACTGGCTACAAGCAATTACACTGACTATCATTTTAGTGTTAATTAATTTGACACATCTGTTATTACCCATAATTACCGTCAGGACATCGGACGCGGCAATATATCACGGTTCGACTCGGTAGAGCTAATCAAAGCTTTGCGTGATTGCACCGCGGTGGAGTGGATACAGCGGTATCTTGCGATTGGTTTCACAAATTATAGGTGAATGTTATTATCTTGTAGATATGTTGGTTTGAATCCATTAATCATACCTCAACTCATCTTACTAATAAGGCCGCTCATTTAGAGCAAGTTATAACAAAAATTGTCCATTTAAAATAAATTTTACTTTAGATGGGATTTTTAAATTGACGTGCCTTTTTCATTTGTGAATCGATTGAAATGAAGCAATCATTAAATACTACCACAAGCTTACTACAATATATTAGTGAAAACCGCATCTAATTCAATTATGTTGTTTCTGATTCTGAGGTTCTCGGGAATAAACACACTGACTAATAGACAAAACTAACAAGCGTAACCCAGACAAACAATTTAAAATCTTTGTAATAATAGAATATTATTGCGTCATGAATATTATTGCGTCAATGAATATTATTGCGTCAATGAATATTATTGCGTCAATGAATATTATTGCGTCAGTGAATATTATACTCTTCTCAAATATCTTTCTCATTATCATAATGCTTATTTTTGTGTTCGTTATTTAACAAATTTTATTTGTCTATTTCTCTATACAATTCAATTCATAAAAACGTTATAGAATCCGTATAAATTGATATCCCATCAACATACAGAAGCTATAGAACCCACTTACAGTAATAAACTAACAAAATGTATAGGTCTGTAGTGTACGTTTACAATTGAAATAGACTTTCGCAACTCCCTCCATTGTCTCGACGCCATCAACAATCGGACTCAATATCCAATGAACACAGCCCTGCCCCGCCGGTCCCGTCCCCGGTGCCGGCCCGTCCCCGGCCGCCGGGTAACAATGCCCCGGGCAAGATAAATCGCCTACTGTCTTCATTGTGCTACTAATCTCTTACTGATGTTAATATATACTATACTAGTAAACCCGCCCGCGCTTCGCTTCGGGAAAACCAATTTGCACAAAACTTTAATATATTATACATATAAACTTTCCTCTTGAATCACTATTATCTATTAAAAAAACCGCATCAAAATCCGTTGCGTAGTTTTAAAGATCTAAGCATACATAGGGACAGAGAAAGCGACTTTGTTTTATACTATGTAGTGATTACTATTAATAGAGCTGTACCTGATCGATGGCACGTCGAACGAGAGAAAGAGTTTAAAGTGGGGGGAGGGGGGTGAATCTAATAGATCCCACCAATAATTTGATCAATTTTTGTCTGTTTGTATGATTGTTGGACGTTTACTACCGCTCAGAATTGGTATAACCGATTTTAATGCGGCTTTTAGTGATGTTTGGTATTAAACTTGAGGTAATGTAGTGTTTTTATTGTTTGAATGGACTGATTTATTTATTTATAGATTCATTAAGAAATCCATGATACGGAATAAAAAAAACTCATAAAAGAGATCACCTTGAACTTCATCGCCACTTACAATCCGGTGGGATTGTTGTCAGGCATTAACTTATCGTATGTAAAAATAAATAAATAAAATCATTCGTATATACATTCCTACGTCGTGCATGCTGTAACACATTTAAATTTGGTATTTAGACTTAGTATATCTTATACTTGATGTAGTATACAAACTGTGTTCGTATTAACTGTGTTTATCATGTTCAGCTGTCGCATTTAGTCTCCGAACCCACATTTTTTCTTTCTTTCTTTCTAGACCATAATATGTGGATCTAAAGAACCCTTCCTTAACATTCTTTCGAGCGTGGCACTACGGTATAGGTTCCCCGAGGTGGACCGAAGGCCAAAGAATAAATTGCGAAACATCCAATGAAAAAGCTACAACAAGAGACATAGCAGCGAACGCCTCAAGCGAGTGACTGGTCCGTGTGTCACGGTGGACATTTGTCACTCGCGAGATTATCCATACTTATCGCCCCCGGCGTAATATATTCAGTCACGCGCCGAGATTCCACATGTGCGATGTTGGAACGTGCTGTTATATTATCGCATACAAGCCCATATTTTCTGCTGCGCGATCCGTGATTTAAATTTTTCGCATACGTCAGTGCCACGTAAGTATATTAACGTAAACCAGTCTGGGAAAGGTTATAATAACGTAAAATATCAAGTTTTAATCTACACAAAGTTACGCCTCATTTAGATACTCGGACGAATTATCGGTCTACTTTCTTACGCTTACCCGGCTGTATATTTGATTTACTTTCTTACGCCTTTTTCAGATACTCGGCCGAAGTTCATATCATCTCTCTTTATCTTTCACTAGTAGACCCGCTCTCGCTTCGCTTCGGGAAACTTGTTATTTACGTTTACATATACAAATATATTACATATTTTCGCATTTTCGCAAAAAATTTCATTGGTCCGCTCCCATTAGGTGTAGCGTGATGTTACATAGCCTTCCTCGATAAATAGACTGTCCAGCACAAAAATAATTCTTCAATTCGAACCAGAAGTTTCTGAGATTACCTCGTTCAAACAAACAGTCTCTTCATCTTTATAATATTATTAGTATAGATATAAATACTTTTTAAACAAGGATGAGCGCATCATCCTGAAATGACTGTATACTCGTAACGAATACCAAAAATTATCGAACATGCCGTTTACAAACTCGTATTCACACGTTATCGACCTTTCTCGGCGATTATATAAACGGGGCGTTACGGTAACCCTATAACTTTTATCTGAAATAAGTCTATGGTTAATAAATAGGCTTAATTTTTTTCTTTCGTTGATTTAATACAAACATTTTTGTTTTATTACTGCGAAACCTTGCTTTAACCTCGTTCGGCTGCAACATGTGTATTAATCTCTTTCAAAACTAAAACAGAAATCCATATCTTATTCAGTACCCTAGAACAAAAACATCGGGCGCGGGCCATTTCCGTTCGTGTCTGTCACGACGGACGTTTGTCGGACGTGAGATTACCCATGTTTATAACATACCCCGCATATTCAGTCACGCGCCGAGATTCCGCATGTGTGACATTGGTACGTGCTGTTGTGTTGGGCACGGCCGCAAGGGGCCATCTGCCATCGGTCTTGTGTTTAGCATCAAATATGTACACTGTCAAATATGTATACAATGTTTAAAAGGGTACTTAAACCATGTGAAACTGTTAACTGTCACTGAAACTATGTGTTAATAGAGTTTAAGTACTCCCCCCCCCCCCCCTACAACTACCTACGTCAAGGATGGTTTAAGACCCATGACCCGAGAACATTGCATTAATAATACCTTTGGCATTACTTTCCATGGGCCATTGTGACCACTCACTACCTGGCTGGTCTTGTTTATCAGCTATTTATATGAAAAAAGTATCCCAAAGCCAAGCAACGAAGGCTTAGTTGGACCGTAAATAAAAGGTGACATATTAATGATTCTTGCCTTACAATGAATCTCACTCACAGCGTCTCAGTAATCCAATATGGCGCGCGTACGCCCCTAACGGAATTACAATCCGCTCCGGGCAGTGTAGTAATTAACTGTAATAACGCGTTACCTCCATAATGAGATTCCGATCGGTAAATGAAATTTCATTGCTTATTAGGGTTCCGTGCGAAAATGGTAAAAATCGGAACCCTATTAATATGTCTGCGATGTCTGTCTGTCTGTCACTCACAGGGCTCTATCTCTTGACCGGAAATAGTTACACACCTGAAATTTTCACAGAATACCTGTTACTGTGGCCGCTTGAAAACAAATAATATAAACGCAAAAAAAAATTTGGTCGTAAGAAGTACGATTTACCAATCGTTCGAGATAGTCACTTGAAATTTCCATCACAACAAATAATATTAATAACAATATTTTTTTCCTAAGGAGAGCTCTCATACAAGACACTAAAAAAATTCTTTGAACTTAGCGCTATACAGGAATAAATTAAAACAAAAAAATATATTATTTATTTCTAATAAAGAAACAAAAAAACGATCTAACTGTAGAAAAAAAAACAAGAAAGTTTTCACAACAAAAAAGGAATGTTAGACGAATTCAAAAATAATTATATTCCTGGGGATCGAACTCACGCCCTCTTGTTTAACCGTCATACGAACCACTGGACCACGGCTAGTTGAAACATATGCGCCAAAATATCAATTGTTTCAACGTTAGATTTTTTCATATATATTTTTTTATAATTAGTACTTAATTGTTATCATTTTGACATTTTCACAGATATTAATTAGCTATTGTTTCGATTTTTTGTGTTAATTAATTAATTTATTATTAGTATTTGATTATTGTATGCGGTATGTTGATGACTCCTAATATTTCCATTTGAACATTTAGTGGGCGGAAGACTTCACGGCACGAACGTTGTCAAGCAAATAAATATGACGTCTGTTCTAACACGAGTAATTTGAAAAGTAATAACATTCCCCACGGATTATTTTCCACCGAGTCTTAACATTTTTCATTCTTTTGTCTTTTGTTGTTCGTTCAGCGGAATGTCGACTATTATATCTTGAGCTATCTTATTATTTTTTATTTTCATCTCGTTCTGGATAAGCGTTTATAATACAATCGTGATGTTTATGTCATAACCGCTTAAAGCCCGTTCTCAATAAGTACATATAATATGAAGAATGGTTTTAATGGATAGAAATCTATCCATGAAGCTGGAATTACTTGCCTATCAACTGTCAATAATATTGTAAGTTGTTATTATATACCTGGTAACTTTTCCAGAGATAGATCGTTGAGAATGGTCGTAAATTAATTTGTTGAATTAAAGAGTTATAGGTTACCACCGAGGCAAACGTTAACGGATGAATGCATTACTTAATTACTTTTTTTTAATAAATGTTATTATTCAGTTAATTAATTTCCCGCTGACATCTAAATTTAGTTCATAAATAATATATGCAAACGCAATGATGCCGGGTCTCTAAACAAAAGCGTGTACATAAATAATTATAATAGTAAATGTAGATCATGCTACCGAGTGCTATGCTCGCTACGTATGCTACGCTTCCTTAGCGCTAAGCTCGCTACGTATGCTACGCTTCCGTAGCGCTACGCTAGTGCATCGAAGAAAACTAACCGGCCTCGTTCCACTTCGAATATTTGTTAATATTTTTCCAGGCATTTCATTCCCGCGAGAACAGATACATTTCCCGAGTCCCATAATACAACAGTTTTGAATAAATCAAGTTTCAATTCAAGCTGTTTAGTATAATTAATGTGGTATAGTAATGGGCATAAAATAAATAAATTTAAATTTTAAATAAATAATTCTCTTTCTGGTTTGCGGAATAAAAATTATATCATATAACTTATAACCAGTGGACGATCAATATGCTTCTTATTTTCCGATAATGTCATTTAAGAGTTCTGTAGGTCTGTACCGGTCAAAGGTCGAAATTATAACCCTCCCTTCTGTTTCGCCGTAGTCGGATAAAAAAAGTTAAATTAAATGCGAGCAGGTGAGTTCGTCTCCGAGTGGCATGCTTCAGAACGACGGTAACGGTGCAAAGTATCAATTTACAGAGCTTGTTACTCGGTTCCGAATTCCCCGAACGGACGGGAATTCGTAATTTTGTTTCATTGTCTTGATTCTTTCATTATTTCTTTCTTTTGAACAGTCAGGAATGACGCGCGATGAATTCTCGTGACAATCAACGAGTAACTTTGGAGCGAACTTTAACGTTTAAGGGTTAATATTTTAATTCAAAAATGCATTTCGGATGACATTTTTAACATCGTTCCTGCTTTTGGCTTATGTAGCACTGATAATGCATTTAAACGTGTTATTTCTTTTTCTGGAGTATACATATGTATCGTAATTTAAGCAGAACTGTTGCAATAGTCACCAAAACTCATAAGTTTTGTGCTCTGTAACCGACTATTAAACTTATCGATCCAAAGGTTAGATGACCTTTAATGTCTACCGCGAAGAGAAAGCTGTCATTTGTCCTCTAATTCTCCTCTCAATTATATCTCTTTCTGTTTTGACTCTTCCTAGAACACACTGAAGATGCTATTTAAGGCTTCAAATGCAATGGCGACTGTATCGTTCGCTTCTTCTATATGAATAACAAAATATATCATTGGCACAATACTATACTATCAGAACACTCGTAAACGGTGCATTCCCGCGATCCAGCGCCAATTTTTGCAAATTTGCTTCGTTGAGTTTTCATTTCCGTAGCAACATAGTCAGCATTGCTGCGGAACTTCAGATTCCGCCCCGGACCGTATTAATACGACCAGAATGAGATCGGTTTTACGATTCTTGATAGAGTAGCAGTAATTGGCTATTTATTAATCGCTCGATTAATAAATAGCCAGTTAATTATTAGTCACTTTTGAACGTTGGGAAATTCGGTCAAACTTCGGGTCTTCACTACTTTTATGGTACCATAACAATCTGAACTGCTGTTCGAAGGACCCAGCGATGGATTACCGATAGGCTGAAAATAATGAGTTTAAATTTCTGTTCTTGGTCTGAGTGTTTGTAGTTGTCTTTGTGTTGTCAATGTTGCCCATGGCACATGGAATTCTAATGTGGGGCTATGAGTGCGTAGCATTATAAGCAGTGATGTAAGTTTAAAGATTGTCATCGTGAAAAAGGAGGCGTTTGTAATACAGGAAGAGAAAAATCTTTAAAAAGCATCTGGCTTCTGACAGTAGTCCTATATTATTTTATGAGCCAGGGCTAAGCTTACTTAAGCTCACTGGTGCCTTACACTAAATTGAAAAGGCCTAGAGTTGAATGTATCTTACCTCAGATAGGATTACGCGGGATTAGTGATAATTTACTCGTAAACCTGGCACGGAGTAACTTTACCATAACATTACTCCTGTCATTTTAAGAGTAGTGCGCAAAAATGACAACGTTACATTTAAGTTAGAAGAATAAGTTCATCACTAAATGCATAATAGATTTCAAAGGAATATTGATCATTGAGCGTCGAACATGGTACGTAACATTGTACCTTGTAATAACGAATGTTTGTATTGAACCGTGTAGAGGTTAGATTTTTAATATTTGGAAGGGTTAACTCTTTAATTATATATATATACACGTCCCTAAACTTATGGTAACGGCGACTACACTTACATTGTATGCACTAAGGGCCAGGGCACGGGCGGGTTTACTATAAGTACGTAGGTTTATTATAAGTTCAACATAAAGAGACACACAGTATTTGATTTGAACATGTTCGTCGATAACACAGTCCGCTTCTTGCGACTGAACAAAGCGATTAATGTATGTCTTCATCTCAGAATTTAATTTAGTATTTTTCTTTGTCTGGTCCTTCGCTTTGAAATTGGCTCTCAATAGAGATAATAAAGAAATATTGAATATTACAAATTCTTTTATCGAAGCATGTTGTGAGCTTTCTATAAGTACGTAACGTAAAACTCTCGCGTCTAAAGCTTAAGGTAATTTTGATTTTGAATTCTACGAGTATTCAATATTATTATAGTAGGTACTCAGTATTCGTATTCAATATTCAATATTTTTTCATTTAAGTTGTCACCCATATTTCATACAACAAATATATGGATTTGCCTGTGGCTTTATTCGTGATAATCTCAGAACTTTTCCAACTGAGGGCTTGAGAGCCAGTTTTTCTTTTTCTTCTATTCATTCTTTCTCGGCCTTCACCGCATCGGCAACGCCTTTGGCGCTGATGGCCATAAGCGACGGAAACCAGTTACCATCAATGGTGGCTTAGTTATTTGACAGCTATTCGTTTCAAGCCGTCAACAATTACTACTCCAGACCATTGGATGTAAAGATGTTTCAATAAAATATTGTTCTAGTTCACAAGTTAACGATAAAGAGTTTTTGTTTGTGTTGGAATAATATCAAAACAACAGCAAATTAGAGAGGGAAGCGCTGATAGAACCTACGGATAATGGACAAGACACAGCCACGCTGGCGGACTGCCAACGGTTTTAGTCTTTTTGCTATGTCAGTGGCACATTAATTGTTATATCTGGGACCGGCGTGGCTACTTTTATAGCCGAAAGGGCTGATGGTAAGCAGGCGGGCCATCTGTGAGTGGTCAGTGTCAACAGAACAGTTGTTCTTCAGCGTTGGTGATCGGGAAGAAGATGACCCCATCGCTCCGGGAACACTTTTGAGAACACTTGTTCTGTGATTAGTTTTTCTCCGAAAATAAATCAGTTTCTCCACATGAGCCACACTTAGGTATAAATAACTAGTGACCCGCCCTCGCTTTGCTTCGGGAAACTTATTTAGTTATATATTTTGGATAATTCACTCTATATCTTTTTAAATTATAGCCTATGTGTTATTCTGATGTGTTAGCTGCATTGTTGTAAAGTTTCATCAAAATCCGTTCAGTAGTTTTTGCGTGAAAGAGTAACAAACAGACATACATCCTCACAAACTTTCGCATTTATAATAAGAAGTAAGATTACAATTTTAAATGTATTGATCATTCAAGTTTTGTTAGTGAAAGTCGATCAACCGATCTCGCGTTCAATCCCGTGCCCTCCCCACCCCCTCTATTTGTCAACAAACACTAATTATTTCAAAACGTAAAATCCTTTTTTATTTTTATGAAAGATATAAAAACATACATAGGCTTAGGTACCTATTGCTAGATCGTAATTATAATTGTAACAATCTTGAAGTCTAAACATTGCCGCTAGGCATTTTTCGCTTTGATATACTTAAAGTTACAGAATAAATCAGAACTCCAAATTGAAATTTCGTACAATACTCATAAAATAAATATCTGGCTTTATTTTAGCATTGAAACGTCACGTTATTCAATAAGTTTTTGATTAAAAACTTTGTGATTCTATTCAAGTGTAAGTTAGTAAGTAAACTACCCATACTCATACCCTCACACTAGAATTCCGTGTATTGGATGCCATGGACAACATAAGAACGGAAGTTAAGAACATATAGGTACCTAAACTGAGAGACGGAAATTAAAACTCATCATACAATTAGCCTCGTTGGAAATTGAATCTAGGAGCCATCGAACGGCAGTTGGGTATGATAATGATTGCGCCATATAGGCCGTCTATAACTTACATCTTACCGTTATACTTATATATGTCGGACATTATCGGTTGATTGTTACTAACGCATTACGGACCTATTTTCAATGAGTCAGTAGCTTCGGGTGATCTGATTTGTCAACGTTGAATACTGGCCGCAATATCGCAAGTCGTACTGAAAACCGGAGAGTGACGTTGGCAGTCAGTTATGATCCCGAACCGTGTGACCTACGGGATCTACACACTGATTCTTTACAGAATGATATGAAAGATACCAGTAAAGGGAAACATTAAGTAATCCATCTGGATTCTCTAACATATATATATTATACTTATATATATTATACTTATATATATTATATAGTCTTACCTTATATACGTTACCGACATATCACCAGTGCGTATAGTTCCTACACCTGTCCCCGAATACAGAGCGAAGCAATTATAAGTTGTGAAATTACGTTCGGTGACTTCGCGCACATAATTCAACTGCTGATTACATTACGATGTCAGGAGCCCGCGGGTCTCATTACGGGTATGTAGATTTATACTGACGGTAGTATATCATTAGAAATGGCAGGTTGTGGGTTGGAGTTGGCAAGTTTGAAATATTAGAGGCTTGTAAAATTGAGTGTGAGGTGTAACGACTAACGTCACGCGTGTCTGTCGTGAAGCTGTGTTGTTTTTGGGGATAGAATATGAGATGTGATTTGTAAACAACAAATTTACGTTTTACACCTCATACGACTACGTCATAACGACATTTAGACACATCATATCTAACGCTAGGATTCCTTGTATTGCAGATGATGATGCAATTTTAAAGATAAAGAAACCACACATGAAAACCAGTTACAACCTAAATGCTTATCTTGAAACTTTCTGACACAAAAATCAGTCACGTGTGGCTTCCCCGCGAAGTCACGTTCAAGGCCCACAAGTCCTAACTACGGCTCTCCAATCGTTTTTAGGGTAAAGCGCCCAAAAGTTGGCCGCCGACGTGGCTAACGAGCCGGTAAAAATTTTCGCCCTTCACCCACCCAGCGATTGTTTTTGTCGCCACGAATTTAAAGTTGCGGATTAACAAGTGAGAACTAACTTCGCGGAGGGCAATTTTCGGTTAAACTAGCCGAGTTGCCTGAAACTTTTGACCGTGAAATCGACTAGCAAATTGCGGGTGCATTATTCATTTTACGGAAATGAGTTGGGTTCGTGTGTTTTTTACTGTAGGGTTACGACCATTTAATTATGGTGGAATACCTTCGTTCTCATTTCAACGTTTACTTAATCATTATATAACGTATTTACGTTGTACGTTTCTTATAAATAAAATATCAACTCGTGATTTATCTTGAAAAATGTTAAGGCTTTAATATTACACATAAATGAAGGTGTATTATTATAATAAAACAGAAACATGAATTAAAACTTCTTTCTTGATAATAATAAGGTCGTAATGATAATCTTACTTCATACATAATCTCATTTAATTCACATTTATTTGCTATGAATGAATATAATTACGCATCACTTAGATGACTCTTACAGCCTCTTCACAAGTTAATTAATTCTTAATCAAATACATTCTGTGTTTACTTCAATAGCTCTTATGTACCTACATAATAAACTGGGACTCAATAATCAAAGATGATGTAACATTATAATATTAAATACACAAATGTAATTTGATTGATATTTCCAAACAGCCAATTTTCGAGGGTCGGTTCCTCCGTTACCAAGTAAACGGTAACCATTGGATCCCGGTCGTTCTCCACACGACGGCTAAATCAAATCAAACATTCCACCGCATCTCGGATTCGTATCTAATTTCCCACTCGAATTAAACAGCGTCGCGACGCACAGATCGAATTAGCGTTATGGTAAACATTTGGGCGCTTACCCTGGCAGGTGAGCGTGTTGTATGCTATTCCACGGTTTAAATGCTGTGAAATTGGATCGCTGTTGATCCAGTGACATGTGGATTGGAATAACATGTAAAAGATATCTTCGGAACAATTACCTGTCTCGATCCTCGGCTCGAGTGACCACTTACAATGTGAGTAGTACAGGCCACGCTAGCCCAGTGTGAATTGACAGACTACAGATTGGTAGAGCAGAAATCTTATAGCCTATGTATGTTTCATGATTTTAGATATAAATAAATAACAGTACACACTCACATAGCCCCACATTAGGATTCCCTGTGTCGTGGGCGCCATGGACAACACCAAAGACAAGAACACACACCCAGACCAAGAACAGAAATTGAAACTCATCACTCAAATTTCCGCCTCGCTGGGAATCGAACTCAACACCCTTGGTACGGTGGTCCGGCATGGTAACCATTGCGCCATACGGATCGTCATAATATATTATATATATTTATAATTAATTAAATTATAAATCATGTTCAAATGTGTGCTGTGCCTAATAATATTTGGGGCACTTACTGTAAAATTGGTAATTAAAACGCAGTCAAATCGTGCCATTGGTTCACGAACCAACGAGCGATAGATCACTACAGTTATTTAGATAGTGCGCACTGTGACTGTGGTCGTCTGTTTCCCGCGGGATTTATTACGTGTGATAGGGGGGAGACATTGGGGTTATCAGAAATGGATATGTTACAATGGATTCGTACTTAGGATTGGGGCTTCCTTAGTTTTTCCATGTATAGAAGTAAATGTTGTACGTGTGCAAGGCAATGTGTAGTAAATTACGTAGTGAAACGTAGGTCAATAATAAGTTTTGAGTTAAGTAATCAATTAATAGTACTCGACATATTTTTTGCAGCGACATACATACAAAGTAGGTGTTCATGTCAAGTCAAAGTTATGCAAATATGTATCAAACAGGAGATTACTTTTACTGTTTAAATAAGTATTGTGACCATGTACGCTTTGCAACTGTAATTGAAGTTACACTTACCTTAATTTGTGTGTACATAATGTCATTTAGTGTTGACTTTGTAGGTGGAATAAATAAATAAATTAAGGTGTTTGACTTAAAAAAACTGCGGAAATATTACATTACGTTACGTTAAATAATAAACATTGCAAGTAAAGTAAAATTATACGGTTTAATTTACGAATTCTATGCCAGGATAAATAGCTACATAATTTTGACATGGTAGTATTTTTTTTAAACTAACAGCAAAATCGCACGTCCCTTCAAAATCACAGATTCGTTGTTTTAAATCGTTGGACGTAAACAAAAGTATATCGAACATTTATTGCACCTATTGGTGGACAATGTACCGAACTTGTAATATTCCAATACGAGGCGGAAACAGCCAAATGGTCGTCTATTGGGAGGATACTCTTCAGCAATTATCCTATCGTGCTCGAACTCGATCGAACGCAATCTGCAACTGAGCAATTTTGACGTGTTGCGCTGCCGACAATTTGATGAATTGAGCTATCAATCAATTGGACGCAATTACGGTTGTAAGGGGCTCCGTACACTAGTCCAAGGCAACTTTTTCTTATTTCCTATTTTCTTAATACATGGTAGAGCCTAAAGAGTTTGCCTTGGACTATCTAATATCACTTTTACCTTCTAATAATTTACAGCTATTGTGTTTCTAGTTAGGAAGGTCTGGATCCGGTTACACTTTTTAGAGGCGACCATCTTAGTCCTCGAGGGTAGCAACACATCTGTGACCGATTTAGAACGAAACTTACTAACAATTACTAACAGGTCTAACAATCACTAACAGTCTGCCCCGGTTCTCATAATTATGTAGCAACGAACTAACCAACTATGTATCATTCTCAATAACACCCTCTACTAACTGGACTAACCATCCTAGTCCAGATTGATTTATGAATTGTTAAGCTTAATTAATAAGCTTGAAAACAAATTATATGAAAAAATGTTAACAAAACTTGGTGTTACATTACGAAATGAGCGACAAAGAGTTGTCCAAATCAAACGGAAAAGTTAACTTTATAAGAGCCGTATTGTATGAAAGTCAGTTATGGGAACAGGTATGGGTTACTTATAAAACTAATTACAAGTTAATTTTCTTATAAAACCTTTACAAGAAAACTTTGTTCGGACCTTTTTCAAGCCTTTTATGGCCGAAAGTTGACCAATAAATCTTTTGTGCGACCGAACATCGGAGACTGATTTTCGAACTCGTAAATACGGAAAAACTCATAAATAAGGTTAATTTGCCATAAATATTTTCCCAGCTGTCCATTACTGGGGTATAATAGTGACAAAGTATTTGGAAACAGCTGCTTTTTATGAAATATGGATTTGAGGTCACCAATAATATTTTAACTTTTTTGTTTAATGACAATAACAAACTTTTATGAGGTCTGTTGCTCACTGATAAATTGATAATACTGATATCTACCTAATGAACTTCAAACAAGACTTCAGTTGTATTCATTCTTACAATCTTTACAGACGAGAGGATTAAAATGTCTTTAGGAAAATTTTCATAAATATATAAGCATAAATAATTATGTAACTTCGATGTTTAATGCATACTTCACATGTGGCACTTAGCCACATCTTCATATCAAAGCATACTACAGACAACTTGGCTCATCACCGCCGGGCCGCGGTCGCGTGCTCTCTCAAATGAGTTTTGCCGAACCGCCCTGCACAGCCCGGCACTCCTCTCCGAACTTCACTGGTGCGGTGGTGCGGGCAGGCCGGTGCAGTAATGAACGTTCTTGTCTGTTCAGCCAACTGGCATGCGGGCTGCTAATGATATTTCGTTTTTAACAGACTTCAAAAAAACGAGGAAGTTCTATGTTATTTTTTTATGTAAGTGTGTCCAACTATTTCTCCGTCATTTGTGAACCGATTCAAAAAATTATTCTTAAGCTGGTGCTTATCATGTCCCATTTAAATTAAAGCAGATATCGCTCAGTACACACACAAGTCAGTTTTTAGTTATCCCTAATAATGCGTATTTAATTGACTTCAACTATGTTGATAACGTTCTTATTTTATCACTTGTCCGGCCGCCGGCGCCGGCCGGTCCGGTTGCTTTTCGCACGCTAATGACATCGACTTCTTTTTTACATATTTATAATAACATTGGTTCTGTGTTAACTGATAAAATAAATAGTGAAAGACAGTGATCGGTGTTCCAGTTATCAGACTAGATCGAGGGTAATCTGAGACCTACCGATCCAGTTGTTTGTTGCCTCTGTGGAACGGAACGAAAGTAAACACGAGCTATGAAAACGTTTAATTAGTTACATCGAGTGCTCGGGGCGCCATCTACGGTTGTTTGTGTTTAGTTTGATACACTTGTGATTTGTTCTGCCTACACACGTTATTATGAGTGGCGTTGATAGGCAATACTTCTGTTAACTGGAATAATAAGGTTATTTATACGGCCTACGCCAAGGCTGCGCTTGTTTGAGCTATCATTTTTCATTAGTAATATTGTATTTGCATCTGTACGTGAGAGTTGACTTATGTTAGTTCACGGATATTGAGTCGTGAACGTTTTAAAACTGTATTTTTGGTTAGGTAAGGAAGAAGGATTAATGGGAATTTGAGGAAAAATACCGTCACATATCCAGCGAAACACAAATCCCTATGGGGGATGCAGACGAACGTCCTCCCTTTTCACTTCTGAGGTCCGTCCCGTTGGATGGATGGATGAATATACTCGTCGGCTTGATACATAGCCGTTAGTTACAACAATCACGGTAACATGAATAAATCCTTTTAGATTTGAATATGACATCAGTGCCCCTTAGTGTGATCGAACGTCACAAATCCACACAAATCGCCAAACCCAACATTCGCACATCCACTAAGTCCTGATCTCTTGATCTCCGCACGCGGCGCCGACCGGCTCGTGGATGTTACCGTTTAGAGGATTAAACGGGCTGTTGTTTGTCAAAACTTCGCAAGTCCAAGCCGGCGTTAAACACCAAATCTCCGTGTTTGTCTAGCCCATAACATTTCTGTGTGTAGCAAGCGAGGCTTGTAAACTTGCCTCGCCGCTAGAGCGCACCGGATCAGTCTGCCGATAGAATTGATCCTCTTTGCCGACAAAGTTGTATAAGTAGATATTTGGTCGAAAACTCAACCTAAATTATAGTTCGGATGCACTAAAGCGTTGGTACCAGAACAGTGACAAAATACCTTTGACTTAAAGTGTGGACAAATAGATAATAATAAATAAACGACCCTCGTACTAAATAACACCAACGGTACCTCCTCCGTTGTCGGGCAAGACAGAAAAGAGAAGAAGGAAAGATAGTTCACAATTACACAATAAAGACATCACCAATAGCAGAAACGTACAAACATTTATCTGGCCACAAATGTGCGTTCTGGTCGGGAATGCAATTTGGCACCATTCCCTTGACCAAAGTCTTTATTGACTGGACGGCAGTGAGTATACTATGCACTCTACCACGTCGCCAATGGACGTTTTACACAAATGCGTCAACGCGTTGTTAACCAAGAAAGAAGTGCCATGACAATACCTACGACTGGTAGTAGTTAATTCTACAATTTACTGTATATTGTAGAAAGTAGGTAGATCATAGTCGCTTAGACCTTATAGAAAATGAATGCCAATGGGTCCATCGCTAACTTTCGTTCTTCTAACTTCTATCTTGTCTTGCTACGCATCGGTGGTATCTTTAGTGTTACAGGCGTTATTGGGTGAAAGTGTCTCGGTTGCTCGGGTTATTATTATCCATGAAAGAATCTTTAAGTTCAACAATCGAAAACACAAGCCTATTTCTTCAATATAATCTCCCTTCTCAATTCTACAGTGAATAAGTACAAAGTGAAGAAATCGGAAAATTCTCTGCAATAATCAGAAATCTGAGTAGACTCAAACAAGAAATAAGTTGTGCTAAGTTTTTTAACTTCCTTTGAGAATATTTCATCGTTGGCTGCATATTTACAGCGATTTACGGGTTAAATATAGTTCAACGGGCGGGTGAGAAATGAGCCGGGTCGGGACATCCGCTATTTATTGGAGCATGCCTCAAGTAAATGCGACTGGGGCTGGTTGCTGGAGTTTATTGCCGGCTTCTGGGTGCCGAATGCTTGCAGTCTGCTGTTGGTTGACGACGGTTCCAGATTAGTTTTAAGATAACCTTTGATCAACGGCAGTACAAATTTTGTAAAACACGGCTAAAGATCAAACTTAAAGTTTTCAGGTCACAATGATCACACAAGGACATTATGCATGTACGAGTGCAAACATTTAATCAAGAAAAGTGAATGTTTAATTTTCCTGTAAATTGTAAAAATAAAAAATAAATAAAGGGTACAGATCTCAACTATGCTTCTACTTAGAAGAAAATTGAGGAGATAATAAAATGTTATTTACTCGATCTTACAGACGTGTTAATAAACCATTTATGACACGACCAGTCAAATGTTTATCCCCCAACGCCGTCGGCGAATCTACAACCGCGTAATTTAAACAGCTCACCCCGATTAAAGAATATTACAACCCCTACCGTAGCTCACTGGAGGTACATCCCCTATCTAATTCATATTTTGAATTCTTTACGAGCGCTCAACCCTTCCAAGTACCGAGTGGGGTAATCTGCATATTGTTTGTGTGATGTTCTTTTGAATAATACGCGATGGGGATGATTTGTTTACGTCTTGTTAGAGACTGGCTGACATTTGTATATCTTAATATATATAATTCGAGTGTGAGTGTGTATGTCACTGAACTCCTCCTAAACGGCTTGACCGATTTGGTTGAAATTTTTTGTGTGTCTTCGAGGTGGATCCGAGAATGGTTTAGATTCACAATTGGACCCGGTAGGTGGCGTTGCTGTCGATATATCACCAAAACATTTTTTAATTATAAAGCGGTACGAAGTACGCTGGGACAACTAGTCTATGTATAAATTGGTTAAAATTTCTCCGTTGTTTGTCGACCGATTTTCTTATTTTTATTTGACGCTTTGATAACGCTCGTTTCAGTATTTAAGGATTTCCTAATATATAGGTGTACACATGCTAAAACTAAATCACGGCCAAATCTCATGTTAAGTGTTTGGTACTTTGTATTGTAAGCACATTTAAAATAATATGAATTAAGATCTCAGATAACACAACGAATGTAGTAAAAAAAGTTCAAAGCAAGAAGAATTCATGTTTTCCTCAAAATTTTAACCTGGATTCGAATCGTTCACGCAGCTCTAATTTTCAAAAATTATGTGCGTATTATAATTTCATTATCACTTGCTTCGGTAAGTAAAACATCGTTAGGAAACCTGAGAGTCCTTCACAATGTTCTCAATGTATGAAGTCTGTATACCGCACTTGGCCAGCGTGGTGGACTACGGCCTTAATCACTCACATTGTGAGAAAAGACCCTCGCCCGACAGTGGGACAGTTAGGGGTCGCGGTTGCGATGATAATGATGAGGTAAATATTTGTTTCAAAAATTCATAATACCTTCTCTACGTTTGTTAAAGTATTTCCCAGATACTATTCTATAAATAGAACAAAAAGTACAGAACACAAAAGACGCCGGCCAAATGAATAAACCCTTGCGAGTCCAATAAAAGAGAAATATCTAGTACGACGGTGAATTAATGTCCAGTAGGTAAAAAATAACACGATAATAATTTGTTAGGGGCCGGTGCGCGGCGGCCGTAAGTCACACGTGGACAGGGTAATTTATCGCGTTATTATTGGAGAGAGGTTCGCAACTGTATCTCCGAGGAGAGGTTTTAATATTGCTTCTTTGGTCATCGTTATTTTTATAAACTTTATTGATTAGGATTTGATAACTTTAAGGAAGTGTCTCTTCGACATTAGTAAAGTCGTGCGTAAGCTTATTTGGCTTGTGTTGGTTTGGGACTGTCGAGAATACTGACAGGCCGACCGAGATACCAGGGTATCGTAAGAGGCAGCAGAGACTCTTCCCTAGCTTGGTTATTACGTCAATAAAGTTACTTCCTTCCTGCCACCTTCCTGCCTGCGTGAGTTCGCTCATCAAGTTTCATAAAATGAGAGAGCAATGAGTCATACCATTTATCGAATTTATAACTTTGCAACCCAAACCTAATTTATTACATGGATCTCTAAGAATTTAATACAACATTTAAATATTACCTGAGGTCTAACGTGGGACCATATTTACATAGTATTTGGTCCCGCGAATAAATCTCTTCACGTTTTTACTAACAATATACAGTGCCATATGACAGAATCTTTCATAAAATAGTAAAGGTAAAATTGTATCAACAGGGCGTTTAATACTAGTACCTATATACCTAGTAGCTAAGTCACTCGCGTGGCTGCAAGAGCGTGCCTTGACGTGACGCGTCATGTACTCGTACGACACGTGTCACGGTGACGGATGCGACGACGTAGCACGCATCAGATCTCACGTCACGTCACTTGGATTTGAGTTTCAGGTTTGAGGAGAGAGAGCTAACCGCAGAATGATTATGCCGCTGTAAGAATCATATTTTTTAACCGACTTCAAAAAAGGAAGTTCTCAAATCGAATGAGTGAACCGATTTTGATGATTCCCGTGTGGTTTTAATTTCCAGTTTTTCGTTTCAATGTGGTCCACTTCTGACAATGGCATCCATGAGAAAACAATATTAAGTGTTAAATTTTCATTATTTTGAAATGAGTTTTTTACTTGTAAGATTATAGATGGACATTAAAGCTGCTGGAAATAAGTTTTTATTAAAAGATAATTATGTTTCTAATAGGACAAATAGGTATTTATTGCCATTTCCAAGAATTTCAAATAATGAAATGTAATTTAAAATATAATTAAAATAATAAGTATGTCTTGTCGATCGATCATTTTATGAATTGTCACAAATTCCTACGATCAGACAGTACAACATAATATCGATTTTATATATTTTGAAAACAAATATTACAATAAATTATTCAGCATGACTATGGGTATTACACTTGATACTACACTTGATACTAAATCCACCCGTATTAATTATTTTGAATCTTACAAACAATCAAAATAACCGTGTTTTATGAAATAACCAAATATCGTTAACAATGATATTCATGAAATTTCATGAAATAGCCAGTAAGTTCATGTTACTCTACGAAAGGACGACAGCAGTTACATATATACATCAAGTTGAATAACTAAAACCTACCACTTTTCATCGGTATTGTTAGTCCGGCCAGCGTAGTCGAAAGCGGTTTGAACAAAACTAATTTGTAAGCCACATGAGAGAAACTGGCGCTTTATTTAAAGCATTGTTACTGTACCATTTTATGGGATACAGTATAATGTAGTATCAACTGATAAGAAATTTATTAACTTAATTATTGCGACGGGTACTAAGAGTACTCAAAACATTATTTAACAAACTCTTTAAAAAATTACATCATTTCATCTGCCGTTCAGCAAAACTTAATCATGGCCGACTGTCCGAAATTGCAACAGAACCACATCAAAACATATCACGGTTAATTCTAAAAGGGTGATAGTTAGTACAGCAGGTTAAAAACTTAAATTATGAACATTTCTGAAAATCCAATCGTAGTCAAATAATTAGGTAAGCTTTCAACTGAGCCGTTCCGAATACCGACCCAAATCCGATCTAGATTACGCGTTCCTTTTACTATTTTCCTCTCAAAGGAAAGTCGAAGGTCGTTGGGACAATGGAATTCCAGATCTGTACCCTAATTCCAAGTAACGCTGAGTAACTAATTGTTAGTTAGTAACGAGAAGTTTTACCTTGCCCATTGTCCTCTGGCCCATAGGTTTCTCTTAATGTTTGGTCTTTACAAAAATGAGACTTTTTGAAAATAAAATTCACCTGCCAGTGTCACTAGAAGAGAATAAAATAGTAAGACTTTTACAAAATAAAATACTTTATATAAATATGTTAAAATAACAACTGTTTAATTAATTTTTAAACCTGCAATTAAGGGCATAATGTTCGCAATACATGTCAGGTAATTGAACGTGCCTCAATGAGAGTTCGTAAAAAATCAAATACAAATTATTTAATCTAATCTTGGAGCCGGTTAAAACCTCTTGTGATATAAATTTCCAGTGTTGGTAGAAGTGGCATTGACCGTTCTCTATCAAATCCACTGGCTTATTAAGCCTTTAAGATGAAAAATGCACAGCATACAGTGGACACACAAAATCTGGTTGGCTACATCGACGACTGCAATTGGTTGTGTGCATATCAATAATAAATCCGTTAGACACACTAGTCATTAAATCTATCTTAACCCGACGGCTAGCTCAGCGTGAAAAGTAGCTGTAATATTAGTTCTAGCACTCAGCGTGAATTGCAGAAATGCAACCACAAATCCTGGCATTTATGAGAAAGGTCAGAGTTCAGTGGTTCCTGAACGTCATTTGGTAAAGTGCACGACTTTAAACTGAACTGTGATTTATAACTTTTGAACGAGCCGGATAAAGTTGGATTGGCTACGTGAAACTAATTTTGGTGGTAATATTTGGCCAATGTTTGTCAGCCAATAAATATTCCACTTTGTTGGTGCATAGCTGCTCGGTTTTATATAAGAAACAAGATGGATGTTATATTTTACCGCTTTGACGGGTTTAAATTTGATTTTAAATGCATATTCAATATAATAATTCATAGTCGATATAATTATCGATGTGTGTGTAACGATATGCGGAATTAAATAACCCCCTGCAAGCATTGTTCCCCGGTCCAGTTACTTAGGTTTTCCGTAACGAAGTGAGGACGGGTACTTGTGTTAAATAAACAAAAAAAAAACATTTTCAAATCAAATCTTATCAAGTGTTGGGTCAAACTCGCTATTTGCCACGTTAACGCCTTAGTTTGACACTTTTCCAATCCGAACCCTCGTACCCCACCCCCAAATTAGGGTTACCAGATGGCCGGGAAATCCGGGAACGTCTCGGAATTTTGCCTCTTGTCCCCTGTTGTTAGATTTTATTATGCTTACTGGATTTTGCTGCTTGCTTTTGCTTTGCTGGATTCCGAACATTTTTTTTTCTTTTAGTATGAGGTGATTTTTTTCTCCAACTTACTTCATCAACAAACAGAAGATGATTAATTTTTGTTCCTTTTTTATAATAAATAAAACTTACTTTTAAAATAAAAAAAAACCGTATTAACACCTGCTTACATAATTATGTTATATTTATAATTATAATAATAACTACGGCCCGACTAGGTTAACTTAGTTGAATTGTCCCGGGAATGTCGAGCCTGTATCTGGCAACCCTAGCCGGAATATTCCCGATCGTGATCTATGGCCCACGGTCCCCGCTTCTGAATTTAAACGGCGGCCGTTAATCTTCGTTATCTTATTAGATCTTATACTGAAGGCGGTTTTCGGCCTGCGCGTCTGACCCTACTTGGGATTTATATTTTCGTAATTAAAGTCGAAAAAAGTGTATAAATAAGTGCCGGGGGTTTGGTACATAATATTGATTTATTACATTACTATCTTAGTGTGTTTATAAACGTTAGGTTTTCGAACACAAAGGGTGTTCTTGCTCGACTTGAAAATACAATGTTTTTGATTTTGTAAGTAAAAAATTTAGCACTGACATATAAATACACCTTAGATGAGTGTTAAATAAAACATGCCATATGTTACATATACATTTTACACAACAATAAATGATAGCAGCGTTGCCTAGCTATAGAAGCAAATTTAAAGATTCCCGTTAAAAAATAAATTTCTGAACAAAATGTTAGCATAAGTTAATCTCACGAAACTGCCCAAACGTGGTGTTTGCTGTAATTCAAAACAAAAGGAAGAGCGTTGCGATTGTACTTGTATACTATACTGCCCGTGAACAGCCGACCTATTAGCCACTAAGGAAAAGTCTCTTCCACAACTTTTTCTCTAAGCGCTCCGTAAAGCGCCTTGACTAAGATGTTTCTTTATAAAAACAAGTGAAGTGAGCCGAGGCGGTGGTAAGCGATTTATAATTTGGCTCGTTTGCTGCTAATTTACGGCCTCTTTATCAGCGGTGTAAAGGGCGCCATATTTCTGGAATATTTATGCAGTCGCCCTCTGGTGGCGGAGTCACGAAACTTGAGGTGGGCGGATGAGCCGCCGGTCGATTTGCATAACAGACTTAAATTGTAACTGGTGTTGTTTATTTGTGAATTGTGAATAAGCTATTGAATATTATAAAACTGTGATGAAAAGGACAAGCACGATATTGGGATAATAATAAAATTATGAAATTAAACTAACTTTATTTCCAATTTCAAATCCATCTCACTGCGAATCAAACCCAGGGCCCTTTGAACGGCAATCCGGCATGGCATTACGTCAAAATATCGAGCTAAGTAACCACTTATCATACACAAACATAGCTGCTAAAGTTAATCTCACGTTATAGATTCGTAGCTGAACTGAATGCACCGCTTGGAAGATCTCCATCAACTTGTACCAATGCAAATTAGATTGAGTAAAGTTTTGGAACGTAAGTCCAGCCAGCGGCAGCGCACTGAATATCTAATGTACTGTAAATCTAGTTAATTCACCCTAAATCACTGATATTGTTTGGCATCTCGTAAAACATTATGCAATGATCACTATACCGGACTGCCGTTCGGAGGAATCCTAGGAATCGAGGTAGCGATTATAACACATTGTAATTTGGCGACAAAACATTCGATTTTACAATGGAAGTTGGCCTCAAGGATCGGCCCAAATTTAGGTAAACCCCAAGTTAAATTGTTCAATGCAGTGTAAAAAAAATCCCTTCCAACTTGAACCGACGAAAATTGTGTAGTGAGCAAAGTTGGGAAGGGTCAGTTCGGGCAGCGCCCTGCAGATGGCGCGACCGCGGCCGCTGAATAGTTAATGCACGGTAAATCGCCGCCATTGTTTGACATTCTATTGGCTCGTTTAAAAATTCATTGGGACTCACCCCGACCTGGCTTTGCTAATTTGCGTCCAACGATTTAATAGTTTTATACGGATACGATTCCACGATCGTGGTTTTAGGACGTAACTTCCGTCACGGAAGTGACGTGTGACAGTCGACTCGTCGTTGGACTCGAATTCCTCGTTCGGTAGGGTCACCCCTCTTTTTGCGTCGGGGGTTTGAAATATCGTCCGCCTATTGGCACGACGACGCGCGGCGGAGCAATAATAATAACCCTGTAACAACCTTCTTAACCTAATTGTCCATATTAAATCACTTTAATTTGAATATTTCTGTCAATTTACAATCAAGGATACCCGTATCATAGCAAAATATACAGAGATTAAAATCATATCAGACTATTAGTCGTGGAATCTAATATTAAAAAATAAATTATATAAAATAAATAATAAAAAAAATTGTATAAAATTCCATATAATTTCACCTCTTCACTAGTCCCGGAAGCTTCTCAATAAAACCTCTTGTGAGAATGATTGGAGCCATTCAAAATCACTTTCGGAACAGCGATAAAACGCAGCGATATATCTCGCAGACAGAATGTACCGTGCTGGGCGTTCGTCGTTGATATTCGCCATTTGTCGACCGGTTTACACGACATCTTGTTTCACTAGTACTAGATATTTTAGCTAACCACTTCAGTCATAACGAATAATTACTAGTAAACCCGCCCGCGCTTCGCTTCGTCATAATTGTTCATTACGTTTGCAAAGATTTATTATCTATTATTGTTGTTAATATGTATGTATTTCAGGTTGCAAGCCAGTTTTTATATTAAATTAGCAATATAACTGTAAAAACACGCACACATAAATTCTAAAATTATAATCATTTTGGCCTTAAATAGCCAAAAAATGTAATTTTCATCAATTAACTTTTTAAACACACCGGGTACATGCTTAAAATACTTCTTAGTTACTAAAACGTACGTTATCAAATCGCTTAATGTGCACCAGGGGTTACGATCGGAATCTTAAATCACGTGGAACACGTTTAATTTTTTAGGCCCGTCTCGCCCGAGGGCACGGGGCACGGGGGCACGGCGCTGGTCCCGAGGTGTCCCGATCGAACGATCGCGATCTCTCATCGTGACAGTGACAAACACACGTCACGGGATCTGTGTGCGCTGGCTACCAACAAGTTGGAAAAAAAGAGAAATTTTAAGGCTTTCTTACGGGACACGCCAAATTAATTTGAGCTGCGAAAGACTGAATGTGTGATGTGTTGGATAAATAAAAATATAAACTGCTCTAGTGTATATCTGACTCGGTTGGGTGAGGGTTCTGTGCTATAAATGTTTAGCCTATAAATAAATATATTATAGGGTTCTGCTTAGACTGAAGTGGCAATCGTACCTATTATTACCTGTAGGTATTCGATATAGTATTCAGTATTTAAAAATTATAAGCTACTTTAAAAATAACGACTGATTCATTTTGGAATATTTTGTCAAATAATTCTAAACAAACCATTGACGTGCCGAATTTTATAACTATTTTGTTAAAATTCCTAAAATAACTTCCTTAAATTTCCCTCTTCTGTTCTCCATTAAAAGTATACAAATTAACAATTTAAATAAATTTTATATATACATTTAATACTTCTTTCTTTTCAATATTTTCACAGAAAATCAGAAAGAGATACAAACACACATCCACACTTAAAACCATGTCTGGGCTTAGTTCAACGGGTATACCTACGAGACCCGAAAAAGAATCCGTAAAACAAGGATTACTTTAGAATTCACACAAGACCGTCGGGCTGCCCGATCTGTCACACAAACGCCGCCATCTATATCCCTTTTGTTAATAAATAAACAAGAGCCGCGCAAATCGACTGCACTCTAAAAGCCCCGCGATTTATATTCGATTGTTCCGCGAAAGATGGATAAGACAGCGTTCTGGAGAAACTACTTTAGGTTACGGCTTGAAATTGAAGCGATGCCGAATTAAGTCGCATTTTTTTCGCTTCAAACTATTTCATATTTCCCTATTCTCTAACAGCCAATGGCGGGGTTATATGTATTATATGGGATTAATTCTAAAAATTGATTTCAGGAATAAATCATGATCCAGTTATCAACCAACATTTGAAGGTATTTTTTGGTTTCATGCAGAATCGAATCGATTTTCCATCATGTCTATGGCTATGCTCGTAGAAAACAGCCCACTTTTGTGTGACATTTTAACTCAATAAGTTCTACTCAAAATGTGTCAGGTCTGTCACCAAAAACATCATGAGCTAGTTCACAATAATATCGGAGAGTTTGGGAGAGTTGTTCATAATGTTCTCAAAAGCCTATAAGAATACCAATTAGCACTGCTGCTGGTACGAGTTTTGTCCTTTGAGAAAATTTTGTGGACATTTTCGAGATACTTTTCCAACCCGATACTGTAACCGGTATTTATTACCAAAAATGGTAGCAATGATACATACGTTATTTCACTGGTCATCATCATTGTAACACATCAGGATCTTCGAAATAGGTAAGATAAGAGTTATGTGCCTGTGCAGTGCCCTGAAGCTCACCAAACTATAATACAACTCAGGATTAAAGCACCATTGTAGAACCACGGCCTAACACCTGCTAACACTGGAATAACTTACATGAAAGTGGCTGCATTCGCCCCAGACGCACCTGGACCTTATTTATAAGCCCCGGCAAAATGGCCTCACCTGGACATCAATATTTTTTCCGTCCATTTTCTAAGACGTTTTTCGCAGTTGTTCGAGTTTGTTGGGGTCTGGCTAGGAGACAAATTGCTTTCGCTGTGCTCTGGATTGTTTTGTGCTATTCTTCGTAATGGCCCAGTGAATCGCCGCTTTTTCATTGTAGGGCTCGACTTTGAATTCGCACCTTTAATTTACATATTATGTGCGTGTGAGAAATTAATGATTACTTGCTTGTATTAGAGTTCCTTCAGGTTGTTTGTTTTTAACAAACCTCGTTGATTTATCAAATAACAATCAGCTGACAACAGCTCTGCTGACAATAATAAAATCGGAAGATTTTATACCCAGACTTTGGTTTAAATTAGAAATTCTTAGAATGACCTTTAGGTCTTATATATTTTAGATATAATTATGAAATTGAAAGTAATTTCGTAGTCTAGATATTCTTCGTTGTATCTTTAGATACAACGAAGAATCTTTAGATACAACGAAGAATATACTAGATATTCTTAAATATAGAGAAAGAATCGTTTAAACACTAACTTTTGACTAACCGCATAGGTACTTAGGTAATGCTTTTTTGTGGCCTAACACGACGAAGTATATTACAATAAAATTGGGGAAGGCCAAACATCTTGAGCTGACCAATTTTTATTATAACTACACTGTTTCAGACCAAACCTTATTGTCTCAAGGATGTGTCAAGTCTATCGGTGTACGCTCGGCGAGCGTTGGGTATGATGGATGAGGAGTGGGTGACGGGAGGTGGGTGGTAGTGGACTTTACCCCTCATGTTGTGAAAGGTCCTCATGCGAACGAAGAAATAGGTAATCTAATTCTACTTTGAACAATCCAACGCCAGTTTCTTATCAAGAATTGTTTAGAGACAATCGTTTAAGACAGATGACCCCCTAGTTATGCTGTTGAACTGAACGGAAACTGCGATGGCGAGAAGTCTCCCATCTACTTTTTCGGTTAATTATAAAAGCGTGCTTTTTACTTTTTTTTTAACATATATTTTTTTAGTTCTGTTCTGTTCTGTTCTGTTCTGTTCTGTTCTGTTCGTTTATTTGTTTCCGCTAATATCCTCGCTAATATTTGGAGGTGGCTTTCACTGAAGTATTTTAGTAAGCTTGGGGTAATAGGGTTTGTTATAATTATAATCACTTCACAGATAAAAAATATTAATGTAATATAATATTAACGAAAATGCCGTCAAAACATACTTTCCAGTATGAGTAAGTAAAGTAAAGTTGATTCTCCGAGACAAAGGCCACTTACCAGTAAATATCAGGATATTAATAATTTAATATGCAGCAAATTGTCTCTCAACATTTTCTATTGCTAGGAAATTACTAAATATAGTGTGTATAGCAGTTAATTGCAAACCGGATCCTGCTTAATTGTTTTAATATTTAGTCGAACCGTGCCTCTGGAGTATAAAACGCTTTGTAGTATGTTCGTTGCCTGGAGCGCCTCTAGCGGAAATTACACAAAACTTCGTTGTGACACCTCGTTTTATTCGATTCGATCACCTTCGATGGTTAAGGGATACACAATGTTAATATTTCGACGCAATGAATAAATTCTTTGACTCAGAAATCCTATACTTTTCGGTGTGACTTTTTCCTTACATTCGTTGCTACTCGGCTCGACATTATGAATTATTCGAATCTCGTTTCGAAATGTTATATTGTATAATTATAGGGAACGGTTCTGCTCTAGGGGGAACGAGGCAAAAAATATTATGCAAGCGTTAATATAAAAACCGGTAATTTTGAGACTGTTATCAGGTAACATTTTCAACTTTTAGCAATAATGTCATGTAAGTAGCATATACAGGCATTTTTTTATTCTGGCCTAATAATATTGTAATGTTATTTTCCAATATTTCCCATAACTTTAGTCGTCACCTTTTATCAATTAGGGCGGCCTTCGAACATTTGTCAGAAAGTTCATCAAACGTTGACCTAATAAGCGGCCTGTTTTGAGTTCATGTCCCCAGAGTTGAGCCTAAGCCCTCAATAACACAATCGTAGGATCGCCCCACGGGACCCGTTAACGGACCGCGGATAATGAGTTCCGGCGTTTCCGGTGGTATGTATGTATACCCACAATTACTTTAAAACATAAATTGGCCCAACATAAAATCGGTCCCTGAAAGATTCTGAGTTTTGTAAGGAGTAATAAAATCGATTTGAAGGTGAATCGCGAATGTATTTTCGCAAAAATCCCGCTACATTACAATAGCACAATTTATGTACTAATGTGTGTTTGAAGCAGTCATAGCCCGGCGCGGCGCCGCGGTTGGCGTCGATCGTCAGTGATAACAGGAAACGATCGGTAGGTAGATGAGTGACCGCTATTGGCAAAATTTCTTGACCACTTCCGTGCTTTGGAGAGCAGGTTAAACAGTCGGGCCCGGTTGTTATTATTAGGTAGCAGTCGTTAAAGCCTATCGGAGGCCTGATTTAGGCCCCCTCAGTTATGAGCGGAAACTCGTGCTCAGTAGCGTAGCGAAAGTGTGTGTGTTTAAACACATAATGACGAATTTGTGTTTCGTCATTTTCCATTGCGCTCACACTTTGCTATAAACTTTATAAGATAATAATTTAGGTACCTTGTGAATTTCCTCAGAACATTCTTCAAATTACAAACAAGATTTATAAATCAAGTAAAATTACATGCTGCGTTTCGTATAAAAACACGTATCAAACACATTTTTCACACAAACTACAAACGTACAAAAATGTAAATGAATCAAAAAACTAGTAGCTACAAAGGCGCAACACAGTGGCATACTGAGGCGTCCTTTCAAACGCAAAATTCCTTTGTCCTCGGCGGCTAATAAGCAATTTTCCGCTGTATTTTCATTGCTATAAAGCTGAAAGCTCTAATATGTCAGCGTAACTAACATTGCATGCAACACCTAGGAGCAATTTATTAAGAAGTAGCATTATACTTTGTATGAAAAGGCTTGGCAATATTGCAGTGTCGAGGCTGCGGCTGTTAGCAGTCTTGTTTCTTGAGTAATAAGGTGGTTTTTGGGTTGTTACAGTGGCAGTATTGTGGTCGTTTTCCGAGACATTTGAGTAAGCGGGGGCCGCGCGTACAACCGTTATGATCGCGATACATTTTGTTTCTCATTGTAATGGAAAGCGTCTAAGGAGCCACGGCATAAATATATTACCGAATATAATATTTGAATTTTATTAAGTACCAGTAGCCGTCATTAACCGATACCGACAATAACCCAAATATTCAAAGCATTCTACAGCTAACATAAGCTTAAAAAAGAAGCTAGATCTATGGTCATACAATGTATAGTCATTACTCTATGCAGGCACACATTTGTTGTACATACATGTACATGTATATCCATCTGTATGTTACCTGAGAGCGTCATTATACTGTTACTTAGATATGTATGTATGTACCTATCGTACTTACTCTTATGAAGTTCTTCACAGATAGTTGGAAGCTTGCTTTGAGTTTTAAGTGGAAGTTGTGTATAAATGGGAAAATGCATATTAAGTTTCCTCGGCTCGTAACTAGATACGTACAGAGATAATTACACAATATTGCCGTGCATAAAGTTATTACTTCCGGGGCTGTCTTGTTTAGATAGTTTGAACGGTTTAAACAATTCTCCTTTAGGGTTTACGTTGCATTGGACACTTCTTTTTCAATCCACAGTGTGTCCACAGACAATTACAGTTACGTACCTGTATCAGTAATATACCTATTTTGGTATTTTGTGCCTGTATTATTGATTATTTATATTACAATAATATTAATGACCTAGTCACTGTAAAATGTATGTATTGTTCGCACGTATTGAAACAGGTGAGAATCAGCAGTGAGAAAATTAATAATGTCGCCACGGAATAGGTCCCTACTTAAATATAATTACTACATTTATAATAATTGTATGTCGTAAAATTATAGTATGCATATTTTCGTTCAATAAAATAATATACTAACTTACATGAATACATCCTCTAACATGAAAGTATTTAAAAAAATAAAATATTTTTAATCAGTAGGTATTATTTATTTGTGGTAATATTAAATAGGTCTCTATAAGATAAAAATAAAATTCTAAATATAAAATAAAGGCTCGAAATGTCCATCGGTGGTGCGCGGGAAACGTCCAATTTAGCCGTGTTTACGGTAAATTGGCGGCATTTTTCACTGAGATAGCCGCCATCTTTTCAGTTTTATTTGGAAGGAAACCAGCCAGTAATGACATTTATTATTTATGTCAGTAGGTAATGTATAATTTAACCAAAAATACATATAAGTTAATTTCTGTTAATGTAATTAAAATACTCATTGGAACTGTAGAAAAAGCTTAAAACATACAATGAAATATCCCTGATTCAGTTTAAATGTAGGTATTTATGTCATGTGAATGGAACTCACTAAGTTATAATAGACTAACATGGGAATTTTCTTTTATAGGACCAGGCAAATCACCTGATGGTAAAAGTGTTCACCGTCGCCGCGTCGTCTAAGGACATCGGCAATACCAACCTGGCCCGGTTTCTTTCACCCGGGTTAATTAAATACAGTTAAAAGAAAATATTTTTAGTTACTTATTGAATGGCGAACAGTCGTTATCTACGTTTCTATTCTAATGATTTTCTGAGAAATATCGTCTCTTTTGAAATGTAGGTACTTAAACAGTACTGACCAATATTCAACAAGGGAAGTGGGCACAGATAACAAATATTACTTTTTTGATTGGTCTGTGGACCTCCTTGTTTACTTTATTTCTTCAATGCTTTTAAATTAAGAATAATAAATTGTATTTATTGTAATTTACAACCTTCAACCTATTGATTTTATATATTATAGCAAAATTAATATATTTTAATATTGATGTTTTATTGGAACGAAGTTCCTTACGGCAGGCTTGGAGGGGATAGGTTTTGCTGCGGCGACCGAACTGAAAAATATGTGATAGTAAAACCGTAAGAAAAAATGCGTGGAATAAAAGCGTTAAATGAGACATGCGCAGGCGCGACAGTAGCCGAAGGAACTTCGTTCCTACCTGGTGTCCCACGACACCAAATCATTTAGTTTATGTAATAGAGGTGGCGCTGAAAGTGACTACAACTAAATAGATGTCGCTGATCGCATTTGATTTGTGTAAGATAATGTAAGAACTAAATAGATGTCGCTGATCGCATTTGATTTGTGTAAGATAATTTAAGATGTTTATAAAATCAAAGACTAGCAGCTATTTATTGTAGTTCATTACACTTTTACTGTACTCAGGTAATAAGGTTATCTGCATCTAAGCTGATTTCTTCCAGTTAACCCTCGGGACGATGACAAACGAAAATGTCCAAAGTGGAATATAAATTGATCAAAAAAAGTAAAATAACGTGACAGCATTTAATGTATGGATCGGTTTGTTTCAGCAGAAACACCCTCATGTGATCTTCGAGGCGCGAACCAAGTCGAACAAGGGGTGCGCCAACAAGCTGGACTACAGACCCAAGAACCGCCGCACCAAGCACCTGTCCTTCATCGAGAGACTGCGCGACCCTGGGGCGATAGCGTGAGTTGCATATTATTCATCACTATCACCATTATTTGTGATCATCATCATTACAATCATCACTTTGGTTTCGTCATATTATCTACATTATCTTTGACAGAGTTAAATCAGTGCAAATGGACTTAAAATTTCGAAGAAGAAAATTAGCATAAAAATCATCGATCAGGCCAAAAAATTCGTGTAGTTTAAAGTTAGTACAGAAATTCCTTGAGGTATCCATAACATACTAAAAGTCCCCGATCACCACCACAATTACGTGTACTTCTCAGCTCTCTCTTTCTCTCTCTTTATCTCTCTAGGTCCAGTGCAAAGCAGTTACTGCTCAATTGGGTAATGAACTATTTACCAATATGAATAGACAACAAAATTAAGCTTGTGTTAGAATGGCCTCGTTCAATATTTAAACCATTTAGTTGTGATATACATATATCTACATACATAAGGTCAAGTTTGAAAGAGCGACGGGCGAGACACATGTAGGTACGAACGGGAGCCGTCACGTGTCCGGGACACGTGTCACAGACACACGTCACGCGTTGTTTTCGTCTTGGGATCGTGGGACGTCACATTTAATCGCCTCGCTACACTGTGGTTATAACGTATTAATGTTTCTCCATATTTATGTTTTTTTGTTTTAGAATGTAGAAATAATTTATTATCTTACTGGCAACTGGGACTTCGAAAATAGTACCTAGGTGTTTATTTTCTATATCTTAAACCTCAATACTTGTATCTCGGAAATACTTGAATCTTGGAAACGGCTTTTCATGAAAATCGGGGGCGATCTAGCTAGGTTACATTTTTAGAAAACGTCGTTTCAAAATCCGTGTTTAAACATAACCTAAAAAATATAACTCGTCCTGACATCTATTGGCGACACAGCAACATTAAAGCTACTTCAGTAGATGGCGATGATGGCGTTGTTAAAAAAAATACCGAGCAAAGCTCGGTCGTCCAGGTATGTATCTACTAGTATTTAGTGGTTGTAGTAGTAGGCTTCTCTATTATATCTTATTTATTTAATAGTTTATGCACACAAGGATACAATTTACATAATTTTTAAAAATTAAAGTGTAATATATGTTTCTTGCTCGTTAGCGGAAATTAGTACTAGGCATTACATTTCTTCATTTCAATGTTGCTAGTCTCTTTACTACTAAGAATTGCATTACATTGTTTTTAAAGATTTTTTGCTGAATGTTCAATGGATTGATTTCAAAATTATCATAATTATAGCGACAAAGATTGATTGAGAACATGACATGTAAAGCAAAACATTTCTTATCCAGAAAGCTTTAAATTTATTGTTAGATAAGAACTACTTTTTCCTTTATGTTCTAACACAATGACAAAGCAATCAATAGCAGCCACTTGTAATAAATACGTTGCAAAATAATAAATTCAATAGACAGGAACACAGTTATTATACGATAGTGGTACAGGAAGTCACTATGAATCATAATTCGACAATAAATCACGACGCGGGTGAATAATGCAAGGCGAAAGTTCGGAAGTCGTTTTTTCCAGCTCCTGAAGCAACATCACCACAATGGAAAGTTCCTAATGAATTCCAGCCGCGCGGGAAAAATATTCGCAAATACTTACTGAATCTTTGAAAGTAGTGTGGTGGGAAATTATATTCTATTCGAGTTTCCCCTTTGACCAGCTGAACTTTCTCGATTTAATAATGCAGACACCTTCCTCGTTCGTTTCTGTCCAGTTTAATAGTTCTGGTGGCTGTAAAAGTTATTTTTTCAAATTACAAATCGTAGCAACTTTATATGTATAGCTTTGACGTCTAATTAGGATCAATATGATTAGGTGACACATCGGTCTGTCCGATTGAGCGCTGAAAATTAAACCTTACCTTTTTATTGAATTGTAGGCGCCACTTACAACTATGTGTACCTACGACAGAAATGATCGGTGGAACGGAAAATCATGAGAGGAGGGCCAGATGAGCATTTTATCAACTCCTAAATATAATAAATAAAAATTCTTGATAAGTAATCTTGAATCTGAAGGGCATCCATTGGCCAAGATCAAGGCTGTACTTTCTCCAACACAACACACCGAATAAAAAGAAGCTTCCCCAAAATAGTTGGCCAAAGTGACTACAAATTGAGCTCAGTTGAATGATTTATACGGAGCACTCCGCGGATTTGCCTCACAATAGGGCTCCTGTTGTATTGCTGTATTGAATCAATAATCGATGGATACAACATGTGGATCATGTAGATTTGTTGGGAGAAGCCGGTCTTGTGGAGATAACAAATATGAAATCTGTTTTTCTTGACTCTATTCTGAATCAATTTTACTAGTTCCTTTATTTGCTTGTTTATTATTTATGTCCACTGTAGACTGGACTGCGCAGTCGGAAGTCAGATAAATAAGCTCTAATGGCAATTACATGAGCACTTACATACTTCGGACGGCGCGTACATGCGTTAGTAGGTATTTGTTGTCTAGATAACAGTCATTAAGCCTTATCGGAGGAAATTATACTATAACTTCTGAGACTAGGGTTGCCAACAAGTATCTTGGCTAATCTGCACTGAAGCAGCTTGATAGAGCACCCTCCAAACCTCTTATAGCCCCGTAGGAAGTCTCTCCTAGATGTCCGGAGGGAGAATTTAAGGGCATATGTCGTTTCCAACATTTAAAACAGACGTATCAAATATCGAAACATATTTCGGATATAAAATTAATTTACGGTCTCTAAAATAATACAACGAGAGATTCCACGTTAATTATCCTGTCAGCGCCACAAATTCACAGGCCATTCAGACGTAATCTCCTACAATCAAAGAGATGTCCTTTGAGCGTTTGGGGCATTGATTCGGAAATCCCACGAGCTATCAAAATACCTCCATCTATCCTGAAATAGGCGTTTAACGATGAATTTACAACGTATCTCCGGATCCAATCGTCCGGCGATAAGATATTATTTGCTGCTTTGATGCCACGAAGGATATTTTAATGATGCCTTTGACGATTTCAGCCGGCGTACGCGGAGACCCGACATTGAAATGTAAGCGGGCAAATGATTTGCAATTTGGAGGAACGTAATGAAGCCAAGATTGTGGTCAGCGATAGAAGATTGATTTGCTTTAAAGAGTCTTTACTTAGTTACGATTCAAAATATTGTTGACATAATTATTTTTGTTGACGATGTGTTGCTTAAAATTGCTTGAAATTATCCAAAGAAGTGAATAGTGTTGATATTAATATACAGGTATAAATCTATACATAGTTCTTTGTACTTTTAGGATTTATGATATCTGACGAAGGGTGTAAGGGTGAAATATCGTGTAGTTAAGTCATTAAAAATTAAATTCGTTTTTGTGGAATGTGTATTTTCACCAGCTATATTCCCTAAATAAATAGTGAAAAAAGCATATTTTAAAATGATTACAAATACTTTCCTTTGCTTCAATTCATAATATTGGCACTGAATGTGTCGGACATTCATGTCTCTACATTCGAGAGTAACCAATTTTTTAGTATTAAAATCATTACTGTGTATAATTTATCAATTTCATCATCACGGACACTTAATATTATTAACCAATAACTCACGATTTTTATAAGCGATACATACCGATTACAACCCGATGCATGTCACAAATCTGTGGTTATCATGAATTTAAGCATATCATTCTTTAACCCATTAATAGCGCACGACAGGGCACGAGTCTTTCTAAATAATAACTGAGGAAATCTGCAGCATACTCCATTATACTGCTCCAGTGCGGATTGGCAAAGGATCGCGTCATTATTGTGGTTCAATTGCTTTACCTTGAAAAACAATTGATTGCTTGTCAAGTCCTAAGTAGACGCTAGCCCATGAACAACAACGTAACGTCCGAAAGCATTTAGTAAGTAAGGATGTTTCCGGCACAAATGTTTCGAAGCACGCACGCACCCGTCACATTCCGGAAAATCCCACAGGATTAATTCGCTATGTTAAAGCGATTCCATGTTTTCCGATTCGATGTCGTAATTGTACGTCAATCCGTATTCGAGTGTAAAATATTCAAATAATTTATGTGTCTCCGAGATTGTCTGTAGCGGTCGCGATCGAATCATCCGGGCAATCTGCCCGACATATCTTTGTCTTCCAGCTTTGTATGAACCATGAAGGAATGATTAAATGATGATTACATTAATGTGTTTGTGCATACGATTTATCTAGAAGCGTGCGTAACATACAGGATCGTTGTCTATGCCAACTAATATTATAAATGCGTAACTCTATCTGTTTGTTTGACCTTTTGAAGTTGTTACCTTTTGAAGTGATTTACTTTTGACTTAACATTTATCGCACATTATGAACCTTGCAATACCTACAGTCTACAGTTAACATAACTTGCTTTAAAGAATACATTAAAAATAAACTTTCAACAAGCACAATTATTCCTTTAATCAAATCAAATCGCTCTCAGCAAGAAATTAAACAAAAAGGTGCCGTCCATTTATTTCTCTGTCAGTCAAAAATAATCCGCCTTGACAAATATAGGCTGTTCGCCGCAGTACGGAAGGAGACCGACTTAAAAACGATTAAAGCTTCCTTTAACAGCTGTCTCGGCCCCTGCTAATCCCGCGATGTTTTAATCAACTTTATCCATGCTATGTCCGTCAAGTAAGCCTATACCGGGAACGAGCGGCGCCTTGAGATTGGGGATTGATTGCGTCACTTGGTTAACCTGCTCCTATCATAATTACCTCCAACCAACGAGCTATAAAGTACATATTTTCGTTGCATCCAAGAACTAAGGTAGCAGGTATACGAAACAAATGTTTAGTCATGTAAGATGCGCGACAGAAGATATACAATAAGAAAGATCCCTGAAGTTCTAATAAGGTAAAAATGATACGCGTTCGGTAATAAGTTTTAAGTAATTGAAAAGAAGGAAGGGCAGCAGTATGACTAGGTAGATTACGTACAAAGTTTATAGATAACTTAAACTATAGTTAAAATGCTATTTTAGTTGAGTTTCCACCAATCTATATTATTATATTACTTTGCATAAAATAGGAAATCTCACGACTCGCTTAAAAATATAAATGATAGATGATGATATGATGATAGATGATGATGATGGTAGATCTACGGTCATTAGACCGCTATGACATGGGGTTCCTTAAGAAAGGTTGTAAAAAATCAATAAATTCAGCGTTGTATTGGCTAGTGTTGCTCGCTTCCACTTACCATCAGAAGGCCCGTCTACTAGTGCCGCTTATTAAAAAATATTATACAAAAATTCTAACTTAGGAAAAAAGTGAAAATGGAACTTATCGTAATATCGTATCCATCCAAGTATCGTATCGTAGTCCATAATTTCTTCATATTATCCTTAAAATAAGCCAACATAGCCCTAATTCCTCAATATTTATTTCCAGAGAAACATTATCATCTACGGACGAGGAGACATGGCGTTGGTGGCACAACGTCGGTCTGCGGTCCCTGAACCGGCGGAGACGTGACGTCAGAGAGACCACCAAATACATAGAGACCGCGCTGGTGATAGACAAGGCGATGTTCGACAGGAGAAACGGCAGCACCCGCTCCGAAGTTGTCCACGATGCGATACAAGTCGCTAATATAGCTGATCTGGTTAGTTTCTTTCTCTCTTCTCTTGTTGATTCTCATACCCATAGGTGACAGTGATCACTTATCATCAGATCTGGTGGCTCGTCAACTTGCTTATCGGCTATTTAGATAAAAATACTGGTTTTCCTCGTTTACTAAGTAATCCGTCGCTGTCCATCTAATGGATGTGAGTCCATCTAATGAATCAAAAGCCCACCTAACCTAACCTAATAGAGCATTAAGACCACTTGCATATTTTATGTAATTTTGTTACAGTAACCAAAAGTATTTTTATTATTACTGTCTGCCTGTCTGTCTGTTCGAGAATCTCGCTAAAACTATTGAATAGAGTTAGATGATACTTGACACATTTGTAGCTTATATCACGGTTCCAGTCCACAAAGTTTACCAGGATAACAATATTCTAGAATATTGAATAGAATATTGTTATCCTGGAAAACTTTGTATGCAGGTATGTATAGATAGTCTATTGATAATAATAGATAATAGGTATAGATTGTCTATTGATAATATTGGTAATATACAGTGTAAACGTATAGATACATAACAAAATATTATAGGTATATTTATTAAAGTAGGTCTCTTTTCCAATTTTTATTGTCTGCTTAAAACCAAGCGAGAGAATTAGAACTTTTCCCCGTATTCCTCTAATCACGTCCCAAAACGAATAGAAGATTCGACGAAAAACGAAATTGCATTTGCATTCTCGATGAGATGGGAAAAATTTCGCCTCGCATCGCACGCTCGACATGCGGGCCGCAAACTGAGCGCGCGACTTACATTATTTTGTATGTCTGTTCTATTACTCGTCGAACCAGGGGACGTTTCGTTTGTAGCGGGATTCAAAGCTATTATAATTTCGTAAAATACTCGTCGAACCATGGGACGACAGTGCGTTTGTAGCGGGATTCAAAGCTATTATAATTTCGTAAAATACTCGTCGAACCATGGGACGACAGTGCGTTTGTAGCGGGATTCAAAGCTATTATAATTTCGTAAAATACTCGTCGAACCATGGGACGACAGTGCGTTTGTAGCGGGATTCAAAGCTATTATAATTTCGTAAAATACTCGTCGAACCATGGGACGACAGTGCGTTTGTAGCGGGATTCAAAGCTATTATAATTTCGTAAAATACTCGTCGAACCATGGGACGTTTCGTTTGTAGCTGGATCCAAAATTATATTATAACTTCGTAAAAAATAATTTTACTTCTACTTACGTTACTATACGTTTTTTAGAAAAATTATCACATTTAAAAAATGCATCATGCAGTATGTAGGCCAAATTATTAGACAGTGCAGTACATAAAAAATTAATTGTAAACTTTCATTTCATTGTTTTTCTTTTTTGATTACTGTCAATTTTTTTTAGCATGGTACAGTTGAACCAGATCGCTAGGCAACTTACTGATAGAATATACCGTGTATAAGAAACTACTAACAGGTTTTCATGCAGAACCAGCCAACAAATAATAGAAATGTATAATAAAACCTGTAATTAAATACTGGGTGCAGCATGTAGTCCTGTTTGTTTTGTAAAACCTACGTTAGTAGTCTCGCACAGGTGCGGTTTCCCTTCAGCGTGGTTTATACGAAGCGCTGGCTGCAAGTTTCACTTCCATATAACCATGCTTTAGGGCAGCTTCTGTCTTAAACAGTAATATACCAACGTGTGCATCTAGCGAGATAGTAAATACTCTGAGGTTTAAAACTCTTTGTTATCAAAATCATCTACAAATAAAATTAATCCCCAACATTTGTACTTATTAGATAAATATAATTATTCAAGAAAGTCTATCACATTTATTCCAAAACTAGATAGTTAAATAAGATATGACATTCAACTGTTAGTGTAGTGGTGTAGGTACTTGACTTTTGTTATCAAAAGATAATAAAAAGGACTGCCGATAGAAGTGAAAACTAAAAACTTTAGAAAATAACTTAGTATGTAGTATGTAAGTAAGAAAACAGCTGGGTGTCGCCGGTCCGTCGCACTACGTCACAATATGTTTCTGACGGGAACCTATAGGATTCCCCTACCAAAAATCGTCTGACTACCCGCATAAAGAACATTTCACTTCAAAAATTATGTAGATAAAATAATTTTCAATTTCAATTTGTAGTGTTTAATCCACGGCATGTTGTTCACGCAGTACTTCCGCACCCTGAACACGAGGGTGTCGCTGGTGTACATCGAGTCGTGGCAGAGCGCCGACCAGGCGGACATCGACCGGAAGCAGGACATTACGCGCGCCATACAGAAGTTCAGCGACTACACCGCCCGGAAACTGTTCAAGATCGAGAAGGACACCACGCAATTGCTCAGGTGCGAGAGGTTATCTGATAATATAGGTACAGGGTGTCTCTCACGGGTCAAGTAAAAAGTCCGAAAATATACAAGGCTTATAGCAGATACAAAGAGACCCATATGAATAATGAAGATACTATTCTGAAATCCATTTTTGAATAATATTTTTTTTCGACACAATAAAACGACATACTTTCAGTATAAAAATTGGCATTTTTAATCATTTTTAAAGGCAATTCAATCTTGACTACTCAAATTATTACAAAATTACCTAACATTCCCTAGAGCGGTCTTCCAACGGTTACCAACTATTGTCATTGGTATTGATAGGGTTGTCAATAGAGTAAACATGTTTATTTATTAGATACACTAATAATTATAAAAAGAAGTTACGCTACAATTCATATTTACATTCATACCTAAAGTTAGACTGGAGAAAGTAATTCAAGAGGTCAGTCTGTGCCACTAGTTCAGCAGACTTATTATTATAAGTTAATGCTCGACTACAATTCCACCTACTCGAAACGTCTTAAAATTTGATATATAATAATTATGACGGGAAAGAAGCAAGTAGTCAACCATAAAGTCATTCGAAGTTTAAAAAACAATTAAACACTTAAGTAGCTGGAGACTTAAATTGAAATTTAATTCTTTTCACGAGCACCTAATATCAAAAGAATTTTACCATATAATTACTTAAGTGAAAACCGCTTATAACGTTCGGTCTTAAATCCCTTGAACAAGCATTTCAGGTTTCAACGTAATTAAGTTTCGTTCACAGCGCGCTTACACTTACAAAGCGACTGCTCAGCTGATCAGCTCAAACTGTGCTGCGTTGGCAATCTGCTTATGTTAATACTTAAACGTATCTTTCAGCTGATGAATCTAATCCTATCAAGCGAGAAAGATTTGAATTGATCTGTTCAGGAGAAAAATGTAAAAGATATATAAAAATGTAAAAGATAGATATAAAAAGATAAGATAAAGATGTAAAAGATAAAAGAAAAGGTATGACAAATCTGATAAAAAGGTAAAAATGTTAAAAAGTATACCTACATATTATTATTCAAATTGTTGCAAATTGCTTTGCCAAAATTTTAAATTTTATTTTTATTTTATTAAGTACATAATTATACAATGTTTGGATTTAAAACAACTACCGCACTTTGTTATTACAACAAATGTTGACTTCTAGGGAATTTAACTAGGCATTAAGTCCGTCCATTGTAATAAAGAATGGACGTACTGACATATTACTAAATATATTTGTATACATAACTAGACCTACCCAGGATAGTCCTGAAATCAGGATTTCCACGTGACATACACCTCCTTTGTTCATAAAACTCAAAAACTTTTTTACGTTTAATATCTTCCTTTCACTGACGAGCAATACACGGCACGAAAGTACCTTTAGCTTAGCAAACATGCCTTGTATGAAAAGTCATATCATCCTTATTTTCTACTAGTAAATCTTCTAAAGCTTCAACTAGTAAATCTTCTTAAGTATTTAGGTAAATGTGTCTTTGACACGAGGTCGCCGGGTGGAGATTAGCTGTGGGATGCAGATCGAAAACTGCTTAATACGAATCTTAGTCGTAGATTAATGGCTGCTTGAGAATTTTAATTGAGGTTACCTTTTAAGAAATCATTTTAAAAATTGTAGATTTTATCAGTCCTGGTTAGCAAAAAGTTAGAAAATTTTTGTTTTATCATTCTTATTTTATCTATTGCATTATATTAAGTTCATTTGTTTCAAAGGTCTTATAAAAAATACTAAAGTGAAGGATGTTCGTTAATTTAGCAAACTCCAACGAATTTCATTCATTGTGACCTATAGGAAGAAGTGAGAAAAAGAAATAAAGAAATTTAGAGAAATAAATTTCTTTAATAAATATTTTTTCTATAATTGCCATTAACAGTAATCTATGATCATACTCGTACCAAGAATCGCAAGAATAACTTCAACATTTGCTGTACTCTACTAAACTTGGCAATGTGCTACGTACGTAGACTACGTAGGTACTCATAGCTTGAAACTCGCCGAATACACTTCGGAACTCGACGTATACTCTTTGAAATCGGACGAATACACTTGGAAAGTGAGTTCTGCGAAGTTACTGCGTAGTTCGCTATCTCTGTTACAATTTGTGAATGCCGTCGGCGATCTGAGCTTGTTGAGAAGTTTCTATTCATTGCTGACTTGTGTTAAGATTTATTACAATTTTATAATAACATACAATACAATGCTTCTCAACTTCCATACCTCGGGACTGCTCTCCTTACTTATTGTTTGATAACAATACTGTAACGAGCATTCATTTCGAACAAATTGTCGTTGGTTACTTCATATACCTAATATGAGATATATTTTTTAAGATTTTGCGAATACAGTATACAGAATCTTCTGAACACAACTTTAATCTAGTCCAGAATAGTAAAATAAAGGACACGCCGAGAAATCAAACTATCGACCTATTTATATAATTCTATTTTTTATCTTGTAATATATAATTATACCTACCTACATACCTTAGTCTATTTAGATTTTAAAATAATACAAAAGAGAAACTTACATTGTATTGTATAGTCATATTATTTTAATTAATCTTTCAGTAAAAATCGCAAAAGAATGTACTCAATGTAACTCATTAAAAATAACGTGACCAAATTAATAAAAAAAGATCTCGCTTCGATGATTCCTAACCTAAAACATAATACGAGAATATTACATGAAACTCTAGACAATTTATTTGATTTGAAGCGCTCATAGCCCGGCGGCTTGCGTCGATCTCAAGTGATCGACAAAGTTAAGCAACAGCGGGCGCGGTCGGTAGTTGGATGGGTGACCGCTAGTGGCAAAAATTTATTGAGCGCTTCCGTGCTTCGGAGGGCACGTAAAGCCGTCGGTCCCGGTTGTTATCATTTGGTAGCAGTCGTTAAGCCATGTCGGATACCTTCGGGCGGCTTAAAATTCCCGACACTTGGGTTGGCCACTAACCCCTCCACCAATCCGCACTGGAGCAGCGTGGTGGAGTATGCTCTAGGCCTCCTCAGGTATGAGGAGAGACCCGTGCTCAGTAGTGGGCAATTAATGGGTTGTAGCCAGCCAGCCTAGACAATTTATTACATGAATACTGCAAACCTCTGTTTACTGTCTGTGGTAGAGACCTACATATATTTTAGAACATAGGTACATATCATATTCCAACGTCCTAAAAGGGTGATTGTAATAAATGTAGCCACGCTTATTTTCTACATCACAATATCAATAAAATGAACGTGTCTACATATTTACTGTAATGTTTCGAATTTGTTGTCTGAATGTTTTGTCGAAACATTTTATGTCTAGACCGCCTCATATGAACGGCCTTTACGATTTCAGATCGTTTTACGGTTAAGTGTGTGTGTGACGATTCTGAAAAGGATTTAACAAGCTTGAATTCAACTTTAGAACAGTAAAGCTATAGAATTGGCTATAAATTCAAGATTGAATCATCATTTCCTTGTATAAACAACTAGCTGTCCCGGCGAACTTCGTACCGCCCTATAATTAATAAATGTTATGGTAACTTATTAACTGAAACACTTGTCAAACACATAAAATGAATAAAATGAACGTATGAAAGCTCTGCTCTCCTGGTACTTCACCTCCTACTTTTCCGGTTGTTAGGTGACTTCATTGTGCGCAGGAGGACTACGAAACCCGTTTACCCCGCCAGCTCTGCTCTCCTGTTACTTCATCTCGTGTCAAAAACAAAACACCATCACGAAACAAAAACAAAACACTGTCACGAAACAAAAACTAAACAAACTTTTGAATTATGAGGATGACAATGATTAATAAAATGTGTATTCATTTATGACTTGTTTTTATTTTTATTTATAGGTACTTGATGTTGTATTTGATCCTAATAAATCCCACGAATCCCACCTACCCCTAAGGCTTATCCACATTAGTATAACGTGTGAGGACATTGACCCCAAATTGCACTACCTATACCGATCTATGCTGATTAGTGTATTCGATTATAACCATTTGTATAGCTTGCAACCGGCACTCAACCCACGCATATCATTTAGTTAGACATGACTCTCCCCAGGAATAACACAGTTTTAAGATGACGATAATTCCAAACGAAATGATTCCTGCAACAGATAGAATCTCAATACGAAACCACAATGTTAATATGATTCTAATCTAGATCCTCATCAGAATATCGATACAAGTTATTTCTTCCAGTGGCCTCACTTTTCCCGGAGGTGAGTCCGGCATCTCAGTACCGGACACGATGTGCACGCCCAAGTCGGTCGGCATCTCCGTCGACACCAACACGTACGAGCCTCACCTCCTCGCTGGCACCATGGCGCATATGATCGGACACAACATTGGTAAGTTTACTTAAGCTATCCATTATTTTATTCATATAAAAATGGAGTTTAATATAGCTTAGTTATCACAAACAGTACTAAATTCCTATTAGGATCGAGATGTGAATGAGGATCACATCGCATGACTAGTAATGAAGTCGGTTAACCATATCTTTAACAGGACATCTTAAATGAAACATCCAAATATTTTATCACGTTTTATGTGTATGTATGTTATATGTAAGTCATTTGTACCAGAGACTCATTCTGTCAACATGCCGGACTACCGTTCAAAGGGTCCTGCCGGAAATTTTAATGATGAGTTTAAATTTTTTTTCGGTCTGGGTGTGTGTCCTTGTCTTTGTATGATGGAGGTGCCATGGAGGCAGCCACAATACAAGGAATCCTAGTGTGGGGCTATGAGTGTGTAGCGTTGATTCTTTTTTTATCATTTCTTAAATGCTCTCGCAGGCATGGGACACGACGACGGTCGCGAGCAGTGCTTCTGCAGAGACTGGCACGGCTGCATCATGGCCCAGTCCATCGTCGGCCTGGAAAACGTTCAGCCGTACAAGTTCTCCGACTGTTCCAAGAACGATTACATCAACGAGCTCAGGATCGGAGAAGGCCTGTGTTTACTGAACAAACCGAATGAGGTAAGACAGTGCCCTCTTTTTCACTCTCGTACTTAGAGTCTATTCTTAGCTCTCTTCTTATTTAACAAGACTGGATAAATCATACTACTAAGGGAAAACAAACTATTTTGTAGTGATATTGTAGTGATAACTTCTTTAGCATCGTTGTGATTTGAAAGTCGATGAAACAGAAATGGCGCGCAAACGAAACGAAACGGAAACGAAAAAAAGACAGACACATTTTAACGTGGAAGAAAATGAGATAGGAAGCACCGGCAAAATGGCGGCTTACGTAAGCAAAGCAAAACATCAATATTTGGACTGTCAGTCCAATTCGTTTTTTCGTTTTTTGAAGTTTTCACTTCTACCACGTGAATTGCACACATTTTGATTTTTTCTTTTTTTCAAACTTCAATACTTAAATATAGACGATTCCAGTAATATTAATACTAAAATAAGTTCTGGACTTCAATATAATGTAATGCCATTTGTATTATAATTCAAAGGTCAATAAAATAAAACATAATCAAATTGATACTACATAAAACAAAGGTACCTACATAAATGGCTTATTCCGACGACAAAGCCATGGATTTTCGGTAAGTTTATTAGCCGTGGTAGTTAGCGGTTTTGAGGACCAAAACAAATATTGAATAATGACCGTAAATTGAATCGCGGTATCCTCATCAACGATTGTTACCAGCGGACAGAAATAATAATTACCAATGGCGAAGTTTTAATGAAAATTTAAAATACAACCGATGTTCGGAACAACGCAAATGAAAAGGCCAGTGAAATTTCGTGTTGTTTCAACAGGCTAATAACTTTAAAACCGACGCGATGCCATTTCGAAATTGTATCAATTAAACTTGTTAAATTTCGTCGACGCTCCGTAGGTCTCAATTTAAAAGCCATTAGGGTCTGGGATACAACTCCATTTATAATTAGCGCTTAGCATTAAAAGTTATGGCGACACCCCGGCTCGGCCGCAGCTGACCGGGTGCGTTTAGTTGAAGTTTTGATTCGAGTTCTCGAAAGCGTCGTTCCCACGCCACTAGACTCGTCGGTTAGTCGATTCGCATGCAAAATAGATTTTCACATCGAAAATTAATCAGAAGTGCCGCATTGTTTGTCGCCGGTCCCGCTCCTTGGCGGGCCCACTCCTTTAATAAAAGTTATGGTAATGCGGGATGCCCGCGCACGGAATTATCTCTTCGTTTGCGAATATATAATAACAGCAGCGGGCTCGGACGAGTTTATTGGAATAAATTTACATAGTACCTACGGTATGATAATGCACCGCCACTCCCGCTTCGATTTGGCGCGTTTACATATTATTATTTATCGGGAGATGATTGCGCCTGTGGATTGTTTTATTTCTGAACCGCGATCTGTTTTTATTGCTACTGTACCAACCCTGTTTGTAGTAGTCAGTGTAGGTCAACTATAAAATAGGTGGCTGATGAAATGAATGGGTAATTGGCGTGGTTGTGTCTGTGGAATATACGTGAAAAATATGTAGTATATCAGTTTTTTCAATGCATTTATATATTTTTCGTACTTACTAAATAACGTTTCAGTGTATCAGCATATAAACAGTGAATAGTCCGAAATAACGCCACATGAACAAACAAACCAGAATTCCTTAAAATATAATTTGACGAATTTACTCGGATGAAATACGTTTTTCACAATTAAATTACGAGCCGCCCGTCATAAGTCCAAGGGCGCGTCGCGAGCGCCCGAGCGACGGATGTGAAGGACCGGGTAGTACCTACACCCGAGTTGCCATGTATTTAAGCATTGATATAAAATATAAAAAATTGTAAGCCGAGAATTTCCAGTTTGTCTAACTAAGCAATATAGCTGCTTACAACGACACAAAGGATTATTTAAATGATAAGAACGCATGGTGCGATGTCCTCAGCTTCGCAATTAACTTGACTTAACTTGAGAAGATGAATTGTTTGTTTTGTTATGAATTGTATGTTATTGAGTTACTTGGGCTGTTTGAAGAAACACTTTATAAAGATAACAAATACTGCTTCAAACGCAATGCCTACAAAACTGGTTTACTGATCAAAATATATTAAATAGTTCATGTACACGAAATACTTCATGTTCATGTGTTTTGAATAAATGTTAAACTTACATATACTTACATACATTATTGTTGTTAATTTCATATTAACTCTTATGGTAATATTTTTCGCTGTTTTAAGCACATAATATTGATTGTATTATCTGCAAAGTCTTTTCATGATCATGAACAGAATATGACATTAAGCCCTGACTAAATAAATGTCAATGTTTCCTCAGCTGGTAGTCCACCGTCAGTGTGGCAACGGACGACTGGACGAGGGAGAGGAGTGCGACTGCGGAACCATCTCCGAGTGCCAGAACCTGAACCCTTGCTGCGACCCCTTCACCTGTCGACTCACCAAGGAAGCTCAGTGTGCTTCGGGAGAGTGCTGCGAAAAGTGCCAGGTACGATGTCGGCGGAGTAGTAATTTCAGTGTACTTGTGATTCATCGCTGAAAATTTGGCTTCAGCAAGTAGCTGCTTGGAAAAACATGTCTTACGAGTACTATAGTGGTACTTCATCGCATTACTCCAATAGTACACTACATTACTAAAAAGCAGGTCAACCAAAGATAAAAAGCAACGTAACAATGAAGTCATTAAATCTAGAACATATTTAAATAACATCATTTATCTGTGCGCATAAACACTGTAAGTTACGTTATTTTAGTTTATAGTACGATGGCTTTTTATGTAAATTAAAAACAAACAAGTAGACGAGCCTCCTGATGGTAAGTGGTCACCGTCGCGCGTAGACATCAGTAACACCAAAGTTATTACCGATGCGTTTGGCAGCCTCAAAAGAGGGAAAAAAAGAAATTCTCAAGCTCATAGCTGCAATACGACAAGTCGTTTGGCGACTGACTCTAGCAAGACGGTGGTCGCTAGCCAGCCTTCATGTAAAGATAATACTTATCTAACCAAACACCAGTTGACAACGCACCGTCCACACAGCCCACCGTGCTGTGTGGACAGTGCGGCGGTCGGTATGGTGGAGGTGCCCACCAAAGGGGATATAACCACTACGTTTAGGTGCCTACTGGGCTCTGTGGTCGGTAGATAAACAACCATCTACGAGCCAAACGAATAACATCTCAATTCCAGCTGAAACCCCGAGGAGTAACCTGCCGCGAATCTGCCAACGAGTGTGACCTGGAGGAGACCTGTACCGGTCTCTCCGGCTCGTGTCCCGTGGACTCGTACCGCAAGAACGGCGAGTCCTGCGCGTCGGGCAAAGGGTACTGCTTCGCCGGCCAGTGCCCCACGCTCTCCACCCAGTGCGAGAAGATCTGGGGGCCGGGGACGGTCGGCGCCGATACCCAGTGCTTCGAGCAGTTCAACTCCAAGGGCGCGGTGACGGGCCATTGCGGCAAGGCCAGCAACGGCGACTATGTTAAATGTGACATGGAGTGAGTGAACGATATTCTGATATTTTACTGAGAACACTTTGCAAAATTAAAAATCTTGAAAGCATTTCAAACAGAGTTTCATATGGTATTAACGAAGGTTTTCATATGTTTGCCGCAGGAACGTGAAATGCGGATCGTTACAATGCGCATCCGGGAACCGCAATCCAGTGGTTCCGGGAATGGACGAGTACTACACCAGGACCGTCATCACCATCAAGGGAAACGAATACGAGTGCAAGTAAGTGCTCACTTATATTACAAAGTTAATTGTTGACCAAACTTTGTCACTGGAATTAAAATGCCTGTAGTTGGATGCAAAGCAAAATTTTTCGGCATTATGTAGATTTTTTTCTGGTGCTTATTTTACTAAAAAAGCTGCAACTTTAGTCTTTTACATCCTGTAAAAATTTGTTAAAATAAAATTTTGACTTTCTTAGCCTAAAATTGTAGGTTAATTCCCAAGATCAATATCACAATGGTTTCTCTGGACTGGCATTCTTTAGATAAACAAAATGAGTTAATTTGGCTATTGCTTCTCCATATCACATGAAGAATCCTTCCACCAAGTTTGTGTATATTCTAGAGCCACGACTGGATTGCCGGAACACCCAGAGATCGGGGCCCTGGGGCTGGTGCAGGATGGGACTCCCTGCGGCGAGCACCTGGTCTGCGTCAACCAGTCGTGCACCTCCATCTTCCCGTTCATCGACCACACCAAGTGCCCCACCGACCAACACAACAACGAATGCTCCGCGAAGGGGGTGAGCATCCATTATAAACTAAAACTTATAAATATAATTGCAAATTACGTCAATTTTATTAGCGATTTATCTTCGACTTTCTCGTTTTTTTGTCTACCGTCGTAGTCTAGGATTTTATTGAAAGATGAAGATTAAACATTAAATTAAACACTCTGCAAAGTTAAGAACAAAAAATTAAGATGAGGAAATCGACGCGAATCAGGAGCACTTTATAAGGATTCAAATAGTTAATTAAGAAGTCTTTTACAATATTGACTCTAAAATCTACTAGTTATCGCAAGATAGAAGACTTGTGATAATTAGTAGACCAACGTTAACCCGGCGCAGCGGCGGTGCGATAATAACTTTTTGCCATAATTGGGATTGTAATATTGATCTTTAGAAACGGTCGCTCCGTCTTGTAGCTGAGCTGAAAATGTGGTTAATGATTAAAAAATTACACAGGAAAACATATACGATCCAAATGAAAACAATATAGTATGTCATTAGACTAGTAGTCAGTAGTAGAATTTCTCAGTTTGACGTAGTATTATCATATTATGAACCATGAGATTCTACAGGCATATTTATTATTTTGCCACATACCTACTACAGTAAACCGACTTCAAAAAATGAAGTTTGGTGGTTGGTGTTTGGATGTCCGCGATTTTCTCAAAAACTATTGATTTGGTTAGGGATTCTGTTATTGTTTTTTTTATTTCGTTCATTGTTAGAACAAAATCATCTATTCAATGTTGTCCTTCAAATTCCAACTATATCCTATATTTGGACTAGTAAAAATCAAAACACTCTTCTTTAACTATCTGACCCTAACCAAACATCCTTTAAATTCATCCCAAGCTCTCCGATCCGTAATCAGTGCATTAAATAGTGGTGACTTTGAGTGAGATTGCTAACAGGCGCGACGCAGTGGCAGTCAGTGAACGTAGTTAGGACCCACCTGTGAGTGAGCCACTAACTGCGGGTGGATGTTACCAACTCTCTGCGAGTCTTGCTAATCAGCTTTATGCGCCGACCGTACAGAGCTCGTGCGCTCAATGAAATTACTCGAACGTAATTTCGAAACTGTGACTACGGCTGAATCTAAGTTTACTTCGACATGGTGCTACGTAAACCATGTTCGGTTTAGTTTTAGATTGGTCATGTATATAATTGTCAATTAGGGAATTTTCTGGATCATTCCAGACAATATTGTCACGCATTATTCGTATATTAAATTACTTCTTACTTTCACATTAAAGTTTTAAATCTACTTAATCCGCTCGATCGTAGTTGTTGTATGTGATGAGTAATGGCACGGCATCAACTTCACCATCATCATCAGAAATTTCATTAATAACTTTTCGATTAAAGTGAACTTAGAGTGCGTAAATATTGTCTACGTGTATGTATGTATCGTATAATCGTATACCAGATATTTTATTGTTCATCGTAAGACTCCGACAGTGATTTGTATCGTGGAAAGCCACAATGTAACTTGGCTAAACTTCCGGGCGACAACACACCTGCTTATCCCTCGAGTCTTGTCCAACGTTAAATCATCTTCTTGACATCTAAACGTTCAAACTAATGATAATAAATTGCTTTGGCAATATTAAGTCTTACTATACTTATTGATTCCTTTGAAATTTATTATGCGTTTTTTCCTTTTTCTTGGCCGACAACACATCAGTGGACTTAATGGTGCCCGTAGACAGAGAAATATAATTATATAAACATCAACATCTAATATAGTATAATTATGTACTGTATGTACATCGTACTAGATTGTAGTGTATGCACCTACTATGTGTAGCGTGGGTAGGTAACATACGCGGTGAAATGTAGAGAGTGTGCGAGTAAATTCTCAAATTGAGCAGCGCCGAGCAGTGTCATTCGACGCGGTAACTTTACCACATACACCAGTACCGATGTGGTAACCGCTCAGTTTAGACGCCAAATCTCTCGAAATTTGCAAATTGCAATTGTCATTCTTCAACAGAAACAGGCAATGTCCTTTTTGCTCGTTGAGCAGTTCCTGTCATTTCTTGCCGGTCCTCTAAATATTTTAAAAGAACTAGAAATTTCTTCATGTCTTCCAAAGTTAAAATGGTTTCCGTTACACTTTTCAGGTCTGCGCCAACACGAACAAGTGTGTCTGCTACCGTGGATTCACTGGACCGGACTGCTCCCTCATGGACACCGGGCTACCCTCCCCCACACCCTGGGTACCGGAGAACTCCACTAAAGCCGCCTACAACATGACCAAAAAGGAAACGCCATATGGTGAGTCGGTGCCAGTACTGGGCCGTTTTTAGTAAATCTAAAAATTTTTGCCGAGTTAGAGTTACCAATGATAATTTGCTAGAAATGTACTAAGTTTACGAATTGTAGAATGATATCAAAGTGGATGTAGTGGAGAGTACGGAAAGCACGGAAGAGTAATGATGATGACTGATATAAAATAACATTATGTCAATATGTTTATACATATATTGCAATTGTAAATAATTAACTCGCATTTTAAATTATTAGGTATTGTCCTAGACTTATAACGTGTCATAAGTATTGTGAACAAGTAGTTATTACTTTTTGAAAGTTACATTACAAAACAATGTGCGTAAAGTTCTATATTACCGCATAGGTAAACCACGAGTATTGTATTACTTGTGCATATTCATTAAAGCACCATGCAAATATCGACTACTTTAGCGGGTTTAGGTCACAGTGTGCTACGAGTATATACAATATAAAACAATAAATAATACAATAAAATATTGAATAAAGTCGTATAGATGATGAAGATGGAATAAGAGTGAAGATGATACAGAATTATGGCTGCCGTTGAAATTTCTTCTTAGTAAATAACTTCCTGGTCATAACTATCGTTACAATCTATAAAGTGATGATCAATTTTCTTGGAAAGTTGAGATCGTAGACCATAAAACACATTATTGTCAATTGACAATAGTAGATACAAAGGCAAACTGCCTTAAAGGACTTTAATAATTTTAAAATAAACCATTTCTGCTTTACAGAAAGGTTAGTATGAAATAATTATAGCCTAAACTTATAACTCGGGGAAAAATAAACATTTTAATTTGTAATCAAGTTATGGCCAGATGGGACTTATTTTAATGTATATTTATCAGTGGCATATTAATAATTTTCATATACTAAGTATCTTACTTTGTTTTACTCTTTATTATTATTTGAATACTTTCCTTTCTCTGTCTGATAGCAACTTCAATAGGTAACCACTAACTGCTGTTGACTTTTATGATTTCAGGTGTCTCTTGCTTCTATTAATATCCCTCTGTTCTCTGTTGATGCCAACATGTAATAATTGGCCAAACTAATCCGAGCACTGCACTTCTAAATTCAAAAATGTCATGAAGATTCAAACTGTTATTCGCAATTCGTTTTAACATCCCAACACGTGGGAGTAGTTCGCGCGCTCGTCACACTCTGTGGCGAACGATCCCGTTGAAGCTAGAGTGGCAATGCTCGGAAGAGCCGTGGCTGGCACTGCGGGCGGCGCCGGCGCACTAACGCGCGGGACTCTGTCTTGCAGGTGAACATGAGGGAAGTAAGATGAGCACAATGATCATGGTGATATTGTTACTCATGGTCGTGCTGTCTGTGTTCGTTGGGTTCGCTTGGATGGCGTACTGCTTCAGGTAACGATGGTATACTCGGTGTTGTCCGTATCCGTCGCTCGTGCCTGTCGTGTCGTGTTGTGTCCCGCGCGCTCGCCGGCGCCGCTCGCGTCGCTGACGTCCCGTCCTCGTGACGCGACCTCAACGAACTGCCGGCCTGCGCGTACTCACCTCGTTTTCTTTGGGCGCAGAGAACTACCATGGATCGAACACGGTATTCCTCGTGGCGGTGCTCATGTCTGTGGTAGGGGGGGTATTCATAGTATTTGCCCTGAGCGCTCTCTGCTACAGGTCAGTCGTAGTACACAAAAACATCTCCCTGTGCCTAAGGTTAGTGAGCAGAAAACAGACCAAAGGTAGTCTTAAGAAGAAATTTAACTCGTCACCCTCGTATACTTGTATGTTTACCTTAGAAGTTAGCGTTGGTGTTTCTGTTTTTAAAAGTCGGAGATTGGTTTTTGTTTTGTTACTTGGACATTTTTTACTGTCGTATACTTTGTGGTCGTAGAGCTAGTTGGCGGGTGGCGCGTCGGCGTCCGTCGGCGCGCCCCAACTGCATTTGATCTGTGGTTCTGTGTGAGCGCCGGCGGCCGGGCCGCGCCGCCTCGTGTGCGGCCTCCGCGCCCCTCGCGCTCCCCGCGCTCTCCGCGCCCTCCGCGCCCCTCGCGCCCCGCGATCCCTGCGCCCCCGCGCCCCGCGCCCCCGCGTCCCTGTGCCCCCCGCGCCCCGACCGCCCGCACCGCACACGCGCCACTCGCCCGTGCGAGGCGGCGCCGTCCGGCCGCCTCGCTGCATGCCGTCAAGGCTTTCCACGTTGTACTCGAGCGACACCTCGACTCAAACCCTTAAGATTCTGGGCTCTTGGATGTATGCATTGGCTTATGTGAACTGTGACTCGTTTTCGTTTCCTTTCTTGCTCGGAGACCGCCGCCGGGCGCCCGCGACAGTCCCCGGCGGCGCGATCGCGTCTATATCTTCCTAAAGGTCGACGCCAACCACTCAAAGAATGCATTAAATTTTACCTTTAACCGCAGAATCGACTTTTCGCGCTAGTATCTATTATCATAATATCATGGAGTGGATGGCACATGGCCAGTAATTCTTAAGTCATAACGAGGAATGTACCTCTAAATAATTAATTAACTTCAAAATGTTTATGAACACGTGAAGATATAGAACGCTCAACTCTGAATTCACATTCATCAGCCATTACCACCAAGTTCTACATACCTACATGTTAACCTTTGCACGAGAAGCGAATGTGCGATGCACGGATTCTTCTTTCAAGCAGCTATCTATCTAGTTAGCAACGCCTATTGTTATATTTAAGAATTCATGGTCATTTTCCATTAAGAATATTAATTTTTGAACTTCTCTATAGGATCATTTTTTTCTTTTCAAAATTTCAAATCCTAAAACATTAAAAGAATAGAATTTCAAAACATTTCAAACTTTTGCACAACTAAGCATTCACGGTTTAGTATATTTTTAATGAAAAAAGACCATAATCACTTAAGCTAAGATCAATCTTTTGATTATGTTTCCACATAACATCAATTCCCATGAGGAATGAAACGAAAAGTAAATAAATTAATGTACTTTCCAAAAATTAAATCAATATTTGAAATGATTGAGATATCCAAAAGCGCCAGTCTTTCCAATTAAATTGAAATCTTGGATTCTACCATAATGGTGTTGATGGATACAATTCAAATAATGTAATGAGAATCATTTCTAGTGACTAAAAATTTTCACACAAATTCTATTGATAAAACTATACAAAAAACTACCTTGAATTTAAGTCAATTTACACAAACATATCAACACTATTATGGTCCCAAACAAGGTTATTGAATTCAAATTTAAATGTAGGAGTATAGGAGTGAAAGCTGACCATGCAAATAATTTATTTATAATTCACATACATCTTTATAAACATCTAAAACATTTTGTACTTATTATGTTATGGAATTCAAACATCCAAATAATTGTGATGTTTCAACTCTGTAACTCTGATTTAAAGTCCATTACTATCATTTTCAAAGTATGACATTAATTAGTAAGAGATTCAGATTTTAAAAAATTTAAAAAAATGAGCTTCAATAACGGACCGACAACATTCTCACATGGAACAAAGTTCACGTCAGCTTCCATTCCCTCCTCAGTTCGAAAGTCTCTCATGGTAATCGGAAACGAAAACACGAATTCAAAATTTGTGACCCCTTTTATATCTGGAGGTGTTCTCGATTCCGTATTCGATTCCTTGTGCTCAATGTTGTAAACGTAATCGATTGATCTGAGTGTGCGTTCCCACGCCACGCCTGCATCAGGAAAAAGAGTACGGTTCCGAAGTACGACCCACCTTACTCGAAGAAACCGATCGCAAAGAACTTCGCCGGTGGCTCCACCACCAACAACTCACAAGAGGACATCTCCCTCGATGGAGGCAAAATGCATTCCTTCAATAATACATTCAGGTATGCAACTTTTAATAAAATTAGAGTTATCAGCAAGAACACGTCCTTTAGAATAACTATATACAAGTAAGTTAATGAGTAGGTACTCGTAACTATACTTACTCTAATTTCACTTTTAACTAAACAATTAATGATGTCTACTTTTTAGTAAATATTGTATTTATTTGTTACTAAGTATTTTAACAGTTTTTAATTTGTTTTTAAAACTCCTCCTACAAGCGCAGTTTCTTTTCTGACTTCTATTCACACTAAACCACACTTGATGTACTTGCATTTCAATATTTGCCAAAGTGATGATTGTTCAAAAGAAAAATAAAAATTTAATATTAATTTGCAAAGTGACATCGACTTTGTAATAAGTAATTAAGTCATCATTTGGCAGATTATTTTTGAATATCCCAACTTTACCTTACCGAAATTTTACCTGAAAGACATTGGCCTCTTTAACACGTCTAGAATGCGTTACATACCCATTATTTTGACTTTTGGTTAAAATTCTTCAAAGTTACTTTTTTGTTCTATCTTCTAAACGGATCTGGTGTACTCAAACAGAAACCTCTTAAGGTACGTCAAAGCTTGGCGCGGAAACTGCACCTCACGCCCACAAGTCTATCGTGCACAGAATTATCGCTTTTCCCTCACTAAGCTTACATTCGATAATGCTTTGACTTAGAAGTTTGCAAGCAATCCTTACTATATTCACGAGTGGTGTGATAACAGTGTGACTAACGACATTCACACATTTATACATATATTCACGCGTTCAATAAACACGCTTCTTGTTCATGCATTACACATTTCAATGTCGAATCCAAATTATATTTTATTCAATGATTTTGTACCTGTAATGATTTATGTCATAGAGTAGAAATTAGAAAATTGAATATCGCTTATGTTCAATTGTAACAATTTAGCGTAACGTTAAGGTCAATAGACATGCAAGCTTCATTTCAATCGTAATCAAGAAGATATTTATTAAATCGGTTGTCTTTTACTAAAATAAATTCAAATTGCTAAATAAATCTTAATTTGATGGAAATAAATATTTGATAATATCTAATTGTATGGATCAAATGAAAAAAAAAACAACTCCAAAATTAAGAGGCAATTCCAAATTTCTCAGCCGCGGCGATTCCCAGCGAGTGATCTTCAGACAGGGGAATCACATGTCCGGAGGTGGCACCACTAGCAGATATCCGTGAGTTGCCAATTGGAAATTACAAAATTTTCACCAATTACAAGTCTAATTTTAATTTGACTATAACTATGTATCCAATTTTTCCATCTATATTTCTTCAATCGATTTCATCTACTCGTAGATAAATCATTTTCATTTTGTGGTTTGAAAGCTTACACAGATAGATTAATGATTGCATTCATTTGATTAATAGTTTACCTAACTTAGAAAAGTGAAATATGCTATGAGCACATTAGCAATCCATTCTTGCTAGAATGATTTGGTTCGTGGGGTATGACCGTGCAGTCAGACATTGTATTTCTGGATATTATTATGTTTCAGGGACCATAAGCAAATGAAAAGGGTGCACTCTGGAAGCGAAGATGAGCCGACACATTCTGGTAAGTATATTTTATATAGTACCTAGGTACATAAACTAAGCGAAACTTAATGCAGACAAAAAGATTACAAAATGCGAAACAAATATTGGGTACTTACAAGCTAACAAAATTTACTACGTTTAAATATCTAAGATCAACAAAAATATGTCATTTTTCAGGAGAGGAAGATATAGCATTTATAGACGTAGCTCCAAACTCGATGGCCAAGTTGCCTGAGAAGGGAATACTAAAGAAACACGGCTACGGTGCCGTGGAGGGCAAGGACAAGTGGGGCGACGACTCCCAGTCGGAGCAGCTGGAGGCCGGCAGCCAGTCCGACGGCCAGGAACCCTCCGGGGCCGTCGCCGATATGGAATATAAATTTAAGGTAATAAGCAAGGTAATGCAAATTGTGATTTTTATAAATTTCACTAAAATATTATTTAAGGGGTCCATAAAAATGTGCTTATTGTAACGTCAAATTAAAAGAGATCTTATCATTGATGCAGTTTTTAGGTAAAATTATAAATGTTACAACATGCTCATTTCAGGATTTGAACGGATACCATGAAAATATAATAGTGGCATTAAAATCGGCGGCGGCACAAAGGGCGAGCGCGGGAGCCGCCGTCGGGTCCGGCGATCTACGAGCTCTTCAAGAGTACGAGTATAAGAGAGAACGAGCCCCCAGCGCCGAGAAAATACACGAGGCAGAGCTTAGGAGACAGCGCGCTGGTGACGAGGAAGAAGACGAGGGCCCGCAATGTGGACCCATCAGAATCAGAAATCTGGAAGACCTGATCAGACAGCTCGAACATCACTCCAGTAGACACATGAGTCCCTCGGGTTCGGAGGACATCAGAATGTCCGAAACCGAGACCGAAAGACACTACAGGATCGAACCGGGAGAAGTTTCATCGTAAGTTTTAAATGATTCTGGTATTATATATAGGTATTACTGGTATGATTGGTTAGTTGAGGATATAAACACTGAAATGTTCACTTGGACTAAAGGCTCAACAGGACACAGGAAATGTTGGTCATTTCATTTTTCTATGACTTGTAAAAAGCAATTTAAAGGTTGCATGCAATTCACCATGCTCATCACCACCTCATCAGCTTCTGTGGATTGTTGTCAGATAAATGATGATTTTATGATCTTTACGCTATTGGTATTACAGCCATCGTGTTGTCTAGTATTCTGAGTCGTGTGCTGCGATGCTTGGAGCTTATGCTGTTTTTGATTATGATTCATCAACATTTCCTTATCAAATAATAGGTTTTTATGCTGTCCTTAAATACACCAATAAAGAGTGTTGGATAAGCTTCTTATATTTGCAAACAGCGGTAACAAACCACAAAGTTTCGTTTGGACATCGTGATACGATATCGAGCACAGTGATCAGCAGGCACAAGGACAGGGAGCAAATGACATTAAAAAAAAACAACCCCAATGCACAATGGCATGGCCCAAATAAAAAAAACTGCGTCGCAGCAGCCGCTGCCGGGGCCGACTGGGCCCGGAGGAGGAGGCGCGGTTCGGGTACCCGCGGTACCGTGGCTCGGCGCGCCACCACATGTTCCCGGGCGGCGCGGCGCCGCTGCACGCGCACCACGCGCCGCTGCGCGCGCCGCCAGACGACGACGCGCTCTACGAGACCGCCGACACGGAGCGCCTGCGCGACGCGCCCGACAGCGAGAGGTGAGACCGCTGTTGTCTGCCGACTACCAACGCTCGCGACACTCCCGAGAGGTGGACCAGTGAACGCGACGCTGCGAGCGTTGTCAGTTATCGAATGAGCTCGAGGTAAACCAACTTAAATTAGTTCGTGGAACGAGCGGGCAGACGCACGAGGCGGCAGGAGGTGAGCTGAACGCCATGACTTATCGATATCCAATAAAATTTTCCCGGACGATCCCCATGACTTGACAAACCGATACCCCCGTTCTCTTGGATAAACTTTTTTCTAACGATGGAAAATGTTGAATGTTTTAATATGCCAATCAATACCTACGTATCTTTTTGTTACTACCTTAATTTGTACCAAGTGAATGCCCTGACGTCAGCGGAACGGGTAACTATTCCGTGCGCGCAGTTCTACGTCAAAATATACCATTACTGCAAAGTCTTCGTGTGTACAATTTAAGATAACAATTATTATGTTTTCCGAGTTAGCCACCCCCTCCGGATAGTCATTGGGTTTCGAAAAAATTACCCAATAGGCCCCCTGTCTGAATAACCAGCTAGGTAATAATTGTCACCGCTGACTTCACCCGCACCACACCGTATTGTAACTATGGTAAGCCGCTCCGTGAGCTCCGTCCACTGCTCTCACTCGCAGGCTTCGCGGCACTTGTTGAAGGTTAGTAATCTAGATTACTATAATTCTGTCTATTATTAAGAGCCGTATTGCTAAATGGCGCGTTTCTGACGAAATAAACTGCACATTGTTACTGTTATCATTTTCATTCGCATAATATATTTTAAATTATACCATTTTATTGTTATTACTTACCGATAAATAAAATCTTTGGATGTTGAATAGTTCAACTGTACATAATTTTGAGTAATCCACATGCATTGTTCACTATTAAAGAGAAAGCGACGCAATTATCCAACCGTCCTCGCCGACGGATCGTACGATACTAAGCACAGAGTACTTTGTACTCCAGTGTATGGATGACACATGACTGGATGTAGAATGAATGAATGTATTCATGCTTAAATACACAACACTCATATTTTGCACTGTCGGTTTTGTAACAGCTTGCCACTGCTTCAAGGATGCCGCAATCTTGTCCTGGCAACCGAGCTTTTTGAAGTAAATGGAAAATTAAATAAACAATATTGTTTTAGTTAAATAGCGGTAAACATTTGGAAATTAATAAATATTTGTGATACGGCTCTTAATTTGGTAAACAATAGATACTATGCCTTTCTTATATTGTCCAACCAAATTACTGTTATCAATCACTAGTTTTGCCAAATCTTCCAACAAGTGTGCACTAAATATCACATAGGTAACTGCTTCAAAAGGGGCTTACGCTTAATCACGATTGCTTTAAAAGGGGATTCAATTCAATACGATTAGCTGCCATTCAGAGATACCAGTCGATACTCGATAGCGAACACATTTTCAGATTAAAGTTAGTGGTCATGAATAGTACCCAACACGTTTATAGTCTGTGAGCCTGTTACAACATAGTCATAGGTACTACTTGAAGTTAGTATCTTTAATTAATTTAACGTGACACTAACTAACAATTTTGTTTGCAGCACTACATAATAACTACTCACATGTATAACAAATGTGCTGGCGGGCTCCTTAGCCTTATTATTGAAATTTAGGCATTATCCTAATAGACATTAACAGAATATAATTATTAGCTGTCGAAAACAATGCATCATTTTTACACTGAACGGAATGAGTAAAAGCAAAAAATTTGATTCACCGTCTCACAAGTGTAGAATTTGAAATTCGTATTGAAAAACAAGTCCCATAACGAAATACCAATTTAAAATTCAATTTAGTAATTTTTTAAAGCAATTAAAAATAAAAGGCAAAAAATCGTCTTACCGCCAAATTGGGTGAAACAACAGCCGAAAAAAATACGCTTTTCCTAACTATACATATAAATTCCGAGTACAAAAATACATTATGGCAAAATTGTATCGACGAAGAGGCATAGGCTAGGAGCCCGCCGCCGAGCGACGCGCCTCGACTCCTCGTTCCTCTTCTCTATCATTTTCTAGTGATGAATTTATTCAAGCTCAACAACAGCTAGCCCGGTGGGCGAGTGAGGAGGCGCTGCCGTCGCGCGAGTACCTCCCCTCCCCGCCCTCCCCGCGCTCCCCGCGCTCCCCGCGCAGCTCCGGCAGCGAGCGGCCCTCGCTCGCCGCCGCCTTCCCCGAGTACACGCACTGACCCGCACTCGCCCGCACCGCCCGGACCGCCCGGACCGCCCGGACCGCGCCCGCTCGGGCCCCCTAACTGCACCGCGCGAATTGCAAAAATCCGCCAATGCACCAAATATCTAACCCGTCTCACTCTGTACATAGTCGAATGATGTCGTCATTGATCGAGTTCTCTTTTCAAACGCCCCGCCGCGCGCCGCGCTGCGCTCGTCGGCTCGTCCGGAACGCCCGTACGGTCGGCGGATTTTCGCAATGGCCGCGGCCTGACGCGGCCCGCGCGCGTGCACAGGTTTACTTGTCGAATGTAAATAATTGAACTTATGCACAGGTATATTACGATATGACTGATGATTAATATTATAGGCTACTACTTAGTGTTACCCGCGGCGCCGCGCGCCGCCGCCGCGCCCTATGTTCGTGTTGTAGTGTTCGTTCGGAATCGATACGCTTTACTCTTTATCTCGGTTGCCCGCGGCGGCGGCGCGCGGCGCGCCCTATGTATGTAAGTGGACTCATCGTTTTACGTAGCGTTAAGTACTGTGCGGTGACGAGGTCCCGGACGCGTCGAGCTCGCCGGACTTCGGACGCGAGGCTCAAGTAGAAGTTGCAAATTAGATAGGCGTATAACAAATTGAGCTACCGTATTCGCAAACGAAGCGTTAACGTGACGCACCTCGGCCGGACGGACGGACGGGCGGGCGGCGTCACGTCGGGTTCGTTCCCGATACGAGCAGCCGCAGAAGGCGGGCACCGCAACCGTCCCCGGAGAGACCAATCGCTGTCATCTGTATCACCTCTCCGAATACTGCGCCCAACTTCGCGATTTATACACAATCCTTTAGAAATGTAATGAACTACCTACGCAACACCAATTGACCGCGCGGGCCACTCCGCGCAGGGCTCCCGGCAATACTCTACAACCTAATCTAGTCGATACTACGCGATCTCGTAACACCGTGCACTAATTTTTTTTTTGTATCTAGCTATTAAATACAATTCTAAATAGGTAAAGTTAATGTGAATAAAAGTTATTTCGAGTTTTATCAAAATATGTATGATACGATATATTTATTATTATGATTGTATTAAACATAATCGAATTTACGCCGATGGTAACGGCACCCGCACGAGACGAGATGCAACGCGGTTCAATCTAAATGTTAGCGTATTTGTATTCGTATTGGAGTTAGTATTGTTAGTATTCAATACAATCGGCGTCACGTCTCGTCGCTATCACCACCCACCAGTGTTATAGTTTACGGTTTATTTTACGGTGACAACCTAGGATGTTACCGTTTCATTCGGGTTACGCTAAGCTAGGTGGCAATGTCATGAATATACTCGTAGGTAACTTAAAGTTAAATTATTGAATAGTTAAAGTAATTCGTCTAGCTCTGGTCCGGCCAATGCTGGCGTAGCTAATACTGGAGCTATAAACACGGTTATATAGTGCTAGTGACTCCATGTTGCATTCTGAAGTTGGCTAGCAGTCGTAGATACGTTACGAGACTCTCGCCGAAACACTTGAGTCACCATTCAATGAGTGAGTTAATATAGTGAGGTCCGTATAACACGGCTTCGTATATCTCAAAAACTATTGCAGACATATACTTTAGCCCACTTCAGAATCAGAGAGTAAAAATATTTGCACTGTACAGACATTCAATGTAATTGTCTTTGTGCAACTGACTATATTCTAAATAATAAATAAGAAATATTACCCATTTTAAATTAAAAGTTAGCACACTTGTATTAAATGTTGACGCACGTTGAGAATATTTAATATTACTCTATTTAGCCCCCGTTTGAGTAATGTGCCGCGGTGTTGTTGGCTGCGCCAACGCTGGCCCCCCTCGTCAGCGCCACGTTCGGATACACGACGTTCGAATGTAATGTCATAGAAACTGGTTAATGTATATTTAAGTTAAAATAGTTATTAACGCGTACAGGGTAGACATTATTGCATTACTCTGTGACTGGGCGGGGCACTCCACGTCGATGTGATGTCGATTTTGTATAAGGTTGTTTCCTTGTGAATGTATCGTTAAGTAATTGTGTTATTGTTTTTATGAATGTATAAATTGTGGTGTCGTGGTGTCAGAAAGCTATACGTGCACCGAACGGACAAATTGGAGCGTGAAATTTAACGTGAAATAGAAGCCAATACAGCACGCAGTATTGAATGGTCAATAATATTTAAACGTTTGTGGTTTATGGGTGTTAACTGCAAAAACCTGTTACTAATTTTGTACCTTATAATATAATTACTACTATTATCTTCTAATAAGTGCTCAATGGAATATACAAATATGTTTTCGGATATAACTTACATTTATGTGGCTATATTGATATTTTATTATGTTTGATTGTATTTGACACACTTTCCTTGCCCGTAGACTCCACTTGTTCGCTTCAAACTATTGGTTGCCTAAATATAGCTTCCTACACCAGGATTTAGATAATATAGTCTTACTCTGTTGGAATGATGTGTAAATATATTGTTAACATATGTATGTATGTAAATGTTGCTTCACATTGATATGTGTATGAGTGTTGGTTAAATTTAATTGATAATGTCACGAACAATACTCGAGTACCGATTATTTTAACCGAACGAGTTTAGTAAAATTACAATGTTTGTATTGATGTATGTATAAAACTGTTTAACGTTAATTTGATACGCGAGACCAACTGTCCACACTGACAACGACATCACACCGTGTAGTTCGATTGTTGAAACCGATGGGAATCGATACATCGGTGTAGTCGTGTTTATCCGATATCGTCCGGAGTCCGTGCGAGTGTCGCCAGCCCAGACGGCGCGCGGCGTTGTGCGCGCGCGTTCAGGAACAGCAAACAGGTGTGCGCGCTCGACGCTCGCCACTCGCCGCAATGCACACAGTACGTTAGCAACACCCACCATTACCTACTTATGGATCAATTTACTTGACTTTCTCAAATCGTTTTATTATTCCATATCATCACCAAATCACCATGCTCATCAGAACGCTGTTCCATTTACCTACATTTTTTATCGTTTTGATGAAATTACCTACTTCCATATTTGTGTTGAGACGGGAAGCAGACAACGGAACGATCTGAATATTTAACATTTTTTCCGTAAGAATTCCCCAAATACCAACGTTTTCAAGACTACCTATAGATCCCTCGCCTAAGACACCGTCGCCGCATCGCCTCTGTGTGCATTGCAGCTCGCCTTCATGACGAGATCGCATTGTGATCGCGAACGCGCACACATGTTTGTACGCGTAGGCCTAACACGTCAATTGCGAACGGCGCCAAGATCGCCATTGCTCACGGTAGTGCTCTGTTTGAGCGAATCATCGTAACAACGCAACGGTTTTGACCGGGGACAACTTTGTGTATCGTAATTCGGTAGGTGCGTCCGTTGTGTCGTTGGCATTGCTGTTTGTTTTCACGTAAAAAATAAATATCCATTTTTTATATCGTACGAAGACAAATTTAGTGCGAAATGTATAAAAGTCGAATTATAAAATCATTGTCATTAGTACGCTCTTTTAAGTAATCCCTCTTTTGAGCAATTCATTGATATCGCTGGTGTGAATAGATACCTTCCCAAAATTACATTAATACTCGTAATTTTGTAATACATCAGCCCTATGTAAACGTTTTTCAAATAGGAACTTATCATCTTAATAAATGCCTGAAATTATTAAAAGATAATACAATACCTACCTTTTAAGGTCGTTTGCAAAAAGACGATAGTAAAAGTTACCCAACAGTGGTTTACCTAGAGCATTTATTTTATTATTATCAACAAACCAGATGATGTTTTTCAGTTATTATAGAAACTTCAATAACATACATATTTGCTCATCTTAAGGGACAGAATAAAAGCGATGCTTAGATGTAAGAACGAAAATTAACTGTCCATTGGTTTCATTATATAAATATACTAAGTAAATACTCACTATACGTACCGCTAGATACTATACCAGGGTAAGATAATAATATGTTTTACAATATTAATCTAACGTACCTATATAGAATATTCTGTATAATTAAACGTTGAAGTAATAGCTGTATAGCTGTAAGTGAAAACTTATTACATACACCGAAATGAATAAATATTTAATGAACGTCGATTGGTGGTCTTAGATAGAAATGTATGTTTAGATAAACACGATAATATAAGATAAAGAAAACGTTTTAGCTGAAGATCCTCTCCAAATGAGGCGATCGCGTTTAGGTGTACATAGGTAACACCCGACCACAAGCCACCGAGAATACGATTTGTGAGGCGTGGGGCATGTCACTACCGTGCTTGGGGAGTCCAATCCAAACCCGAGGTGTTCTCCTGCCACTAGCGGATCAGTCTTTAATATATCTACACCGATATTGGCAACGGTAGATTAATTTTAGTAGCGGCTGACTGTGAGACATGCTACACAACTACAGTCTTACCGATATCGATAGTCGATGTGTGCTCAATCAAGGCAACTAAGATCTGGGAGAAGCCTTCCAACAGAAACGCAAGGCTCACAGCCGAGTTTAGTGATACCTAATTGCGTCCCAGGCGAAAGGTACAAAGCCCGATCCCTAAAACTACGCTCTTCATCGCCTCATCAGGTCAGATACGTTGGTCACGCCTTTCAAACCATTCGAACATTGAAAATTTGAACACTGCCATCTAACAATCATACCTAGTTAATATTAGGAAACTAAGTAACTGGTACTCGTAAATTTAAGAAAAATGCATGTCAAGCGAAGAAAAATCGATTTTATTTTTCAGATCCCATAATGATTTGAAGTTATGTTAACTTAATAAACTGTTTTGGAACAGACTTCAATGAGGTCCGCGTGACACCGAGCTCAAAGTACAACTTGCTAATGTGATCTTTGTAAATAAATTACAGTCACCTACAGGTTCCCCCGCCGTGTAGTATTGAATGTTTAGATAAACACTTGTAGCTACAATTTAACTTAGTCGTAATTTAATGGTAGGCTTAAGACACCTCAAGAAATCTGTTTGTTTATTTATATTAAAAAATGTCCTGCCTCTTATACTCTCCAAAAGGTTCCAATATCACTTAAATGTATGTTGTGTTATAATCCACTATTTATTTACATCTTTTTATATAGGTAATCATTATAAAATTATTTCAAGATGTATCATTAGGTGCCTAGTATAAATTTTAAATATTGTTAACGTTATTAAAACCATGAAGCTGATATAAGTACCTATCTCTGAACATAATATTAATAATTTCAAGTCTGTTACATTTTAAAACCTTGAGTAACGAAGTCAGAAATGAAACTGTTACATTGAATGTACGTGGTAATCATAAATAACCTTTTGAAACATTTTGGAGAATATAGAGTTTTGAAAAACATTACATAGGTATAATACAAGATATAAGGGCAGGCTACTGACGTCACAACTGTAAGATGAGACAATGCGTGGAAATAATTTAAACCACAAGTTACGATGATTCGGGCTCATGAAATCACTACCGCCCTTACTAACTTAGAAAATGTTAAATTAAGTGATATTATTATGTAATATAAAATACGAATTTTAAACGAAAAACGTTGAGACGTTGACATTTTCTGTTTGATTTTGACCTTGTAAATATATTTGCTATATGATTTATTGAATGAATGTAACATATTATTAATGAAAGAAAATAGATGACACACATTTTTTTCATTGTTTTATTTCCTGCGAGTATTTTAACCAATTTTACCACTCGAAGGACCATACAATTTTGTCTGGTCAAAAGTACTGGTACCTATGCTTCAATAAAAATTAAGTTGGAAGAGATTGGTAGAAGTAAAGGTAAACGAGCAGGGCAGGGTAAGGGACTTTTTCCGAAAAATGGTCCTTATTGACCTTACACCTTGCGTCCTTATAGCTCTTTACGTCAAGAGTGGTTACTGCAAAGGGTCCGTCAGGATTAAACTGGGTGATACAAATCTTTGCAAAGTCCAACTGAAGGAACCTAGGGGAATAAGCCTCGAACTCTGGCGAGGGTACTCTCTTAGCCGTGGTAGCAAGCAAAGTAGGTAATTATGAGATTTCGCAGTTTAAATAACAGGTATACTCCACCAATCCGCAGGGGAGCAGCGTGTGGAGTAGGTACCTATTCTCTAAGCCTCCTCAGGTATACGAAGACCCCGTGCCATTAATTGGGCCATTAATGGGTTGAAGCTAGCACTTTAAAGTAAATAATATCTCCCAAAAGAAAACTTATACGATTAAATACATGTGTTATAGTTTCAAGTCTTTTATTATACTTAATAAAGACAAGAGCAAATAAAACTCGTAGCAGCATTACCTACAGACCACATAACATAAGACTTTAACTTCCTCTGCGTATCAGAAACTTCGCAAAATCATCCTTTTCCGGATCAAACACTGTTATTTTTTCGCACTGTCCTGCAGCTGCTGCCTGCTGGATCTGTTCACCAAACCCCTTCACATCATCTCTCTTCAACTCGACCATATACTTCCGCGACTCCATTATAACCAAGGCATCATCGCGCGCCATTGACCAAACGCTTGGTTTCACTCTAGCTAGCATATTGTGGCCTACGAACACTCCGTGAAATAATCCCTGAAACTGCGGCTTATTAGGGTAATGATCCAAAGCAGAAAGCGACAAAAAGTGAATCTTACCATAATCAACGTTTATATAAGTGTCGCGATCTTCGCGTAGCAGCAAGGGGGCCTCAGGACCGCTCTCCGATATTTTGGCATCGAGCTCGCTCATAACCACCGCCCCCAAATTTTGCTCTGTATCCAATTTAAGAGAATTCACGTCAAATCTATGACGATTCTCTAACTCGTAGAGAAATCTCATTACGTTTCTTTCACAAACATCTGTGGAACGTTTAAAATTTACGCCATGAGAAGATTTTAGCATATCTTTGTCATCACAATCCAACCCGTAGGCTATATACGGCGAGGTTACCATATCTCCAAGATAGCCCCGATGAAGGTATCTATCTCCACACTTATAAACTCCAGCAACTAAGGAGACGTTCGGTCGACAAACTTCAGTTTCTAACCAAGTAAAAGCGACACCATGTTCTCTAAAATGTTTGTACTCTTGATAGCAAATCTGTCCTCCTACATCCTTCATGCGCATATGGTAATCCCAATCATAGACTCCAGATCTATTATCATATCTTACTCCGAGATTGTGTCTAATCCTATGCTCCCATAGTTCACAGGCATTAAACTGGTTAGTGTTACCTGTAGTCCAGAAATTGAAAAGATTTTCCAAGTAATCTCGCTCGCGATATTTTAGCTGTTCCAAAGAAACACTGGGTAGAAGACAGCTCATGTATTCCAAATTGGTAACCATACTGGTCAATTGTCTAGCTTTGGCAATCAGGAACCTGGATGTTGATGGGCGGAGAAGAAGGTTTCCGTACACTTCGAGAAGGCGTCTGGTTTTTTCTAAAAGACCGCATCGCGTAGTTTTCTCCAATGCCAACGATAAAAGAAGAAGCTGGCGAGCGATGAGCTCTGTACATCCATCGACGACGAAGATATTCATATATCGCCTGTTATGTCGATAAGCTTGAGACAACGTTTTAATCAGATGCCTGGCGTCGGATCCTCCGATAACTAGAAAATTAAGTTCGTAAGAGCTTGAGTCACCATGCTGAAGGTATTCCTCTTGCAAATCGAGCGCAGGACTTATGCCCCAAAACATTTTTGCGCGTATTGGTACTGGATGACAGCGAAGGAATGGCAATATTTTTACAGTATCGTAGCGACTGAAACAAGAAGGTAATGTGGCGTGTTAGAGGGCGTTGCTAAGCAACTGTATATTTGTTAATTTTAGATCCTTTTATGTCCTCACACTGATCGGTTCTAAGTAAGTCATAAGGCTGGCCAACTATACATAGGCCAATGTCGATAGCAAACCTCGATAACGAGTCCTAATAACATTGGACTACCGATAGCTGAAATTTCGCAATACTTTCGATGTTATCGATGTCTATCGAAAATCTTTTTATGTTACTAGTCGTCTACGGGCCTTGCTGTCAATAATCACTGTCACCAATTGTGGCATCGGTAGTACGACGATATTACAATATAGATAGTATTACATTATTAAAATTAAACTGTTATACTAATAAACGACATAACTATGCAAAAAAATCTTCAGTGTTGACAATATGTATAGGTTCTTTCAATAGTATCAAAACTTAGTATCGATTTTATTGTACTTTATTAATAATTATTACCTATCACTAAATATTTTTCAAACGATGCTATCGACAGAAAAACTGCAATAGGCACTATCGATAGCCTTATCGATATTTTGACTACACTTCGGGTCACGATAATAATTAACAATCTATCGATATCAATAGACAATCGGACGACACTAATCAGTTCTAAAGGCCGACCTGATTAATAAGCGACCCACTGGTTCCAGATAACCAATCGAGTGGCGATAATATTATGCGCCTAATAGTGTTCAGAGTTAAGCGCAAATTTTAGATTCTAGCGACCCAAAGGTGGCTGCGACTTTTTTAATACTTAAATAGAAAATATTATGGTACTTATACACTACAGCTTGATGCGTTACGTCCATACAACGTGACTCGTACTTTTGTTCCGCTCCGACGACATTTCTGCATCATTTCTGCTTTCTATGGATGCGAAAGACAATTATGCGACTGAAATTATTTGACTGTCTCACTTTCGGCACTCTAGTGACACATCTACGTAAATAATATTTCGTTGGGCATTCAATGTTGTTAAAATATACTTTGTACAGCAAATCATTACTATTAATATTTTAGGAGATATCACTTATTTCAAATTACGAAATATTAGTATTCGCGTTGCCGATGCCCCGCGATGATCACGGCAATTATTGATTGCTACACAATGACACAACAGTACTGAATTGCATCTGTGAAAATCGGGGGCGGGTCGCTTTGACAGACAAAGGCAGATAAAGCACACCAAACGAATCAATGAAAACAAAATTTATGCGGGTCACTACTGTTTTAAAATGTTCTCATTAATATGATGTAAATAATACCCCGAAAAAGCATGTCAACTACTTGCCACTAGCCACCGCGGGCTGTGGTCAGTGGGCAATTTGCGCCCTATTAGTAGCATACAACAGCAGTGATAGACAATTGCTTTGAACTTCGGATTCCCGAACAGGAGGGCATGAGCCCGAATATTGTACGCACCACTAATTAGCAAAATTATGTGCTTATTAGAATTTACTTAACACTTACGTCGGGGAAGGGAAACATCGTGAAGAAACGGGCACACCGGAGAGTTCTCCATAATGTTCTCGAAGGTGTGTGAAGTCCGCACTTGGTCATCGCGGTGACGCTTGTACCCTTGACATGTTACCCGCGGTGGGACAGTTATGGTTAGCAATGATGATGAAGCATCTGACACAACCACAGTGGCTACTGTATAAAATTTATTGAGGCTAAAGATACAAGAATATACAAGATAATAAAACAACAACAAAACATATTGACTGTAGAATATTTGAACGGAAAAAATATCATACTTAGGTATTATTGGAATAAATTATCTCATTCACGTTTTTCATAATAATTATAATAAGTACTTTATTTGTGATGTTTACTCGGAGCTGGACCCTTGACGCACTCCATCATACTACGTAACAGCTAACGCAACAAATATTAAATTAAATCTGCCAGCACACAGTTGTCTACATTACTACGTTTTCCTGTTGATAATAAAGACATTTGAATTTTCATTCATCGTTTCCGAATATACTACGGAAAACTTGCGACTCGATTTCATCTTATTGACCCACATATTTCTTGTTTCCCCTTTACCCAATATTAAGAACAAAGAAAGGATAAAACCCTGAAACGTCGTTGTTATATTAAAGAAATAGGCCGCTGCTAAGTTATAACTGAAAAGCCCGGCAATGCAGTTTAATCCAAACGCAAACACTAACAAGCAACTGACGGAGGCACATCTTAGTGCTTCGTTCGAATCGCCGTATCTCTGAATCCTCTTCGACAGAAACACGGAGCGAAATATCAATGCGAATAGCGTCCAGTTCACGAGAATTATGGCCGCTATGGGCGCGTACACCGCTAGCCAGAGGCCCAGGCCGGAAGGATAGCAGAAGGCACCCGACAGAGTCTTCTCCTGGAGATGTATTGCATACGATTGCGGTGCAACAGATACAAGAACCCCAACCACGATACACGGGGCTCCGTAAGAAAACGCGAAAGCCTTCAACAACTCATGAGATGTTTCCGTTGCAAAAACTAGAACCAGTTTTTTAAAAGATATCACAGCAGCGACCAACATCCAGCAGAACGAGCAAAGGACAGAGTAGTGCATTGCAATACCAACAAGCATGCAGCCAATGTTGTAGTGTTCGAACTTTGCGAATGTGACCACCAGGAAACAGATGGACCTGAAAAGCATTGACATGCATAATTGGAGCCATATTTTGTTATTGAAATTTTGTCGCCAAGTTCTAAACAATATAGCAGTGGCGGCCACCATGATCAATCCAAGAATGGACAGGCAGCATCCGACAATGGATATGACTTCGAGGGCGGACTCGTTCTTCTCGGAGAAGAGCGTTCTCGGCACCAGTATCTCGGCGAAGTGCGTGAGGTGGTCGCAGCGGCAGGTGTCCAGCACGCCGGGCCGCGTCGCGCGGATGAAGGTGCAGCCGTCCTGCGACCAGTAGCTGGTCTTGTCGTTATTGCCAGCGAAGTGCCAGTACGCACAGGTCCGACTTTCATTTCTCCTGTTTGTTCTTTTGGGTTTGAAGTGAATATCGATTACCTGCGATATAATATTATATTTTAAACAGTTTTTAAAACGCATAAAAATTATTACGTAATAATGTATAATATAACTATAGTTACGTATGGATTAAATAACAGGAAAGTTTAAATTATTTACGGCATAATATTAACAGAGTTAATTATTACCTCCCCTTTCTCAAGCTGCTTGAAATTCTGTACGGTGACGCTAATCACTTGGCTGTTGATGATGTCGTCGAGATGGCTGGCTGAGGAAAAGAAACCAGCGTAGTCGTCGCGGAACGTCACGAAGCTGATACGGCCCTTGGACGTAGCCACTGACGCGGGAAACGTCACCACCACATCGTTGGTGTCTGAGTGTATATTAAAGGTATCTGATTTCTCTGAAAATATGGAACAAATTTTCACTTCTTCTCACACAAAAGCAGTTTGTTGAGATCTAAGGGAAATTAGATACTGGAACTAAAGTAAAATATTATGTTACTTGGACATTTTCTTCAAATGCCTTCAAATCTCATACATAATTATATGGAAAAGCCGAAGAAGTTAAATGAATTTAAAGCCGCCTGAAACCAGCAACGTCAGATAATATCCTCGCCATGACTCGATTCCAAGAGGACTTTTTGGTGTTCAAAAAGTCAATAGTCCATCAAGCTCATTGAGATGTGGTATTGTCGTAAATATCTGCTTTACCATTAGACCGAAGCTCATCAAAAGAAGATAGTAATAAATTTTTTCACAGATCCATCTTTTACATAAGTTAGGAGAAATAAAACGTCTCTGGAAGGCACATCTGTTTTGACAGAATGAAATAAATTAAGTTATTCATTAATTAAGTAAGTTCGAAGTTATATTTTAAAGTAGACGATATAGTAGACTCTTCAATGATAGTTAAACATGTTAGAGAAATATGCAACCGATATATATCCGATTATATCCGATCTGTAAATTTATCATTCTTTTTTCTTCAAATTATTTCTGTCGATAAACAGAGGAGTTATATTGTTACAAACAATAAAAATATAAAACCAAATTAAGAACCTTCTCCTATTTTTGAAGTAAATAATTAAAACAATATTATGTAGAATTTCTATATCTAAAGTACCTACACAATGTCACGTTTCCTAAGATATGTCAAAAATTAGGAACTTACGAGTTATGAAGTCAAAGGATTTATTTGTGAAGTGGCTGCTGTTTTGGGCGAATATCTTGAACCCCCACACGGGTCTATTAGAATCAACATCGGCCACTATCAATGCTATCTTGGATTCCACAATCTTCGCTATCGTCTGGAATTCGTTCAATCTTACAGTAGAGGCTAAGCGGTCCAACAAATGTAACAGAATTGCAGAATTGTTTATTTTTTCTTTCGTTTCTATAAGGTTGTTTATCTGAAATAGATTAAGGTACCACTCTTAGTTTTTGTAGGTTTAACTAGTTAGGTTGTGGTAGTTACCACATTCTTAAAATTTCGCTACGTCATGACTACCTATGTAACTATTGGCTTTACTGCTAAGGCACGAGATAAAAATTGACCTGTACTCAGTTAAGTTACGAAAACAGAAACTTACAGTTGCAGATCAAATAAGACATCAATGGGTCCGGCCACAATAGATCGATTCTGATTGCAATGGCCTTTGGCATCGCAACCCTTGCCTAATTTTCAAATAATGAATAATAACAAAAACTGGAGTTCAAGGATTTTTTACCCACGTAATATGATTCCCATTATCTAATCAATTCGTATGAACATCTAATAATGGGAATCCAAATTCTACTTTGGGCCTATAATATATTGTGTTCGGTGGTCCTCAACATACATAACTCCAGAGCAATGAGACAATTATTATGCTGGCTTCAAGTTAACTTACTATATCTTGTAACACTAACCTCATGAAAAACTGCAGTAATATTTTCCACAGGCACCGACTGATTCACCATGATCTGCATTTTATCTATAACTCGCTCCAGTTTTAAAGGCTGGGGGTCGAACACATTTCATGTTAAGACAGACAATTAATTATAATAACTTAAAAAGGGCTCATTCACGATCAAGACACCGGCGCTAAATGAATAAATACTAAAATTTATTGTGAATATGAAACAATGATGGCATGTAGTGATGTATGTAAAGGTCTAGACTTCTAGACGATCATGCGGCATGACATGCCTTACGTGCTGTCATGTCATGTATTGATTGATGCGAATTGGCATGTCATTCGCAAAGCTTAAAAACCTGAGGCAATACTGACGAGGTATTTGGATTTCCTATGTCTAATTTACAGCAACATTTAAAGCAAGTGTGCGGGTACCTTGCGATCCACGTGCCTCTTCCACTGCACGCCGTCATTGAAGTCCCCGGCACACGTGTACGTCACGCCGCCCAGCGTGACGTTGTCGTCTGAAAGTTGATAATAATGAATTTCCCTGATATTTTCAAAAAATATACTGAAATAAATCTTTAGTGCTAGTGACCCGACTATGCGTTGCTTTGCTTCAGAAAATGTATGCTTTACGTTATGGGTCAAACGTCAAATGGATGATCAATGGTGATGGACCCTGCTGAAGCAAACGTAACCCCCGCAAGAATATCAATCACCCCTGCTCATAGTGGGTTCTGCGGGACGACGGGCGAAGCTAGGGCGCAAAGATCCTCCTCGGATAATTTTCATGAATATTAGTAGGGTATTTACATTGACAACGGTAACCATTTTTCATCGTTATGTGTTAGTCGGCTATATTTTATTTTTATGTCAATAGCCGACAAACAGGCCACCTGATAGTAAGTGGTCAGCGTCGCTCGTGGGCATCATCAGCACCAAAGACATCACCGATGCGTTGCAGCGTTGCTGGCCAAGAAATAAAAACTGGTTCTCGAGCCCCCAGCCGGAACACTATGCTATATTAACTTCGGGACAAACTTCATACCTAAATAAACAAGTCGTTTATCGCCACTCTCATTACCGTTTTAGTAAGATGTCGTAAACGAACGCCAACTCGCGTTGATATTCAAGCAAACATTTCCACACTGCACACTCACTCATTGGCTTCCGGAGATTTGTCGATCCGTACTCGGTGTTTAACTCGTTGCAATAGTACACAGGTCTCCATTGTAGAACTTTCATGTTATGTACGTTACGTACGTAGTATGTTTTGTTACGTATCATCTGTATTGGTTCATTTGTACGTAAAGTCACGTGGTACAGAACGGTTTTACCGTCTACGTATGTCCTTTTTATTTTTACGTCTTCAAAATTGATTTTTTGTTGCAAAATATTCTGGGCGTCGGCAACAGCGTTATGATAATTTTTTATTGTGTGATTTATTTGTATTTTGACAGCATAAACATTGAGCAATGGCTTTTTATCTGTGATGTAAAGGACCTTATTAGATATTTTTGTGTGATTTGTAATCGGATCTCTACAGACGCACCAGACGTATCCATTACTAGATGTATTCCCATAAGGATTTCTTTGCATTTTTATTACTTGTGGGAATGTCGATGGTGAATCATTGAAACAAAAAAAATCTTCCGTACGATTAGTACAACCCTCGTAACTGATATTTGTGTCATTGTCCACTCTGAAAGTAATAGTTTTTTATTAAGTTTCGTTCAATAGTCTTTTAAAAGATAGACGTAATTATGCCATCGCGGACTTTTCTATGAACCTTTAAAAGCGGAATATCCCACCCATAGGTATATGGTTTTGTTATATCTCAAAAGAATAAGGCAGCGTTTTCGCTTAAATCTCCCAGACGGCCTCACTTTTTCCGTCATTCTCAACAGTTATCAACATATTTTAAACAGTTCACACAAAACTTTACCTAAATCTTCCGCAAGAAAATCTGCACTTTGATTGTTTAATCGTTACATAACTTTGACTGGAATAAAAAAAACAACTTACGATGTAAGTATTATATCCTTAACGGGCTTAATAATGCGTTCACAGATGAGGTCCACTTTACGATTTGATGAAAACTTATTTTCTTCGTAAATCAAATATTGAGGTACCTGAAAATAGCATAACATTTCACATAAATCGCACACCTGGATCAAAACTAAGACCACTCAAAATTCGATAATCGTGAAATCAAATGTTCACTTATTTTTTAATCATCTGGATAATTATTTGGTACATTTACTAATTACTTAGTAGGCGAACGCTGTATGATGTATCGAGACAAGAAATTAAAAAAAAAACTTCAAATTTGGAATGTTGGTGTTCGAAATTAGGGGTACCTATACCTATATCAGGCGATCTGCAGCACAGCATGGGCAGTTCAGTTTCGGCAGCGAGCCCTGAAGGAGGTCAAGAAGATGATGAAGAAGAAGAGAAATAAGCAAGAGTAGTAAAGTGAACTGCACTGAACAGTGTCGAGTCGCCGTATCAGTGTCGCGAGTGTTACTCTGTGGTTTCAATAAAACTCCATGTATTGAAGCCGGCCTTATTCCTTTCCTATCCCTTACCCACTCCTATGACAGTATTATATCCATCATCATCTTCTCTCACACAATCCATCCATCTTTTCTATATTATATGACACTATTTTATCACACTATTTTATCCATGTTTAATACAAAACTATCCACACCGAGAATAACTTCTAAAAAAATCACCTCATGGTCTTTTGATGCGTCGCTGAACGAAGAATCATTAATCATCGGATAATTTTGGTGGTTAAATCGAGGATGATTGATATAGAGCCAACTTCTGTTTAGTACAGACGATCCACCCTTTTTGTTACATCGATTTTCCAACTCTTTCTTCGAAGCAGCTTTTAAATTTAAAATATTTTTCAAAATTGTCAGGCATGTAGGGACCGGGCTGGAGAAGCTCAGCGAACCCTCCAAATCTTCGCACTTTTCTTTCACTCTGTCATCGTCGTCAACTGCCATCGGCTCGACGAAGCAATATCTGTAATGCTTCTCGTCACACCTCACTGCCATGTAACTCTGCACCGGATCTATGACAATACACAAATCATCCTCCAACTCTAGACTTTGATTTTGAAATGTCACTTTGTATTTCGAATCTAATTCGTGGTACAAATGGTCTGTAAACCTAGTGTCAATGAAGGGTCCACCAGGGTACGCATTCTTGTACTCACTCCAAACAGCTTTTGACTTGTCTATTTGGAGTTGACTATACCGTTCCATAGAAAACATATTCTTTGAACAGTCCTTATGAAGTTCTGAAAAGTATTCTGGACCTTTTCTTTTAAAACATATTGGTTTATTTTGCAGGTAAGTTGCTTCGAAGCCAATTGGGCACAGATTCCTAGCCTCACTCGTTGGTCCATCTGTCCCGTGTATTCGGTCATCGTATTTATCTTTTATGTACCCACAGTAAAAAGTACTGTTAACTTTATTTTGTGTAAGGATAAACCAATGCTATTTTTAGTATCCAATAAACAAAAAAATCAGTCACATCAGATGTCCTACCTGCCTACATACATTGTAAATAAAAGTTTATGTATAAACCTTCTAAACGTAACCGACAAAAAATTACTTGGTAATTCAGACTTTCTTAAAATATTTAATGCAAAAAGTTACCATTATTCACGCAGTTACGATGATTACTTATGAATATTGCTGCGACGTTTTGACGTCCGTGTGAAAATAATAAAGAACAATATACCTATCACTAACAAATATAATTAATAATGTCCTAGTATCTCGCATGCCGGACCATAACTAAGTGTAGCATTTAAGTTTCTCATTTTAAGTGATGTCAAAGTCTTATGAGAAATAAAGATTCTTTAAACATAAAAAAAATTATGACCATTCAAGGTTGGAATATTGAAAATTTAATAACACTTCGTTTTCATAGGTACATTTAAAAGGATACAATTGCAACGTGCATAATCTATTGTAGACGTATGAAGAAAAATTGAAGGTGGTTCAATCAGTGAAGTTAAATTATTAGGTAAAGATAGTACGGATAGTATGGATGCTAGGCCTGCAACACGCGCGCGGAACGCATTCATCTGTAATTGTGATAGAATTATAATGTTAATCAACAATCTTGACACCTCGCTATTCCAATACGCACATCATTTCATAATAATAACATTACATTTTTAGTCTTTCCTTCCTCCAAGCGACTTCTAAAATAGATATTTATTATAATCTATGACATTATATTGATTATAATGAGAACATTTTCAATGAACATGTAGAATTAATGATCTTTAATTTTTGAAATTTTATGACAATAAATATATTTCATGCTATATATTATTCTTTTCTAAATAGGGTTCGTTATTATTTAAGTAAACTAACGAGGCTACCTATTTTAACCCAATTGCACGGATCACGGATTTTTTAGTCACTTGACATATTGATAGGGGGTAGGTACTCAGTATTCGATTCTCATTCCAAATAATATATGTACCTAATTAAAAATTGTGATTAAAATTTGGACAATGGACATGGACAAACTGAGCGCGCGGTTTACACTACTCCCCTAAAGATTTAACCCCCGCCATTCGGCCGCCAGCCGGTCGGTCGTCGTAGCGCACAGCTGATGTCCATACATACCGAGTATTTTTAGATAAATTTGATTGCCATTTATGAAATAATTATCATGTAGACCATGTTCTTCCACGACCTTGTCAAGTGAAATAAAAAATCACCCAGTATATATAATTATATATATTTATAGCCTGAAGGGCTGATGTAAAACAGACGAGCCACCTGACGGTAAGTGGTCACCGTCGCCTATGGACACGAGCAACACCAGGGGAGTCGCCAGTGCAACGCCGGCCCTGAAGGAGAACTCTTTTAACACCTTTTTATACATAAATAATAAAATGGTGGATACCCGTTACAGTTAAAATGTAAAATACCGACACGTACCTTGAACTGGTGGAGTGTAGCTGATACACTCGGACCGGTATCTGCCACACCCTTGCTGTTCCAACTCTCACCGACAACTAGCTACAATTAACAACATTTAATTATATCCTTATTTCCTTATTATTGGAAACTTGTTTAAATAATTACAAAATTAATGAGTATGTAATAATTTATCACATATACAGGGTTACTGGTTCCTGGACGCAATTAAAGTTTAATTTTTATTTTCTTCGTACCGTTGAAATCCACCGCAACTATGTGTCGGCGATCTGTAGATACTGTATTTCGATGTTTTCTATATTATCGAGATCTATTTTGCAGATATTTTAAATTAACAGGAAAAATTTTCTTTTCCCTGTTTCTAAATTTGATATGAGTAGGTAATTACGTGGATTGTGTTCAATCGTTCATTGTAGTCCAGCTGCATATAATATGAGTAAATAAATCAAATGAATAAATGAAACCAGATATAATAAATAACTTTCTTTATTATAATGAACATAATTTCTTAAATAGATTAAATAGTTACTACTATTAATAAATGCCTCGATTCTTACAGCGTATGTAGGTAACATACATTATTATACAGAGTCCAACATACTGTAAGCAATTATAATATTTTGTTCTGTACACTAAATAACACTGCATATTGTTGTGCTTATGTACACATACTTAGAGATTAAAGTGAAAAATAAATAACAATTTCTTGTTCACTACTGAAAAGGAAAATTAGAAAGTCACAATAGCGCCATCTAGTGAGCGATGAAGGCACTGAATCATCAGAAGAAAATACAAACACAATTTTCAACTATCTCTTACTAAAAAAGTATCATAAATAATTTAAAAGATCATTCAAACTGTTTTACACTGTATACAAAACCTATGTAAATATAAATCAAAATATAATATATTACTGAACATAATTATACATACAATAGATAATAGATACGTGTATTAAATGAATGATTCGCTTACAAAAGTTAGCAAATATAACGTAACGATAATTCTTATAACGATATATGTAACGTTAACGTAACGATATTTTTTATCCGATATAAACAAATGGATCGAAATATACAACACCGGATTGTAAAACAAATCAACATTGTACGGGTAATACTGGTATATAAATTAAAAAAATAAAGAATACTGCATGCTGCCCCTAAAACTGCGGGATAATGATAAGTTAATTCGATACCAAACTGAAACAGACTAGGACTAAACATGGGACGATCGACAGGAACATTGGATAAAACAAGACATTTTGTGCAATGCTTAATACGATTCGGAACATAACTAACTATCGGCCTCTCGTCAGTCTCACAGTGTATAAGGCCTTCGTCAAGAAAATTTGGAATCGTCGGACGACGTCAAGGACCTCGGCTTGGATGCCTTGCCCTCCAGCGTGGAGGGAGGGTTCACGCCGCGGTACCCGGTGCTCCTGTTGGTAAACGTGGACGACGTCACGGGGACCTTGCGTGTCTGTTTGATCTTAAGCTTGTTGAGCCACAAATCTCTCGTCTTTTTGTTTCCCAACACGAAAAACATAAAAAGAATGAAACCCTGGAAGGTCACGGTTAAAGTGAATAAATAGGCAGACACTATGTTGTAAGCGAAGAGGCCGAAGATCCAAGGCAGCCCAAACAGAAACACCAATAAGCAACTGACGGAAGCACATCGGAGCGCTTCGTTCGAATCGCCGTGTCTCTGGATTCGCTTTGTTGCGAACACGGAGCGAACTATTATAGCGAATAGTATCCAGTTCGCGAGAAGCATTGCCGCTATGGGCGCGTACACCGCCAGCCAGAGGCCCAGGCCGGAAGGGTAGCAGAAGGAGCCCGACGGAGTCTTCTCCTCGAAACGTCCCGCATAAGAATGCGGGGCGACAGACAGAAGAATGCCGATCACGGCGCACGGGGCCCCGTAAGAAAACGCAGAAGCCCTCAACAACTTGTGGGAAGCTTCTCTAGTAAACACTAGAACTAATCTTCTGTACGATATCACTGCGGCGACCAACATCCAGCAGAACGAGCAAAGGACAGAGTAGTGCATTGCAATACCAACAAGCATGCAGCCAATGTTGTAGTGGTCGAACTTTGCGAATGCGATCACCAGGAAACAGATGGACATGAATAAGATTGATATGCATAATTGGAGCCATATTTTGTTATTGAAATCCCGTCGCCAAGTTCTGAACAATATAGCCGTGGCGGCCACCATGATCAATCCAAGAATGGACAGGCAGCATCCGACAATGGATATGACCTCGAGGGCGGACTCGTTCTTCTCGGAAAAGAGCGTTCTCGGCACCAGTATCTCGGCGAAGTGCGTGAGGTGGTCGCAGCGGCAGGTGTCCAGCACGCCGGGCCGCGTCGCGCGGATGAAGGTGCAGCCGTCCTGCGACCAGTAGCCGATCGTTGCGTCGTCTCCTGTGAAGTGCCAGTACGCGCAGGTTCGACTTTCATTTCTCGAGATGTTTGCCGTGATTGGGCTTATGTGAATATCTATGACCTGGAAAATTATAAAGACAAAATTGATTACAAGTAACTAGAAATATCTTTAGACTTAAAACATAATTCTGGAAATGTTCTGAGTGATGAGTGTTACATCATGATCGTCATCAAAATAAGAGGATAACGTTATAATACCTCTCCCTTTTCGAATTGCGTGAGATTCTGCACGTTGACACTTAGTACGCGACTGTTGACGCTGGCGCGCTGGCCGCCGGGGTCCCCCGGGGGAGCGCCGGGGGGAGCTCCGGGGGCGGCGCGGAAGGCTCGGTCGTTGCGGAACACCACAAAGCTGATGCGGCGCGCGGACGCCGCCACCGACGCCGGCAGCTGGATCACGGCCTCGTTATTATCCGGATCTAGTGCGGCCGAGTCCGCCACCTCTGGAAACAATACAGCAATATTCATGACGAAAATAGGATTAACAAAAAGATTCTTCTGAATATTGTAGCGCTACGCAATAATATGTGTCATTGAGGGTGCTTAATATTTTTACAATTATTTTATTTATAGACTTATTTAATTGAATTAAATTCAATTCATAATTTAATTGTCATTTTAATCTTATTCCACATTAATTAGTCATAATTGATTATTGGATTTTCTATTTCTGTAACACAAACTCTACAATTTAAAAATATCTTCTATTTAATACACTTTGCTATTAAAGTGTGGATTTTTGATTGTTTTAAACTATAATTTGTTTTCTCAATCCTTATACGACAATATGAACACAATAAAAAGCACAATGCCTGCGCGAATCCTCTGGCTCTCCCAGTGATGGTAGAGGCAGATGGTATCAAAATTTCAGGCACTAAGAAAACGTCTTCTTTTTATCCTGATGATCCTAGTCTGGACATCAGAACAAAACTGTGAAATAATTCATTGCCTTTGACCTCTATGCAAATTTTCAAGTCAATCAGACTTCTTAAATTGGTAAAAATTATGCTGAAAGATTCCGTTACGTACACACGTACAGGTCAAGTTTATTTACGAGTAATAAGCGTTAAAAACTCACGGGTCATGATTTCGAAGGAGTCGTTTGTGAACTGGTCAGTGTTTCTAGTGGCTATCCTCAAACCACGAATGGGTCTGTCGGGTCCCGCATCGCCCACTAGGAGCGCCACATTGGTGCTGACGGCCGTGGCCGTGTACGACCCGTTGAGGTTCACTGCGGCCCCCAGCTGGTCCAGCAAATGTAACAGGCGGCCGGGAATCTCCAGGTCATCATCCACTTCCAGAATATTGTTCACCTGAAACGAAACGTTCCGAATCCGTTGAGAAAATTACAACATTTCGAGAAGATCCTTTTGTACCTCTTGCGATACAACTGATGTTATAAATAAAGTAAATTTTTAGACAACCTCATACTTAGAGGTCATCGAATGTCATAATAGATGGGAAATTACTGGAATTGATCGACTGATGCTTTTCAAACAAATTGATCAAATCTAACAGTATACAGCAAATAACTAGATTTTGGGTAGGTAGTCTTAAATTGCTCGCCTCGAACCTAGTAATTCTAGATTCGTGTTTATCATACTTTACAACCACTCCGAAGATAAGATTTGTTCAGAATTAAGAATCCATACTGACCTGACCGAAAACTGTAGTAATATTATCCATGGACACAGAATCGTTGACTAACCGGTCCAAGTCATCCATAACTTGCTGTAATTGATCTTCAGGCTGTGAATGGAACAACAAGCTATTGACTTCTCGTGTAATTGACAGCGGTAATTACTGTTTTTGATTAACAGTCGATAATATAATAAAACGCGAAATAATAAAAATACCAAGTTCTTATTGGTAGGTATTATGGGTTTTTATAGTTAAGTCACAATTAAGTCCACAAAGAAGCATACAGAAGTCGCGGTTTTTCGTCATTTTGAAAATACGAAGATTGCCTAGCGGTAAACATTTATTGGTTCTCGTGGACTAAAATTACACAATTATCATCAAAAGGTTCTGAAGCCAACTCTAGAAAAAGATATCTACCGAATCACAATAGAACTAACAGACAGACATATTGTGACAAATAAAATACCGAACAGGATCTCGTCATGTAACCATTCTAATTCTGCCCTCGACTTACTGTAATCGGCGTAGGCTCCGTTGCAAGAGAGGTCACTTCAGTGGTGGTCCAAGGGGTGGTCACTATTAACACTTCCTCAGTCGTTATAATAGCCGTTGCTACTGTTTCGGTGGTGGTATCGTTGTCTTCGGTGTGGTCCGTGGTGGCGGCGGTGGTGGTGCTGGTCCGCGATGGTCGTTTGCTGTCATATTCCTCGGAGCTCTCGCTTGTGCCGTCGCTGGCCTGTTGAGATTAAAGTGAGAAATCTCTCTTACCTACTTACACCAAGCGTGGTGAAATATTAATTGCGACGGTTTTTCGTTCTTAGACACAATTTATATTTCTTGAGATAAGAAACATTAATATGCAGAAAATTCATGATGAGCTTGATTAATCAAAAAACTTATATAGTCAATTAGTCATCCTCCTAAACGATTTCAATGATCTCTTTCCCTCCACGTCGTCTGTCGCGTCTGAGTAATCTCTCTTACCTCTCATATAACGAAATGGGGCTAAATGTGACGCGTCCTTTAAATTTCACTCACAATTCTTGTCGAATTATCTAATCGTTGGTTAAAAAGTTTGAAAGTTTCACCTCAAATATTGTAGGTTCAAATTCTCAAACGAATAGGGCAACGTTATATTTTAACTTTTACTATTTAAGGCTAGCACAGACAGGCCAGGTATACGGTATACAATAGGCGAGCACACTCACAGTTGTCGGCGGCGTCGTCTCCGTGCGGAAGGCAGCCTCGTCCTCGACACGCAGCACCAGCCTCTCGGTGGTGGAGCGCGCGCAGCCCTCGCGCGCGGTCGCCACCCACTGCACCCCCTCGTTGAAGTCGCCGACGCACTTGTACGTCACGCAGCCCACTGTGACGGCATTCCCTTGGAGACGACATAACTTTCTCTTCAAAATTTACAAAGACACTATTCTACTATGGCTGAGCTACATGTATATCTACTTATATTAATTTGTTAAGCCTAATCGTGCCCTGAGATACGGAAACAATTAAATAAGTATAACTAGAAAAATATAATAGAAGTTGGAAATAAGTACTCTGCAATGAAGTTAAATAATGAAGTAGGTACGTACAAACTGATATTAAAAGTCGAGTTAATAGAAGCCCTAGTTGTGATAATTAGACATAATTTTGTAGACAAGAATGTCCCAACCCTAATTACTAGCATGAAAAACATCGCGAACACTTAATTGTCTCTGCTTAAGGCCAAGACATGCTCATAGTAGAATAATATTAAAAAGGATGTGTTTTCATGCTTACATTTACGTATGTTTCATTGCGGTTTATTCAAGTAATAAGTTCCAAACAATGGCGTTAGAAAGTTCTTGGAGCCAATGGCATAATAAATTAAATGTTTCATCTAATTTTCTAGTGCAGAGTACATTAAGATGAGTTCATACCAGATATCTATGAGCTGCAACGACTACCTAAATGCATTCTTGGTGATTTAAACAATCACTTCTACGTTGGTAAGCGGTAGAAAACGAAACAAACACTACCTAATAGTTTGAAATGCTTGAATTTGAAATGCTTCGATGGACGGTTTCAAATTATTCGTACTCACCTATTGACAATCTATAACACAAGGAAGACTTAATCCAATATTTTATTGCTTAAGAATTTATTATTATCTATATATTAATACGTGAAGCAAAAACTTTGTACCCCTTTTTAAGAAAATTGCGCAGACGTATGAAATTTGGCACACTCATAGTTTATACCGAAGTGCAGAATGCTAATATTTTTTAAAACACATTAAATCAATAAATATAACATTACAGACACTAATGTTGTACTCTATGCACACTAACATGCCTTTGACACGACGTTTGAAATGTGTACGTTTATAGTGTCAATGTAAAGTAACCGTCTGACAGAATGAATTAGGGTTGAATTTCGAGCGCAGAGCGGGTAGCTAGTTTACCTTAAAGCTAAGTAAAATACTTTGGCTGATATTATAGTCTCGTCTTAATAATCCGTCATAGATGAACGACAATTTAATCATCGCCTCTTAACCCTTGATCTCGAAGAGCGTAATTAGATCATTGAAGATGCTATTCATGTTGTAAGCAACTGGGCAAACGTGACCATAAACCAATAGTACAATAATAACTGTACTCGTATTTAGTACACGCCGGCTTAACATAATCCATAATGTGGGTAGGTGGTAATAATAATTAAAGAATATTGCAAAATCAATCAATTTTAAATGATACTATGTTAAAAATACTATTATTCTGTATTTAATTTTAATAAATAAATTATATAATTATAATCTGACTATTAAATAGACGTCGTTATGTTAATCTCTTTTCAAAAAGGTTGTAGAAATAATTATGATTTAATGTTTTTGTAACAGAAAATGATGATGTTTTGTAACATGAAAAAGTAAAAATAATGCGGACTCTCTACTCCTTTTTTGTCCGGCAACAGAGCGGTGATTTTTTTGGTGTTAATAATATCCATAAACGACGGATGACCACTTTCTACCAGGCTAGTCTGCTCGTTTGATAATTACAAATCTTAATAAAAAAATCTCCATCACTTACCCATTGGGATCCGGGGAACTGTCTCTCCGTATTCCGTCTGTAGTTGTTTACAGTTGTACACAGGTCTCATGTACAACACTTCCACGCTGTCCCACTTCCCCGGTGGCACTGCTTTCATTTCTGGATACAAATCTACATGATACAGGACCGTTTCTCCATCCAAATACTTTCTTTTAGTTTGAATCCTTCTTATTACTTTTTCATTCTTTATTTCCACATCTCCGTGAGATCTTTTGAAATTCTTCAATATCTCTTCAGTATTGTTACTTGCAGGAATTTTTTTGAAGTATTGAAGGTACTTAGTTGTATAGTATATGTATTCCTTCAAATGCTTCTCCCATTTTAGGCGTCGCTTTTCAAAATTATCTAAATTGTAATCTTTACTACTCCTAAATTTTACTGCGTAAACGTTTAGTAGGGAATCTTTTTCACGTATAAAAAGAGCATAGTTGGTTTTTACTGATCTTTTTGTGATTGGATCATGGTAAATGCACCAGTAGTAACCATCATTTGATTCAGGCGCCAATATAAATTCCTTGTCAGATTTGGGTTGTGCTTTAACTATATTTGGATACTTTGATTCTGAATCAGTAAAGCAGTAAACGTCTTCTGTATTTACGTGATCAGATGCTTGTAGAACTAATTTATTTTCTCTGAAAGAGAAATAATGAAGTTCAAATAAACATCAGTATTGTTTTAAGGGTTAAATGGACTTGACTCAAATTTTAAGTTTACATCGTATTTTAAAATTTGTAGTCAAACCATTTGTGTAGTATTTTTTCATTATAAATGGGATTTGGTGTAGGAAACATCGACATCGATACTTCTGCATGTGAGAGGATCTGGTGGTGGGATCGGGTGGATCTGATGAATGAATGACAAAGATGTACGATGTATATGAACATGTATAATACAATGCATCGGCTCATAGTTAAACATTATTATACTCATATAAATATGTATGTCAATGTACGAAAGTAATAAACTCACTCATCAACATAAAGTTCTATACTGAGGTTTCTACACTTAATAGTTCGTTCACAGATGACATCGAAGAAGATGTACGAAGAATTTACAAGGTGCCATATATCCTCAGTCAAAGCTCCTAGAAGGTTAGTGCCTTCAACAGGATATTTGAAGTTCCATTCTGACGGTGGGATCTGAAATAACAACAATACAATTTTATTGAAATACGTAACCTACGCTTTTCATATTTTAATTATATGGCAAAAGCGAATAGACATGCATAATGTCATAAAGCATTTCTTTTTTGCTGCCCATAACCACCTATAACTAACCCCAAACAAGACGTAAGTTTTTACAAATATTGTCACCGCTTTTGTCACTTCTGAACATTTACTTGGCGTATTTTTTCAAATGAACACATCCATGCATTTAAAATTGCTATTCTAGATATTCATCGCAAAAAATAATAACAAATGCTTACCTCACCATGATCACCAGATGCATGATACCTTAATAAAGAGTGATCAGCTGTCATGATGATACCTAATGGGTAGGTTTTGGGTTTCTTCGAGCTAAGCAACCGTGGATGATTCGCATACCGCCAGCCTCTGTTCAATAACGATGAACCCCCTTTTTTCTCGCACAAGTCCTGTGCCTGATTCCATGTGGCCCTAACCGGTACTGTCCCATTAGATCCAGACTTTCTCCTCTCAGTAGTACCAGATAACACCGTCAGGCATGTAGGGACCGGGCTGGAGAAGCTCAGCGAACCCTCCAAATCTTTGCACTTTTCTTTCACTTTGTCATCGTCGTCAACTGCCATCGGCTCGACGAAGCAATATCTGTAATGCTTCTCGTCACACCTCACCGCCATGTAACTCTGCACCGGATCTATGACAATGCACAAATCATCCTCCAACTCTAGACTTTGATTCTGAAATGTCACTTTGTATTTCGAATCTAATTCGTGGTACAAATGGTCTGTAAACCTAGTGTCAATGAAGGGTCCACCAGGGTATGCATTCTTGTACTCACTCCAAACAGCATTTGATTTGTCAATGTCCAGTTTGGTATACAGATCCAAGGAAAAATTATTATGAGAGCAGTCTTTGTATAAATCCGAAAAGTTTTCTGGATCTTTTTTTCTATAACATACTGTTTGGTCTTCCGTGAATGCGCGCTTGAAGCCGATTGGACACAATGTGCTTATATTTTTTCCTTGTACTAATGATGTGGAATCTATCCATACCAGGAATATCACACAAACTGCTTGGACTATCACATCTCGATGTAGCACAAGCATCTGAAATTACAGAAAATACATCGAGATACAGAAAATACATATTAATACATATTACATTACAGAAAATACATAAATACATCGTTTCCTCACCAGATAACGTCTCATCACTAATTTCGAAATAAATCGTTCGTCAGGTTCAATTAGGAATTTTAGATCCACATAAAAATTATTAATTGACGCAATTTTTTTGACTACAAGTATTAAGTGCAATAATGTATACTTATAGTAAGGAATTTATGTATGTTTATTTTAAGGAATTCACAAAAACTTAATAAAGTGAATAATACGAAAAATATAATTATGTAACTCTACAATCATACATACATATTTTCACACAAATATTAATCGTCGTTTTTAAATATATAATACAATCAATCGATATATCGGTAATTTGATCATAAACGGTCACTACCCATAAATGCAGTTATTTAGCAGTACGAGATAAGACATGATTACGAGATAGGGAATTTCACATTTATTTGTGTTGCGATTGCTTCAAAATACTTATAGGTATGGATGGATACCCTGTATCACTTTATTGGGTTTATTCTCACACTTAGCCTGGCCATGACTTTAATTCTCATTTATTGAGGACACACGTACTTAACGACATCAATGATGATGATGAAAACGTTAAAGGCTATAGAGATTAATAATAACGTGGAGAGCCAAGGTAACATTACCTAATTTTATCAAACGATATTTTAATACATTTTTATGAAACCTCATCAAACATTTCATCAAAATTGGCTGATAAAATCTGTGTAGTGTATAATTCTGTTGTTTCTAAACAGCAAAGTAAAAAATATTTTATAAGCCATAAAATAAATAAAACTGGGTAAAAATATTTTCAAAGTACGAGCAACAACTTCGATCATTATTTATAATTATTATAAATATGAAATTAATATGAGTATAAATATGTAAATAAATAGTGTGATTAATATGAGTAACAATTATTTGTAATAGTTCTAATTTTGAACAAAAAAAGAGCCCGAGTTAAGTTCGTTTTTGCATTAAAAAAAAACTCAAAACTCAAAACTCAAATCATTTATTTCATGTAGGTATGATGCATACACTTATGAACGTCAATTTTTTGCATTTACCACCGTTTCGCTAAGGTGCCTTTAAATATTGATTTTTTAAATCTTTGAGGAGAAAAAGAAACGGCGAAAGAAACTCCTCGGCACATCTTTTAAAAAAAAAATTATGCTAGATTACAAATTTTATACCTACATACAGATACATACATACTAACATGAGTAGAACTGGTCGCAGATGTCTATGTCCAAGCATCTTTGTCATTAATATATTCTTCTACTGTATAATAACCTTTCTCTATTAGTCGTGTTTTTACATGTTTCTTAAATATTTGTAAGGGCAAATCAATAACAGACTTTGGTAACTTATTAAACAAGCGTACACCGAGCCCCACAAATGACCGCTGGACCCTACGAAGGCGGTACGAGGAAGTCACTAAATGGTGCATATTTCTAGTTTGCCGATCGGTAATATCGGATTTTTGTTTATAACAACTCAAATTTTTCCTAATAAAAATTAAATTGCTATAAACATATTGGGAAGCTACAGTTAGTACATCAATTTCTTTGAATTTTTCACGCAGTGATTCGCGTGATTTTAATTTATAAATTGCCCTAATAGCTCTTTTCTGTAACACAAAGATTGTTTTAATTTCCGCTGATTTACCCCATAGTAAAATACCATATGACATAATACTATGAAAGTAGGCAAAATAGACAAGCCTTGCTGTTTCAACGTCCGTAAATTGCCTTATTTTTCTTATAGCATAAACAGCCTTGCTAAGTTTACCCGCAAGTGTCGCTATATGGGACCCCCACTGGAGCTTACAGTCTAAAGTTATCCCCAAAAATACTGTACAACTTTCCATATTTAATATTTCCTTATTCAATTTAATGTCCTTATTACCGCTTTTAACATTTGGCAATGCAAATTCAACGCATTTCGTTTTATTGGCGTTAAGAACTAAGTTATTAACAGAAAACCAGTATGAGATATGGGCGAGAGTACTGTTCACATCGTCAAAATTTATTTTATCTCTATTAGTTTTAAATATAAGTGAAGTATCATCTGCAAACAGTACAATATCAGCATACTTACTAATATGAAACTATGTCTAACTATGTCTAACTATGCACCTAATTATGTATTGAGCACAACTACTCGTACACTAATGGAATTCTTTCACTGCCCACTCCGCGGTACATTTCTTTAATCGCTAACAGCATTGTTGCCCACGCATGCTTGTTTAGGTGCTGAAGTTAATAATTGATTTCCCAGGTTTGAATCCTGGCACACCAGTAATTCTATTACTTACATAAATTAACTTCTAAAACGATACAATTATTAAATTACAATAAAATTATTGTAAAATGCTTAATAAAAGTAAGTTTTGTTGTTTTAGAACTATTTCTGAAACTATGGATAGATATTTAACCATTTTCTAGAGACAAACAAGGTAGTAGCTAATTAGTTACCCCTATTAAACAATTGTACATAGGTCCTAAATACGATGTACGTACGAATGTATTTACGAATTGTGGACAGAACCGCAGTGAAAGGCAGCTTGAAGGCAGCATGTTTAATACAAATCTCTTATAATTTTAACCTATACTTGTACCATATACCTACAAAAAACGCGTTCGGTGTTAAAAAAAAAACCAATTAAGCTAAGTTGTTACAAATTATATCAAATATCTAGCTGTCCCAGAGAACTTCGTACCGCTATATAATTAATGAGAAAATTTGGTCACATATCGACAGCAGCGCCACTTACCGGGTCCAATTGTGAATCTAAACCATTCTCGGATACACTAAATTTCTATTTTCAGTGTTTCGATCTGTGTTTTGTTTGTGTCATTGTAGCGGACACCATATTAGGTAGAGACGAGTAGAAATCAAGTGCTACGCTCTTAAACACTCAACAATACAAACACGCTTCACTGGGCGATTCACTTGGAGCCACACAACTAGCGACTTTGTTATTTTATTTCATCGCGACCATCCAAGTCTACATCACCACTTACCAGGTGGAATAGGTTATTTGACTACAATGAAAATATAGATCAAACTGTTGTTAGCTTAAAAGTATATAATTTTTTAAACCAATTTAGCCTACACATTATTTTAAAATTATTTGGATTTTTATTAAAAATCGATAATAAAATAATGAATTTTTCGTGTTTGATCACGTGATCGAAACGCGGTTTGGCTGAATGACGTCACTTGCTATTACTGCTTACTATACGCAATGACAGCATTGACAGCTTAGTATGGTTATTTGACCAGGTGACGTCATAACCTATTTAAAATGGCGTATTAGCGTTTTGGCGGCTTTTTTGTTCCTTTAAACTTTCAAGGTGATTTTCATAGAAAATAGAGATATTATAAAGAATTAAGCGAACTCCATAATGTATTATGTTATATTGAACAATTTGAGTTATTTTTCTAAAAGGTGTCAAATACCCTATTGTAGTCAAGCATTAACTTATAATTAAAACCATAGCCTATTAAAATTATAATTAAAAACAAAAGAGCATAAAGATGCGACCGACGACGTCTCAAAGGTCGAAGTGGAGGGCACGATTACTTTATAACGATGTACTTAACCAGTCTCTGAGATCAGTTTTCAATTAATCAGTCATGAATCAACTTTACTGTCAACTAAATAAATCGGAAGGGAACGCTTGAGTTCGCAGCAACTTTTAGCGGTAAATACTTTCATTTTCAATGTTATAATAACGCTAAGATACATAATTCATAATATTTTCTTTCTGACACTCAAATCCTTAATCCGTAATCAAAACACGATCTCAATAACGGCCTGAAATCAAATACAAGTACCTATGTAATAATAATAACATAAGGGATTCCCTTTGTCGTGGGTACCATGGGCAACACACACAGACAGGAATACATTCTCAGACTAAGAATAGAAATTTAAACTCGACATTCAAATTTCCATCTCGCTGGGAACAGGGCCTATCGAAAGCCAGCCTGAGTAACCATTGTGCCGGTCATCATACGGTCATCATAATTATATCTCTAATTGATGTACTTTTTCGGTAAAAATAATTATTATAAACACTAAGATCGACACTTTAAGGGCTCCACTAGGCGTTAGGTGAACAGATTGATCTCAAGGCCTTACGATTTCTTTGGCCATTGCAACCATCGCAATCATTGTTCCATTAGCTGTCAACTTAATGAGCGTAAACGGCTTTTTTATCTTTAATGCATTCTCCAAGAAAATTATTTCAAGCTAAATTTGTCAGTGATACATTGTTGGGTATTTCTGATTTGAAATTTTCAATTTTTCGAATGTTTACGTCATGGACTTTTCAAGGCTAGTGAGGGATAAAACGTATTTAATAAAAAAATCAGTGTTCAAATAGGAGTAAGTAGGACTAAACCTAATGACGCTGGCGAGTGCAATTTTGAACATTGCTGTAATTATAGTGAAGCCTAAATACGTTTGTGGAATCTGTTATTTTATTCCCTCCAATATACTTCATGCAAACGTATTTGAAGAAAATCCGAAAATGATGTCAACTTAAAGCTTATTTAACTCTTTCGTACCAGTACGTGCCAGTACATACTACGGATCATATAGACAGGTAAATCGTGCGGAGCGTATCTACGAGTATGTACGATGTATGTACTAAGTAGGACGCCATCCCAAAACTGTTAATGTTTCAGGAAGAGCATTGTGAAATTATGTGCAACTTACATAAATAATTGATCATGTGATCAATTTGTTACAATGTTACTTAAGTAGTAGGGGAAGGGGGGGCAAGACGGGGTAGCGGGCAAGACGGGGCAAAGGGCCTCACGTGTCGTACGAACCACCAATTTCAGCAGCTCTGGCTCGTAATGACGCGACGTTGTATTGTTTATCAATCAGCAAAGTGATAGGTTTGTGAGTTTACGCATTTTTGATTTAGACCCAAAAACTCTGTTTTTGTCAAATTGCTTGTCATTTTCGCGTTGCGCATGGCATGTGTTTTTCACCTCAATAGGCATTATCAAGAACTCACTGAAAGTTATTTTTGTTCATCAATAATTATACTAGCAGGTAAGAATATGTTTGTTTCAATATTTTGATTTGTTTTTTTATGGTACGTTATTTCATTGAAAAAAGCATGAAAAGGTACCCCATCTTGCCCTTCCAAAATAAAATATGACTTTATAATGACATAAGTAAATACATGTTTTTGATTAACTTTTAATAACTTATTTGTTTTATTAATATCTTTTAGGATGGTGAAGATTTATAAAAGTAATACGTAGAGAGAGAGACTGGGAATGAAGAAAAATGCGATAATTATGGTCATTGAAGGGAAAATGGGGTATAAAATAACATCAAAAACATTTTCTGTGCCACTAACTACTTTGGAAAAGAAAGTAAAAGAAGATTAATAAGAAGAATAAAGAGATCCACGCTTCACCAGAATAGGATGACAACGAAAATAACATCCCTTGTTTTTACTGCAACGGAAGATACATGGAATCAAATGTATTTATTTATTATGTATTATTAATTCATATTAATAATATATTATTAATTAATGTATTTATTTGCGAGTATTTAAATTAAAACTAAAACATGTCTCCCCGTACCCCATCTTGCCCCATGGGGTACCCCGTCTTACCCTACCTTTTGTTAAAATCGAGTGTTGGGTGTCTTTGAGGAAAAAATGTCTTTTTTCTTTTTATGGCATAAGTTAAGTGTCTTAAGTTCCTAAATCCCAGAGATTAATAATGTAAAAGTTATTCTAAATAGATAATCATTCAAAATAATTAAAATTGAGCGCTTTATTCCGCTTCAAACGTTAAGGTCCCCGTCATGCCCCCCCTTCCCCTAACAATCTACCCGAAATGCAATGTCTAAATGTGTAAACCTATTTGTTTAGATGGTGTCCACAATCTTGACCTTCTCTCGACCTTTGTAATCATTTCCTGGATTCATAATATGAGGATTACGAAGGATTAACACAACTTACCTTTAATACGTATTATGGAGACGGCGGCGCCACGGTTGGCCGTCCACGACCATTTTAAACTACCTCCGAATACTGCCTCTCTGCGTCCACAACTGATTTAGACCAATCTTGGCTCGTAATCTCCCTGTCAATATAAATTTAATGAAATAAGTAAACGCTTTCACAGTGTCCCTATTTATATATACTGGAAATACATACAACCAGGCGTTTTCCATTTAATATTTTAGTACCTATTGTTGTTATTGATATTTCAACCAAACCGCATTTTTGTTTCTTTACCTATCTGCCTGTGGAATTCGCACCACAGTTAGGCCCAACCGCGGATAATTGTTATTAACCTTATTTTATTGAAATGCGATGATCATATCTTAAGAATTGAAAAAATACAGAATCAATTTACAGCCACAGATGCTGTAGATTTTTACACCTTATAAATAACGTTACTCAAGCACTAGGTCAAGCATTGTTCTAAAGGCCCTCCAAAAACACGTTTTTTATATTGAATGCATCGTCAAGCATAAAATATAAGCAAATGACAAAAATTTAGGTATGGCCATCGCTTGCATGGTGGCGTGATTGAGCACAATTAATCTAAGCGATGCGACGAGCGGCCCGCAGGCGCAGGTTCCATTAGTTGAATTGTCTGAAGGCGTTCATTTCGCCAATTTACTACACTATTCATTTGCCACCTTGAGCTCTAAATTATTAACTTTATTCGATATCAACACCTCAGAAAAACTATCTCGGATCGATAGCGTCGTTTAGCAACTTTTCTACGAAATTCCGTTCATACTTAGGGGAGGATTTTTTTTCTTTTTTATTAACATTAATTGCTCCTGAAATAACTATTATTCGTATTAAGTATAACGCATTTTCGAATTTTTTATTATTCAATCCTCCTTAAGAGGAAATGCTACGGGTCATTTTTCCATACAAACGTTCTCGACTAATCCCTCGCTGGTTTTTGACTCTAGATCAATAATTTTTTCACACAAGAATAATATCATCATTATTTATGTCTGTCCAAAATTTCGTTAAGATTGCTGTAGTTTTGGCGGGGGGATTAGTCGAGAACGGAACCTCGATTTTGATGATTTTTGCCTCGGGTTTTTACACGGAGCTGCAGTTGTCCCTATCGCACTGACATACACGCCGCTCGCAAGCGCGACAGAGATATTGAGTGAAAAAATCCCAAATTTGAAAAAGGGTTCGCGTGGTATTTCCTCTTAAGTCAAAGCGTACCTAAGGAACTCATATTACATGAAGCGCCTGATAAAAAATGTACCTAACTATGTTTTGGTACGGGTACGATTAGTAAACCTTATAATATTTGGAAGTAAATAGCGCACCCTAAATACCGCATGCTACCAAACTGACTAGTTTCCTATGCGGTATTTAGGTCTTATCATAAATGAGTCACTCGCGGTATTGTTTGTGAATAAAACGGATGTTGACACTAGAAGCTGCTTTTACTTTATTTGAACACGTAAAGTCATGACAGATAGCACAGTCATCATCACCACTAGGCAATTGTCCCAACGCTGGGCTCCGCTCTCCCCTCAAGATTAAGGTAATATAGATTGGAGAATCTCACACATCTCCCAGAACCACAGGTTCTGACTTAAGTACTATGTGGTTCTGACTATGACCACCCTTACTCATATAATTATCGTTGTATTTTTGTATTATTTTTGTCATAGTTTTGTTAACAATAAAATGTGGCGATGAAGACCAAGATGTTGAACGCAGTAGCTCTTAAAACAACAAGCAATAACTGACGAGATATGCAATGGCCGTTAAGGTCATATGGAATACGTAACCTTTGCCTCCGTAACGGTAACAGTGTAAAGCTCCAAAAGATACAAATACCGAAGAAGTCATTGTGTGCAAACAATGTAGGATGATGTGACGTCATCTAATTTAATACCGAGTAATGCGTTACATCGCCGTTGTCGCACATCGGCATCGCTGTAATGTTATTAGGCACAGCGTGGCATTCTCCACAAATAACTTTATGGCGCGTTTCCGATGGAATACTGCTACTATTTTTCGATTATCGTCCAAATTACATACAATGAGTGGAAATGTAATCGATCGTTCTATTCGATTCGATTAAATAGGTGGCACTTATCAAACAACGAGCTTTCGAGTTTTATTTGTGATGTGAGTCTGTGAAAGGGGGATATTTAATTTGACTACTTCAAGCCGTTTTAAGTATAAGTAAGACACATTAAACACATTCTGTACTGTTATAATTCCATGTCACACACGCACACACATATTTCAATAATGCAATTACCAGAGTATATCTGAAATTACTCCTCCAACATAATATTTTTATTTGTCTGTAAAAAACTCAAGATTTAAGCAAACTTTCTACATTTCCCATGATAAGAATGGGCACTCAAATTCAATAAACAACTCAAACAACAACAGATATGAAGTTGTGGACCTACTTTGTTATCAAAACAACAAAAGTAACAAGCGGGTGTCACTTTGGTGCGATAAAAATAAGAAGAGTTATCAGTGCGCGATACGATCTGTGTGAATCACGCAAATATTTCCGAACTGATAAAATAAGCTATTTAGTATTTAAGTATGAATAAACGTGTGACTAAAACTGTTAACATATAGGTACATAATAAATGTTACAGTAATGTCTTAACAAATAATATAAACTGACTTTTTTATTCTTCAAAGCCTAATAAATCGCTGTTGCAATAAAGAATTTTGGTAATAGGAAAATATTTTTATAGAATCAAATTGAAACCCAATCATGTAACTGTAGATTGTATGTACTTTGTCAATATTTATCTGAGCACAATCATTTAATCGACAACGGCCAGAAGCGCGATGAATACGCAAAGAATCACTCATAAATAGAACCTATGGATAGTAGCGAGCTTTGAATCACTCGCAACACTCACTACACCTCGCTCCTGTTTGCTATTAGCTCGGCTATAAAACGTGTGTAAACCGTACATTTATACACTCGTTAATCGTAAACGGCGAAATCTACTTTCCGCGGTTAAGCACGTTCATTGTTATCGCCGCAGGCCACCTAATCAACAAAGAGTTTACTTCTGGTGTGAAGCGCCTGGTGGATTTCAAGTGTAACGTGATGAGTATACAAATAAAGCGTTCCATGTCAGTTCTACAACGTTGTTACATCTGTGGCCGACTTTAAATCGTAGTGTCTATTATTATTATAATAATTCTTTAATAGTTTCGCCTATTGGTTTCAACTTCTCTTACATACATAAGTATTTTAATTATTATTTCATTAAACTTTTTCCTTGCTATTACCGAGGTTGGTTCTATCAATCCGTACTTGATCGACATGGTGGACTTACCTCATGTGTTGTGAAGGGAGAACCAAGCCCAGCTGTGGGAGAGTGATGGGTGACAATAATGAACAACGCTGCATTATTTCTTGTCGAAAAATTTAATGTATTTACGAATATGAACTAGGTATATAACCGAAATCCGTGTCAACTACTTGTGTTCCGGTCCGTAGGGCTCCGAATACATAGTCTTCAAATGAAATAAACGTGTATTGTGTAACTATCAGAGGAATTTATCTCAACCTCAAAACCAAGTTTTTTACTGATCACAATGGAACGGTACGTCCACTACGCCAAGGCTAGGTTTGTTCTCACGGAACGTATTTACAATCACATCCACATGCCGTGAAATTCACACTTTTTAGACGCTCTGCCCATTCAGGGAACTCCCCGACCCCGGCGTCGAATAATTTACCATTTTGCATTTAAATTACGAACCTGTGGCAGTAGGTAGTGTAGGAACTATAAATTCACTGTCCTAGCATTCTCCCTGACGCGGACATCATTAAATTAGAACTGACGATATTGACAACTATATATTGATACAAAATAGTATATTTCATTACAAGTGCGGAAAGCCTGTCATTGCAAAGAGTTCCGACAAATGTCTACCCGAGCCGGGGCGCGGCCGAAGGTGAGGGTTGGGAAAGAGAATGTGAATTGCACACAGTTTGATATTTTTCTTTCCTCTTCCTTCTCTCTCGATCGTCAAAGCATCGGTGTTGCGTTGATGTTACTGATTGGCGACGGTGATCACTTACAATCAGATAGCACATGTGCTCGTTTGACGTCTATTGGCATAAAAAACATATAGGTACATCTGGTACATACACAAATAAGTTTGAATTGGTTGTGTGCTCTTATTAAATCATAGTAAAGACGCATGCTCGTAGATAGCGGCAAGTATGCAAATAGTGGCACGTCGTACGCTGTACACTCGGAGATAATTTTGCATGACAATGCGTAGTCGAAAGTGTTACCGACATACATTAAATATAACTACTTAATTTTTAGTGATCAAACTTAGATCAACTGTCTAATGTAGCGAAATCAACATTGTTGTTCATATTGAAGTACTGTCTAACGAGTTGGAGTTGCATTCGCATTAAATTATTGCCCAGACTTTCATAAATTATGATACTGACATTTAGAAGAAGATGACATAATCAAGTACTACAATGGTAAATTAATAATAAAGGGTATGGAGAATATGTGAATGCAACAAATGTCTCAGTATTAAGATGTAACGTTTACCGATATTGCAATAGTACTGACTGATAATCTTAGCAGATTGGATTGAGTCCAATCCATGACATCGTCTTGTCAAAAGAAGACAGGAGACAAGGTTAGTGAATCATTAAAAAGAAAGTAAGTTACAAACGCGTCCCCACACGAGATGCCTACGCGCATGACTGGCTCCGACGACGGAAAAAAAACACAAACTGTCTCAACACTATTATCACATCTAACATCACAGGTAAGTATCAACTATTTTCTCTTCTATGGACTATTTGTTATTCATAAATATCATCGTAGCTGAATTTTATCGAAATTTAATAGTGCTTGATAAAAACTAATTCCTTAATCTGCTTGATTAAATTAACAGATTATAAAGTTACTCGTGACTACGATTTATTGATCAGAATTTATTTAGGATCGATTAACATGATTTTAAATTAATTGCGATTAAACTTCATCAATTCATGGGGTGACCGCCCGTAACAAATATTTCTTGAGTGTTTTCACGCTTCGGAGCCTCGGAGGGCATGTAAAGTATTAGGCCCCGGCTATTATAGTAGCAGTCGTATAGCCCTGTCGTAGGTCTAACTCGTAATTAATAAATCAATCAAAGAATTATTCAATGAACACCTAAACTGCACCGATTTATGCGCAGTTCGTTTCGCTGTACATGATTTCATGTGTAGGTATTAGGTACTGCAGCGAATAGTATTTGTATGCAGGGGATAGAAAGATTGTTCAGAAATAAGATTGCAGTTAATTTACCGTCTCCTTAATAGACATATAATTTACGTAATCAAAATACCATTGACGAATATTTGTACTAAGTACATCTACTTCTCTATACCACAGAGTAGTTACCTTTTTTAACTACTCTGTGTCTATACAGTGCTTCGATATATTCGTAATGACGTACCAGTTATGGTGTTACTATTACTGGGTACTACAGATAGTTCTCAGCCACAATAACCTGACGTCACGAGAATTCCCTGTACTGGTTTTCCACACAATTGAAGTATGACAGCCACTTGCTTATCGGTTACAACGCCAATGTACCTACATTGTATATGCATTTCTGTCACGTGTTAATACAATTGTCAATGATATCTTCAACATAGTAAATGTTATAGTATTATAAATTCCCGTCTTATATTCCACTATCGGTTAGAATTTTTTTGAATTAGTGAAATGAAGTAATGAAAAAATGTTTACCATTACCCATGTCTATGTTACGGTAGTCGGTATGCAATCAATAAAGAGTTTAAATAAATAAATAAATAATGAAAATTTGTTTCTTATGACTGAAATTTTATAAGCCTCCGCCTGATACCACACTCGAACCAGTAGGTATACCATCAGCGACACATGACTCTATAATAATTTAATTTAAAATACTTTAAAATGTAAACTACGTTTTAATATTAACTGAAGTTCTGGAATACGGCGCGCTGAAATCCCCGTAGGTAGTTACGAGGTTGCCGGACTTGCCGGATATCGGAAATCGTGAATAAACTTAATTATAGCAATCCTCATTGACGCCGCCAATCAACGTCGCTGTTTCCCTGTAATTTCCGTACGTTTCACCTTGAGATTGGTAAACAAGACTAGATAACAGCAAAAACTAGTTCGCAATATAGTGGATCACGAGGTCCCACTGGTGGTAAGGTCAAAATTTCTGCACCATATTTCAATATTGCAAATACGAATATGACTGATATCCGCCTTCGCGTAAATGACTTTTAATTTTACGGTACGTAGGTACTCAACTATTAAACTTCCTTAATTTCTTACGTTATTGTTGTAATACGGTGTTATTGTTCTAATTCATACGATTCAAAAAAGGAATCCCTAATAAAAAAAAGCGCTCATAGCCCGGCGGCTTGCGTCGATCTCAAGTGATCGACAAAGTTAAGCAACAGCGGGCGCGGTCGGTAGTTGGATGGGTGACCGCTAGTGGCAAAAATTTCTTGAGCGCTTCCGTGCTTCGGAGGGCACGTAAAGCCGTCGGTCCCGGTTGTTATCATTTGGTAGCAGTCGTTAAGCCATGTCGGATACCTTCGGGCAGCTTAAAATTTCCGACACTTGGGTTGGCCACTAACCCCTCCACCAATCCGCACTGGAGCAGCGTGGTGGAGTATGCTCTAGGCCTCCTCAGGTACGAGGAGAGACCCGTGCTCAGTAGTGGGCCATTAATGGGTTGAAGCCAATAAAAAAAAAGGAAACAGCTTAACTTGACGTTTATAACAGGCATGCGCATATTATAGGTACCTACCTACGTAACTACGTACACAGCAGAACGAAACACATTACTAATTGTGATATTCCTATTAATATTGTTGTTACAGTCAGATTCCGTGATGGTCGTTGGGCGTACGAACGGCGGAATGGAATCCGGGATCACGTAAACAAGCCATTAGCGCGTGCCAACGCGTCGTCACATGTCAACCTGACCGCCACTTTCTTACCGTCGCGGTGTCGAGACCATCAGTTCCACTGCATTCCTCACCAGTTCTCATCTGGACCACAAAAAACACCGAGTGCAGAAGCTAAACTCATGTGAAGTTAAACTCATCACTTCTATGGACATCTACACTGCCGTCCTCCTTATGCAGAAAGTTGTATTGCAATAATGAAACCTACATTACTAGTCGTTAAGCTTAATTCAGTTTTCGAAATAAATTTAATATACGCGCTTGAGTATGTCAAAATGGCGAATTTTTTTTGCATATTATGAGAATGGCCACGAGTTTGCGTCCCATCGAAATCGTCAGATTAGTGAATGAGAGCTTATTTTTGGTGCACTTAACACTCCCTTAGAAAATCTGACGCGCTCGATTAAATTTTTTTTTTTTTCATTTTCAACCCTTACATACAACCACCCCCACCATGCAAACGGTCAGATTAAGATGCGTACATTATTAAAAATACGTAGGGCATTGATGCTATCAATATCTGACGCGCTCGAGGATGTCCATGCATCAGTTTTTTTTTACATATTTAAAAATCTATAGCCGCTTCCCCCACCGATGAAAAGGTATATATCATATAACATTTTTTTCTTCTTATCATCTAAGCTTTGCAACCCAATAGGTCTCTGTGACGCTCGAGTAAATCCCCATTTAGCACCACGGGCTCCCCTACCAATAGTAAGTACCTACGGACACATCGGGTCCATTTTGCTACGTTTACATCTGGAGGCATGGAAATGCCCCCGCCAAGAAGACTAACTAACTAACTTTTCTCGAAAGGCGCTCTCGGGGGCATTTCTAGGCCTCAAGATGTAATTTTAATCTGTAATCAACTCATCATGCTTACATTTTGCCCAACTCTGCTACTGACTTCAATGTTATAAAAACTAGAAAATTAAGTCAGTTTTAGAATTTCTCCTAAAATTAAACGTTCAAACATAATGGTTGCTTTGAATAGCAATCATGGTAACATTTTCATTAAGTTTGAAGAGCGAAACGATGGTTATAAGCATATCTTTTAGCAGTAAATAAAATATCATATAAGTAGTATTATTCTATTCTATTATTCATAGAGTAACGTTAAAGGCCACGTAATATGTTTATTCAGTAAACGTTATCGTTATCAAGTTCGTTAAAACTGCACCGCTCGGTTTACAGGTCCTGCCGTAATAGCACTAATACAATCATATTCTATACTAGCAAACCCGCCCTCGCTTCGCTTCGGGTAACCTGTCCCTTACTCCCTTGATACCCACACTCGAAAATTGTTAGGCGTGAGTCTTTAAACTGTCATTTTTTAACCGATTGAAATAAAACAAATCACTAAATGTTGAAGATTACCACAATACTTTAGTGACAACTCCAAATCGTTTAAGTCATTTCTGAGATTAGCGCCTATAAAGACACAAACTAACAGAAATAAATCTAACGAATCACTATTATAATTATGATCCTTATATTATTAAGTAACCCCAAGACCAAGCAGCGCGCACCACCAGAGTTGTTGCTTTAAAAACCTTATCCATAGGAAAATCCTCCTCGGGAGTTTCTTGCCGCCACTCACGTTAGGGATTCGTAGAAACGGTGATATAGTTTAATTTAAAAAGTGTTTATAAAACCAAATTCTAGAAAATTTCATGTTTATCGCATACACCCAGACTTTCCTCGTGAGCCGCTCGTATCTGGTGATAAAAGCCGCTGAAAATTCCTCAGTTTTATGATGTTATCGCGTTTAAACAGACAGACAACGAAATTATAGTACGCAGATAAATTAGAAAACTAGAATTCACCATTATTATGCAAAAATTACAAAGTTTTAAGACGCAATGTTTATTTTTACCCGGTGATATTTTATGAGGAATTCAATATTAATATATGAGTAAAAAATACATAAATTTATGAGACGATATAAATTATTTTGTGTAGACACACGCTCGGCGGATAGGTACTTTCGCGTTTTATAAACTCGTAAGAAACAGGAAAAATATAAAATAAAGTAATAACTTAAACAGTTATAATACTTGTAACAGAAATATATGTTTTTCTGGATATTTCAGGGCTGGCTAATATTCTAACGGGATATTTTTTTGCTATTTAGAACATAATATAGTGTGTGTTTACACCACTACGCGAAGCGAATAGGGATGGTGATGTTATTCCGTATGTATAATTCATTTGTTACGCAGTACTTCTAAACGACTTGACATAACTTTTATGAAAACAGCTGGCAATGGCAACCTGGCGTTGAGTGGTCACCATCGTCACGTCTAATTGTGTACCTTCCAAGATGTAGAGGTTGTGCCTCCATAGAGGTTGTGTTTCGATCGTAATATTAACATTTTCATGAAATTGTAAACCAATTAAGAAATTCCCCCATGTAATAAAATGGCTGGTTGTCGTTTAATAATATAGTTAGACAAGTTAAGTTAAACCAACATTTACCGAGTAGAAACTACAGTATTTGCATTTTTACCGTCCTATTTTATATTCTTATATTCTTACTCCTCTTCTCACTAATCTCTATCAATCATTTTTATCCGTCAGACACTTCTATGCTTAAAGTATGCTCAGAAACTTGTACCTTTACCATATTTACATCACTTGTGTGTTCTTAGTACTTTCCCAAAACCACATCGTAACATTACCTGAAAGACATTGTTACGCAACAAAGGTCAAGAAAGGTTTCATAATTGCTTTGTTTAATATTTCTTCCTCTGTAACAACCAAGAGTCGATATGTATCTTTACACGAGTATAATACTTGCTACACGACTACAATAAGATGACACTCGTTACGCTGAATTCAGCACATCCGTTTCAGCGGCTGCGGCTCACGTGGCGCGTTGATAACAACATTACAACATAAATCCATCGGCTCCAATTGTTGAAACCTGATAACAGGATACGTAGAGTTGTCATCACAAATATTTATCAAACGCTAACTAAGATTGCGTCAATCAAAAATAATTCCGGTCCCCTTAATACATTACACTTACTTTATAAACAGTGACCATCACCAATTGTTGGACAACGAACAAGGTCTTTTACACTTTGTTTTCACTACTGTCTTGGGGTAAGTTTAGGGTAACATTTAATGATTCTTTTTTTAAATTGGACCACAAATAAGAAAATGCATTGAAAGTTTTTTCAACTGCAGGTACCAGAGAACCAAATTTCGCGGAGCTAATCGAAGGCGGTTGGTAACACCTGTCTAATGAACGTGTCCGCTAAAAATATCGGTAGGTAACTTTCTTATAATATAATTATGAAGAAATTAAAATTACGACCCACGCGACAATGATTTATGTATCTCGTGCTTCGCTCCATCGCGTTCACCCTGTCATAGTATCCAGTAGTAACGTCATGTTTATTTTTCGGTGTTACCAAAATTTTACTGACTTTGAATACTTAATATTAAAACATAATAGATAAAAGATAATCCAATATTATGTACATAGGTACCTTCTGTTATTGCACACCGATCTCTTTATCATTGACAATTGTACATACAGACATTAGGTAAGTATACTTATGTACTTACCTAGTTTTTTATAGAGTGTTTGCTTAAAACTTGTAACTGCCACTAGATTACTATGAGGTAAATTTGTTGATTCTTTTCAAACAAAATATTTAAATAAATATTGACTTTGACGTTTTCGGCACATTCCTAACATGTTTCGCGGGTGCTGCTACCTAATCAATTGAAACGTTTCATCCCGAGCTTTTTCGTTATTGTTGGGGCAAGAAACAGACTAATAAGATATCCGGCCTCTTGCCACTATCTCGCCAGGCATTATAGGTAGGTACCTACATCTATCTAGCTAGGCAGAGTTCGCGTAAAGATGTTTATAATACAAGTAAGGACCTAATACTCATTATGTAATGTAATGACTTAATTATAATATCTACATAGTATGTATATGTACCTATATAAATATAATAAATATGTAACTGATCTGTCGCTGTCTGATCGGAAGACGTATGCAAAAAAACTATTTTTGCTGGCTTTTTAGAATTTTTGTCTGTATGTCTGTTGTTTATACGCACTAATCTCAGAAACAGCTTAATTCGGGTTCGGTTTTCACTAATATATTTCTGTAAGCTCCACTTAATATTTAGTGTTTGTTTTATTTCAAATTTTCAATCGGTTCATAAATAAACAAGTTATGTCAGTTTAAAAAATCATGCCAAACAATTTCCGAATTTTGCCGAAGCGACGCGTGGGCAGATTTATTGGGTGATAATTATTAAATCATTACACAAAGCCACATTACTACCACCTTGGGGTCAGAATCCAGGCCGCCCCGATACAGCCAAATAGTAAAAATACATAATACAAAAAATGTATTAAGTTGTTTTTTTGTTTTTTATTCAAATTACAGAGATAATTTAACTGACTGAGTGAGTAATTAACCCTATAACTTTTCCTAACAACGGATTTCATTCAACAATTCATTTCAGAAGATATTCCGTATTTTTTCTGGACGCATTGACGCAATGTTATATAAATTTAAATTGAACCTCTATAAAAATTGGATGTGTTTGTTATTTGTAATTGTTTAAAACTTGCTATTTTAGAAAATAAACCAGAATTAAAAGTAAGTAAATTGCACATTATGTACCTGTAAATCGGCTGAAAATATTTCGTTTATCTTCTTTCAATAATAAATTAATATAAAGACAAATTTATTTACTGTCAGCAACAACTATCACTGAGCATGAACTGAACACTATACAAATAAACACTTCGCAATTTCAAAACATTTCATATAAATATTTTTAAAGATCGTCAATTTCCCGCGCACTGAATTCCACCAACATCCAAACAACGACTACCGACATCGGTTTTCGACCACAGACTAACAACCGACAGACATTACATTGATTACATACTCTACAGACATAACCAACGTCGCGTCGCTCGGACGGTTGGTCGCTTTCATTTCGTAACCATGACGCGGCACTGCATTAACCGTGTATATTCTGCTTGTTTGTCTTTACGAGATTGCGAACAATGCCGTATGCGTATGATTTGAAAATGATTAGATGAATTTGCTATTTGTTTTAATACAACTTGCTAAACAAACCGTAAAAGGCGTCATTGTTTATTGATAACGCACAGATCGGTGTAGAATTAAAAAGATAAACAGACAGTTTCACCCTGTTCCATCTCATTACATTAAACATTAGACGCAATACTATACTGGGTAGATATTGCTGAGTAGATAAGGATTTGGCTTGGATTTTACGGTCGACCGCCTGCCTGACACCAACCCTCCTTGGGAATGCTCTTGTTGATGGATTTCCCGTCTCTACGGGTGCCCAATGGCGAATTTGGTATACGCTGGATCAAATAAAGAGTGATTGATATGAATGTGGATGGACGAAGGGGACGAGGACGGCCAAAGAAAAGATGGATGGATGGTGTGAGGTAGGATATGAAAGAAAAGGGAGTCAGTGTAGAAGTGACGGCCAATAGGAAAGAATGGAAGAGAAAAACATAATGGCGCCGAGCGCCGACCCCAAATAAAATTGGGCAATGGGCAAGAATATGATGACTGGGTAGATAAAATATAACGAACAACCGAGATACTTGATATTCTTAACGACGTCATACTACCTATATGAACATTGTTCTGAAAAGCTATTTCAAATTCAAATTAAGTAAGTAAGTAGGTATACTGGTATACTCTATTACTCATAAAGTTACGAATTACCAAATTTCCCTGAAGAAGATTGCTTCAAGTAGGAAACATAACATAATTGATGAATTAGTATTTGTGATTAGAATTGAATTAATCGAACAAATATTAGAAATGAACATGTCTAGATATCGCTGTTCTCTCAGTAGCAACAAAAAAATTGCGCTCGTCTGTGTTCTGAGAGCAAATCTTACCGTTCGATTACCTAATTAGAATTTAGATTTACTCAGCGCAAGCCGCCGGGCTGTAGGTTTTTAAGCCGTAGCAAATACAGGAATTAAAATACTCATAAGCTTGTCTATCAAATTAACCGCAATTACGCGAAAGACAACAAGTGACATTTTATTATCTTTATTCGGTCAAAGGTAATCCACTTTCACACGTCGATCCGAGCGAGCTAGCAACGTAACCCGGCCTTGTATTGCTTCAGAATTCCCATCCCATGCCTTATAAATTACAACGATTGTATACTCACTTATTTGAAAACCACTATTGAATTGAAACTTCTCTATCGAAGTACGAAATATTTTGTATGGTTAAAATTGGAGTCAGGTCGAAGATGGAGTCGGCGTCGGGGGTCAAAAGTAAAAATAAAAAACAGCACTAAATTAATAAGAAGAAATAACAATAATGTCGTAATAACGTTTCACTTCGTACGTTTTCAATTAAATAAGTAGACTTAGACAATCGTTGTAATTTACAATAACTAATAACTTATTGTGGAGTTTGCCATCTTGCTTTAAACTTCTCGCATTCCAAGTTCCGATTTTAAATGTTTTCCGCCCGGGGATTCTTCGCACCCCTGTCTCATTGAAGGAACGCCGGGAACTCGAGCCGTGGCTTTAATAGACTTTTCCATGAAACTAACTAGGTACTTGGGAAAAAATAGTGCATTGGTTTCCCGTTGCCTTCTGCACCAGACCTTTAGAGGGGATTTTGTCCTCAAGGCTACTGAAGCCTCTTCTCATCAGTGTCCTCGTCAGGGGTTGTGGTTATACCGCTATTGCACAGGCGTCACCTCTGCCGAACAACTGTTTCGCCTGGCCATGGACAGAGAGAGGTTCAAGCTTAGAATAATAACATAATTATAGAAACGAAGTCCGTGCGGCTACTTTGACAACTTTAAATGTGAGTAGTAAATGTCACCAAACGCCGGCCAACTCCGTAGTGTTCATTAACAATACGCGACAAACGCATCTCGCGGAAAAAAAATAATTATGTCGATTTGTGCGGTTAAATTTTGTCACAACACATTTGAAAAACAAAAGAAGTGTAATAACATCACTTTTCACAGGTAATCTTTCAATATTTCATAATATCTTGTATATAATTAGGTTGAAATAAAAACGTTTTGTTTCAATACTCAGTGTTGCCCAATTGTGAAAATAAATTTTCCCATTTTAAGGGACGAGTGATAAGGCTTAGTCGTGGAGAAGTATATTGGAAGCCAACCAAAAATACACGAATATGTTCAAAACATTTTAATAATGAAGATAAGTACATTACACAGGGTGGATCGTGTAGATTGCGTGAAAATGCTGTCCCTGTTAAGGTATAATTATTGAAGTTGTTATTCATTATTATTTTAATTATTATTATTAGTTATTATTATTATATCATGCCTATTGTCAATGTCATTTTCATCTTAATTTTATTGTTGTTTTCACAGATACAATAGTTCACAGATATAATATAGTCCATAGAGTAGTAAATCAACAAAGTCCATTGTTTTATGTTTTTCCACAGAGTATATTTAATATTGGAACAAACTTTTTTACTCAATGCTGTTATTAAAATATACTAAGTTCCTGTGTTCATGCTTATGTTCATATACGTAAAAGATATGTAAAAAAATAAATAGTAAAAAAAATTGGTGTTAATATTGTCTTGTATTCGTTTCATATTTAAATAAACATTCTCGTAATCTAACAATTTTACATAACCATACCCATACTTTATCACACATAGCTATTTAGGCAGGTATTATTGCTAAAAACAAATTCTTATCAGCGGCCGAATCATTCCCCACTGTCGGGAAACTGCACTTCCCCTGGCAACCATTAAACAAGTATAAAAAAAAAGAAAAAAGAAAATTTGTGCTTCACTTTTTAAAGAGCGCTTGTATGAAGACTGTCATTCTATATGTCATTATTCTAAGGGTTCAAGCTTAGAATAATTACTATAGAAACCAAGTCCGCGCGGCCATTTCGAAGCACCTTAATTGGAGTCAGAAATGACTCCAAACACCGGGCAGCTCCGTAGTGTTCAATGTCAACGCACGCCAAACGTGTCTCGCGAAAAAAAAATTATGACGATTTGTCCAGTTAAATTGTGTCACAAATTTCTGAAAAGCTATTTATGTTATGTGTATGTTAAAAGCTATTGTCGCGTAAATTAAAAATAAAATAAAATAAAAGAAAAAGAAAATTTGAAAATAGAATTTATAAAATGTTTTCGACGATAAATTAAAAAATTACTTTTGAATTCGGAATGATTTAAATTGGTGGTATATAAGGCGATTCCGGCCAAGGCAGAGTCAGTCGAGTCTTGGTAGCGAGTCGGGAAGCGCGCCAGTGGGAAGAAGAAATAGGAATAGTGAAGTGCCGTTTCACAGTACAGTGTCGCGAGTGTGAAGTGAAGTGTGCAGGGAAGTAAAGTAAAGTGTACAGTAAAGTGTATAGTACCGTGTCGTGTGTTACCCTTTTACAGTAAAGAAATACAACATCATCTATTGAAGCCGGCCTTATTTCTTCCCATCCCCTACCCACGGCTGTGACAACTGGTGTCAGAAGTGGATGGGAAGATGCCGATCGTGCCAAGGAACGAGAGAGGGGTAACCACCAGAGCGGGAGCTGCAGCGGCAGAAGAACAGTCGCAAGAGGGGCCTAGCACCGGAGACGGCGCCATGGCGACTCCGGCCGTTTCACCGCCTGCGTCAATGGACACCGGTGTCAGGTGGATGCGGCGGTTTCGACGTCGGAACAGCCGGAGGAAAACTAGAGAAGGCCAGAGCAGTGGGGTGCGCGCTGGCCGCTAGCAGTAAAGCCCCAGAGATCGTTGTAAAACAGACGAATGATGGAAACACTCTTGTGATAGACGGAACAATCAACGGACGACCTTGCCAATTAACGTTGGACACGGGTGCCTCGCGTACAGTTATCAGTAACCTCAGATTTAAGGACATCGGAGGGCGGTACATTCGAACGAAAGGAAGCCTCACGTTAACGACTGCAACCGGTCAGCGTATCTCAACCCAAGGTGAAAAAGTTGTGGCTATCAAGATTGGTGACACACTTTATTGGCAAAAAGTCATTATAGCGAACATATCTGATGACTGCATTATTGGTTTGGACTTTTTACAAAATCATCAGTGCAACATCGACTTGAAACAAGGCGTTCTAAAACATGGAAATGATGAAATTCCAATGAAGGGGGGCAATTTCGGAAAAGTGCTATGTTTGAAGGACACCATCCTAAAACCAAGATCTCAGACATTAGTTCCTGTTAGACTACCGCAGAACGATGGAGGAATACAGCGAAGATGTGCCATCATAGAGAGAGGAGTCGTGGGCTCACCATGGATACCGGCCAGGACTTTAGTGGGAAGCGGCTGTGTTACGATGGTACCTGTATTCAATCCTGATGACGATGAACAAACAGTCGAAAAGGGAACGGTTGTCGGAACCTGTGATGAGGTGGCCTGGCTAAGGAAGTGCGAAGAAGGACAACAGCGAAGAGTTCCGAGTCAAGAAGGAAATGTGGCAAAGCTTTTGGAAGAATGTAAAAATAATCTTACTAAGCTGCAATTAATAAAAGCAAGAAATTTTCTATTCCGTTATACCGATCTTTTCTCGAAAAACGACCAAGACATTGGCAGAACTGATTTGGTGAAACACAAAATTGATACGGGTAATATAGCACCCATACGACAGAGACCACGACCTGTTCCGTTTGCTCGTGAACAAGAAGTTGAAGACATGATTCTGGAGATGAGGAAGAACGGCGTTATAGAACCTTCGTCAAGTCCATGGTGTTCACCGATTGTATTAGTGAAGAAGAAAGATGGATCGACCAGATTTTGTGTGGACTATCGGCGAGTGAATGATGTAACGAAAAAGGACAGTTATCCATTGCCCAGAATCAATGACACCCTGGATTCACTTTGTGGAATGACGTGGTTTTCCACCCTTGATCTGAAAAGTGGATATTGGCAATTTGAAATGGACTCCAAAGACAAGGAAAAAACTGCGTTTTCGACTGGAAAAGGCTTATGGCAGTTCAAAACCATGCCATTTGGATTATGCAACGCGCCTGCTACATTTGAGAGATTGATGGAACATGTGCTGGCAGGTTTGCTGGGAGAAACCTGCTTAGTCTATTTAGACGATATCATCATAATGGGGCGTGATTTTGATGATCATCTCAAGAAACTTGAAAGTGTGTTCACAAAGCTACGGGGCGCAAATTTGAAGCTGAGTCCGAAAAAGTGTTCATTCTTTCAACGTCAAGTGGATTACTTGGGACATGTTATATCGGAGCGAGGTGTTGCAACTGACCCATCCAAGATAAACGCTGTTAAAGATTGGCCGACGCCGACGGATAAGTCGCAAGTGAGAGCCTTCCTGGGTATGTGCTCATACTACCGACGCTTTGTCAAAGGTTTTTCTGACATAGCTAAGCCATTACATCGCCTAACAGAAGAGAAACGAGCATTTTCTTGGGACGAAGACTGCAATCAAGCTTTCCAGAATCTCAAAATGTGTCTATGTGAATCACCTATTCTCGGATATCCTGACACAGAGGGAAGATTTATCGTGGACACTGATGCAAGTAACACTGGAATTGGAGGTGTTCTTTCTCAACAGAGAGGAGATCAGGAAGTTGTGATTGCCTACTTCAGCAAATCTTTATCAAGGCCGGAAAGGAATTACTGCGTAACTCGCAGGGAATTGTTGGCTGTCGTAAAGACCTTGCAACATTTTAAGAAATATTTGCTTGGTCGTAAATTCTTAGTAAGAACGGATCACGCCGCATTAAAATGGTTGCTGGAATTCAGGAATCCCGAAGGACAAGTGGCCAGATGGTTGGAGCAACTGCAGGAGTATGAGTTTGAAATTGAACATCGTGGTGGAAGAACTCATGGCAACGCAGACGCCCTGTCCAGAAGACCATGCTCTGAAGACTGCAGGCATTGTAATCGGCAAGAGGAGAAAGAGGAAATAAAAATTCAACTTATGCGAACGGATTCTATCGATTCAAATTGGAGCAATGACACCATGAGAAGAGCCCAAAAGGATGATAAGGATCTTCAACCGCTCCTAGATTGGCTGGAAAGTGGAACCCCTAAGCCGAAATGGTCAGAAGTGGCCAAGTACAGTACGGCCACGAAGAGTCTCTGGGCACAGTGGGAAAGCCTGGTACTCCACAATGGATTGCTCTGCCGCAAGTGGGAGACTCCTAAAGGCAAAGATTGTCATCTTCAATTGGTTGTTCCAAGAGCAAAAGTGAACGAGGTGTTGAAGACTTACCATGATGGTTCTTCAGGAGGACACCTGGGAGTAAGAAGAACTCTCACTAAAATCAAGGAACGCTTCTACTGGTTGCACTGCCGTGACGATGTGGAAGACTGGTGTCGGCGATGTCAGAGTTGTGCAGCCGTTAAGGGACCGCAGACTAGAAGCAGGGGTGCAATGAAGCTGTATAATGTTGGGGTTCCTTGGGAAAGAGTGGCTCTTGATATAGCTGGACCGTTTCCAGTCACGAATGCTGGAAATAGATACATTTTGGTAGTGATGGACTATTTCACGAAATGGCCAGAAGCGTTTGCACTACCCAACCAGGAGGCTATCACCGTGGCAACGAAGCTTGTTACTGAGGTGTTCTGCAGATTTGGCGTACCACTAGAGATGCATAGTGATCAAGGACGGAACTTTGAGTCGCAAGTATTTCAAGAAGTTTGTAAAGTGATGGGAATACATAAAACTCGGACGACGCCTTATCACCCCCAATCTGATGGAATGGTTGAGAGATTTAATCAAACGTTGGAACGGCATCTGGCAAAAGTGGTGGATAATCATCAGAAGAACTGGGACGAGTATATTCCACTGTTTCTCATGTCCTATAGGACTGCGGTTCATGAGACCACAACAGTCACTCCGGCATATGCTAATTTTGGAAGAGAACTGCGGCTGTCAGCCAATTTGCTCTCGAGTGCTCCACCGGATACACCAAAAGAAATAACTGACTACGCAAGCGATCTACGCAACAAGATGGTTGACGTGTATGAGCAAATCAGAGAAGCAGGATATAAGGCCAGCGAACGAATGAAAACCCGCTACGACCGACAAGCCAACGGTCCTAGCTTTGAAGAAGGAACCCTGGTCTGGTTACATAACCCCGTTAGACGAAAAGGGAAGTCTCCGAAGCTTCAACCGAGTTGGGAAGGGCCTTATAGAGTTGTGACTAAGATCAATGACGTCACTCTCCGAATTCAGCGTACTCCTCGCAGTCCTCCAAAGATCGTACATGTGGATCGGTTGGCACGATATCACGGAAGCAACGATGATCGGGACGATCATGTCTTGAGAGGGGGCAGTGTCGCGTAAATTAAAAATAAAATAAAATAAAAGAAAAAGAAAATTTGAAAATAGAATTTATAAAATGTTTTCGACGATAAATTAAAAAATTACTTTTGAATTCGGAATGATTTAAATTGGTGGTATATAAGGCGATTCCGGCCAAGGCAGAGTCAGTCGAGTCTTGGTAGCGAGTCGGGAAGCGCGCCAGTGGGAAGAAGAAATAGGAATAGTGAAGTGCCGTTTCACAGTACAGTGTCGCGAGTGTGAAGCGAAGTGTGCAGGGAAGTAAAGTAAAGTGTACAGTAAAGTGTATAGTACCGTGTCGTGTGTTACCCTTTTACAGTAAAGAAATACAACATCATCTATTGAAGCCGGCCTTATTTCTTTCCATCCCCTACCCACGGCTGTGACACTATGTATATTTATACTAAAAATATATTTATCCGCAGCCGAAGTTCGAGAAAGTTTCGGTTTAGTGCTTCACTTTAGACAGAGCGCTTGTATGAAGACTGTCTTTCTATAGTGTAATTATTCTAAGGATTCAAGGAACTAACGGCCAGCTTCAGTAGTGAAGAGGCACAATAAGAAAAAGAAAGACAATAACTTTTTGAATGTTCATACTTTCCTAGCAAACTAGCAGATTATCTACCTTTTTATGTTTTCTAATAGCCGGCAATCGAGCAGACGAGGCACCTGAAGGTGAGTAGTCGACGTCACGGCGCTGCGACGTCCATGGTCTCCATGGACATCCGTAACATCAAAAGCTTTTTTCATGTTGCTCCTACAGTTCTTGAAATCGCTTATCCGTAAGCTTGTTACTCATCTATTACAGGCACTATTATAAGTTTCATGCCTATTACTATATTTAATTAACTTATTTTTTTGTTATCCACAGCGGTTCCGGATATCTGTATATCTGAAGCCTTAACACGTTCGCTGCGGAGCACGTACACGTCGTGTTTTATCCATAGAAAATTACGATCGCCGGCGCCGCGCCGCAGCGAATGTTTTGTACACACTCGTTTATGTATCAAAATGCCTAGGTATCTATATTCTTTCCGCCTTATGCAGCAGCGTGCTTTTTCTGATCGTCGGCTTATAGACCCACAGGCAATAATTTAAAAAAATATACTGACCTCTATATCGGTAGCAAACGCTACCTCCATTAAAATTTCCCAAACAATATCTAATGTTTTATTTTTAAGATATCGGCCGCACTATTTTTATCTGTGCTCTCAAGAATATTACTTACCTACTACCTATTCTATTTCTATGGTCGTAATCTCGGTGTTGTTGGCAGTTGGCATACCTGTATTGCCAAATGCCAAATGACATCATAGTTGCCATACTATCTGTCATATGATTTTCGATTGGTTGGATAGCCCGTCAATCCGCCGTCATTCCTCAATTCCATTTCATCAAAATCATCGAATAGTGTAGTGCGACGAAGATTGTCATAGAATTATAAAAATGAATCGCATCCTATTGTCGTGACGTACAACATCGCAATAAGTGTATTACGATCATAATTTTTACAAACATTCCTAAATTATTGTGCCCTTCTACAAAAGTAGTCTTAATGCATAGGTGACACAAATCGGATTTATCATTGAAAATAAAACGCAGGCCTTCAGAGCTGTGATGGAATCTTACTACAACCCTGCAGCGAGACGGAAAACATCAGCGGAGGAGGGCTACAAATGATCTAGGTAACGTGTACCTTAATATTAAACGGAGGAAGCCGAACGGGGCTGACAGAGGAATTTTACGTGCGCATGTCATTGACATGAGCACAAACAAACAGAGGCGCGGAGCTAGCGGTTCCAGTTGTTCTGCGTCCGGAGTGCCCGCGCTCGTGAACGTGCCCACCGCAATGTCCGCCGACCTCGCCTCGCTGTTCGAATGCCCGGTGTGCTTCGACTATGTGCTGCCGCCGATCCTGCAGTGCCAGAGCGGGCACCTCGTGTGCTCCAGCTGCCGGCCCAAGCTGAACTGCTGCCCGACATGCCGCGGCCCGCTCGGCAACATCCGCAACCTGGCCATGGAGAAGGTCGCCAGTAACGTCATGTTCCCCTGTAAGCACTCCAACACGGGCTGCACTGTCACGCTGGTTCACACCGAGAAGGCCGAGCACGAGGAAGCTTGCGAGTTTAGACCCTACTCTTGCCCCTGTCCGGGCGCCTCTTGCAAGTGGCAAGGTGGTCTCGACCAGGTTATGCCACACCTGATGATGTCCCACAAGAGCATTACTACCCTACAAGGCGAGGACATAGTCTTTCTGGCGACTGATATAAATCTGCCCGGTGCAGTGGACTGGGTTATGATGCAGTCCTGCTTCAATCACCACTTTATGTTAGTACTAGAGAAGCAAGAAAAGTTTGATGGACATCAACAATTCTTTGCGATCGTACAACTCATAGGATCAAGAAAAGAAGCCGAGAATTTTGCATACAGATTGGAACTGAATGGCCACCGTAGAAGACTGACTTGGGAAGCCATGCCTCGATCTATTCATGAAGGTGTGTCCTCGGCTATAATGAATTCTGATTGCCTTGTTTTTGATACTTCCTTAGCCCAGTTGTTTGCAGATAATGGAAACCTCGGGATCAATGTCACAATTTCAATTGTATGAAATTCAAGTGAACATTCATGTGACATTTGCTGATTACCGGATGATGACCTGTTTTGTATGTATTACCTGATCAATCAACATCAATGTAAGCCAAAAATAATGTTTTTTTTTTTCATTATTATTATTATGAAATGTAAATGTGTGTTCATCTCTTTAGTGTAAGTTGGGAGAAGAAATTTTTTCAGTGTGTGGCATCATGGATGTAACTTTTAGACAATTCAACAAATGGTCTCATTTTTCTCCCATTATATTGTAGTAAGTGATATATTTAATTTCCCAAAAGAACAAATAATTTTCACTAAATTTTGATAATTTGTATATATGCTTAAAGTAATTTTTGTTAAGGGTTTGAGCAATTCGTATTATTGCTTTATACATTGTATTTAGTGTGACTGTCAGGACTGAGACCGTATGGTTCCAAAGTTCCTGACAATTAGAAGTTTATTATGAGATGTGCATAGTCCTAGTAACATTTAATATTTAATACAATTTGAGTAGTTCTATGGAAGAAATACACAGACACAACTGTTATTTTTGCTATAAAATGACTTTAAATTTTGTGCATAATTAATAATAAACAGTATGGTGACATTTACAAAGATATTTCCCATCTCGATCCTAAGAGCAATTCACATTTGACTATTAAAAGAGAGCTATTAACCTGTTTGCTGCTTATATTAAAAACAGAAGCTCCGTTTCTAATGATTCTATGTAGTACTGTAAAACATTTGATAAATTAAATGCCACGAGGGCACATCTCAAGCATAATAACTTGAGTGGAGAATACCACTTACTATTAGTAAGCAATATTAGGATGCAGTGAGTAGCTCATAGTGTATTCTTAGGACTGATGTTTATTGAATAGAAAGTTAAGTGAATTGCAAGAATATTGCTGTGACAGCAGGCTGAACACCACCACATTGTGCTTTAACTAGAAGTGGCCAGAATCAATTAAAACAATTGGTCTTTACTTTTGACTTGGTTTTGTCATTTTAAATTATTTATAATTTTAAAATAATAGTATTATCAGTCTTTTTTTTCAATGAAATATGTAATTATTGTGGTCTTTTCTGTATATAATTGAAACTGATTATAACATATAATTGTGCAAAGACAATAGAAGCAAATGATTATTGGTTATCATATATGTATAGTGACATTATGATTGCACAGGGCACTGGAATGTTTGCTCTGTGGAGTATCTTAATCTAAATGTGCGCCGACTGTATTTATAATCTTACCATTAGATATCACACAAGACTAACAACACCGCCACACTTTTGTGAAAAAATTATTGTTCGTGATCCCTCCGTCACAAATAAAATCTTTTGGTTCCACCTGTACCTTCAACTAGCGACAGCTGGTATACTTATAGGATTGGGTTAAATACTATGGTCAATCCTCTTTGCGACATTCTTACCATTTTTAATTTATTGTTATCACACTTATTTTTTTATCAGTTGTAATTGTTAATTAGATTTAATTCATTTCATATTATTTCTATCCAATTCACGCTTGTTCATATGAGTAAGCTTTGAAGTAGAAGCGTCACATTGAAAAAAACCAACTGTGGCGAAATTTTTGTACTTCGAATAATTATATAGCTCGAATATATATTTAAATACTTTTCTATATCTTTAGGTAATGAATTTATGGTTATGCTGGTAAAATAAATTTTTCTAATAACTTATGTGGTTTCAGTGAAATGAGAGAACAAAAATGGACTCTTGACTTCTTTATTACTGGTGATACCTGTTAGGATTGTAATGTGCATTATATTTTTGACAGACATCTTAAATAATAAATTATTATAACTAAAACGTGCGTAATTAATATGTCACCCTATATTAAAACAATAATCATTGGGCTTTGGTTTATTCAACAACACACAATATAATTTAGACATCAACCCATCGTAAACATAAACATTGACATAAATTCCATCAATCAGATTCTACCTCCATAATCTCGAATTAACAGATAATTAAAATTAGAACTTATTAACTAAACATTTAAATAAATATGTACCGACCAAATATGATAGCTCCTTTCTCGTTTTTGACCAACAACTCCATAGCACCGGGTGAATATTTAGTCTACTGGAACACCGGAGCGGCTCAGCTCGCCGAGCCGCCGGTCTGCGGCTGCAGCGGCGACGGCAGCAGGCAGTCGGCCGGCGGCGACCCGCCCTCGTCCAGGATTGAGCGCGCCTGCCCGTGCACCGGACTGAACGGATCCCGGGGCTCGCCCTCTGGCAGCGGACTGAAGGGGTCCGGGCGGTGGACCACCTCGTACGCCTCCTGGCCGCCGGCAGACTCCAGGCTAAACTCGTCGAACTTGTCCAGCAGCGCGCTGTAGGCCCGCGACGGCTGCGGCGCGAACGGATCGAACTGCCTCGCCCCGTCCGGGCTCAACGGGTGCCTTTGCTCCTTGGGAGGATCCTCCGCTAGGCTGTTATCGCCGCTGAAGTCCGACAGGTCGATGTCGTAGTTGATGGTGCTCAGGCCCGGGGCCACGGGGTCGGCGAACTCCTCCGGGGTGAGCAGCTCGTCCATGGAGCGGTCGAAGGGCGCGAAGCCCAGCGGGGAGGGCGTGAGCAGCTCCAGCGAGCTGGTTTCCTTCAATCCCCAGGGCTGGTCCAGCAGCGGCGACTTGGAAGGCGACGGCTTAGGACTATCGAAGTGATATCCGTCCTTTAGCGGCTCCGGGTCCCTGGGCTCGAACGTGTGAACTGTAGGATCCTCGGATTTTATCTCGGCGATGGTTGGGATCTATCGAAAAATAATATTCTTTCAATATACTAATTAATGCACATGGTTTTTTAATTCACTATTGTTTAGGAATGGTGCCTAACTTCGAAGTGAAAAAACGGTGAAGAAACTGCTCAGGGCATGTTTTAAGTTAATACACGCCAGTTACAATACACGATTTCTAACCAGGCATTATGAAAAGGATGTCATTTACATAATTATGCTTGTTCTTTAATATGATCAGTGCTTTTGCGGATCTAATTGAGTAAAGTTGATGGCGAGAAATAGACATAGGTGCAGTAGAAATATGTGTACAAGTTTCGCAACGCACATTCTAATTTCCCATATTCTTATTTCTATTATCCCATAATTAACCCCAGGGTTCCGAAGGTGACATATACAAGTTTCACCAATGCGGGAAGATAGGCACTGATTAAGTAATTATCATGCCTAAAATTATTGATTGTTTGTTGTGTGACGATGAAGATTTAGCCTAAGGGCCATTACCTCCCGAGTGGGGTCCTGCGGCTCGGACAGCTGCGGCACCTCCTGCAGGGGGTTGTGCGGGGGCGCGGGTGGCGGGGGACTGCCGAGGTCGACGAGCGCGGCGGGCGCGGGGGCGGGGGCGCGGCCGGGCGGCGGCGCCAGGCGCGGCAGCTCGCGCCGCGGCAGCAGCTGCAGCGGGGTCTTCGCCAACACGTCTTCCACCTTCTTGCTGATCTCTTGCTGACAAATACAATTCAAACCGGTTATTGCAGTGAGACTTCTATATAGACGGGGGATGTTAGGATTCTTCTGTCACGAAAAAGCGTTATGGCCGCAAATACAATTGCAAACTCAAACGGACTCAACTACTGAACGGATTTTCATGCGGTTTTCACCAATAGACATAAGATAGGTAATGAATTTATACATTAGTGTGTGTAAATTGGTTGAAATATGAAGATAACTGATAAGAAAGTCGGAATCGGTATAAAACAAAGTCGCGGTGTCTGTTATGTATGTTTAGATCTCTAAAACTACGCAACAGATTTTGATGCGGTTTTAAATTGTAGCACCGTGGGCAGGCGCGGTCGTGTTACCTCGAAGGAGTGCGCGTTCTCGGCGAGCCGCTCGGCGCTCCCCCGCAGGCGCGCCACGTCCGCCGCCAGCCGCTCGGCCAGCGCGCGCTGCTCGTCCGCCTCGCGCGCCGCGCCGCACAGCGACAGCGCCGCCGCCTGCCGACACGCACACATCCATATCATCGACCATATAACCAGACGAGCGTTCCCCCGCGGCTAGGCTCGCCAACCAAAAAAACAGTTTTTCCCCTGTTTTATCCCCTTACGGCGCGGTCACATAGAACGTCCGTTTTACAGGTCCGTTTAAACGGATATGTTATTAGCGTATGTAGTTGTATGAGCGATTTCACACAGAATACGCGCCGGTCGTACATAGTGGTTAGACAGACACCTTCCACGTCACCCAGGGTAAGATGTATCAACACGCGGACGTACCCAGGCGCTGCCCCCGATGGAGGCCGGCATGGCCATGTAGCAGTCGAACTCCTTCTGGTCCATGCTGAGCGACTCCGCCGACAGGTTCTCGATGAACGACACCGCGCAGCACTGCAACACACACACCGTTATCACGGTAATAGTATCACACAGTATTCCATCTTCATGCAAACGGTCGGAACGCGAATTGTAGTACACACTAGGTGCACAACAGCCGCAGAGACGCCATAGGGACGAACGAACGTGTGGGTTTGTAATCAGGAAGCGTGCGATTTACCTACCTACTTACATTCACTACAACTAGAAAAGAGTCAGTCCTAGCGCGCGCGGCTGTAGGCGTTTATTTCAAGGACAGGGCCGAGTCACAATACTGTATGACACTATTACCGTGCCATTACATTGTTCCACTGCTGGGCACGGGTCTCCTCTCACAATGTGAGGGTATATGCCATAGTCCACTACGCTGGCCAACGTTTTCTTCACATACTCAATATCTAAGAAATCACTGGCTTTTTCGTGCTATTTTTAACTTTCCGTTTGCAAAGATGATTTTGAATCGTATTTATGAATATGACACTACGTGAAACCTCGAGGGGGGTTGGGGGGGGGGCTCTTGGCACCACTACAGGTGGGTGTGGGGGGGAGTAAAAAAAGCAGTTAGTTACCAGGTTGGTGAAGTAGTAACCGCCCTCGCCGGTCATCAGCCGCTGCGCGTTGCAGAAGCGCGTCACGAAGTTGATGTTGCTCACCAGCCGCGGCGGGTTCGCCTTCAGCACCTGCGCAACACCGCGCGGTTAACATGATTGTCATCTCATACATTATTGGTTCAGGTGCTACATGAGCTTCCTTCTGAGCTATCCCCGGGGCGCTACGACATAGGGTTCTTTAAAAGAGGTGGTAAAAGAAATCTCCTGAAATTAAAAAATGTAGCTCCACTTTTTCTTTCCCCCTTCTCTCTTCTTTTTAGCCATCGCATCGTTGATGCCTTTCGTGTTACTAAAATTGCCAATTAAAATCGGTTGGCTAGTCTGCTCCATTGTCAACTATGCACATAAATAGTATGGCAACTGTCGGTGGTGGTGGTGTGGTCGTGGTGTGGTCGTGGTGTGGTGGCGGTGTTACCGTGAGGATGAGCGCGGGCAGCAGGTCGTCGGCGGAGGCGCCGCCGCACATGGCCAGCACGTGGCGGCACGCGCGCCGCACGCGCGCCAGCTTGCCGCCCGGCGACGGCGCGCTGTCCATGCCCAGCAACTCTGACATAATGATATTATAATTAATTAACTTTATTACTCTTAATACAGTTCAGTAAAAACTAGGTTTGTATTGTATCCTAGTATATGTATATTAAATCTGTTCTTCCGTAACGTAAAACTATGTGTAAAAATAAGTGCACGTGTGAGTTTTCGCCTGTGTGCGTGTTTGCGTACGTGCGTGCGTGCGAGTGTATATTTTTGTATTTTCGTGTTTTTTTACGTATAAATTAATGCTTGCTCACAATCCCATCTGACAGTGTACCGGGTGGAAAGGCGCCCTAACGCGGAAGCCTCGACTCGAAGGCACCCCCGCATTGTAAGGTGTACGTTACCGTTGATCGCGCGGTAGAGCAGCGTGCGGCAGTGCGCGCTGGCGCGGTCCAGACGGCACTCCAGCTGGCGCTCGCCCACCCAGCCCAGCTGCTGGATGCGCTCGGCCATGGCGCGGTCCAGCCGCTCGTCGTCCGTGCCGCACGGCGAGAACACCACCGACGGCAGGCTGCGCGGAGCAGACAAACATTTATATATATTACATATTATTAACCTTAAAAGTGTGCATTACATCGAATAAACACCAATGACCATGTTTCTGGCCTGAGGAAATATGGAAGTATTAAATATTCAAAGAACATTAAACCTATTTGGCATACCTGTATATAATTATATTTTTTACAGTTTTGAATTCAATCCCCGAAAGTATTTTATTTTCCAGCTATACTACAATACATTGTGTGTTGTAATAGCTGATCGCCTAGATGATAGATAGATGAGCGCCTAGATGGCGTTGTTACAAAAAAATTACTATGTTACAGTTAAGTACTCGAGATATTCTCGTTTCTAAGTTTCACTTCTACTGTGTGTGAATGGCACACACAGATTTTTTTAAATAGGTATTATGTATGTAAGTGTGGAAATAAATAAACATGGAACTGACTCGTGCAGGTAGGTCATGGCGTGGCGCTCCACGAAGTCGAGCAGCTTCTCGCGCGTCTCCGCGTCCACGCCCGAGTAGTTCGCCGACGTCTCCAGGTACTTCATGAACCGCTGCAACAATTGCACCGCTCACTTTGGAGACGCAATGATCGAGAGAACATTTATCTTTTTGGTTAAACAATGTTTATTTTTGTTGAATTTCCCATTGTTTACGCGTTGCGTTCCTACCGTGAGTAATCCTTGAAAAGAAACATGTTATGAAAGACACTTTTCGAAAGTCCAAACTGCTGCAAACCACCATCGCTTCAACAAATCCTTATTGCAAATGGTCTCGGAAAAGAAACAGCCAGAGACTTCCAAGAATTTTTTTTTCTTACTCACAGATACAAAATAGCATTTACTACTTACTACATATGACAATTTTTTTACTATACATCAAACTCATACTATACATCAAGCAGTTTGAAATGAGTTTTTAATTAAAAATATGGCATTTATTACACAGCGCGAATGACCGAGCCAACAATTTAAATAAGCCTGAAAATGCTTGTCCAAGAAGAGCAAATTTCCAAGGAGTCACCCACGACCCGAGAGAAAATATTTATTTGTCACAACAGCACCGGCCTGGCATCGACCTTGGACTACTCACCTGATACTGCCTCTGCACCCGCTCGGAGAGCTCGTCGACGGTGAGCAGGTGGCAGTGGGTGATGACGTCGGTGATGAAGTTGTGCACGAAGAAGCGCGCGTCGCGGTCGGCGCCGGCCGCCAGCCGCGGGAAGCGCGCGCGGAAGTCCGCCTTCATGCCCTCCAGCACCTGCGCCGGCACCTTGAACTGCGCCGGCCGCCGCTCCGCCGACTGCTCCTGCTCTTCTGAACATCACACACCCGTACCATATTTATTTATTTATTTATTTATTAGGGTCGCCAACGGATAGTACACTCTTCTATTACTTATAATTATATATAATTATAGCATTTGTGTTAGTATTAGTGCCTTCCCAATTATAGGCAACCACAGCTTATGTTAGTATAACACCGTTGTACAATTGTAATTGTAGTTGAGATGACACTGACTTTCACACTTATACCTGACTGGATAAATATGAAAAATATAGCTATGTGACTATATTTTTCATATTTAATTATAATTGAAAAATTCCACCAGATAATAGTAAGGAAAGTAATATGATCACTTCATTGTAGTAAAAATATCCCTTTAACAGTCCTTCATTATTTACAATAACAAATTTGATATTAATTCCCTTTACCTGCATTGTTGCTCTTCTTAAACACAGTAAACTTGAGCAGGTTCGCCTTCTTGAGGGTCTCGCTCTGCCGCAGCCGCTTCTCCTCGAACTTGGAGAACGACGAGTGGGAGGTCAGCTTCAGCCCGCGGTCGGGCTTCTTCTGCTCCGGCTTGGGCAGCGTCCCCGACGAGGCCTTCTCTGCCTTCTCTGATACCATCCCAAAATATTGAAATTTTATATATAATTCATTTATAATTTTATAATACAAATAAATACATAATATGTCTAAGTAATTTATTTACGTATACAAGCAGATGTATTTTCTACATTCTTGGACAGATGTGCTTCAGTTCAGATTTGTATGAGTAGATGTAGCTAAAACATTAATACAGCTTCTCAGTATCAAAACAGTGAAAAAAAACTTGTTTTAATAGCCTTATTTATGCTTTTGATATTCCTCATTATTATTAATTGAGGTTAAATATTGTTTCCGTTCAAACTCATTAATGAACATTATTTTCACAACTTATAAATATACTGATATAAAAATAATTATTACAAAATACACAATCTATCATTACTATACTGCATTAACCTTGGCAACTTAAACAGTTACATTATCAAATGTTATGTCAAAAATTTTTATCAACATGTATGGTGATAATACTTAGGTTTGACCAAGGTGAAGTTCATTAATCTTGATATTATTTTCTATAAAATAGATGAAAAACACGTTTTCAAGTCAACTGCGTTGGATATATAATAGTGACTCATCCTGGTGGTGACCTCAACGCCTGGTTAAAAGTATAAAAAACAATATTTTTGCCCTTTAAACAAATTTTAGTGTAGTTTTTTGCATTGAATAGTACATTAATGTAGATAGCACAGTTAGCTAATTATTCTGCTAACAATTTTATTATGCATGCAAATTAGAAAATAAATGTATAAAAAATAATGAAATCAATCAAATTTTTTAAATACTACTGAATACTACATATCTATGTACTTCTCAACTGAATATATGGCAAAGAAGTAAATAATTCAAAGTTTATGTCATAAAAACTGATTTAGATAAACTAACTTGTAAAAAATAGGCACTCATTTCTATCCAAAGGTAAGTCACTTGCCATACCATAGATAACTATGAATATGTAAGTTTACTTACACCAAAAGAAAGACAACCAGTAGTAAAGGACAGGTAGGAGGAAACCAGCATTGTTACATAATAAACCATGAATCAACTGTCTGTATGGCTGTAGAACACCCACTCCATGCATTTTTATTGGGTTTTTTTCCAGTAGCAAAGGTCCTTGATACTTCTGTTCTTGATAGGGCCAGATATGGTTACTATAATTACATTATATATTTCTTTGGCCTTATTAAAGTTATTTGAGGACCTTAAGAATTTACACAAACACTCACTAGTCTATACTTTATGCTTAATTATGAGTAGAGATTATGCTTTTTGTCTGCTTATTGGTGGACTATGAGGGTCTTACTATTACCAAATCACAAAATAATATTATGCATATTGCCCAAAAAGGGGAATAAAAACATAATTTATAGTAACAGCCAATTAAAAAGCAGGTGGACCAGGCAGTAATAAGTGATCACTATTGGCCATACAGAAACAACATCAAAAAATCACTAGTCAATAACAAAAAGATAGTTGGGATATTACTGCATACCCTGAATGCAATTTGTTTGAGGATAAAAGGCCAACAACATTGTCTGTTTACTTGAAGTTTTGTATGTGAGAATCACAACTGTGGTGTCTATAATTAATGGAACTCATTGTAAACAATTTAATAATACCAAAATAAATAATAAATAAAAATTTTGTCTAATATTATAATTTGAAGACTAAAAGTGGCAGTGTACTATTCAAATATGAATTAATTTTATGTGCATAATAGGGCTTAAGTTATCTTTTGGTGTTTCATTATATTATATACATAGCTTAAGGTATAATTAATATCAGTGTAATAGAAAATATAAATTTCCTATGGACATTACCAACTTGTACAGTTTGAAAAGTACAGTGTATCTTGGTATGTCCATAGGAAATAATACAAAGAAAGTTACCAGCTCGTCTCTGTCGATGCAACTGCTCCCGGTGGCACTTGGAGCAGTAGCCCTGCCACTGTGGGTTCCCGAAGTAATCACACCCATTCTTGCATTTCAGGTCGCTCTGGTCAATCCTCAGTGAAGGCATCTTGGATGCAACCATGTACTTATAAGAACGTTGCAGATTTGGACCGTACCACATAATTATAGTTTTAAATATATTATAATATTGAATTTACAAGTGCACTATCAATGATGAAGTTAATCTTATTTTATTTTAGTTACCAACTTCGAACATTGATTTAATAAAGTATTAAAAAAATATTTTACTAGTACTTCTTTATGTGCAATTCCAAAAATCAATACTAAAAAACCTGACCCTAAGACTCCGCAGATCCATCAGCCCATAATTGGATACTGATGGAAAATGTAACGAATCTCACAATCCAAGCTTATTGTAGTATAAAGTAACGGCCGTTGAACGGCCAGCGTTATATAGGCTGCGCTTATCTACGTCGTTCTTGAAAATATCGTAGATAAGTTGACTAAAACATATTATACATGTCGATAAACACATATTTTAAAACAATAGTTTTAACAGTACTCACCTTGCAGCACCTTGTTTATATGAACAGAAATGTTATATTGCGGGATTTGATTGGATAAAGAATCAATAAACTACAATATTAAGTTAAATTTACAAAACAATACAATCACTTTAAAATATCAATCATTTCTCATCCTTTATTTTGACAGTTTGACACTTTGTCACTTTCAATTCATTTTCATGACAGCCAACGTCAAGATCAAAACATTGGCATAGGTTGTTTATTCTCGTTCATAAAATTATAATTCTGTAGCTTGATTTTTGTTTTATACAGCCAGATTGGAAAAATAGTAATTATGCCAGATTCCGACCCTTCTCAGTAATTTTATTCTAAAGATTCTAAAGAACAGCTGATGTGTATTTTATTTGTAGATCATTTTGATAAAAAATATATTATTCGTCTCGTTCTGTTGGCTGCAATGCATTTAAGTTTTAAATTATTGATGGAAGAATAGGGGTTTGACTTTGAGTTTGATAAGAATACGACTTTAATTGGGTAAATTGGGTGAAAACACAAAGGGGTAATTTATGGATAATCTTCGAGTAGTCAGCTACTCTAAGCGGATTATGAATACCAATAAGTGTGAAACATTAAAATTGATTTTATTTATTTATTTTTAGTCATAAGCTTAGGATGCGATATCACGTTAAGCATTTTTCGAAAAGTAAGATTAATTCTAGCTCCAGTTAATCTCTTGCGTGTTGGCAAACTATGATACCATATTTCATTAGTCGGTGGGTTCATCAACAGAACACTTCCATGCTCCAAGTTTATGATAACTGAAAGGAAATTTTCTTATTAATATTAAATGCTTTAAAAAACATTTACACAGCATCCAAAAATGACGTATAAAGCCAAGTTACATAAGGACTAAAATAATGTCTTTTTAGACAAAATCTTATTGCCTACTGCATACGTTATCTGACTTATCTGAGTGCATGTGCAAGGATGGATAAGATTTTTTTTAAAGTAAACGAGCATGCAGCACCACCCATCCCATGTGACCGACAGAACAAGACTCAAGTGGGGATTAGGATGGTTAGTCCTGTTAACAGACAGTGTTAGAACATTAGTTGGTTAGTTTGTTAATAAGTACGAGAACAGGGACTGTTAGTGATAAGTAGTTAGTCCTGTTAATTGTTGTTATCAATAGTCCAGTTAGTATTTTTAGAAAGAATCTTGTTCTAATTTGGTCACAGATGAGTTGCTACCCTTGAGGACTGAAATAATCGCTTCTAAAAAGTGTAAACGGGGCCACCCCAAAAATAATTCTACGCAAAAATAATGGTGTCTGATCTGACTAACACCCCTATCCCTAAAACAGTGGATCTAGAAATATGAAAGTTTTTACCGTGTTTCTTTAAATAGTGGGATCATTAGGAAAAGGTTTTTTGGAAGGAAAATTCATCCCCTCAAGAGAGTTTGTATCCTAAAAGCCGCGGGAATTATAGCACAATTTAAATAGTTGCTATTATATAAAATGCTTTGGTAAACTGTGGTGGTAACCATGACGACAACAGCAACAAACATCACACGTCAGTGCATTGCACGTAGTACGTAGTAGGAATAGGAAGATAAGGAAAAGAACAAAGAAATGGATTATATGCAAATATCTGACGGGCAATATACTAAAACGATCTACACAATGGTAAGCAACGTTTTGCAAAGTTAGGTATACTTATAATTATTATATTTATAGTTTATTTAACACGTTTAGCTATGTGGCATGACACCCATCCCTATACCATTCAACAAAAAATGATATGGTATTACTAGGTGACCCGTATTTAAAAATACCAATGTATTTACGTTAGTAGTATAGGTAGCAGCGGAATACGAAATACACGTGGGTAGGTAAATTTCTTCATATTAATGGGATTTCCCTTAATTTAATTTTACCTCAATGTCAACGTGGGAATAGACTACACCAAGGGCAATTTTTACTTCATAATGGCAACTAAGTAAGGTGATTACCCTATAACACAAACCACTAGTGGTCTTTGCCCAATAAATAGCGACAGTACCTAATTGACAATTTTTTAAGTGCTCTGAGATGGTGTTTTTTTAAGATTACGTGACTAGTAGCATGAGATAAATAAAAATATTTTATGTAAATAAAGTGTCGGTAAGTGCAACCAAACCAGAGAGCAAATATTTCGCGATTCTTTGTACGGTAAGACCCCTCTCTAAAAAAATTATCTCTAAATAAATTTAAATAAGAAGGTACTTAAAATTGGGATTGCGTAACAGCGTTGTCTTTCAGTGTAACCTGGATAACGTTGTAATTGTAACAATATTTTCGTTGGAAACAATGAAATTAAGTAGGTATACCACCTCGGACCGAAATGGTTACGTCAGAAGTACTTAAAAATATTTTTTTATTTTTTTCCTTCTTTCTTGGCCTACAATGCATCAGCTGACTTTGGTATTGCTTATGTCCGAGGGCGGCGGTGACCACTTACCATGAGGCGGCTCGTATACTCGTTTGCATAAACATAGGTACTATATCGTAATCGCACCCCTGTCAGGAACAATATGCTTTATAGCTGATCATAATAGATATAGGTATTGCATAAATAAATGATAAACTCGCAATGATGTAACGGCCTAGCCCCTGCCGTAAATCCATCAAATCGATGCCAAACCCATGAGGAAATATTTTTCCGCGTCGAGATACGATTCGCAATAACGATAAACGATAGATATCAACGAACTGCGCGTTCAATAACGAGGAAGCTTAGATTAGATTAACGGCAACTCGATTACAGCGTTGACGATTACAAATCGCCACGTAATGCAAATATGTGGGAATTTGGTATGGATTTATTGGAAAGCTTCGTGCGATAAGTGACTGTTATGAACAAAACATAAATATTCTTGAGCACCACCGTTCTTCTGAGGGTAGGTTAGGCTCATTCCCAGATGTTTCGGATAGCAGTCGTTACGGCACATCATAGGCCTTCGAGTGGCATAAATACCTAAACTTCTAACATTTGATTGGTTTCGCCGTTAGGTAAGGGGTTTAAACTATTCTCTACAAAAACAAATCCTGTTAGGATTTGTAAATAATTCGTAGCACACAAATTGGTTATTTACCATGAGCTAAACAGCAATAACTGTAGGTACATAAGATGCAACAATTTGCACCTAACATTACATAAATGCGCCAAATTGGCACACTTAAAGCGACCTAGATTCCGTGTGAAACTTGTATCCGTGTGTACCTAAACTTATCACAAATATCTCTCAGAGATATCGTTAATAACGCCACTCGATGAATGCATGCCTCTGGTGACGTGCAGTCGTCCCACTTAAATAATTAATCTATTCAGATTATCTGGCGTTAAAGTCAAATGAATATCTAGGTATTAATACTAGGCAAAAATGTAGTACCCCTTTTTACGTAAATTGCTTGGACCGTGGAGTATGAAATTTGGCACACTAATCGTTTATATAGGGAGTTCAGAATGCTAATAGTTTTTAAAAACAATGTATAAACAATACATTAAATCAATAAATATTATATTACACACACTAATGTTAGTCACTCTATGCACACTAACATGCCTTTGACACGACATTTGATATGTGTACCTTTATATTGTCAATGTAGAGTAACCGTTTGATGGAATGAATTACGGTCAAATTTCGAGCACAGAGCGGGTAACTAGTTTAAATAATTTTGTGATGTCGACACCTGTTATATCTTTTACAATCGTATTTTAATATTGCTTTGAGACTTAAAAATATGTTGAGTACCTACCTATCCATTTATGATCTGATCGATGGAGCTCAGTTGCGCGAATAGCGGGGCCCTACGTCAGCAATGAACATCTAGAGATCAAAAAGGTAACAAAGAAGGATGGCCAAATCGTACCCGACGACGAAACGATAGCGTCCCAATATGACATATATTTGAAAAATACCCTTATTTTTTAAGATCTTAAAAAACATAAGAAATATCTCTTTAAGTAGCCACAAAAAAAAGATTTTCAATTATTTTTGTTTGTGTAACTTTTCTTGGACTAACTTGTCTAGTTCAACTGCGTACAACGGAACGTCATCGTAGTGATTAAGTACTCTGTGAACGTCATTTGGCATCGACCCATCGGGCCATCGATCCGACCCAGTGTTGCCAGATACCACATAATTACGGTAGGTCTACCGTAAACGATGTTTAGTGTTTTTAGTACATTTTACCGTATTTTGACCCACACAAAAACTGATTGCAATAGGGAAAACCTCAAATCTCATACAATACACCGTATTTTGTAGAATTCACGGTATTTCTAGTTTTTGCATCTGGAAACACTGATGCGACCCGATTATTAGTTGTCTATTACTAGCATCATTGTGGCTTAAAACGCAGTTTTTGTGTCTAATCTATGTTTTATACTCTTTGGTGGCTTGATGGCATGATGGCTTTACTTCGACTTCTTCACTTCACCTTGTTGTTGAATGTTGACGTTGTTGTGAATTGTGATACGAAATGCGCTATTTGGATTTCCTTCTGTTGTTTTGACCTTGGCATTGTTTTACGGACTGATAACGATACTTGTGACGATTACCTGTGCTTTTGACTTCTGGACACCGATTTTGCTTTTTGGTTTTGGATTCGTGAGAGACCTGATATATCATGCAGACGCCACAACTAGCCCTGCGATTGCTGTGTGTTAATTGTAACATACGCATCGATACACTTCGCCGCCATCTCGTTTTTGAGCTTGATACGAGAGTAATTTCTAAGATCTGCGAGTGGAATTCTTCAATAGTAGTACGTATTTTAAAATACCTACTTATTTTAGTACTCAAACGTAACTAAACCATCACACACAATCATATATCATAATACAACTCTAATTCTTATTTTAGATTACTGAAGAAGATTACATATTATGTGATCCATGTAAACAATTGGCAATGCAGCAGGTCAACGCCGGATTGGCTAATGAACCTGGTGCCTCATCTTCCCGTGGCCACATGCATGTTTGCGTACTTTGTGGAAGTTCTCTGCGAAAGCGTAAACGTGATCTTATTGTGAGAGAGAATCCGTCTCAGTTACAACCAGCGATACATATTGAAGTTGAAAATAGAATTGCCCCACGGCAGGTAATTATGATTTATATATTATGCACTTTTTTCTTTGTATTGTTATCAGTGTTATAGTGAATTCATCACTGCAACCTAATATTATTTTATATCAATGAGCTGTAACATGTTAAGACAAGGCTGTATGTTGTTTCAGGCAACTCCATCAGACCATGTTTGTCATCCCTGTTGGCTGAGACTCAAGAGAGTTGCAATGCTTAATATGCAGCAAAATATTGAGCAGCAGGTCGAACCAGAGCCTGAGCCAGAGCGGGAACCGGAGCCAGAGCCAGAGCTTCAACCCCAAGAACCTACAAGCTCTACAAACACCAACGAGCATTCTGAAGAAGAATCCGATGTGATTACTTTATCACAGTATAGACGAGCAGCTAATACTGCAGCACATTGTGTTTTTTCTGGTTGCTGGAACAGAGATTTACATAGGATTTCTGACCCATTAAGAGCAACAACTCTAAGCAGATACAAATATTACTTGCCTATAAATGCTCATATTTGTTTAGAATGCTTATAATACATTTCTGGATTTCTCAAGTATGGAAAGTGTTGGAAGAATTGATGAACATTTGTTTCATTATTGGCTTGGTATCCCGTGAACATTTGTTGCAACACAATTTAATAATTCCAAATGCTATTTATAATGAAAATAATAAAACGATAATTATATGTGATGAGACTTATATTTATATAAACAAAAGTTCCAATTATATGTTCCAAAAGGACACATATTCCCTTCATAAATATAAAAACTTGTTAAAACCATTTTTGCTGGTGACACCTGATGGCTACATTGTTGACTGCTTTGGCCCATACAAAGCTACCACATCTGATGCAGATATAATGAAGTCTCTTTTCACTGAACTCTCACTGAAAACTCTCCTCTCAGACAATACTTTCAAAATAATGATATTTTTATTCTGGACAGGGGATTTAGAGACTCAATTAGTTTGTTAGAGGCTTGCAGCTACAAAACATATATGCCAGAATTCCTGCTTGAGGGTCAACATCAGCTCACCACCGAGCAAGCTAACAGGAGTTGTTGCGTTACAATATGCCGTTGGGTGGTGGAAGTCGTTAATGGGTACTTCAAACGAGACTTTAAAATATTCAGGCAAATTTTTTTTAATAAAACCATTCCACATATAATGCAAATGTTTACCATAGCTGCAAGCCTTTTAAATAAATTCCGTGTTCGGTTAAAAAATAGAAATGATGCTGAGCAAATCATAAATGTGATTAGGGAACGATTTCCATTAAATAATAATTTATCTCATTTTTAAACGCAATGAATATGAATAGACGCACATCTAATTTTACTAGTATAACAGCTCATTCCAATACTAATATAATATTCCCCCATTTAGAATATAGTGAAGTTATATTATTTGCCCTAGGAACATATCAGATTCGACAGGCTAGGTCCTATTATAGTGAACATGTCAGGTTTCACGGAGGGTATCGCATTGAAATAAGCAGAGAAAACATTAATGTAAATGACTATTGTTTGAGAGGAAGTGGAAATAATTCGCTAATAAGAGGCAAAATTAAATCCAGACACATTTCGAGAAAAGTATATTATGTTTATATATTAATTAATTGAAAATAATGTGTCTGGAAGGGAAGCTATAGTAGAATATTGTTGTAATTGCCTTGTTGGTAGAAGAACTGTTGGGTGCTGTGCACACGTTATGACACTTGTGTGGTACCTTGGGTGGGCCAGGCACCAGCCCACAATATCAGAACCAGCAGCATTCCTCGATGCTGTAGTTGTAAGAGAGGATGATGAATAAAAAGTATTTTTGTCAAGCCTATTTCTTTCATTTTAAGTACTCTTAAATCCTACCTTTACTACCTACCGGTCTACCTACATTTATTCCTGTAAGCTACTACATTACTCGATTTGTCAATGTAAGTCCAACTTGAGCATTGAATACCGAAAGACAGTATGTATCTAGCGACTAACTCTCCTCAGGCAGAATTGATGGTGTCAAACCACAATAAAGCCTTGAAGTCTTTCAAGATAGGCTTCATGTGTGATGTTATGCCATCCTTATTTTCTAAACTACATGTTGTGCAAGTTAAAGCAATATAGAATTTCATTGAATTTATTGAGTCATATAGACAGACACGGGGTTAGTGTTGTTTGACAGATGTTCTATTTTTTTGGTAATTCTCTGAGAAATCGAAACAAATAGAAACAAGATCAATAATTACCCTTCTCGCTTATCGCTAACTACACTTTTAGGCTACGCCACAGTCGGATAAAAGATACTTGTGGATTCTAACCTCAAAATTATTGTTGACTTTCAGACGTTATTATAAAAAATCGTGGCTATTTAGGAATGATTTTCAAACAGGATGGTGTTTAGAACATAAAAACAAACCGATCTAACTATAGCTTATTTTGGGACATCAAAAATAAAAGTCGAGTCCAGCTCCTATAGAAATTTGGCCATTGTTCTTTAATAACGAAAATTAATTACCTATTCCTTTTATATTTTCACAGATCAAAGAATCACGGTACGAAGACGCAATAAAAGCACTTAACGATGCAATAAATTTTAACCCAAATCGCGCTGGATTGTCGCTACTTGGATACTGTTACTTCAGAACTCAGTCCTTTGTGGAAGCAGCGAACTGCTACGAACAACTTTCAGCATTACATCCGGACATACCAGAGTACAAACTTTACTTTGCGCAAGCGTTATACGAAGCCTCTATGTTCGATGAGGCTTACAAAGTCACCATGCAAGTTACAGCTCCCGAGTTGGAAAGAAAGGTAATAAAATTACAATCAGCGATCAAATATGGGGAGGAAGATATAATAACTGCTAAAAGTTTATTAGACTCATATCCAGAAGACGATCCCGATAAAGACATCAATATGGGGTGCTTGTTGTACAAAGAAAATCAGTACGAGGAAGCATTACAGAAATTTTCAAAAAGTCTTAGTATTTTAGGCTTCAACGCCCATCTGCATTACAATGTAGCATTATGTTATTTCCGTCTTAAAGAGTATCCACAAGCACTTAAACACATCACTCTAGTTATTGAGCGAGGGATACGTGACCATCCAGAACTTGCTGTGGGTATGCAAGCAGAAACTTCAGAAGTAAAATCAGTCGGGAATACTCTAACGTTACATGAAACAGCTCTTACAGAAGTGTTTAACCTCAAGGCCGCTATTGAATATCAACTGAAAAACATCGAAGCAGCTAGAGAAGCGCTAGCGGATATGCCTCCAAGGCATGAGCATGAATTAGATGCTGTGACATTGCATAATTTAGCACTCACTTCGATTGACGTAAGACCCACTGATGGTTTCGAGAAACTACATTTTTTACTCCAACAAGATCCATTTCCTACAGAAACATTCGCTAACCTACTGCTTTTGTACTGTAAATTTGAATATTACGATTTAGCTGCAGATGTGTTAGCTGAGAACGCACAGTTCACGTACAAGTATCTCACGCCATATTTGTACGACTTTCTCGACGCCGTAATTACAAGTCAGACTTCACCAGAAGAAGCCTTTCAGAAATATGAAGATATAGCCTCAAAACATGCAGAGCAGCTTCGTAAGTTGACTAAAGTTGTACAAGAAAGTCGTTCTCAAGGTGATAACGACCAAGTTAAGAAAGCTGTCGTTGAGTATGAGGAGGCATTAGAGAGATATATACCAGTTGTAATGGCTCAAGCAAAAATATACTGGGATCAAGAAAATTATGGACAAGTAGAAAAAATATTTCGTAAATCAGTGGAGTTCTGCAATGAATCAGATGTTTGGCGTCTTAATGTGGCACATGTTTTGTTCATGCAAGAGAACAAGTACAAAGAAGCAGCCAGTTTCTATGAGCCTATTGTTAAAAAACAGTATGATAACATTTTAGATGTTAGCGCAGTGGTGTTAGCCAATTTATGTGTATCTTATATAATGACATCACAGAATGAAGAAGCTGAAGATATTATGCGAAAAATAGAAAAAGAAGAAGAGCAGCAAATATTTGAGGATCCACAGAAGAAATTCTATCATTTGTGTATCGTGAACCTTGTAATAGGCACTCTATACTGCGCCAAGGGAAATTATGAATTTGGTATTTCGAGAGTTATCAAATCCCTAGAACCGTTTAATAAACGCCTGGGCACAGATACATGGTTTTACGCCAAGCGTTGTTTCTTATCATTTTTGGAAAATCTCGCAAAACACTTGATCGTTGTGAAAGATAACACGATAAAGGACTGCTTACAGTTTCTCGAAGGTTGTGAGACTTACGGCCGGCGCGTGAGTACCGTCATCGAAAATCCTTTTCAAGAGGAAGACGTCAATGTTAAAGCAAAGCAGACGGTCACTTACGAAGCGAGGCTTTTGCGATACATGTTTTATAAGTTGCGTAATATTGACGATTCAGTTACTATAAACAAGTATGAGGATTTAAAGTAATAAACACAGTAGTACGCACTTACCCGGTGGTATTTCTTTTTTCTTTTGACCTGGCTTCCTTGCGTCTCTGTGCTTCAAGACGAATGGCCTTTCTTGGCCTAGAGAAACGGATGCAATGGGGTAATCCGGATCTAGCTCAGGTTCGTTGTCTCTATGTTCTCCCATATGGTCCTTACCATTTCTATATCTGATATAAAAATCAAGATAAGCTTATCATTCTTTTCGTTAACCGGACTACATAATCACCAATTTTTTAGCTAGCTAACAAACGTCTCGCTATTGAAAAGACCCATTATTTGACTTAAATTTATAGCATTATTTATAATAGAGAAAGATAATATTGTCAATGAAGCAATAATTTGTAAATAGTCATAATTATTTAATTTCTCATAAAAGCGAAGTTAGTGATATCGTATAGAAACTGGTTTTTTAGCGTGAGTAGGCAATTTTATATCATAAATACCATTATCGATGTTCAAAACAAAAATCCAAAATCAATTCTTACTTGTTAACTAAAACAAAATCATATTTGATCCCCTTTAACTTGAAGAGGAAATCCCGGATTGCTAAAACAGGCGCTGGCCACGGCAATGCTGGTACCGTGATACCTGAATAAGTGTATCTGATGCCAGGATCTCCGTATGCTACTTGTTGACGGGGCAAAAGGTACACTTTGCCGAATATCCTAAAAATAAGTTGTAAATTTTAACATTGAACAACATGAACTGTGCATTTATCTTGCCACTTTATTTTATAAGAGGGTAGAACCAACAAATATTTCAATATTCAATTTATCCAAATAGCTATAGAAGCTATTCGATAAGTATACAGTTAATGTGAAAAGTTGAAAACATTAAACAAATCGTAACATAAAGCGGTCTTTAATATTACTCACTTTATGGTCCAAGAGCTACTGCCAATTTTTGGGTAGGTATTTGAGGCAAGCTGAAAACTTGTCTCATAGCTCTCCTACTAAACCCCAACTCGGAGGTGCAGACCTGGCTGCTGAGTAGCGGGGCATTATGGACCCCTACAATTTTAAAAATGTTATTTTTTTATTCAAAAAAAAATGTTTGAGGCAATATGCAATTTTTATTATGTTGTAGTTTAATGTTTAAAGAATAGAAAAAAAAATAAGCCAGACGATTTAGTCGGGGCTTTGACATTGCCAGGCGCGTGCAAATATTAAAAAAATAAGGTTTAAAAAAAGTGTTTGAGGCAACTTGAAATTTTAATAGGGTGTAATTTATAGCTAAAAAATAAGATTCTCAAAAAGACAGATCATTTCGGTGGGGCTTTCTACCCGCCAGGTGATCTAACAAATCAGGGTAAAAAACGGTTTATCTCGATTTCTGGCAAAACTACAAGTCCGATGGAAAAAAGTTTAACGACAAAGTTGTAGGTAATAAAAAGATCTATAATCTTTGTCTTGACACTTTTTTCAGATAACCTCAAAATTTATTTGAAAAATTAAAAAAACCAAATTTGTGGTTTTTTTATTTTTCTCTTCCAAAAAAAAATTTTTTTTCACTAAATTTGGTGAAAACCTACCTATTTCTGTCTCAAACACACTGTAATTTTTTTGATTCAATATATTTATTTTTGCACCTTATATTGACTTAATATCGAAAAAGCACCCTAATTTTCAATCTAAAAGTCTTCAATTCAATCAAAATTTCATTTTTTTTTAAGTCGGTGGGCTTTTTGTTCGTCGAAATCAATCATTAAACTTTTTTCCATCGGACTTGTAGTTTTGCCAGAAATCGAGATAAACCATTTTTTACCCTGATTTGTTAGATCACCTGGCGGGTAGAAAGCCCCACCGAAATGATCTGTCTTTTTGAGAATCTTATTTTTTAGCTATAAATTACACCCTATTAAAATTTCAAGTTGCCTCAAACACTTTTTTTAAACCTTATTTTTTTAATTTTTGCACGCGCCTGGCAATGTCAAAGCCCTGACTAAATCGTCTGGCTTATTTTTTTTTCTATTCTTTAAACATTAAACTACAACATTATAAAAATTGCATATTGCCTCAAACATTTTTTTTGGAATAAAAAAATAACATTATTAAAATTGTAGGGGTCCATATTGCCCCGCTACTCAGCAGCCAGGTCTGCACCTCCGAGTTGGGGTTTAGTAGGAGAGCTATGAGACAAGTTTTCAGCTAGCCTCAAATACCTACCCAAAAATTGGCAGTAGCTCTCAATCTATTATTTGAGCTAGATCGCCGGTGAAGTATTCCAATGTATCGTCCAGTTCTTTGAATAAATTTGTTGCTATTAACCACGGTATCGGCAAAGAATAATCTAGATCTAGCCCTTCTTTTTCGATATGATTCCATATGTGTAAGGATAAATCAACGTTTTGCAGATTTTTCGACATTAAAATGTGAAGATATTTTTCGACATTCGAATTTTAGTAATGTATAAAGGAAATCCACTTACTTCAAAATGGCAACACAATAACACGTAGTTTGACCGTAGCCGACTAGCCGTAGTGTTACGATAATTATGGATTAAGGTTATTCTTATTTGTCCATCAAAACAATAGGTGACGAAACCTGTTTTATTTTTGTTTAGAATCAACTTATATGATGATAAAGATGAAAAGTGTACCGAGAATTTAATCGACAAATTCTTACAAGCCCTTTTTTAAATCTGACGAACGACGAATGTACATTTTCGTGATTTTCATCTCTACGTGTTATTCATAAAATCAATTTTTTTGTTGATTTTTATTCAAAAGGATATAATGTAGATAATTGTAGTTCACTGTGACAAGTGCGACCTGTGCGACATAACAATTGACATTGACAGCCATGACATATTGTGTGATTTATAGTGTTACCAGATACAAAGAAAGATTTTAATAGCAAACTCAATACAAATTTATTCTCTCAAATTATACGTTTTTATAAAAATAAAAATCTTGGTATAAATTTACTGACAAAGCAACGCTTGTCTCTGTGACGTTGGAAGCTGGACAAGATTTTGATTATCTTGTAAAAATTTTTGGAAAGCTTGCGATCCCGTCAGAAATCTCTGATGTGTTATTGGGTACTCCACTTTTAAATATTGCTGCTGTTGTAATGAAATAGTTGTTGAATTTGTGTCGTAAACCGTGGTTTTAGAACTGAAAAAAGTTTTTTTTCTTAGACATTCAAATTTTACATAATAACATATTAAATTAAATTTAACATATTAAAGTTAGAAATAAAATCAATCAATCAGTTTAGTATCTAATATTAATCAAACTTACCTCGTAAAATCTAGGAGACAGTCTTTATCATGATAAACAGAATATTTTCTAATTCTTCTGATTGTATCGCCGTTATCAAAATCAGTCTCATAATCATATTCGTATAATTTTTCAATAATGCCATCTTTATCTTTTACGGTCCAAATACATTCACCCGGAAGTCCTTTTAACTTTGGAGCGTCAGAAACAAGTGGAACGAGAGTTTCATCTTCTGGTAAAATTTCAGTTATCCTAGTATCTGTTTCTAAATCAAAATTGTCAGAGGTATGAAAATGATAAGAACACGAAGATTCAGAACTATTATGTAAAAATTTTTGAATTTCTGCGTGGACATCCGAATTTAATAAATTTTCTCTCGTCCTTACTATAAAACGGCTGCAATAAGCCTTTAGATCATCATTTTTTGACTGATATACTTCGTTTACCAAGCTATAAAGGTTTTTTTCCGCTTCCTCCTTTTCTTCACACACTTTTTTCAAACGAGCCCTAAGAAAAATATTTTCTTGGTGAGTTACTAAATACAAATGCTGAAAATTTATGTACTTTGATCGATGTTCCTTTATTTGCTTTTGTGTATCTTCAATATATTGTAAAAGTCTGTTTTTAGCTGTTGTTTCGATCTGATAACGCATTCTAATACATTTGTTTTCCCGGATTGCAGATATTAGGAGCTGGCCCAAATTCTTTCGTTCTTCTGCATATTCTCTGATTTTTTTCAGTAACTCTAAATTTATTCTATGATGGCTTCGTAATATTTTTCTTTTCAATAAAAAGTTGTTTGTTATCCTGTGCCAATATTCCCATAATTTTCTTATAAATTTTAATATAGCAACACTAGCGTTTAAAGCGGTTCTTTTAAACTTTATACTATTTCCTACAATTCTTGCAGTACAGACATTAATGTGTAAGAACTTTCTTCTTGTGTAGAGTATAATTTCATTTTTCCTGTTGAATACGGATACCGCAAGGGCACCAGCAAAGAACATTGCATAATGTAACACAGCAGCGTCCTGTTGTTTAGCTATTATTGGTCTTCTTCTATTTGATTCAATCTGCCTTGTCTCTACTGAATTGGTAATATTTTCAGACCTAAATAGGTTTACAACAAACCCTGAAGCAAAATTAACTCATATAAATAATATGTGGTATATTTACATTTTTTCAAGTGAACTATGTTTTATTGCAATCACAACTGCAAAATAAAGCTGTCCAATAAGTAACATTTTTTCCAATATACAGACTTTACTTCCTTAATGTTTAGGTAGCACTGAACATGAAACTTAACAATATAATTCACCCTGACACTATTGAATCCAATGGATACTGGATTAAAAACTAAATAGGGGCTTGATACAATGAGATACAATATAATTTGATATCAGTTACTTTGTAGCCCAAAAATCCATCAAAATCATGAAGAGAAAGATTAAACATGAGAGCTCGAAAAATATATCTGTATGCAACCAACCTTCGTATGGATTTCGTTTGGTACTCTCAATGTACCAGTCAACACAACACACAGCCACCCACATGGTCAAGGACAAACCAATAAGCCATCTGAGTGCTATATACATTGTAAGCCCTCAGTAAAGATATCTCTTATTCAACATTTGAAACTTAGCATTCTGACCATGAATTTTCAACATAATACTGAAATTGTACAAAATAGTAAAAGATGACAATGTGTGACATTTTCAACAACATGGATGCACAGTTTTTTTAAAACATAGTGTATAAATACTCTTTGGGTTTTTTTTTGTTTTAGGCCATTACTTTTTTGGGAATATCTTTATTTTTTTATTGTCATTTTTTACTTAACATAAAACTGCAAAACTGCCTTCAAGAAATATCATAAACAAAAATGAATAAAATAATATTACAAATCAATGAAACAACTAATTATGTGATCAAATTAATTTATTTTTAAAATCAAATAAATTTAAAAATAATTATGATTTATTTTGAATTTGAATCCTTAATTTTAAATAATCTCCTAAATTTTACTTGTACAGATAGTATTAATAATGTGATATTTTTTTTGTACCATTCAATATTATAATTTATGTGTGTTTTCCAGTTTTTGTCTAAGAATGCTTTGTAGAACACACTCATTTCATCAGCTGTCAAGTTAGACTTTCCTTCGGGCAAGTTTTTCTTCAAGTAATCTTCTCTTTCCTGAAAAATATGAGATAGATACTTTGCACTTTCTAAGCATTACAGATATAATTTTTTAAAGAAGATAAGATACAAGATATAAGTATCCAATACATGGTAATTCTGGGGAACTCTATAGTTCAATTTTAAATTTGATGCAGTAAATTGACATAGGTTAATTTTGGAAAGTGTAGAAAAATTATGTTACTACCTTTACTAGTAACTAAGGTCATTTAATCACTCAAATGATTCACATCTATTTGTATGATAAATAAATATGTAAATCAGTTAAAAAGTAAATAAAAATAAGAAAAGTGAATTAATTTAAACATGTACCGCTTCATCATAATGGTTTTGACTAATCTACGATCAAACCATATCCAGTGGTGTGACCTATTATAAAACAAATAATATCAGCTGAAATCAAATCATGTGCAACGCAGAAAAGTCCCTTTTTTCTGAAATCGGCAACATTGAAAAAAATTTACAACATCAAATTAAAAGTGAAACAAAAGAATAGACTGGAAACCCTAACCCAATTAGTGACTAAACCAAGATAGTTACATAGATAAATACATTCTATGTTACATTATATGTATATCTCAAAATGAATTTTACTTTGTTAATAGATTACATAAATCCGACAAGCACCTGGAAAAACCTTGAATTATGTTGCGTCCAGAAGTTCTGGTTCCAGTCTTGCACTTCGCTCCTCATTTTTCTGTACTTCTTCTCCAGATTACTCTCATCTTTTGGTTCTTTAAATATCACCTTCCGCAAGTTGGACACGGGGTCTGGCGGCCCCACCATGTCGCTGGTAATCTTGCGGGGATTCGGAGGCTGCACCGAATTTATATCTGGAGATGTACTTGTTTGACGTAAAAATAATAACGCTTTAGGCCTGCTGGCCATGCATATACGTTGAGACATTGTTTTTTAGGTTTTCCACATTTTTTTTTCGAAAATTAATACACAACAGCAACAATTTCTCCAAAAATACGTTATTTAATTGCGACTTCTGATTAATTTTAACAATGACATGTATTTCAGCACTGTGTACACGTTTCTTATACCTTTTGTATATTTGTTTATTAATTAAAATTATATTTATTTTGTTTATAGCATAAAATACTTCAAATTTAATATTAATACTTTTTCATGACCTTTTCTTTCATAATATGACAATATTGTGTCAAAGTCAAAACTGAATAGCTGATATTCAGATTTCAGTCTGATTTAGAAATGTCAAAATCAGCTGTAGATTTAAGTTCCTTTTCTCTAATACGGCGAAATATATATCGAAATTGATACGAATTTTACTCTTGCAAGTTAATACCTACTGAAAATCAACATGTGATACGATGATTAAAAGTATCGACTATTAGTGATATGGAAAAATTCACTTAGGTACTGCATTTTATTAAAATAAAAATGCAAAGTATCAATGAGTTTAATCTATAGACTATAGATGATAGTGTCTGTTCTGTTATGTCAAAGTGTAAAAGTAAATGTCATATCACATGTTATGTCATGAAAGAAGTGGTTTTTCTTCGAACGCCGAATTATGTAAAAGCGAGCTGATATCACTTTAATATATCTATTTAAATATTTTATTCATTCTGCAACGCTTAGACTACAATTTATTGCATTTTGCTTCCAAAACAGAAAAAAACACGAAATGGCAAAAGGAAAGAAGGTAGAAGTCGAAGATGAATTTTCAGCTAAGTTGGACATGTGTCTTACTGATGGAATCATAAAAACAGGTATTTTGAAAACTAAAACATATTTATTTGCATGGCTCTCATCACATTATTATTTTTGTTTATTTGCCTTTCATTGCAGCAGTACTTTACGAAATTGAATCCATAACAATAATAAAATTGATTTGTAAAAAATTTCGTTTCGTTTCCTAAAAGTAAAACAGATGATTATTATAAATATGGCTATGAATTTTTATTTCATTTAGTTTAGTTATGCTTGTGGAGTTTAAATAAGAGCAGAACCTTTGTAAAATGGTTAGTGTCAAACTTAATCCTACTTTTGTTCTTATGGAAACTTATGACCAATCATGCACTGCAACGGCCCCATCACCGGTGAATCATGTTGTCCTGCCTGTTAGTTACTTAATTGTATAAAAATAATGTATGTAATAGAAATGCTAGTTCTTATTGATTATTCCTACTGATTGACACAGGATGCACCTTAACGTGTTAGCAACGGCAATCATAATCATCTATGGAAATAACATGACATATAAATGCTCAGCAGCTAATGTGTTAACTATCTGTAGAAGGACTACATTGCTGGAATCATTTTCTTTTTCATATGGAATAAATTTGGAACATTGAATATAGTTAAATATCCTATTCCCATTATATATTAATAAATTATCACTTTTATCAAATGGTTAATGTTAACTTTCTACAAGGTAAGTCTTATTGGTTGCAGGCAGTGGGGTGTTTCTTGGAGCGCTTACATCCTTATTGTTCCTGAAGAGGCGGAGATGGCCTGTCATAGCCGGCATGGGTGTTGGCATAGGGCTGGCATATGCAAACTGTGAATACGAACTAAACCCTAAAAAGAAGAATACTGCCTAGTTATTTGTTAATAGTCTAAATGATGAGGTATGTATCTGTTTAGGAATAATGTGAATTTTATTTACACTGCTTTGGGGAGTGGATTTTCAAATTCGTTTCTTAGTGACCTCACATTACAAGAAAACTAATGACGATGTTTCATGCTTCAAAGTCTACTCGTTCAGGCTATGTGTTGTCTGTCCATCAGTTACATTAGCATTTTATTAACACGTTAATTTAATTGCTGAGCACATACATATATGTTGTGTTTTTCCGTAGACTATTTGAGTTGTCATTATAATTTTTATACCTGTAGTTTTGTAGAAGTAGGGACAATAATACAGGATTCTGATCAACCAGTCATTTTAAAAGCTTAATTTAGTGTAATCAACTCATTATCAACTCCAAACAATCTTTACTGTTTACTGTGGACTCTATTGAATACATGTACATAATTATACTAAGTCTCTTTTGTTGGAGGCTGCTGCCTATATTCAGCTTAATCCTGCCACTCTGTGGTCTTAAGTTTCTATATCTGGTGCTACTCTCTTCCGGTAACCAACTGTGTAATTTACCGTCATTTATCTGTTGTAGCAATGGACAGTTAAAAACAAGTAGCCAGCTTTCTTGTTGACCTGCTACATGTCTGTAGGATGCAGTGATCACTCAACCATGCTGCTCTTTTCGTGCCTGATATAAATTAAAACCTCTAGGATTTTAAAATAAAAAATAACTATATTTGGAGCATCTACCTTTAATGCTTGTGAATAAATAAAGTTGAGTTTGCTAGTGAAGTTGAGTAGTCTAGCACAAAAACAGAAAAAACAAGTCATTGCAACATCAATTGGTATGTTCTTAGTATCTGTAAAGTTACTTATGATGTCTTAATTTAACAATATAATGGGCATATTATTTGGAATAACTATTAAATTGGTGTAGGTGATTATGATATAAATGTGATGTCATTATGTATGTAGTTCTCATATCAGCATGTATTTGACTAGTTCTGTGATATACATATATTTTATTATACATTTATCTCTCTGATATCAACACTAATATAATTGTTAAGCATATGAAGACCGGATAATATTTTATTTCATAAATGGTGGTATACAATTGCTTTATTTTTTCCAGGTAAGACAAGTTATAAAATCATGTGCAATACACACAGCTGAATGTTTGGTTGACTCCAGTAGACTACTTTAATAGAAAATAATAATGTAATTTTGTGTTCTTGTACAAATAATTATTTAATTACTATTCTAATTGAAGTATATTATTTCTATCCTTTTTATATTCTTAGCAAACAGTACACCAGTAAAGGATACTGTAAAATGATTTATTAAGGTAATGAAATGTAGAAGCAATATAAATAAAGATGTTTTTATTTTTCACTGAAATCTATTACTTCTATTCAGTAATTAGATCTTTTTTATGAAGATCTATTGATCTTTTGTAACTTCACAGCATGAGGGATCTCTCAAGAGGTTCATAGTTTATAATTCATTTAAAACAAGTCAATAAATGGAGCAGCTATTCTAATGAATAGATTTGATGCGTATACAGCATAGTAATTGGATAGTCAATATCAATTGTATCATGGAAATGGTCCTATGGTTTGAATTGATGTTATAGTATTATGATGAGATATTTATAACCTGAATATTTAATTTTCCAATTATTAGAAAGCAATCCAGCAGTAATAAGTAAGAAAATTACAAAACACTAGTTAGAAATATAGCTTAATTTACTTTTTAATAAAAACACAAATCAATATCAATATTTAATATTTATTGTACAAATCAATACTGGAATAAAGATAAAGAATTTTTAGATATAGTGTTCTTAACATTAACATATTTTAAGAGTAACAATAAATTTAATATAGACGAAAGCTCTGACAACAACCCATATACAGACACCCAACGCGGTGGTAAATAAACATCACTATGGCAACACATGGCATAAGTTACAGACCAAGTTATATGTTTACATATAAATAAATCGAGATTACCAACTGGATGTATCCTTGCCAACCTGAAATTGATGAAGCCTTTTTTACAATATACATTTGTATACATATCATGATAATAATAAGTAAGCTTATTGGTTTAAACATTATTGATTGAAATTATGCAGGATAAGTACCTACACTACATAATGTATAAAATAAAAAATCTATTATCAGTAATATGCGAAGATAAATACTTAATAGTCATCAACATCATCTGAGTGTCGCAAACCGAAATCTTCATATTAAATAATGTATTTTATGTAGTCACATCCAGTTGAATCCTCGACGACATTAAAACCAAAAGGAAGTCTTTTATGTACAAATAAGACCTTCAATTTCAGTTTTAATATTTATTAGTCATATATAAACGTGCGATACATTGCTGCCTACAGGAATACACACATCAACAATATTTAAAACAAAGCTATGTGCTTTAATATTTTTAAATCTCGTTTTCACATAAGCTGCGCATTTGAAATAAATACTTAGGTATTGAGAACCTATCGTTGTACCAATGTACGGTCGAAGCTATACGAGTGCAACTAACAACATATTTAGACGGAACTAATATACTCCGTTTTAGTTACGTAACACTTAAGAGAAGGCTATGTATGTATAGAAAAAACTTTGAAAAACATTGGCCATTGGTGGTATTAGACAAGAGAATAATGTTAAGAAGATGAGATAACTCGGTATTCTGTCACACTGACGAAGAAAGACAAGTTGACCGGAATTATAGCATAATAAAGGTTGGACAGAGTTTTATTTCCAAACTATACTAGTAAACTAACGATTACATCAACTTAACTCCGACTCGGTGCCAATTCAACTCACGAAAGCATTGAAATATACCTAAGCTTTATTCCTTGTTCCTTGCCGTTGAAATTTAGGTCGGATTCAAGTAAATGTTGAACTTAAATTCAGACACATTACATAAAGCTATGATTCAATGTTTTTCTATGAGTTGAATCGGAGTTGGGAGTTGAATTGATATAATGTGAGCAGACATTACCGCAACGTTAAGCTAAAATAATACCAATAAGAATATCTCTATTGTCGGAGTTACCCCACTTTTAACAAGTTGATATTATTCCGGAGTCTAAAAACACACTCCGCACTATCAAGACATGGCAGTCAAGGCAAGGCACAAATTATGAACATTGTCATCATTCAATTCAAACATTTCAGTAAATCGATCCAAGACTTGTCTTTTAACAAAAAAATAAATGTATTTAATTTGATGCCATGATTTCGTTTAAATGAAAAGAATATAATGTCTACCTGTTACAGGTGCAATAATTCTTATTGTGTATAAATGTACCTATAAGTAATGTACAAAAATGGCGCGCAGCATGACATGTAATCTATGCAATTTACCTACGCTACATGTATTTCTAAAAGGCAAATATCATTGGCTTATCACTTTGGAGTACAAATTACAAACGGAAAAATATTAGTCGGCGTAGTAAGACGATGGACAATTTAACCTCGAATCACTTTGAACACTCCTTAAGCAGTGTTACAGAGCGTGCATGCTACTAAACCGATAAATAATCAATCTTATATAGGTATAACAATGAAAAAAACCGACTTTTATTCCTAAGCAATGCCCCTTGTTTTCACCTATCGTCTCACCAGTGTAAACGGCGCTTAAGCATATCTTTACTAAGCATCTTCAAACTGAATTAAATTGTACATGATTTCCGTAACGACTATAAAAATTCTCTAATCCAAATTACCTATCGACTTGTGTTCCTTCATAGTGTTCCCATTTCTGACTACCAACACTGCTGGCTGCCCGACCATACGAAGACGGTGGTTCCCAAGATGTCAATTTTATACAGAGCTAAATGTTTTCTTAATTGTGTTGTCTGAAAATAAAAGAGTAAAAGAACTCGGAAATTTTGAATTTGCCGGGCTTCATCCATGGAATCACCGTAACGACGCATAATGGGTCTGTGAAGCGAGGATCCAGTGTCGGACCACCTCCTGTTAGATGTCTACTATTAAATCAATCACAGTATTTTGGTTTCATATTTCATCTGCATTTGGATGTAAAGCTTAGATTTAGTAGAGGGTTGAGCGACAGAAAAGATGGAGGACGCTGTACATTTGAAAAAGATAGACGACTGTGATTCATGATGCTTTGGTAGCTTCGTTGAATGTTAGTTATAGTTTCCGTAATTATTAAAGAAATCAATTTATGGTCACTGGTTCAACAACTCGATGTAACTTTTTTTTACAGCCTAAGCAGGCAAACGAGCCGACGGTTCACCTGACATTGGCTCCACCAGGGGCGTCACCAAGGTGGATTAAGTGATAATTAAAATGTTACAGCACTAAAAAATAAATGTTTTGAATATAACAGGAGGCGGTTAAGGGCGGCTTCCACTGGACCCCCGCCATCGCCGCTCCGGTAGCCCACCGACGAACAACTTACTTATGTATTTACAGTTATAAATAACAACTAACTTAACAATAAAATATTGAACTATTATTTGGTAATACAATATTGACTAGTATAACATTGAATAATCGATATTTGTATGAACAACGAAAGTACATTGATTAATTAATACGACAGCTACTAACAATAAACAATTATTATAATTTAATTTGTTAATACATTAGGAATACATTTTAAAATTACTAGGGTACGCAAGGTTGAATTTCGTCATATTTTGGCATCAATGGCAAGCTTTGGAAGTCGTACGGTTAATATCGCTTCCTTAAACGAATAGAAAAGTATAAATGTATAAGGGACGTGGCGGTATAATATTGAACTTAGTCTAGATTAAACAATGTTAATCCGAGCTGCCCATGTAAACACATAATTATTACCTAATCATATCGCACGGTCTTGTGTACAAAGGTACAAAACGAATGATTACACTCCACGTGACTAAATCTTCATCAAATTCGGTTCAGGCACTGATGTTACTCTATCATCCTACGTAAACTATCACTTCTATGCTTTAGCAGTATTTATAGCGAGTGAGAAGCGAGATTACATTACTCTATATAAATATAAAGATTTAAAAGTTGTAAAGTGGTCATTACGCGTCGAGACAGACATTATGTACGTTTCTACCGATGTGACCGAGGCGAGCAATGCAAAATGCACATTACCACAACAGTATACGTTGATTAAGTAAGTTTTTATTTTTGTTTTTCAGTATAAATAAATCTTTCAAACTTTTCAGACAAAAATTTTGATCCTTCGAGCCGAATTGTAGCCATAACACATTCGACACAATATGTTGAATAACATATTTAACCACACGTTTAAAACTGTTTCCGTCACTTACTTTGATATGATACAACGAAGCTACACGTTGAAAAACAACGTATGTCCGTCGCGACACGTAACTATATTGTCGTTAAACTATGAGGTGCGTCGTGTATAATACTGTCTGTTACGACTAAATCCCGTGCGAACGAACCAACACTACAGTGCACGTCCTCGCCATAGACTCAACTAATGCAGTACATCACAAAACTGTTCTCTATATTGTGTACTCGAATCTATATTTTAAAGACAAATTGAAACTTTTTAGTATTTTTATAAAAAACCTTTTGTTACAACCATATTTTTGGTTGAATCCTTCGGTTTGCATAGAATATGAAGACAAACATAATATAAAGAGTAGAATTCATTATTTTAACAGCTGTAATCGTTATTTTGTTGTGATTTCTGATTGTTGTCAAATTACGCTAGCCGCCCGCCCGCCTGGCCACGGGACATTCGTTGCAACGAAAATTCGCGCTCGAACAGATATATGTATAAATCTGTATTACGACGCAAGCCGCGGTGTCGAGCTAGGTGACGAACGAGGCGTGCGTTTAATGCATTAACCAAAACCGTTTAGTCGCTGCCAGTTAATAAACGCGGAATCTTTTATTGTCGAGTTAAGTTCAGCACGCCCGCCGTCCTTCCCCGTGGCCAAGCCGTAAGACTGACGCCGTGGAGGCAAGATAACATAGAAAAAGCTCAAATATAGCTTTCAAACAACTAATACCATATTTAAATGGTACGTTTGGTATCAGTCTCCGCTACAAAGGCACTTACTCTAGCTTTTTAGGACAGAAAAAAATTGATAAAACGATTTTGAGAACTTTTCATTTCCATCGCTATAATACGATTAATATTTGTGACGAAAAACTTGTAACATATAAACACATAACAATCCGGTCAGGTCCAATAAATCCGAAAATTCTTAACATTAAATATAAATTTACAACACAACAGTCACACAACAGGCTCACATAGACAACTTAAAAATAGTGTGGGTGACGGCCGCGTTAGGCAAGAGACGTTACGTGCGAACCAAAACATGTAGTATCAGGTGCATCGCGTCGGGGTCACCAATAAAGAGGTCCCTGGAAGAGTAGATTAAATTGGTTTAATTATATTTCCAATTCGGAACTTAAATTTGAAATGAAGAGCGTCATTGTTTTCCAAATTATCAGACACAACTCAATGATTTTAGTAGCAATTTATTTTTGTAGTTATTTGACACCTCACGGCAAAAGGCTAGACAAGTCCCCAATTGTATCATGTATTGATGCGATTCATTGATTCACGTGTCTTGTCTAACTACACAACGACCATAAAGCGAACAGTCAACATAGAGAGTCTATTACATTAAAATAATAAGTTTAATATTACATTTGCTTTGATTATTATTTCTGACATAAAATAAATATAATACATCCGAAGAGTAAATATGATAATTAAATGTTTGGAGATTAATTGCGGTCCTGGGCAAGTATAACTGACTGATCACTGACATCAGTAATGTTTACCCGGTCCAATATAAACTAAAACGACGTCCACACTCGGAACAACAAATACATATCACATTTACTATTCTATTCAGAATGTTACCACAATATAAAAAACTCACACTGTTATCGGAAAAAACTTACAGTACCAAAATTGAGAGTAAGAGAATAAATTTTACTAAAACCTTGCACGGAGAAATTGCTAATGTTCAGCTGACTTCTACGAGTATTTAATGAGGCTAATTTAACATGTGCATCGAGTATAATTTAATAGAAAAAGTTTCAGATAACACTATAAAGGTGTACTTGGATAAATCTTAAGAGTTTGGGCAGTATATAGTTCAGTAATAACACTACTTAATAATTATAACTCGTACCAGAATATATGCTTTAAAGAATAATAGATATTGGCAGATTTAAGGGCAGGTTGGGAAGTTTATAAAGGAAAGTACAGTGAGCGACAAAACTGTAGCCCACTACACATTCTTTATTACAACTCTAAATATAAAGACGTCGTTAACCACAGAACATAAAACCGTTTCTGTTTATTACGAGTTATTATATTATAATTTAAAATATGCAGTGTACTATAGTTTCGTCGCATGTGTATATAAGTGAAAAGTAAAATTGGGAACACACTTCAACCAGATGAAATTTTATTGGTCCATATTTCTACTACGAATTCATTAACTGTTTAAGAAGCGCCACATTGCTCCAATAAATGTTATATCATCACTTAACGTTCTGACATAAGGAATCAGCAGAAGTTTAGAAAGCTTGTACAGCGTGATTCATGAATGTGGCGCCATCTCATTGTATGGTTAACTAATGCCTCCAATACAATTTTAGGGCGCGCTCCACTAAGTGATAGAACGCTCAAACCAACTATTTTTCTACTGAAACAGGAATGGTTTGAGCGCTGTGACCGCTTAATGGCGCGCGCCCTTAATGCGTCTTGGCAGTACTGAGTACAGCCACTAATGTACAGTCACCTTAATTTTTACAATCAATTTAATGAGTGTCATTTACAATGTATTAACGAAAGGTTCAGTATCATGAATAACACATCGTTTTCATACATATAGCTAAATATACACATTGTTTGAGAAATGCTGAACACAAAACATCATGTTAGTTTCCCATTTCATATGTTACCCGACAAGTAGGTCGTATTATTATAACAATATTTAAAATGTCGTTTATACTGTGTAAAACAACTGACAATAAGAACTCACTTATAGACAGACTAAATTTGACATAATTTTACTACATACATTACAACATAATATACACATTTACATACATACCAAAATTTTATTGATATATAAGTATCAAATTGAATTGCCACTTGATTTAGTTACCACTGCAGTAAGTAGCAATTACCTAAATCAAATAGGACGAAAGTCCTATTATAGTCAGCTACAAATTGACATTTCATATACAATATCAATAAAAAAAATTAACGTCGATCAGAACATCGCAAAACTGGATGGCGTACTGACATTCCTATTGTCAGTTGACACGACAGTCACAGATGTATTATTTGAAGTTGGATTGTGATTGTAACCTACCTATTAGTCCGCTAGTACGTCCGGTGTCCGGCGCTCACTTGGTGGTCATGTCCGGCCAGTAGTTGACGTAGTAGCGGTGCGTGCTGCCCTCGAACAGGCGGTCCAGCCAGTTCTCCAAACCATCTAGAAGGTTCTCTGAAATGTCCAGAAGTGCTGTTAATAAAGGGTCATTTCATGGATACACAGGTAAAAAGGTTTAAGGGCATAATAGTCGTCTCATTGTAGTATGGTAGTGGTGTATAATTGATCAATGGTCGAGACAATGGTGCCAAGAATTTACAACAAGATACAAGATAGTTCCTTTTTTAGAAATGAATATAAACATTTGAATGTGTTTCAAGTTGTGATGTACCCTGCAGCAGCACGGGCGGGTCGGCCTCGTCGGAGGAGGAGTCGGGGTCGGTGTGGAACCCGATGAAGGCGCCCGCCTCGGGGTCCTGCGCCGCGCGCGCGCCGCCCAGCGACCGCGTCATACGGTTCATGCGCTGTAACAATGATATAATTGTGGTTCGACTTGCACCAGTAGTGTTTTGAACCTTACCTACTTATGAAAAAAGTTCAAATTTATTCACGTCGCACTTCGCCGTCGCTACAAATCTTCACAACCTCGCAGGTCCGCCGTCACCACAACATCGGGTCATTTCGTTCATCAGTGCATAAGGCTCAAAGTACTCGATAATATTTTGCTCTCAGTGGAAACTTATCCTTAACGTCGTGTTTATAAAAAAATATCATAACGTTGTACGTTAAACTGAGAATCATTTAATAGTGTTGGTGTTTTGTTAATAGATAAATTTATTCATGTTATTTTTTGACGTGATAACGTCTTATAAATTGATGGGCTGCGCGCACGATAAAGTTTCCCGTTCCGCTGACAGGCAAGGGCTGACAGGCTTTCAGAGCTAGCGATTAGAATATTCCTTCAAATAGAGAGGAACGACATTTATTTTCCAAAATAATGGCTGTAACTTTTTGTAAAATACAATGTGCATAGAGAAGCAGGGTAACATAAGAAACATCCCCTCTCGCCGCCACCGCGCGGTACCTTGTGCGGCTTGGCGCCCTCCGGGTGCTTCGCGTGGTATATGCAGAAGTAGCACCGGTGCGGGTTGAGCGCGAGCACGGTGCCCACGCAGTTGCGCGCGTTCACCCGCAGCTCGCCGCCGCCCAGCGACAGCTGCAGCACGCGCCGGAACCACTCCACGCCGCGCTCCACGCACAGGTACGCGAACACCAGCGTCTTGTTCCTGCAAACGAATGTATTTAAACTATTTATACCTTACCAAAGGCAACCTTAGGGCGCGTTCACATATAACGTCAGGAAGGTAACATTCACACAGCATTTTGAGCGCGTTCACAGAGAACGTCCGTTTTACTGGATCCGGTATACTGGATTCTGTGTGAATCGCTCATACAACTACATACGCTACTAGCATCCAGTATACTGGATCCAGTAAAACGGACGTGCTATGTGAACGCGCTCTTACTCGCACCCTTCATACCCGAGCTGCCGTCCCCTTGGACGTCAGTTTGGACCCATCAACAACATATTGTCGCGGACACCGAAAGTTTCCAGATACGACTGGTACTTAACAACATCGAAGGGGCCGGCACGGGATCTTGGTTCAAACGACATTAAACTTTATGTCTTAACAGTAAGGCGAAAGAAAGCGTAAAACCGTAAGGTGATCAGAACCGTAATTTTTCTTTCTTAGCTGTATTAGTAACATGAAAAAGTTCTTAGGATAGGATAGTCTGTAATTTCAGATCAAAATTGTCTCAATAGTTACAAACATACTCTCTTCGTTTCGTTATAGCCACAATGTTGCTGCCCGTAGCAGCCCCTCCAGTAGACTACTGCGTAACGTACCAACACTGTATGTCTAACCACTCACTTGCGGTACGGCCACACGATCTTGTGGAACTTGGACAGCAGCTCCACCTTGCTCTGCATGTCCACCAGCAGCACGATCGTGCGACAGCCCGGCTTCAACAGTCTGCAATGGATATTTAACAATAACATTTTACTCTATATCACAACTACCACTATTTAAAATGACTCTATAAAAAAATCATTATAATATAGGTACTTATTCGTAACATCTACACTAATATTATAAAGAGGAAAGATTTGTATTTTTGTATGTTACGAATAAACTCAAAAAGTACTGGACCGATTTTAAAAATTCTTTCACCATTCGAAAGCTACATTATCTACGAGTAACATAGGCTAAATTTTATTTTGGGAAAAAAAATAGGGATCCTTATAATGTAACCCAAGGTGTAAAAAAATTACCTAAAATATTCTTTACATCGCGTGCGCTGCGAAAACTATGGACAATAGAGCAAAGTGATGTACTACAGTTTTATAAAGGACATGAATATCTACAATAAAGTCCGCGATGGCATATGTCTAACTATTATAGTTAGGCCACACTAAGTGTTTTTTTATTTTAAAAATTTAATTGAAATACCGCCGCTAGAAAAGGCTCTTTATTTGTATCTTGGTATTAATCCTTATCAAAATAAATTAATTCATATTCAAGACTGCTTCAATACCTATAAATAACTTTTTAAATTATTCAATTCGGACATTCCATTCGAAAGATATCACGAGTTTAATAATTTAAGTAAGTATTAGAAAAAAGTTGTATACGAGTATAATAAAATCAATGCCACTTTGAACTCCTCCTGACGGGTATACCGATTTGGTTGAAATTTTTTGTGTGTCTTCAGGTGGATCCAAGAATGGTTTAGATTCACAATTGGTCTCGGTAGGTGGCGCTGCTGTCGATATGTCACCATATTTGTTTATTAATTATAGAGCGGTACGAAGTTCGCTGAGGCAGCTAGTTATTTATAAACTTAACGGAAACAATTTGGTCCATGGATAGACAATCGTACGCGTACAGAAGATTAATAATAGAAAAAAATGGGTGAAGCCGTTTATTTGTTTATTTTTTTCAAGTCAAAGATATTGTGGACACAAGGTACGGAAAGGTGACAATTAGTGGTGGGGATGGTGGGCGGCCTCACCTGACCAGCCCGTTGTACTTCTCGGCGCGCAGCTCGTGCAGGCGCACCTGCGGCGGCGCCGCGGCCGCGCCCGGCGCTCCGCCCCCGCGCGCGCCGCCGTTCTGCCGGCGCCGCTCCTCGCGCTCGCGCTGCACCGTCTCCTCCTCCACACGCCTGACGTATTTTAACGGGCATTTCAATTTACACACACGCTTTATTCTTATTGACATACACTTTATTTGTATGACATACACTTTATTTGTATGACATACACTTTATTTGTATGACATACACTTTGTTTGAACTAGTCTTCTTCTTAGTCGGTAATTTCATTGCTGAAGTTGCTTGAAGTGTTGGTCACTCGGTGTACTATGCTTCTCCACGATATTCTGTCTTCGGCGGTCTTTAAAGCTTGGGTTACCATCAAGCCTGTGAGGGTCTTTACTAGGTCGGACCACCGGGTGGTGAGCGACCGCGTGATCTTCTCTCGTCGACCTTGCCAACTACCATCAGCTTTTCTAAGCTGTCAGGGTTCCTTCGATTTGAAATATTAACCGAGTGAAGTAATCTATGAAAATCACGAAATACAAAATCCGCACGACGTAGTAGGTGCGTACGGTACGTACACTTTATACGCGACGAGGTACCCGAGCGCGATGACCGCGCCGGCGGTGGCGAGCGCGGAGGCGGCGGAGAGCGCGCGGCGCGTGCGCAGGAAGGCCGCCGTGCGCTCCGCCCACTCGGCCGCCGCGCCCAGCGCCGCCCACAGCGCGCCCACCGCCGCCTCGTCCAGCAGCTCCTGGACCCCACCACCATTATTTTTTAGTTTAAAGGTTACCTCATGATGTTTACCTTTAGCTTACAAAAGATAGTTTGTTTTTAATATGAACATAAAAATTGATAATTAGAGTGAGCAGGATTCGAACTCGGGGCCCCTTTTTGTGTGTATTAGGGTCAATGTACACTGAAAGAGCCGCGGCATTTTGGTCCATACGAACTAAAGACGACAATCCTATCAGGTTGTCTGTCTACTCTTTGACGTGCTTAATAGATAACTATGCTATACTATACGAACATAATGTATTTACCTGCACGTGAGCCTCGTAGGGCACCACCTCGGTGGGCTTCAACAGCCTCTTCACCAACTGCTCCAGGGCCCTCTTAGTCTCGTTCAGTCTCTCGTGGTATCTGTCAACTCATATACACTGTAGCCCTGCCACTCATGCTGCAAATAACTCGTCAGTTTCTCTAGGAAGCATGCAATCACTTATTACTGGTTAGCAGTGTTATTATAAAAGCACCGATGACGACTACCGACATCGCGTACTCCACAAATCTTGGTCCTTCGAGCTCAATTTGAGTTAGCAACCTGTGGATACTTTTACACTCCACTCCTACACTCTCCTTGATCGGTTCACTTGGTTTTACGGAGCTCGGACGATTAAATAGAATCACATGAGCCGCCAGAGTCGGCTCAACCACTCGGTTTAGACCATACCAGCAACGCCAGGGTCAGTACTCACCTCAGAGCCTCCTCCCCCCTCGGGCCGCCGTCCGCCGGGTCGTCGGACGCGCACTGGGCGCACGTCGGCCAGCTCTGGTTGAGCCACTCGTACTGGATGCGCGACGCCTCCCGCCGCCATATCACTACAATACGGTGCTCCAGCTCCGATACATCTATACCTGTAAATTTAACAAATGAGACAGAAAGTCCCGTCAAAATCTAATATATAAGTTTTAGATTATTTAAAATAAAATTCAAAACGATGGTCACAAATCTCACCGGATCCGTTGGCGAGCGCGTTGACGAAGTCAGGCTGCGCGTGCGCGTACACGTAAGCGTAGCGCAGGCGCTCGGGCGCGCGGCGCGCCAGCCCGCGCAGCTCGCCCAGCGCGCGCGCGCGCCCGCGCCCGTCGCGCGCCACCAGCACGCAGCACAGCCGCCGCCGCGCCGCGCGCCACTCGATCGGGCACACCGTGTCCAGCACGCTCTGGGGAACACAACACCACTACAGCTGCAGCTTTTTGTATATTCAATTATAACGCTACACACTTATAGGCCCGCTCGCTCGCATTTAATACATATGTACGGCTTGCTCAAACTTTTGTTCCATCATTGCGCCATCTTCAACAAATTCCCTAGATGGTCAAAAACATTGTGCTATTCATGATATTGATATGGTACAATATACATATAGATAGTGTTCATCATATTGAATCGTCATCATCATATTTAATTAATCATATTTCCCAAAAAATATTGGGCAAACTAATTGTAGGTTTAGGTCGCGCTCATGATTAGATACTTAGTTAACACCTGCTCATAACGGAAACTGCTGCGGTTACCTGCGAGGAGAGCCTCGGCAGCGTGAGCATCTGGTTGGCCTCGATGAGCTGCCGCAGCGTCTGCGTGGGGATCTCGGTGGTGGAAACGGTGGCGGCCGGCTCCGCGCCGTCCTCCTTCAGCAGCACCATGCTGTCCACGTGCCGCTGCACCTTGTACCGCGCGCGCACGCGCATTGTGTTGTGCGCCGTCAGGTCCACGAACCTAAACAATTGACGATATGACATTTGTTACAACATTAAGTAACGAATATTAAAATGGGCCAACCATAAACTACGTCACACATTGAGGAGGGAGGGGGTCAATAAAAGGTGAGATCGTGTGACAAACAGCAATTGAGTTGTGAAATATGAAGTAAAAATATTATCGACTCACACCAGGGTAAGGAGGATCACACATTCTCTACCATTGGACCATGACAAGATTGGAGGGATACCTACTCAACAATTCACGAAATTGGTGTGACATACTTCATGGAAGTCAGTAAAATAATTTTGCCACTTGTATGACCAACTTCAAGGCTACAGATATTTCGTGGTCCGCTCGGTGGAGAGTAACTCACGCAAACGCCACCCGGTCCCGGTAGTGGTAGGCGGCGATGAGGTACCGCAGCCGGATGTTGGGCCGCTCCTCGAAGATGAGCGCCTTCACGCGGTTGTCCTCGAAGTCGTTCACGAACGCGTCCGCGTTGTCGTCGGTCAGCTTGGTCACCAGCTTGTACGGGAACTTCCAACGGATGAACTCTGTTACACAAACACTATCAATGTATGTTTGTGCCCATGTTTAAATCTATAGAAAATCTAAGCAAAATTATCTGTTAGCTGTAAGAATGCTAGTGCCAACAACGTTCCAAGTAATACAAATATTATGAGTACCCATTACATGTGAAATGTTATGTTTGATGATATAATTTTTTTTTATAATCTTTTGCATGTGTTATAGTAAAATTTTGCGATTTTATTAGAACAATATTTGACTTTTACTAAATTGTGCGCTCTAGGACTTCATTGCCACCCTCCATGAGGTGGGATTATAATAAACTCACCCAAAATTTTCGGCAAGGACGACAGGCTCTCCTTGTACAGATAATTATGTCTGTTGAGCACAAAGGACAAGCAGGGCACTCCGTGTATGCCCACGCGGCGCGCCAGGCTGGCCTCGTGGCCCGCGTGCACCGTGGCCACGGTCACGCCCAGCGGCTGCAGCGCCTCCACCAGCCGCCGCCACGCCGGCGCCGACCGCACGCAGTCGAAACACCAGTCCGTGTAGAACAGCACCAGGGCCGGGGTGTGGACGCTCTTCTCCATTATGTTGTTTTCGAAATGCCTGCCAATTGGAATTTTCTTTAAATTTCTTTGAATTTTCTACCAGCTGCCTTACCAAATAAAAGAACTTCTTGTCTTGGGGCATAAGTAATTGGATACTACTGGGTACTATCATATGTTTAATAATTTAACACATTCGCTGTGGCAATCGTAAATTTCTATGGAAAAGCACGACGCATATGTGCTCTGCAGCGAAAGTGTTAATTGAAGGTATTTTACCAACAGTAGTTACATTACGTACAGTAAAAATTTTTGCAGACATAATTAGATGTTAGATTTCTAGTTTTCAGATAAATATGTAAAAGTCACTAGTTATTTAAAAATTCGATATTTAAATTTATTATCTTACCGTGTCGTAACCGAGAGCTTATGGAATGATGTGATATCTTGGTCTGTTGTCCGGAAATGGGAATTGAAAAATTCAAAAGGGTCACTGCTGAAACAAAATACATTTAGTTCCTTTCAACAAGTTTCCACCCTATGCCAAATTCTATCACAAATAATTATAGTGTTTTTAGTTCTGAAAATGTAAATATGTTGGTAGGTGAACTTTAAAACTAAAGATGAAAAACGGAAAATAAAATATATAGGCATCAAACTTCTGTTCAAACAATACATTTTTCATTTATAATTCTCTTATCACACCCTTAGTAATATAATGGCCTAATTTAAAAAGGTAGTTTTTTGGGAGCTCCCGTTTTAAAGATTCCAGAATTTTTAAAACATTTCAGCTTATTTTTCGTTTATAACATCAGCAAAATGTGGTCATCATCATCATCATCATCACATACCTTATAACTAAGTAATAAAAAATTATATGAAAAATAACCTGAAATGTCTCGTCCAGAATCTTTAAAACGTTATACGTAACATTATACGAAAACTATTATACAAATTATATGAATATATATGAATTAGGCTATTATATTACTAAGGGTGCATTATGGTTTGCTTTATTTAACAGGCAGTTTTATTATTATTACAGGGTTATTACGAAATCAATTGTGAGTTTAATTTGTAACCTTACAGAATTATGTAATCACTAGCTGTAGCCCAACAAAGGGACAAGAATGTTGATTATTTGGTTCAATCAAATTTAGTATTTCAAATTTAGATTCCATCAACATCACAGCAACAAGTATGTTACTCACGGTATGATTCATGCTCCTGGCATCTGGACAAATCATACTTATTCCTTGTAATGTGTGATGTTAAAACAATACATTCACATATAATTTGAATTTGCAGACTGTAATAATTCTGCATCATTTAGATTACCCATTGGTTAATTATACTAGGGTAAATGTAATAGAGTGCAATCATTGCTGAATAATAATATAAAGCTTTGCATAAAACTGGGAATATGAAATTGGTTAAAAATCTAAGCCTTACTCTCATCAACTTCCTACATGACCTTGTACACCAGATTAAAACTAAATATTTATCATTTAATATTAACTGAACATACCTGAACCTAGCATACTGGCTGTAATCATGCCTGGGCTTGTACATGTGGTCATCTTCATTGGTGATCCCATATAGATCATATGCCTGTCTTCGCTCTGTATCCGAGAGCAATTCATACGCCTGCTTGATCTCCACAAAGCGAGATTCGGCTGTGGGGTCTACATTTTTATCAGGATGCCTGTCATAATATGATTTAGGTCATTAATACAAATAAGTATGAAATTATTATAAACAGCCAAGGAATTTATTAACAATTAATAAAAGAACAATATAATAATCATCTGTCACTGAGTAAATTAATGGTTCTTCTTCTCAACCCATATCTGTGCCACAGCTGGGTACAGGTCTCCTCTCACTATGTGAGGGGTATAGACCATTGTCCACCACATTGGCCTATTGCGGATTTCACATATCTTTGAGAATGTTATGGAGAACTTTCAGATGTGCAGGTTTAGGTGTGCTATATTTTCCTTCACTGAAGCCAGTAATAATTAATTTCTAATGAGTACATTTTTTTTTTAATAAGGTGTATGGAAGTTTCTAACCCAGGGTTTCTGTCAGAAGTTAAATGTTCAGAATACTTGTCTATCACTGCTGTGATTAGAGGTAAATAAGTGATAAATGAGTACTAAAATAAATTTGTTATGATTCACATATTCACAGTAAGTGGACAAATGTGTTTGTTGAAACTTATGAGTCCTTGATAACAATAAGTTTGACCAAGCTAATCAAAGTTCTTCTATGAGATATACTTGTAGGAATAAGCCAAATACGATTACATATAAAACAGCTGTAAAACATACATTTGCATAATTTTAATTTATTTACCATTCTTTAGCTAACTGTCGGTAGGCTTTACGAATCTCGGGTAGAGTCGCCTTGCGATGAATGCCAAGGATCTTGTACGGATCACCGATCTTCTGCGCTGCTGCTACATACAACAGCAACAGCAGCACCGCACACAGCCATCGTCCTCTCAAGCATAAGTATTTCCATTGCATATTAAACGATAGCTTCGACTCCTCGTCCGAACCTCGCACTATTCATAGGACAATTTCATATCCATGCCGTGAAGTCCATGACAAAATACTTTACTTTATGGATAAATTCGCGTAGAATTTCACTTTGTCTTATCACTCATCCGTCTTAAAATAGATCGAGATGGTTCAAAATTCGTAAATTCGGGAAAATTTCAGGAAAAGTGGAAATCGCTAATGTCAAGCTTGTCACATCTAATCTAATCTATAGAGCACAGATTAATATTGCTGTATATTATATAGTATAGGTACGTAGATCACAGACAGAATAATATCTATTATCTACCTATCTATGCAGATATTCCAACAGAATAGAAATACAAAATACATAGGTATTATGATAATGACGTAGAACCACAAAACAGAAAAAAATAATGCCTAGTGATAGAAACGTAGACAGAAAAAGGTTCAGACATCTGGTAAGCTATGCCTCTTGAATGGTAGATGTGGCTAAAGGAGTGCGTACATTGGGATCACTTCACACCAAAAATAGACTTATAAACTGATTCGAAAAACTGTTTATTGAACAACACATTTTGAATTTAATATATAGAAACCAGAAAACATTATAACCGCATATAAAATACAATAGTTACATCGGATAACTATACGTCTTACTCCTCCAAGTAAGTCTCACGGAATCTCTACATAATACAGAATTCTTTCATAAGAAATAAATCTATTGTTCCAAATTTAATTTAATTCAAAAATAATTATAATACTTTTTTTTTCATAAGCCAAAACAGAAAAGAGTTAACATCAAAAAGAGTATCTATGCATATCTGAGATTACCAATCAACAATGCCAACATGAGATAGCACAAGAAATTCTGCAGTCAGTTGTCCAATTTACTTGTAACTTGTAAGCAACCTGTTCTTTCCTTAGAATAACCGCCATGCAAGTATGAGACCAGTGAGACAAAACATTGTAGATCATTCTCTCTCGTTTTTTTCGTCTCATTGGCGCGTGGCGTAAGTTGCTCCTTTTTTTTGTGTGAACCACGGAATACAGAAAGTAGTACCTACTTCTTTCTGTATTCCGTGGTGTGAACAGTGTGATAGATTAGATGGCATCCATTTCCATAGGTCTTTCTATCTACGTTTTGAACCAACTGCAAGACTGCAACTGAACAAAAACTGGCAACTCATTTGTCATGTCATTGTCAAATTCATTCTTAAAAGACATTAATTCATTCAACGAATTAAGAATCTTTGTTGTTGTGATCCCATCTCAATCATTGATTGACAGATTGAGACTCAATCACAAATTCAATTCACTTATTTCACTTCATTCACTCACAGTTTCCCACGTCAGTTTAGTCAGTCATAAATAATCAAAATTGCAATGCATTATGATAAAATACAATAAGTTGTAAGTCGGGCCACGGTGTGGTTTGGTTGTGTTAGAGTGTACTAGCTTAAATCAATAGATGAATAGACTGTATTGATATCGTAATAAATTAACCGGTTTACATAATTGTCGTAAGAAGTTATTGTGTTTTTGTTATAGTCCGAGATACTTTAACCAAAAAACCGTAAGTAATGATATTAAGTTTTAAACAAACATAACTTTAAAGCTCGCTATTTAATGTCTATTGTAAAATAAATTAGCGCAGCGGCCGCAGTGCATTTAAGCATATTGGATAGGAGGAAAAAATATGCTACCAAGATTTATTCATGGTAGCATATTTTTTTTTCCTTTTTCATGGACCAGGTTATAGCCTTTAAAAATATATACCTATTAAAAACACTACCCCATAGCTTACTTGGTGCTGTAGGTAGCACATAGCTCAGAGTATTTTTGAGAACTGACATGCTGTGACCATTACTGCAGCAGAGGAAGAGCCCCTCTATAGTTCTCAGCTGGGGCAGGACACATTCATGATTTTTTATTAACTTTGGTAATTTCATTAAACTATGGGCACTTATGCCATGTATATTTTGCTTACTAGTTGAAAACTAGTTACACAATACAGTCATAAAAGCGCTAACTTCATCAATCAAATTCCAGTAAGTCTGATTAAGGGCATAAACAGCTTTATTTCTGAGAATATGACTACTGTATCACAACTTGTTTAAATAATGTACCGTAATCGAAAATAATTATTACAATGTAGCAAAATTCAATCAATGTAGGTACATTCTGTTTCAGAAGATGATGCTCGATTTAAGTTAACCTTTTCTATAACTTTGACATTCTCAGAAAATTTATTTTATAATTATGATTTTTAATGTAAATGATCTTATTGATTGAGTGAATTCAACCACCTGTTAATTAAAGTTATTTTTCTGTTAAAAAAAGTTATTTTTCCTTCCTTAGCCATGTTGGGGATTGAAATGTTAGGTTTAGGATTAACATATGCCATAAACAGTTTTTTCTTAAATTACCCTATTGTAGGTACCTACATTATACCTACATATTATTGTCAGCTCAAGAATTTCAATTGTAACAGTTATAAGTTAGAAGAGTAAGTTGTAAGATAGATAGTCTTATATAGAGTAATTATAGAAAAGACCTTGAAACAGTTGATAGTTTAGACAAGGTTATGTTAGTCAATGTACACGACACTTAAATATTTGTCTGAACTTAAATTTTATTCTCAATTATATTATAATATTCACTATTATTGTTAATAGTATCAGGTATTAGTTTGTGGAAGTCCATTAATATTAAGTTAATATTAATCTATATATTGCAGCATATAAGGCTGATAACTTAAACATAATACCTCCTTCAATATCACAAAGTTCCTAAAGTGAGGGCAGGTTTACAAGTCTAATAATCCATTAGAATTGATGGAAATGTTACATAATTTGTAGTAAATTTAATGTAGAATAATAATGTACCTTCTACATTCATTTAAGAGATATAAGCAGAATACTGAAAAAGGGACCATCCCCCTTCTCCCCGATTGCCAGCTCACCCCCCACAGTCGGGGACTTTCAGTATGTCTATCTGGACACCTCAAGGAATAGCTGTACCATATTTCTAAACTACACAAATAATTTGGTGTGATTTCCTTAATTTTATCAGGCTAATAGGTAAATGTTCAGACACGTTGTTATTCGTGAGTAGTGTAAAATATTATGGCTCATAATTACAAAGTTTGCATCAGCAAATATTTATTTGCATGTACCTACATAGGTACTTATAAGATTCATATCCACTTTTATCAGATAATTTGCGATGTTGCTAGCAATCTCTTCATCTTGCATTGTTCATTTTGTATACTGTATTGTAACGAAGCGACGTCTTTAGCGACAGATAATAAAACATTTTATTGTCTGTTGCTGCATTCGCGATGACGAGCACAATCCGAGCAGTTGACGGGGGATCGTGCGGGGCGCGCGGGGCGGTAGACCGCCGTAGGTCGCTGCGCTCGCGCCCGCCACTCGCCCCGGGACTGAACTCAAAGCTGGTCCGCGTCGTGTTACGTTGTGCGCTGTAGCTAACGATTACGCGATTTAATTATTCTCTTAAGTAAAATTATTTTTCTCAACCAAAATAGGTTGGGCACATTTTAAGTGTGTGCATAAGTGTGTTCCCGTATTAGGGTAAGTTTCAAATGGCACATAAACTTCTATTTTCTGTCTTATTTGCTGTGTTCATTGTGTATAATCCATTACTATTACCGTTGCATTAACCATTAAGTATGCTTTACTTCCTTTCTTTCTTTGTGTTGTAGAACTTTTCCGTTACAATTTCATATCACCGGCTTTAATATTTTCATCTACCTCAAATAAAATATATTTTCACAACCAGCAACTTTTTCAAAATTTAACGTTTTTTTAATTTTGTATTTTATATTCTTTGGCTTTCCGCTCATCAAGCACTTCGTTATGTAAACTCCGATCTGGTTTCCACCACGTCAAAAACTACTATACTTAGTAAGGTACTTTGTGTGACCTGTTGGTGGACTCCCAGATCGGAAGGCTTATAAACCAGATGATGACCATTTGGTTTCACCAATTCCAGGTGCTACGTTTGCACTAGAGTTGCACGTCGCTTCCGCTTGCGAACTTGCCTACGCGCTGTTGCCGTGATCACACCGTCGAGCCGGACAGCCCCTTTGTTCCCGCTGCGCGCGCTAGTGCTGCGGGCCGCTCTCATACACCGTGCGGCACCTGACTAAGTCTCTCCGCACTCTGGGCTGTGCTACCACCTGCGGCCGGACTACGCGTCACAAGGGGAGTACTGCGCTACGGAAGTTGAAACAGATTAGGCCGTTTACACCCACGACCTATAAATTTATGTGCTCGTTACTGACTGGGTAAATTATTTAATTAATATTATATCTGTTGTCGTATGTACTTTGGGTTCTTTTATTTATTATCACCTGTAAATAGGAGCCTAAAGGCCCAGAAACGGCACAGTATGTGTGTACATGTGACCCCCTCAAACTACTCAGTTTTGCTGCCACTTCGCTTTATTAGTCCCGATTACATGTCATTAGTGACGTTAATCCGTCGTGGGTGTGTGCGTGACGTACTGTAACTGGTACACTTGTAGTACTTAGTTATGTATCATTATTCTGTTCCAGGATCACTCGGTACGTCTAGGTACGTTAGGAGAACTCAATAACTTCTTCTTCGATTCATTAAAAATCTCGCTTATTTGGTGCTTTTTTTGCACAGACAGCTGACAGAGTCACTTTATAGCAACTTGACTACGGGGACATAGCGCCGCGCGGCGCCGCGCCGCTGCTATTTTAGTTGGATTTAATTATTAGTAAACTACAGCCTCCTGCAAACAACTTCTGACAGTTTTATTGGCCTTAAACTCTACACCAATGGTGCAAAAACCGTGGCAGAGTACGGTCCAGCCCAATATAGTTAGGATAGGATCCTTATTAGGAAGATAAAATAGCAGCTAAATCCTCTCAGTGGTCCCCTACGAGTTGTTATCGGCCATTGGCAACTCAGCGGCTGTCATTAACCGCAGCCAATGACGTCAGCAGTCCTGTGGGTGTGCGCGTGACGCACTAGGACATCTCCGTACCAATTGAGACTCATTTCGTTCAATAAAATGCGAGGATGTGATTCTTGAGCACCATTTACTTCAATTAATATTGATGGCAAAGATGAACAATAGAATTTATAATTAAATTATGAGATTTTATTTTGTTCGGTGTGGCCATCGCTCGCACGAACGATGTCACCATCTGCATTCCTAAAACCCGTTTACAGACATAACTTGTGCGTCTCATTTTAAAATGTAAATTTTTATGATTGATTGGTAGCTATTGTCATATATGTACATGCAGATGGCGAATTACGCATGTGCACACACACAATATTTTAAACTCAACCTGTTGCTTATAGTCTTTATAGTGGATCACATAATGCTGTTCTCATCCACAGAATCCACAATGGACGCACTCGCAGATGTCCTGCAGCCGTACAAGGAGCTGGTGGGCACGGCGGCGGCCGTGGTCACCACCGGACAGATGTTCGCCGGCTCTTTCATCTGCTACGACATCTACAAGCAGGGGAACACTAGGGGCATCTCGATCATGCCGTTCATCGGCGGTGTTGTCATGTAAGTTGTACGAGTTATGGATGCTCACGATTTTTGTATTTTATTTTGATAGTACGCGACTCAATGACGTGAATGGTGGTTGCAGGGAAACCTTTGACAGGAGCCACTGTAGACTAATATTGGATAAACCTGTCGACTTTATGTCAACATCGTTTCCTGTTCTTAGGTACCTAGTCTGAAAATCTGATTACAGCTTAAATCTGCCCCATCTGCCAACATTCTCAACAGTTGTCCTCATATTGCATCCAAATTACACAAAACATTAATAAATATTATACCTTCCTCATGAATCCCTCTGTTTATTGGTGAAAACCGTATGAAAACCCGTTCAGTAATTTATGAGTCTATCGCAAACAGACACATACGCGGCGGGGATTTTGTTTTATAATATGTTAAGATATAAACCAGTATTTTTCGACGTTAATACAAAATAATTCCCTCCAAAAAACCTTTTTTAGTCCACCTATCTATTTGTCGAAGGCCACGTCCAAACTTGTTCGCAAGTACTCGTAACGATGACTAAGATATATTTTGCAAACCTTGAAACCATAATTATTGTAGTTCACAAAACAGGTTAATTGATCTCAGTGTCCATATCAATTGGTACGGCTAATTTCGTCCCGACCGACGCCAACAATCTAGTTCATTCAATCACGCCAATGTTTACCAACTAGTAAAGTAACAGAGTGCATGTAAGCGACATCGAAGAAAAATAATTACGTTGATAGAATGAAATAACCATTGATAAAGATGATTCTAAAGAAATCTGGAGAATTATTGATTACTATGGAAATATTGGACCCAATCATTATATTAAAGAAAAAAACGTTAAGAAACGCTAATTATATAGTCTTTTTACTTTGTACTATAATTGGTACATAATCATTTTATTACCTAAATTACATAATTAATTATTAATTCACTAAAACATCCATTAATAAAACATAAACGATTATTTTTCTTTGGTGATATTCTGTGGGTACATCTTCTGTGTCGTATTTTCGTCGTGTGCAGCGTGTGCTCGATGAAAATCCTTAGATATTATTATTTCTCTCCATTTCTTCCGGTGTCCGACTTTCCTTGATGTCCTCCCTGACGTATTCAATGGCGATATCTATGGAGCTAGATGCTCTGAGGCGAGCGCAACTGACTAGAAAAGCCAAATTTATTTTTTAAAGTTCTATTACACGGGTAGAATGGTTATGACCAACGGCTACGGTAACAATATAAAAATCTATGATTTTTTCCATGATGTTATTGCAACTGTTGACAAATACAAATTTTAACACAACATACCAGCAGCAGTGTCTGCACCATCCATAAAGAGATCTAAATAAAGCGTTTGAAATTGCTAGCCAATAATTAAATGATCTCTATGCAACAGGATAGAAGGCAAGGTACAATCTGACAACAAATTTCTTCACAGGATTTCAAAGATAATGAATGAGGGATTTTTAATTGAGTCTGAAAAGTAAAAACTTTGGTGTACTACAGGGCACTACACTAAGTCCATTATTATTTCTAGTTAATTTAATGAGTTGCCTAATACCCTAGAAAGCCTTATTGTATCTATCTACAACCAGACAACGATCTGAAACTTAAACTTTTCCTAGTAAATCTCAAACATTTGAATCAAGTTTCAAGCTAGAAAGTTATCGTTCTTCCATTCCTGAATTTAAATCGATTGTTATATCCAGGAGCATCCTTAACTTGAAGTTCGGCTTCATCCTCCGAGACGACAAGATGATTCAAGTGAACTTCATCGGTCTGGCGCTGAACATCCTCTACGTGATGGTCTACTTCCACTATTCCCTGCAGAAGATGAAGGTTTGGGCGCAGATCGGCGCGGGGGGCGCGCTGTCGGCCGGGCTGATCGCGTACGCCGAGATGGAAGACCCGGCGCTCATCGAGAACAGATTCGGCACCATCATCACCGCGTTTATGTTCTATTTGATAGCTTCGCCACTTTTCGGTTTGGTGAGACATACTTACTATTACTGTTTTATTTATACCATTACCCCTGGTACACACTTAATAAATGATCTCTGCGTCCTTGACTAAACAACACTAGAGCCCTACGACCTCAAACAGGAGGAACCTGACGCCAGCCGCTCATCCATTGTTAAGTAGGTTACACCAGAAACAGAGATGTCTAGGACTCGAAAGTGCATGAGCTGCTTTCATTACAATACAATACAGTATTTATTTTGCGAAATGTATTATGGCATTTGATAAATAAAACATAACAATTTGGGAATGCTAACATTAGAGTGATTTTTTTGGGAAAATTATATCAACAACCTTTAACAAGTATTTAAATAATTGTTTTAATGGGCATCCGATAGAAGGGTTTATTTACTTCTTCTGGTTATTTGGAACGTGTACATATTGATATTGTCCTTATTGACAAGACTGTTGTTTTTAATAAATACTAAAAAGATAAGCGTTACAGCTTGGTGTAATTGAACAATTAAAATGTGCTCAATTTACATATCACATGTCAGTGCATTGTAATTACTAAAACCACAATTAATTTATCTATTAATTGGAAGTGTTTGAATTACCATTCTTAGTAAGTAATTTGAATTATTATCAAGGCGTTGCTACGTGGATCTTCCTTTACCATTCAAAAAATGAAAACCCAAAATTAAAAAGATTCGATATTGTTATTATTTTTCTAAATGCAACAAAAGTGTAGAGCATTGCATTATTATTTTTTAATCAGCACGAATGTATCGCTGATATTCAGCGCATTATTATCAAATGACTGCAGGTAATACGAGAAATGCTGCCAAATAAGGAGGCCAAAAAAATACCTATCCACCTCGGATGTGTATTTTTTTGGTATTTAGGATACAGTCCACAATAAAATCCAATGTACCTACACATCGACGCAGTTTCCCTGTTTCTGCGAACAGGATCGGCATCGAGTGAGCTCAAAGATCGTAGAAGAAGATTGAGGTGTCGTTGTTGTTGCAGAGAGACATAATCAAGAACCAGAGCACGGAGGGCATGCCGTTCCCGCTGATCTTGTCCGGGAGCGTGGTCACCTCCATGTGGCTGCTGTACGGCATCATCATCAGGAACAAGTTCCTTGTCGTGAGTCACCTCATCGTGCATTTTATTAACTTTATTTAGCGGTTTGCGTCGACCCTAGGTGATAGATATCTCTTTATTTGTAACTAGCGACCCGCCCTCGCTTCGCTTCGGGAAACTTATTCCTTCTGTTTGTAAAGATTTAGTAATATAATTTGGATGATTCACACTATATCTTTATAAATTATAGCCTATGTGTTATTCTGATGTGTAAGCTATATTATTGTAAAGTTTCAGCAAAATCCATTCGGTAGTTTTTGCGTGAAAGAGTAACAAACATTCATACATCCATACAAACTTTCGCATTTATAATATTAATAGGATATAAAGTACATCGAGTCTTAACTAACTAACCCTTTAGTTAGTTAAGACTCGATGTACTATTTTAGATCATGTACAATACCGACTGACAAATACAATGATCGATGAATGAGCAACGGGGGGCGCGGTCGGTAGTTGAATGGATGGCCGCTAGTAGCAAAAATGTCTGTGCGTCGGAGGAAACGTAAAGACATCGCATCAGGTTGTATCGAAAGATAACGGTCTTTAAGCCATGTTGTGGGAATTTAAGGGTGAGGCTATTGACCACCCAGCCAATAGACACCTAATGTTTGATTTTCCGTATTGAATGCATTCTGGCAATTAACAGAGGTAAGGCGAAGCGGGGTAACTGGCATATCAACGCTGTGATTGGTTAATTCAAGGCCACACGAAACGCTGGAAAGAAATAGATTAATTTGAGCAACGGGAAAGAATGAGACGGCACGAATTTATATCGGTACTATAAGTCAGATGTGTTGACAGAAGCCATTCGCCTGTTATTGGGAGTCTATTGGCTGTGTGGTCGGTGCAATTTAAAACATAATCGATGCCTCGTCGTAAATATGAGAGGAAATGAAAAAGTACTGGAACTCGTCAAGTCCATAGACGTAGTGGACGTAGGCCTCTCCCTAGGCCCTGCGTCGGGTAAAGCAGGCCATAATATCTCTTCCTAGGCCAAAGGTGGCTTACTAGTGTAAATATACTATGCCCTTAAACCTCATTGCACAATAAATAGTGTAATTTAGGTAATATATTATAACACTGGACCTTATTAACGTTGATAATATTTTATCGGTCGATCGATACTTAGTTTAGTTTAATTTGATTAGATTAAACTATAGACTGAATAATAATTATCACAAGTATTGACTGTCGCCGCGATCCCACATCACGATTATATTGTATAGCAACGTGATAATAGTTAAGCGATTTAACTAGGGCTTCCAATACCGGGATCCCGGTATTTGCGATATAACCAAAACAATGTATGGGTGGAATATTTCGCTTATATACCTAGATCTACAAAAAAGTCCACGATGGCATGTCTATCTTTTAAGGATTCCCATTTTAAGTTTAAAAAAAATGGTCACATACAATGCGGTAATTGGAAAGCTTTAATCTAAGCTAAGTCTATGTTAGTCACCTTAAGCATTCCAGGCACATTATGATAAGTCTTTACACCGTATAATTTAAATGAATATTTTGGGAGTTATCGCAAAATTTAAACTAACGCACGTGAAAATAAATTCATGTTAGCAAAAAGTCCAGTATTAATACAGGTATTGAAAACATCCGGTATTTGAAAACCCTAGATTTAACCAACACACGGTAGTAATGGTTTGGCCTTGTTCAGCTTGATAACGCAGTCATATTTTATAGCAAAGATTGTGGGTATAATCTGTTCAGCGCGTCGTTCATAATATTAAATGGATTTACACGATCGTAGGTATACTTTATAAAAAGGAAAGTTACGTGTACGTTAATAAAAAACTCTACATCACACCATAACGACCCCGTAGCTTAGGTGAAAGTGACCGTGCCTGCTAAGCAAGGGGTCCCGGGTTCGATTCCCGGCCTGGGCTGAGATTTATATGACAGATAAACGTTTGTTCTCACGTCGTGGGTATTAGTGATGTGTTATTTGTGTTGCCCACGCCATCCGCGACACAGGGAATCCTAGTGCGGGGGTATCTAGCTATAATCTTGCAATTGTGAATAAACACAAAATAGTAAATTGAAGTAGATAAATGAATCCAATACGACTACATCTAAAAATACATATTGTGTACCTTTGAAAAGGTACATAATATAATCTTGTGCTCGAATGATTCTTAGCGAATAAAATACACAAAATTGATCAGGCTTAATATTGATGACAATTAATACATACACATGAATGACACTTTTAGCAATTTATGAATTACTTATAGCCAGAACAATTAATTATTTAGCTGTGAACATACGCGGGTCAGGCCCAGCTCCCAGACTCGCAATTGAATAGAAACCTTATTTTATTGTCCTTAAATTTGCAAATATCGTGGAGAGTATAACTTTACTGTTCGTTCAACGTTTTAGTAAATAGATAACAGGTAATATGCAAAATGTTATCTTATCTTGAACGACATCATACTATTAAACGAATCAGCCGTATTTAGTTTCCATTTTATTAAACAATGTTGTGAAACTCACTGTCCTTTCATGGAAAGTTTACACAAAATATTGCCCTTTACATAGGATCATTTTTTCTCTGAATTCTGCGTCTGCACTGCGCTGGAGTAACGCTAATGTGACAATTTATAACACTATGTGACTATGGTTATTTCTTGTCTGTCTGTCATAGTATTTTGACCATCATTAATAACATATTATTAATAATAAGACCTCATTGATAGCAAGTAGGACAACGCATTACTAGTTAAACTTTCAAAACATATTATATATGACGTTTGAAGTATTTTTTTAAGATATTGTTTTGTTTATACCATTAATAAATGAATGCTTGACTATAATTATTATGGTAAGGGGCGATGTAGATGTTGTTGGTAAAGGACCTTTAATCAAATTTTTAGTTTTTGTGACCTCAAAGACGTATCTTAATTTAATTAAATAATTAAATTTTATATTTTTTTTAGGTTCAGAACGTGGTGGCTTTCCTCCTGTGCGCCGTTCAGTTGGCATTGTTCGTCATATATCCGTCCAAGCCCAAGGGCAAAGACAAGCCCAAGCAGAAGGCCAAAAAGGCAGATTAAACATAGATAACATAAGCAATCCTCGGATGCCTTACTAGTTGGTAAGAAGCGGCTCGAAGAATCGTTAGCTTAGGTGACTAATAAAGAGTAATATATTAAAATAATTAGCTCAAAATAAACGGGATATTTATGTAAGTATGTAGGTACATGTTTTTTAAGGTTTAGTTGAGAATCAATATAGGTAATGAAGTTTATGGTTTGTCGAACAACTGTTTTAAAGCTTTTTAATCTTGATCAAATCAATGTCATAAACTCATAATGATAAAAATATTTATTAGAAATATATGCTCCTCTGATGTCATACATTTTACACAAATATGTTTACTACTAAAATAATTTTTATATTTTTTATATAAGAGAAATAGTATTGAATAATTTCTATGTAAAATGGAATAGTGGTATATCAAGCCTATATTTTGTGGTTTATTTGTAATAATAAGTATTAAGTATTATCCGCAGTAATGTGTAATAAGTAGATGAGTGAAGATATAAAATAATATAATATGTACAATATGTACATGGGTAATGTAAAAACCTTAATCTATGAGTTGCTATTATAATAATTGTAACTGTAAGATACAGGTGTGATTGAAAGCACGTTGCTCTTATTATAATATCTGTTACATGTTTACATAATGTACACATTTAGAGAGCTAATTCTAAATCAGAGTTCCTGACCACAATGGCGCTGACTGCGACACAAAATGCTTCTTCTCTGATATCAGTTATATTCTCGATCCAATTGATGCATGTCATTGTCGAATACAAAAGATAACTGTTGGATTACTCCTATTTTTCTATACTTACAGTGAATTGACAGGTGACGCGCTATCTAAATAGTATCAACTTTGCATGATATAGCGTGATGTGATAGTGATGAATAGCTTTTATGGAATCTATATAATGATTTATATATTAAAATATATAGTTTTTATTATTCAACTTGATCATTGCAGTTAAAGATACTGAAATGGATAAATCTAAGGCTAAAATGAATAAATATTAATACTGTCAGCTCGCAGCATATAGTAAGATTTATGATTGCCATACTTCAGTACAAAATTAAAATGATTACAGAACAGTAAGGACTTGCAGAATAAAGTGTGAATAGTATTTTGTCCTAGGCTGTATAACATGTATGTTACTGCAATTAAACCATTTTATATGTACATATATGTATATAATTATGTATATTATTATGATAATAAACATCAAACCAAAATAACATATATTTTTTACCTTTTAATATGTAAGGATAATGTTATTATTATGCTTATTAACAACATTCCATGTTGTTGTTGCAATAAAGTAGTTTCAATTTTGTTGTCGAATTTGCTGTGATGCTGGTGATTATGTTGTTAATATTATAATTTAAAATTGGACTGTTAAAGTGGCAATAAAGAAAATTTTCACTGCAATTTGTGATTTTTAATAAATTTTATACCAATTTAGTTACATCATTTTCAGGGTCGTCATTGTTTGGTCCTTCGAGCCGAAATTAGTGGCAGGTATACTTGACTAATTATTGTAGAATGATTTTGTGTGATCCATTATAAAAGGGGACTTAAAGTTGTTTAAAATATTAGAGGCTCTTTGTACACTAGAATCTAAGTGTATATTTTGCACGGCGTGTCTATCTTGCTGATGTAAGAATGCGGCAACATTTACACTTCCCAAGATGGCTACTGGCTCACTCTGATCTATGACCCAGGCAGCCTTCTTGCTTGGTGATAAGTTTTTTCTCCTACCAGAATGTAGTGGAACGACCTGCTGTCCTTGCAATTAAAATGCAGTTGCGGTTACCAATATTGCAACGACGGTGAGTCAGTCAACATGCAGATTTACCGCTTGGTTTAGGCCAAACTAGGCGAAGTCAAAAGACGGTATAAAAACAGAATAAAAAACTTGGCTGCATCACAAAGATCTGCATAAAGCACAGAATAGAAACCAGTTAAGTATATCATATTATTAGATTCTGGCCATTTTTTCCCTTATCTGCCAAACTCAAATCTGAGTTCTATCAAAATTAATTTATTGAAGAAGTAACATTGTCACTTTTTATTTTATTAATATTTTTAATAAATTGTTTATTTATGTTTTTATTAACGTAGATTTTTATACAATTACCCAAATAAATTAAGGTGAATGCAATAAGATGGCTTTATTTAAAGCTTTTCAATGTCTCAAGACTGCACAGTTTTGTCGACCTTTTAATCCAGTGGTAAATCACCTATTTTTATGTATCACCCTACCTCCCTTGGTAACATTAAAATTATACCTATTTACGGGTACGGAGGATAAAGAATTTTAGGATAAGTACCTACACTTTAATAATATGAATGAAAATTAAACTGGAACGGAAAAACAGACCGACGTACAATCGAAAGATATCCTTGTGCAACTTTTAGTTTTATATGCTTCAAATACACCTGATGTTAAGCGAATAAGGTGTTATAGCGCACTTACCGAGTAAGTGAGTACCGAGTAAGTCACTTTTGCCTTTAAGACGCTCACCTACCAGCTAACGACTCATCAATGCGCTTTAACAATAATGTTCCAGTGCCTCAATAATGTAATAAGGGTGTCATCATCAAAAGCGGAGTCTTTCCTCAGCGGCACTAACGCCAACTTTTTGGAAGCTCAGTACCTGGACTGGGCGAAAACAAAAGGCAACGTTGATTCTGTAAGTACGAGATCATTGTTGTGACATATCTACATATCTACCTCAATCTAACAAGAATTTATTGTCAGCGTAATGTATTGCTCGGTTTCCCGACGGTTTTTCTTTATGTAGGATTTTTCGAGCGTGGTCACGGCCTCACGGCGAGATCCATGCCAGCCATGCTTAAAAATCGTTACAATTTAAAAATGTAGGTATAGTATTGTTTGCTCTAAAAAAAAGTTTGAAAGCATCATGTTTTAGTGGATGTTGGAGACATTCTCAAATAGAAGAGGTTCCATCTCAGTCTTCCGGAAGTTGCAATCTTATCTTATACCTAACATTTAAAGCACAGCACCGCAGTGGAGCGCTGTTGAAATTTTGCTACCAATGTAGGTAGATAATAGTAGATATACCAATACAACGACGGCGATCGTAACTAAGTATAACTATTTCTATAGTTTTACATCAATCAATAATGTAAAATAATTGTTTTAGTCATGGGACGGTCTTTACGAAAGTCTGAATGGTCCAGTTTTGAAAATCGAAGAATTGGAAGATGAATTTAGTCCAACGACAGTCAGTGAGTATGGAAATGTGAATAAGTATTTAATTTATATAATCATTGAAGTCTCAACGTTAGCAGTACCTACTATAATAATTATATCTTTACTAAGTATGTATGTAAGTAGGTTATGATTCTTATGATTACCAATACTAAGTTACCAATATAAGTTATATCACCATTTTATTGCCACAGAACCGAAACAAAAAAAAGCCGCCGACGATAGCGAGGAAAAAAGAAAAATCAAACTGCACTTGGCCGTACAGAATCTAATAAGGAGTTACCAGGTCGAGTTAAAGTTTAATTGTAATAATATCGTTAAATAGTATCTAACTAGCTAAGTTTATTTTATTAACTGTACCTATTGTTGAAAATTAGGGGTGTATGGGATTCGAACTTAGGCCAGCCTGTTTGGGACTCCGCTATATCTGCTTGAACGATAATAAATAAATGTTAATATTTGTCTCCTGCTGCTTCGTTGACCGATACCGAGTTGGCGATGTAATTGGTGTTAGGTAGATAGGTACTAATTTCTATGGGCGACCGTGTCCACTTAGGGCGTGTTCCATTCCACACATTCCACATTTTTCTAAAGAAAATGAGTCGTTTTGAGCGTTGTGATCGCTTACTGGAACGCCCCCTTAGTATCATGCCATACCAAACCACGCAATTGAAGCTTTTACAAATTAGCAGACTTGAACCCCAGGTGGCTCGACTGCCCGTCGCTAGGCTATTAAAATAAAAACAAATCGTTCTCCAATGTGTGTGATGTCCGCCGTCATCATCACACATACCTGCGCTAGGCTATAGTACGACACGCTGGCCTAGCGTGGTGTAGGTACTATGGCCTGTACCCTTCAGATTGCGAGAAGAGATCCGAACTCAGCAACGGGACAGTTACAGCTTGCGATGATGATTGTGATGATGATGATGATGATGATTATGTGCCAGGCCCGCGGGCACCTGCTGGCGAAGACGGACCCGCTCTCGATGACGATGGGCGCGCGCTGGCTGCTCAACAAGCAGCACGCGCCGCTCGACCTCCGCGGGCTGGAGTGTCGCATCGTGGCCAGGGAACTGGGCACTGTGTTGTGTACGCTAATTTTTTTTTAATAATCGATCAAGCAGAAGATGAGCTACCCATTTTTAACACTCACTGCGGCTATCGTATTTCTCTATGGGAAATACGCGACGTACTTATAGAGGAAGTGTGCCAGAAGTGGGCACTAGCCCCCCCTTCAAATCAACGTATACAAACTCAACGCCGTCTCGCGACTCATAGACATTACTTAGAAGGTGGTGGATGGCCAGTCGGGCTCTAGCCGTACCATCAAGCTGGGCCGGCTTCTTATAGCTTCTTACGACATGTTGTTTTCCCGACAAAGAAATCTTAAAATTCGACAAAAATCTGATTAATTTTTTTACCACAGGCGAAAAACACATGGACATGGTATTCAAATTACCGGATAGAACTTTCATCGGTGGGAAGGAAGAATCATTAACGCTAAGGTATCTTGAACCTCTGATTTTATTGCATACCTACCTACCTATTATGCTGATCTTGCTTATAAATAATATTATGATAAATACTACCTAGTATCTTGATTATTTCGTATTTATTTCCTTTTATAAAAACAATCTATTACATATTTCCTATACTAAATGAATGTTTCACATTGTACGGACTGATTTTAACTGTGTTTATCATATTCAGCTGCGGCATTTAGACTGCGAATAATATAGTTATTCTTTCTCCTTTTTCTCCCTCTGCATAACTGTCAATATGTCAGGGAGATAATCCGCCGGTTGGAGACGGTGTACTGCGGCTCCATCGGCGTGGAGTACATGCACCTCTACGACCTGGACTGCCTGCAGTTCATCAGGGAGCGCATGGAGACGCCGGGCGCTTTGGAGAAGACCGTGGAGGAGAAACGGCTCATCATGCGGCGGTTGACTAAGGCTGTTTTGTGAGTGGAACACTTCTTACTAACTCTAGCTTTTACTGTCTCGGATTTAAAGTAGGCAAGGTAAGTTTTACCAATCCTTCTGAAGCGTTGTGATTAGATCGGTGCTAGGTATTATTTAGTTCTCACCCCGCCCTATAACGTTTCTCTGTAAATACCTCGCAGCTTAGAGAAGTATTTCGCAACAAAGTGGCCGGCGGAGAAACGGTTCGGGCTGGAGGGCGGCGAGTCGATGATCGTGATGCTGGAGGAGATCGTGGACACGAGCACCGAGCTCGGGGTAGAGTCCATCGTGATGGCCATGCAGCATCGAGGTACCGTTGAAGCGAGTCACACAAGTTTAACTTTGTACAAAAAAATGTGTAATGAAAAGACATTTGACTTGAGGAAACTATTGGAGTAACTTGTTCACATACCTACACATCATCAACTTTTTTTACATAACCGATGTCTAAAAAATGGTTGTCTGTAAAGTCGGTTGACGGACGATAACTTTACGTGATATCTTCGTAGGGGAAGAGAGATGGATGCGCTGCAAGCTGAACATTTAGGTCGCTCGTGCCTCTCTATCGCTTGTTCCGCGCTCTCGCTTGCACACACAGACTCAAACGGAACGGGACACTTTTTCGTGCGCGCTGCCGGTCTTCATCAATTTATAAGACGTTATGACGTCAAAAGAAGCACAGTAATCGTATTAGTTATTTCTGGCTCTCCGACACCGCGACCGAACCTAGGAAAAATATTTTACAGTCCATTTTAGGAAGAGGGTGGTAGCTACCAAGGTGGGTTAAACCCCTACCACCGTGCATGAGTACCGTCGGGATAAAAGTGGCCAGTATACTCGTACAGCCCAGCGACCTCAAAGAAGAGTGTTCGTTGTTTAGCAGATTGCACCACGAGCAGGGGAGGTTGGTTTGGATTCAAGTTTCTTACACCGCATGGCTTGTTAGCCTCTAAGAAAAAAATACTTACTTGTTTCCTAATTGCCAGGACGCCTGAACATGTTGGTGAACGTATGTCGGAAACAGTTGACGGATATTTTTGCTCAGTTCAAGCCCATGGAGCCCAAGGAACCGGTAATCTTTGAATTGAATTCCGTAATAAATAGCTGGTCATCCTAAATAATATAAAGTATGTTAATGCCCGTAACTTTGTGTTCAATAACCGCAGAAAACCTACTTTTCAAACGTGAATGAATCGTAAAAGGTTTTGGAGCAACCTGCATAAGCACAAGCCAAGAGTTATATAAAAGTTATTTAAGATAAGTAATGTGTTGCTATGCCTAGTTTTAATTCTCGTGCTAAGAGAAACTCCTGAAACACTAATAGCGACTTACATATTGCAGTGAAAATACCATTTCGGACCATCATGTAACTATAGTAAAGTATATACATAGTACTATGGAAATTAATGTAGGTACGTACAACTAAGCACTAAAACGATTGGTAGGGTTCCGGCGACATCAAGTACCACCTCGGCACGTACATCCACCGGTTCATCCGCAAAACGAACAAATACATCAAGGTGTCGATGAGCTGCAACCCCTCCCACCTGGAGGTGGTGTCGCCCGTCGTGGTGGGCAAGGCCCGCGCCGAGCAGCACTGGAAGGGGGACAACAACGGGGACAAGGTTAGTTGTGTCTGTCGGAGTGGACTGTGCTCTGAACATCTGTGTGTGGTATAATATGATAAATGCGAAAGTTTGTGAGGATGTATGGATGTATGTTTGTTACGCAAAAACTACTGAAGGGATTTAGATGAAACTTTATAGTAATACTAGCGGCCCACCCCGGCTTCGCACGGGTGGACATTTCTTTTTTGACATTTGGTGTCATATCGACAGCAGCACCACCTACCGGGTCCAATTGTAAATCTAAAAAATTCACGGATCCACCTGTAGACACACTGTCAATTAATTATAGACAAATAATTTGCAATAAAATAAAATTGCGACTATAATTAAAGATCTAAGCTATCCTATCTCTCAAGTTGGACCAGACTGCTCACGGTGTGCCAATTTAATTTAAAATCGGTTAAGTAGTTTAGGAATATATCGCGGGCAAACGTCGTGACAGGAGATTTATATATATTAAGATAGCTTATAATATCAGAATTATACATAGGCTAAACTAAAATTGATAAAGACTGTTTAATTTGGCCATAATATAACGATGAGTCGGAAAAAATCATGCCCTCTGAGACCTGTCGTTGCGGAAGCTGCCTAAACGCTAAAGACGTTGGAGTTACACGAAGATAATGTAGCGTGAGATTTTGATTTTTGACCGTCAACTTTTCGTTGACGCCGCTGGTGTTCCTGATGTCCATGAGCGACGGTGATCACAGTGACCGTCAAGCGACCGTCCGTTCGTGTCCAGGTGATGGCGATCATAATGCACGGCGACGCGGCGTTCGCGGGCCAGGGCGTGGTGTACGAGACGATGCACCTGGGCAACCTGCCCGCCTTCACCACGCACGGCTCCATCCACATCGTGTGCAACAACCAGATCGGGTACACCACCGACCCGCGCTTCGCCAGGAGCTCGCCCTACTGCTCAGGTCCTATCCACTATCTATACCAGGACTTCCCAACCGGTGGGGCACGGCCCCCTTGGGAGGCGTAGAGAAATTTTAGGGGGGGCATACTAGGTGCGTTACCATTTCCGAAAAAAAAAAACAATTTAACGCGTACGTAAATTAACAAATTAACAAGTCACACCACGACGAGGGACGCGCAGCCCCCTCCCCCCTCGTCTTGTATGTTTATTGTCCATTGTGAGGGGGTTATGAAAATATTATTTTTGGTTCAGGGAGGCTCGGCGGAAAAGGGTTGGGAAACCCTATACCTATACCTTTACGGGGATCTATACCTTTAAACGAGCAATTCTTGTATAAATATATCTATATATACGACCTGACGTGCCACGATATTATTTTATTGATCAGACGTGGCGAAGTGCGTGGACGCGCCGGTGCTGCACGTGAACGGCGACGACGCGGAGGCGGTGGCGCACGTGGCGCGCGTGGCCATCGAGTACCGCTGCAAGTTCAAGAAGGACGTGGTGCTGGACCTGGTCTGCTACCGCCGCTTCGGCCACAGCGAAGAGGACGAGCCCATGTTCACGCAGCCGTTCATGTACAAGAAGATCAAGAGCATGAAGACTGGTCATTGTCTTTTTATTTTGTAGTGCTACGAAGCATCGGAAGATCTCGTGCCATTTAAAGTTCTTCGATTTGACTTAAGTAAGGGTAGCTTTCGTAACTGGTCTTCCACGTTAAATAAAACTTATTTTCTTTGTAAGCCCATTAATTAGCGGCTGTTTAAATATTTTAATAATTTTGGTAAATTATTTTTCTACAACCAAGCATTACATTATAAATGTCACTTCATATTTACATTACATATATACAGCATCAAATTTACATTACATATATACAGTCGATCAAATCTACGGCGCGAAACTTAAAGCTGAAGGCGTGGTCACCGACGCCGACATCAAGGGCTGGGAGAAGGAGTACATGGACACGCTGAACAAACACTTTGAGCTCGCCAAGAAGATCACCAAGCTCAGCATCATGGACTGGATCGACACGCCGTGGACTGGATTCTTTGAAGCTAAGGACCCGAAGAAGGTACTGTACAGTTACGTAGTGGATGTAGGACTAGGATCGTACCTATGGTACAGTGTTATGTGGTCAATGCGGACTGCAATGACCATGCATTGACAATAGTCTAACGCTGGCGTTTCGTCATATAGAGGCTAACGGTTAGTGACTATTTATTCGAACGCTTTTTTTGGTAATACTATATCTAAAGAGTATGTAACGAAAAGATGGGAGGAAAATGAAATAATCAAAACGGCAATGAGGATGAAAAAATTTGTGCAAAATGTCAATTACGTATAATACCTAGATAAGTATAACTTATTATTTTACAGATAGAAGAAACTGGCATCAGTGAAACAACAATATCGACAATTTCCAAGCACTTCTGCAAGCCGCCGGAGCCGTGGGCCTTCGAGGTGCACAAGGGCATTAACAGGATATTAGCCAACAGAGAAAAAATGGTAATCACAATAAAAATACCTTATAATTATTTGTATTGTATAATATGTATTTTTTTAATAATTTCCGCATTAGAAATTACTTCGAGAGGAATACCGCCACACCTAACAGTTTTTAGGGATCGGTATCAAAATGATAAAAAACGGAACCCCATTAATATGCCTCCGACTGTGTCTATCCGTCTGTCGCTCACAGGGTTCTATCTCGGAAATAGGTAGACACTTGAAATATTCACAGAACACGTGTTACTGTGGCCGCTTTAACAACAATAATAAAGACATAAAAAGTTGATTATTATTGTCTTCAAATGTATGCAAAGTGATGGTGGGTCGTTGTTCAAAAGTTCCTCTGTGCGAGTAAGAGACAGAGCTAGACGTGTCGGCTGCAGTTGAAGGAGGGCGTCGCGGACTGGGCCATGGGCGAGGCGCTGGCGTACGGCTCGCTGCTGCGGGACAAGATACACATCCGGCTCACCGGCGAGGACGTGGAGCGCGGCACCATGGCGCACAGGTACCGCGCCGCGATCTTGTGCCATACTGTTTGGATATTATCTAAATAATATCGGCATACGCACAAAATCAAAAATATTCTACGCTCCTGTACCCTTAATTGTTAGAGACGTTCTCTGTTGAGGAACAAGTTCCGAGATCGACTTCCCACCTGCGTATACTGTGGGAGTCTTCAAGAGGATAGTGAATAGGCTTTTAATAAGTCAGTGCGTCCAACATCCTTGACTTCATCACCACTTACCATCAGGTGGGATTGTTGTCAAGCACTGACTAATCTTATGTAAAAAAAAGCTGGGCACACATTTATATAATATTAAGTATCAGTCGATGAAATTATTTTTCCCTATGATAAAACAATACGCGTTGTGTACGCAGACACCACGTGTACCACCACCAAGCGGTGGACGGCGCCACGTACCGCGTGCTGGACACGCTGTACCCCGACCAGGCGCAGTACAGCCTGCACAACAGCTCCTTGTCTGAGTTCGGTTAGTCTGACCCGGACGGTACGATGTTAGCTATGTTTGAGTAAACCCAGTTATGTCAAACAATATAAGTAATATTCTTGAAGTGCCCTGTGCCCCCACTTGTCCAACGTAGTACGTATTATTTGTGGCTCTACGACTATGACCCTTCAACCGCCTAGATAGCATGCCAAGGTAGCATGGCGAGATATGAGGCGAGATAGAAGTGAGGTAATAAAGAGCCCTGCGAACTCCGACTTAGGGCAGCTGTCGCAATAACTTCGTCCACTGTCCAGCAGGTTGTATCATAAGCAAGGGCATAGGGCATAGTCTTGGACTCAAAGATGGCTAGAGCCCTACAATAAGTGCGTCGGCTTCACCAGGTATTCTCGGGTTCGAGGTGGGCTACTCGTACTCGAGCCCGTACCTGCTGACGCTGTGGGAGGCGCAGTACGGGGACTTCGCGGACACGGCGCAGCCCGTGTTCGACACGTTCATCGCCAACGGGGAGAGCAAGTGGGTCTGCCAGTCCGGGATCGTGGTGCAGCTGCCGCACGGGATCGACGGCGCGGTAACGCACATCGCTCCGTCAGCTCTCCACTAATAAAATTACTTGCTACACTCCACACTGCACTAGAATGCATACTGGAAGCGGAATACGTTCTAATCCTCTTCCGTTAAAAGAAGAGGTTTGTGATCCGTGACAGGAGAGAGAGAGAGAGAGAGAGAGAGAGGCAGATACACAAACACTACATTCATTTTGCCATCAAAATTAATCAATATACTTATACCTACTTATATTGTCACGTTACGGTTAATGTGAATTTCCAGGGTCCAGAACACTCGTCTGCGCGAGTGGAAAGATATCTACAGCAAGCTGACGACGACGAGGACAAGTTACCGGACCTCGACGACAAAGACCTGGAATGTAAGGAGCCCCGCTAGTCAATTGACAAACATAGCTGAAATAGTTTAATGCTGTCGTTATTGTTGACTGTTGGTGTATCGACGCACAATTATGTATTTTTGGCCAGAATTTGTTCTCAGAAGTAGAAATTCAAACAAATTTTTCATGACGAGCGGACCGTATGCAAATGTTTCCATATTTCTGCATGAAAAAAACACATTTCATGGAGGATTTAGGGTTGGCCCTAGGGAAGATCGAGAGGAGCAGTCGTAGGAAAGGTCTAGCAGTCACTACCTAAAAGTCCTGAAACCCAACATAACTAAAACATGAAGTTAAACCATCGACCAAATGACGCTGAAAGACAATCTCGCTTTACTCCAATCAACGGCTAGAGCCGGCTCTGACAGGAGTGCTTAAATCGTTAGACATAAACATATTTCCAGTAAAGCAGCTGAGAGCTGCCAACTGGCTGGTGTGCAACGTGACCACACCCGCGAACTACTTCCACCTCATGCGGCGGCAGATTGCGATGCCCTTCCGGAAACCTCTCATACTGATGACGCCCAAAGTTGGTTTGAAACATCCTTTCTACAAGTCACCGTTCAAGGATTTCCTACCGGGAACTCGCTTTCAAAGGTTACAATTGTTACATTTTTATTAGTGTGAGTCAATTTGGACTTAAGGGGGCAAACCATCCTTGTCTACAATCCAACCCTTGCTCGTCGTGCATCCTGATGAAGATCTGATGAGACTATGGCAGTCCCTCCTATTTTAGAACCAATATAATGCGATCCCCCGTTTCTTTTTGGTCTGCAACTCATTAATAATAATAATAATCATTATTCGATATTGACAATTATTTTTGTCATTTAAGTTTTATTACTTAGGTACTTACTTAGTTTCTAAATGAATAAATTTCAATTGTTACATTACAGGGCGATCCGAGAAAGCGGTCCAGCGAGCAAAAAGCCCGAAAGTGTCAAGAAACTAATTTTTTGTTCCGGTAAAGTTGCAATCACGATAGATGAATTGCGGAAGGAAAAGAAGCTGGAGGATAAGATTGCGATGTGCCGCATCGAGCAGCTGTACCCCTTCCCGTACGACATCGTGCTGAAGGAGTTCTGCCGCTACGAGCGCGCGCGCGTCGCCTTCTGCCAGGAGGAACACAAGAACCAGGGGCCCTGGTTGTTCGCCAAGGTCCGCTTGGAGAACCTTTTTGGAAAGAAAATCGAGTAAGTTGCAGATCAACAGACTAAGGTATACCTGTTATAAAGCTACTAATGTGTTTATCCTATTTTTATGTTTATGTTCAAGGTGTATTTCACGACCACCGAGTTCTGCTTCTGCGACAGGAATCAAGTGGATGCATGCGAAAGAACTTACGGAACTTAAAGCTAAAATTATTGATGTGTGATGTTTGTTGGAAAAAAATAAAACACTAATCATAAACCTATGTCAGTCATTTCACCTCTGTAGAATGACAACCAAAGAATGTAGCAAAACGGATAGCTATTTTACAGCCGATTCACGATAATTCCTATTTGCCTGGTTTTCATGGCGCTCATACGGATAGCGGCCTTGCCCTGAATAAATAGGTAGATCTACCGATTTTTTGCTGACTGACTTTCTACCACTTTTCTAAAACTGGGGTTGGCAACACTGGTCTATAATGTCAATGTCCAACATGTGCTTCAAAGTTCAAATTCAATCAACAATTATTCAATCATTGTCAGAAATGTCAGAATCAGAAGTTCTGGGTCTGGGGAATCTGGGGTTGATCGATTTTATTTTATTTTTACGAAAACCATGGAACATTTAGAAAAACCATCGCAATCATATATGGATTTTTTTTTAAATAACCACCGACCGAATCAGAATGACCGGAAAGAAAAAGAATCTATTCATGATAGTATCGTTACAACTATCAAAGGGACATGCAATTCAATGTGTCCTAGTGAAGAAATAAATTTGTAAGTTTAGAACAAATTACAGTACATACACTTGTTAATCTTACAACAGAAATAAACTATGTAGTTTATAAAGCCACAATTACATACCTTCATCTATTCAGTGTTTTATTGTCAACGCAACCAAGAGAGTTGGAATAGAAATTGTACTGAAAAGACGCTATTTAATTAGATAATTAATATTTATAAACAGCCGTAAAAGGGAGCGTATGGTTCATATCCTGGAGGTTGTAGGCAATAAACAGAAGCTGGTGAAGAGTTACTCGAGGCCCGCTGCGGACACCAACCTGGCCCTCCCCCACAACCTGCGACCGTTCCACGTGCTGAAGGACACTGTGGACTACTTGCTGTTTGAGTAAGATTACTTTCTATACATTGACTTAGTTACTAATAAGGATTTAACACAAGGTAGCAGGTGTTGGCAATTACATGCATCACAAACTATAGCTATCCCAACGCTGATCTGTTGTCCAACTAAATTTACAGAGTGACAAAAAGAACCGATGCATCCAGTCTGGTGATCTACAACTTTGTGACAGACCGTCTGCGAGCGGTGCGCCAGGACATGATCATACAGGACCTCCCAGCAGAGTTGCGGGTCACTTTACTCGAGCCTATGATAAGGTTCCATGTTTATTATGGATACTTGTAAGTATTAATTAACACTATGTCAATATGTACAAATCATGTTTACAGAATAATCGGTCTGGATTCAAATCCTGCATGCAATCCAATAAGAATATTGTCAATAGACGAGCATATAAGAATATAACTAGCTTTATTAATTAATTTATCAAATTCCAGTTGTGTTTGCAAATTGCTGCAGACATACATTTTAAGAAAAAAAAATCTCCACTAAACAATATATCTAACTCATTTCAGATTATGTGAATCACCAGTAAATGACTATTCTCCAATCCTCAATCGCAACATTCTCCTGGAGTGCCTGAAAACTTGCCTCTACAGTTATGATGAAATGGAATGCAAGAATTCAGATACATGCAATATGAGCTTTCTCATAAATAATATGGATAAATGCAGTTTGGGGGAGAAAGATCATGAGTTGGGAGGGAACAGGGATCTAGTTGAGGCATTGTATGTGTTAACAACTCTCTATGAGGAATCCCCCATGTGGCGACTTAGGCGCTTGAGCCAAAATGTCAGGCAGTAAGTTGTTTTGTCAATGCATTGTGAGTTATAAAAGTAAAACAGTAAGATAAATAATCCTACACACTCTTAGCCCTACACTGCGATTCCCTGTGTTGTGGGTGCCATGGACAATACCCCAAGACAAGAACACACACACAGAGACCGGGAACAAATATTTAAACTCATCATTCGAATTTCTGCTTCATGGGGAATTGAACTCAAGACCCTTCGAATGCTTAGTTCAAGTCTTTGTGTCGAAACCGTAGCACCACGGACGAGCACCGTTTGATTGAGTAGGTAATACAGAATGGTCAAAAGAAGAGGCCTGCAAACTTTGTCTTGTTCATTGCTTAATAGGATTCACATTAGACAGGAAAGCTTGATCAACTAACATTAGTCTGCAGTGACATTGTGCTGCATCAAATGATAATGATAATATAATATATACTATTAAGGTCAATCATTAAAGAGATCAATATATTATAAATTGCAGCTCGCCGGCAGTCCGGCTGGCGTACCGGCTGGCGGCGGCGGCGCTGCGCGGACACTACGCCACCGTGAGCAGGCTCGTGCAGCGGCTGTGCCCGCTCACCTTCTGCGCCGTCGTCTTGCTCTTACCCACGTTACAGAGGTCAGTTTGTTTAAATCTTTAAATCTTAATTTACGTACGAAACAAGACAAGTAATTGCGTTCATCGGTTGTACGTAGGAATGCAATTTACCAATTATCCCGATTTGTCTGGATATTCAAAAAAACTTAAATTTTAACTTGAAAATTAAATAGATGTGCGATATTTTTTCCTATTTTTATCAATATAATTAAAAATAAAACTAAATTAATGTCATCTTAAAAAAATTGACTTGTACCTTCTAATTCAAAATTATTAAAAAAAGAATTGTGACTCAAGTGTCCGGACTTATTAAAATTGTAAGGTTTTGCTATGAGCAAACAGGCGCGCGTTGCAAGTGATGTGCGCGGCGTACAGCGCGCGCGGGCGCGGCGTGCCGCTGGGCGCGGTGCGCGCGTGGCTGTGCGCGGCGGACGCGGCGGCGGCGCGCGCGCTGCTGCGCCACTACGGGCTGCCGGACGCCGACGGGCTGCTCGGCTGCCGGCGCGGCGGCTTCCGAGAGGACGCGCCGCTGGTGAGTCCATACTCATGATACATATAGGGTCCGTTCACACAGACGGGCTCGGAGAGCTTCGGCCTGCTTTTTTATTTTCACACAGACCGGGTCGTATACGCTTGGAATTGGCCGGAGCGGAGCCGCCAACTATTTCACATAGACAAGCGCAAGCGAGAAAGAGCACGCAAGCGGAGCCGGTCAGCTCCTTTTATTATTTCACACGAAGCGCGTTCAGGCATTTTTAATGACAAAAAAGGTGCACATGCAAAAATAAACTTTACTACAATCACTCAAAACTCTGTTTCCAACGTTATAAAAATCTGCTCTCCTCTCCGAGCCGGTCTGTGTGAATGGACCCATATCATGGCAAAAAAATACAAGGGTCCATGTTATTTTAACACAGAGCGAAAACGTGAAAGTTCATAATTATTGCGATGTTCATTAGTTATTTACATGCTTCCGTCATAAAACCATTGTTTATATTATTTCAAGCTTATCATTGTGTGTGCATTCATGCAACAAGTGTCATTTTCATAAAAATTTAAATGACCGTAATTTTAATCTAATTGGGATAATAACCTTGCCGCTTCTTCTGAAGCCACTAGTCATATTGTTAAAGCCATGGCACAGTTTGTCTTTCGAAGTGGAACACTTTGAATAAAAACGTTCAATTTTCAATTTAAATAATGGATTTTGTAGGGAACTGTCCATTTCTACCCTTTTGAGAATATCTCCTTATGGAATAAACCAGATATAATTTAAATGGTAACTTTTAAATAGTTAGGCTAGAGTAGGTTTTATTAAATAGTTAAGTAAAGGACTTCTCACATTAGACTTACTTAAAGACTCGACAGAACTAAAAATCAATCATGACCTTTATATCTTGTTGCGCAAGGTTGAATTTCAAACGAATAATAACTTCAAGATGTGTACTACTCGCCGCACACCCATGAACGGAACGGAACGTTCGTAGTCGAAGTCGTGTCGGTCGAGTTGGTGAAATGTGCGCAGTCCTTAACTCTGTTTTTTTCTTTCCAGCATTCGCCAACGAAAATCACAGCGGAACACTTGGAAGGCAAAATGAACATAGACTACATATTGACGTACACATCTCGCGATACGTTGAACTTTAAGTGAGGAACTTGTAAATGTGTAAACTTGCTCAAGTGCGCGCGGGTATATATCGAACACTCAAGGCATTAACGGTTGTTTTCGAATAGTTGCAAATATATGCATTTGTATGATTGTTGTCGTTGTGTTTCTGTCCGTGTAACAGATAACGCATTTGTTTTTGTACTATAAAGCATCAGTGATCCTATAGGCCGTCGTATTAAATATTGAGTTAAGATTGATATTCAATAACGAAATAATGATAAACTTCCTTCCAGTCTGTAATTTAAAAAAAAACTGAAAAATCAAAATGTGTGCAATTCACACGTGCTAGAAGAGAAAAAAATAATTTGATTAGATGTCATAACTATTGTTTTAGCGCTGCAGCGAACTTTAGTTCTAACTCTTGCTAATGTTTCTATCTTATTTTCTCCCACGATAAAATGTGTCTATCTTTTTCTTTCCTTCATTTGCGCGTCATTTCCGTTTCATCGAATTCCAAATCACAACGATACCATAGAAGTATTCACTTCAACAAGCAGACAAGCCACCTGCTGGTAGGTGGTCACCGGACTTCAGTAACACCAAAGGCATGACACCGAGGCGTTGCGATCGACCGATGCAAGTTTTGTGATCACGGCGGACTTGCAAATATAACTGCTAATTTATAGTAACATTAACAAATACGTTTCTATATTGAATGATATTTAGGCATAGAATATTTAATGATGTTGAATGATCTCATATAGTTACATTTTGTATTTACTCTATTTTTATAAGAACATTAATATTCAATATTAATAAAAACAAACTTTTTACTATAAAGGAATCCTTTATTTGTTTTATTTACATAAGAAATTCACCTAATTATGACGACTAATTACATTGGACAACAAAACTATCTAACACAAACGGATGCATGGTCGCCACGCGCCGCCAGCGACCGCCGCGGACCGCGGGCCCCGGGCGCTCCGCCCCGCGCCATCCGTCAGACGATAACAATGAATTATGGAACTGCATTCCTTTAAGCTGAGGCTCCATTAGTGCGTTGCGTCGACGCTGCGTTGTTTTCCATATATTTTTTATGACACGCCCCATTAGTTCGTTGCGACGACGCGACGAAACGCACCGCAACGGACTTATGGAGCCTCAGCCTTATCAGTACATACTCGAGTGCAAGCTCCTGCAAGCGACTTAAATTATTTCTGCGTACTTTAAAATCATTTTTATAAATCTATTACATTCCTGCAACATGTCCACGGGCGTGTCCAGGGGACGGCATCTACGACCCAGTTTACTCTATTTCGACTGCTTGTTGTCACTGACATGATCTGAGAGTAGTGTCATCTGTCATTGTGACTGGTGACAGATGTCATCGCGAATTGGTACTGCAGATATGGATGTTTTTATTAGCTACGGTACTTTTTATGATAGCAATTTTGTATAAAGGTAACGCATTGTTCTCACGCGCCCCCCTAGCTACAATCGCGGACACATTGCCACGCCTAAACAAATAAATTCTACTCAAATCTCTTCAGTTCCATCCCCAAGCTGACCGCCTGATCTGCCGTTAATCCATACATGTCTCTACTACAAACAATTCGTCTATACAATATGAAAATATGATAACAAACAAATTTTTAACAACCTGCGGTAATTCCGTCGTCCGCTACACAATAGCCTCGACATTGCGAGCTGCTAAATCTCACTCTTCCTCAACTACACTACTCCCATAATTACTTCACTTATCGTTTGTCAAGTATAATGTAATGATCGCTGAGGCCTGAACAATGTTAATAATATTTTTGTACCAAAATTATTTGTCAGTAACGAGCGAGGACAGGACAGCGCACACGTAATACAATTCTTCATAAATTTTAGAGTTTATATTGATCATTCAATTCGCGTGCGCCGTGTTGTTTGTACGCTAAAACTACCCTCATCTTAATTTCAATTGTCTTGTTCCATAATTAATTCGTAGAATGTCAGTAAACAAATTATATAAATTTCTTGTGAATAAACACAATTTTCATGTATTCCTTTCAATATCATCGTCGGCGTCAGGGCGACACAGGTCGGAACCACACTCCGTTGACGCAACAATAAGTTACAATAAATTAAACTTAAAAAAGAAACAGGAAATAATTTATAGTTGACTGCGGCAGCGTTGACCGTGTTCCTGCAAGTTGTTTTGTCGCCTACGATCAAATTATTAAATAAGCACTAAAATTATCACAGCTATTATCTTCTTGAAGAATCAATTTTCCCGGCAAATGGTAAGTAAATACTTGAGGTGTGAAAGTCGAGGCACACAATCAACGCTGCACAATGTTACAGTAATGTCGAGTTGGTAACTAAACGGTGGAGACACTTCGCTCCTGCTGTTTGAGGTGCGCAGCGTCAAACCATATTCAAGGACACATTAGGTGCGGACCTGCTGCATTATTATAATTTATACAAGTAATTAAATTACTAATAGTTATTGATTAGCGCAATGCCCGCGGGTGGATAGGGTTTCCTTAGCTATAATGATCGAACCGAATTTTATACAGGGTTATTTATTCCGTATTCGGCATTTTGGTAAAACAAATTATTAAAAAATTCATACAACATCATAGACAAAAATACAATATGGGATGAATTTTAAATTAGTTTTATGCATGACATGAACACTATTTAGTTAAAAAGAATGATCGAAAAGGCCCTTCGTATCAATATATAACATACATCATGCTGCTCACACAAATTGTCTTGTTTACAAAATACCATAGACAACGTAAGGTAATATTTTATATCTCCAAAATGTCCATAATATTATAGTACTCCTAACAGGATATCAACAACATTATAATTATTATAAACAGTCGGATACATGTCACGTTTATAGAGGTGCGTGTAACATGTCACATTACACGTGCTCTCGGCTCTAGCACCACGACCATCAAAGGTAAACATTTCAACACGTGAACAAAGTAAAATAAACTCAATGATTAACAACTAAAAGTCAAACGTTTCAACAAGTTTATAATAGACTTACGTCCGACGTGATTTCATTGCGACGAAAAACGCATTAAATAATAATAAAATAACAACAAAAATGTACATTATATAAGATTTGACTATACATTTGAGAATGCGCTTGACGCGCGTTCGACTCGAGATAATACCATTATTTTTACTATACGAACCTTATTGCCCGAGTCTATTGCTATAGCGCCCCAGCTTCGACGCTGCCCCGAAGGTCGCCGACTTCGTATACCACCGGGGCGACTTCAGCGCCGGCGGTGAGATTGAAGTGTCCTAGAGTCCATAGTACAACTGCCTCTACCAAATCACACATGACCCTCCGGTATATTTGTGACGTGTTAGCCGAGCCATCTTCGTCCTTATTGCCAACTAACAAAGCTCAATAACGCAACAAAGCGTCCGAAGGAAACATCAAGTACAAAACGTCAAGAATTAAAGTAGGAACGTTTCGAACGGTAACGAACGTTGTATTGACGAGCAGCGACAAACATAATAACCTATTTGTTAATTAAAAAAATACGAGCACAAAACATTTTCAAAAGATAATTGTCATGATTTTAAATTCTGCACAGAGCAAAATTGATTAACATACTTTTGACTACTTTGCAATCCATAATAAATAGTTTTAGTTATATATTTGTAGCACGTCCGTCTCGTTAATAATGCGGTTAGCGTTCAAAACGCCGTCCTCGCCATCCCATACTGCAATAAGGAGTAACGTATTACAATGTTATCTACTTCAATCCGCCGCCGGCACGCCAGCTCCCTGGAACAAACCAAATGGCGCTGGTCTAGAGAACAGTTTATAAGACATTATGCATCCATTGAGGTTTGTCTTCCGGTACAGTTGAGTCGTAGGATGATCAGACAAATCTGCCTTTGTATTAATTTAATTATGATTTTCGAAAAGATCAAATATGTCTGACTTAATAATAATAATAATAATAAATCATTTATTGCCAATAACTAACACATAATTACAAGGATGCAGAGAGACTAACATAAAAAAAGTTAATTAGTAAGGCAAAAGGACGTGACTCAGCCTTTGTTGCTGACACAGGATCAAGATCCCGCGCAGCGCTGTTTTTCAGTCACACCCTTGTCCCTTAGATATTATGCGGGAGCAAGTAAGTATTCGCCGCCGATTTACAATTAAGGAGTAACCTTTACATAATATCTCTTGATAGAAAAAAAATCGAGTTTAGAATAATAATAGACATTAAAGTAAACATTTTGGCTTCCGTATCTTATAACTTCATAATAAAATTTATTTCAGATAAATAAATAATTAATTAATATTATTGTATTACAAAAAAACATAAAATATAATGAATAAATTAAATCAAATTGAATTATTAAATAAACAAAGAATATAATTAAATGACATAAATTAAAAAACAGTTCTGACTTATCCAACGGCATACACATCGTTTCACGTTCACGAACGTAGACGGTAAACGTCAATATATAAGTTTGGTGATAATTATGATCAGGCATATATGCTCGTCAGTGTGTGGGTGTGTGAATCAGAGTTTGAGTGTATCTGTGTATGCGTATAATCGCTTGCCCGCAAGAATACTGTATATACTCTAAAAACTTACTTTATCAGGAGAAGCGATTAAAGCTTTTAACTACAAATATTGTGGTACTTTCTTACGAGAGGGATATTGACACAACTTTCGTAATTTGCTTATTCAGGGAGCAAACGATTTTCGACCTCATTCAAAAGGTAGAACATACTTTTTTTATTTGAACTGCATCATTAAGTCAGTTAGTGCCAAATTTTGACTTAATACTGTATTCTTCCGGACAAGCGATATGTGTGCTGGGAGAAAATAGCATAAACTAGTATTATATAGATCTAAAGAATGTGCATCATATATCACTATATTTAGAGTAAATTGTAAATGAGAACTTACTTACCGCCTACAAACCGCCTTGCAGTTTGGCGGATGATAACGATTATGTATAAGTGTACATAAATGTTTCGTTTGCAAATAAATTTAAAAAAAAAAGTCAACGAGACAGTGACGCACTCACGCGACTGACCGCCGGACGGCGCTAGTGCTTGAGGAAGTTGTCCTCGAAGAGCTCGAGCTCGTGCGCCAGGTAGCCGGCCTTGTTGCGCAGCCGCTTGGCCGAGCCGGCCGCGTCGTCGAGCCGCTTGATCGCGTCGCGCACCTCCGTCAGCTCGCCGTCCATCTCGGTGGTGGCCTCGTCGATCAGCCGGCACAGCCGCGCGAACATCGTCGACAGCTCCCTGCGGGCGACGCGACGATTAGTCGGCGTCTGTTGCAATCCTGAGTCATATCGCGCATGCGGAATCCGCCGCGCACGAAACTAATATCGATTAGACCGTGTGCGCCCCCGCTCGCATATCGGACAGGTTCAAACATGTCCAGTATTTGTTTCGTGCGCGGCGGATCCGCGTACGCGATGCGCCGTGACTCAGGACTCTGCTTAAGACCACACGTGACGTTATATTGTATTTATTGTTTGTGTAAATAATCGACAGACGCGCAGACCACCTCGTGGTCAGCAATCGCCGTCTCCCATGAACATCATCGAGTCTCGAGCTTTTGCATTAAGGGAGTCCCGGACATCGTCAAGAAGACCAAGATATATTTTCGATATCAAATCTCGATAACACGAACAAGCATAGCAGCTTAAAAACTTCGGACACTCGGCTTAGCCTCCGTCCATAAATCCGTCGTGGAGCGGCATAGTGGAGTATGCTCTAGCCTTCTCTGTTACATAGAGACCCGTGCCCTGTGGTAATCAGTACTCACTGCTGCACTTGGTGGCTGCAGTTGGCCGAGGTGAGGTCGACGATGAGCCGCAGCTTCTTGCCCGCGTGCTGCACGTACTGCCGCTTGAACACCCGCTCCTGCGCCTTGGCCGTCCACGTGAGCCGCTCGTACGCGTACAGGGCGCCGTACAGCGCGCCCGTCACTATCACCACGCGCCACCCCACCGTCTTCAGTAGCTGATAAACACAGGGAGACAGGGGTTATGCATAGTCACATGACGATTGTTGCTTTTGGGGTCCATACCCACTGAAATGGCAGCGGCGTCGCGGAGCGAAAGAATGGGTGGCGTGTTACTAAAAAAAATTTGAACCTCATTTATAAGTGCATAAGGTGCAAAATGTTCGGCAATAAAATGTTAAATTTTGTCCCGAAAATCCGCTGCGCGCCGCTTCTTGTTTTTAATGGGAATTGAACTTAATACAATCTCCTTTCGAGTTCGATACAGTGCCACGAAATACTCAGCTTACTACTCGATCAGCTCGAAGGACCAAACTGAACTGAAACTGTATCCAGAAAAAATAACTAAATGTTATGTCAGATTGCTTCAACTAAACTCAACGTATTTACTCAGCCCTAATCCAGTCACACGTGATGACGTGACCACTGCAACCTAGATGTATCGTATCAAGGCGTGTCTCACCAGGCCGGAGAGCAGCAGCCCGCCCATGGTGCCCTGCGAGGTGAGCGCGCCGAGCGCGAACTTGGACACCATGCCCCACTCCTCGGCGCTGAGCGGGCCCATGCCGCCCGCCGGCCCGTTGCTCGCGCGCACCACCTCCGCCGGCGCGCCCGGTGGCCCCACCGCCGGGGGGATCTGGGGGGGGGCAACGATATTTATTTATAATGGTTACTTTTTTACTTCCTGTAAACTGCGCCAGAGGATGAAACTGATGCATGTTGAGTACCACGCTGATTTCCATCGCATAATCTATATATATATAATTGTTTTTTTTTTGTTCCATATTGGTATTATAAAGGGAGAGTGCGAATTTAGTGAGTTTGTATGTATCGGAAGGGTAAACAGCTAATTGAAAAATTCTTTAATTATTTGTATTATTCCATTTAGTGCATTAATCTAGATAGGCAGACGTTTACCAGTAGACGGCGTGACGCGTCGTCAACCGATGGTACATATACGAACACACCTGCGTGTACTGCGGCGGGTTGTGCAGCGCGATCTTGTTGGTGTTCCGCCCCTGGAAGCGCTGGATGAGCGCGGTGATCCCGTACGAGAAGCGGAACGAGAGGTCCTCATGGAAGTCGGCGCATAGGTTGTCGCAGTTGAGCCGGTACAGCACCTCGAACGGCTGCTGGTGCGGCACGATGTAGTTGGCGGCCGCCGCGCGCTTGTGCGCCGGCAGGATGTTGTACATGCGCTCTGAGAGACGATAAGATTATAAATAAGAATAAAAAAACGCATACATCTCGCTCACAGAATATCAGACACATTGATAATAATTCCGTTCGTTCATCTGCAAAAAAAAATCGGTAGAACTCTGCAGCGATAGCGTAACCGAAATTAAACCGCAATTTCATAATCATATACAGTTGTATATGGGACCTATGAGTATTTAAAGCGCGTCCCTCAAACCGCCCAACCACTGGCGGACACCGACTGACCGGCCATCTCCCGCTGCACGTCGTCCAGCTCGTGGCCGATGTCGGCGGAGAGGCGCTTCTTGAGCCGCGAGCCGAGCCCCGCCTCCACGTGGCGGTGCAGCTGCCGCTTGTACTGGTCGAGCGCGGCGCGCTCCGCGCGGAACGGCGTGTCGTACTCGTCCACCAGCGCCGACAGCCGCCGGATCTCCTGGTTCAGCGTCAGCGACACCTGCACACACGCACACACACACAAGTCAGTTATAATAACATTAATTATTTATTACAAGTGCATTATTTCTAAACCTATTACTCTTTTCTAACTTATATCCCAGTGAGGGCCTGATCTCTGAAAAGTTTTATCACTCGGATAAATTTGTAGATGTACAAATACAGTTGACCTACAATATTTCATGTTCCCAATGAATTCGAGCAATGATTTCTCTTAATACTTTTTGTTTCAATGCAACGTGATCATTTAATCTTTGTAACAATACATTAATCATCATCGAATGAACTAAGTGCGCTAACTGTTTACCCATAAAATTTTTGTTATAGCTTGAAGGCCTAGGCACAATCACATATAGAAACAAGCAACACCGCAGTCACCAATACTCCATCGGTCCACCTATTTTAACAAGCGCCGTAACATGCGCTCAGGGATATCTAAAACTAAACAGATTGTCAGAGACCACACATCCCACAAAACAATACCAAGAACGGTCAGAGCTTGCAAGCGCCAAGGGGTCAAGTAGTCCCCCACAGTACTCTAGACAAGCAAGCGGCGGGCGAGGCGTCATGCATGGACAGCGGCCGAGCAGTATGCGAGCAGTGTACAAAACTTCGATAGCGTGATTCAGGCTTGTCATGACGTCACGCGTCGTCACCCTCACCTTGTGCTCGACGCTCTCGACCATGCGGTTGATCTTGTCCTTCATCTGGCGCGTGATGGCCGTGAGCTGCTCCTCCACGGCGGACAGCTGCTCGTGCAGCACGCGCTGCTTCTCCACCTTCGCCGACTTGATGTCGCACGCGCTGCTGTACACCTGCAACACGCATCGTTCGCTGGTCACAATTCGTGGACTAACATCAAAATCATCATTCGTAAGGCACACCCGAATGTAGAGAAATGTATGAAATCAGCGAAGTAATTAAATGTCTACAAAATGTTAATTTCAAGGATTGTAATGATATTACTTTCAAGACCACTCAACATAGAGATTCGATAAAACGATGACGTAGTTTATCTTTTGAAAAGAATTTGTAAAAACTAAATTTCAATACGACACACAAAACTTAGATAAACTAGAACTTTACATGTATATTCATAATTACATACATTTGTTATTTTAACATAATTATATAATTATGTATTGATAAACTTACGCGCAGCGTTCAAATATAGACACTTCGTTAAGCGGACGGTCTCTGTGTGTGTGTATGTGTGTGTGTGTGTGTGAGTGTGTGTGTGTGTGTGTGTGTGTGTGTGTGTGTGTGTGTGTGTGTGTGTGTGTGTGAGTGTGTGATGGGTGTGTGACCTGGTCGAGCGCCTGCATGACGTCGTGCGCGATGCTCTTCCCGCGGCGCGAGTGCTGCGCGAACTTGGTGCGCACGGCCGACTGGCTGATGCACTCCTCGAACTTGCGCTCGAAGTCCACGAACTCGAAGTAGCGCACCTGGTGCCCCTCCGCCAGGATGGGGGCTGCCGCAACATTACATTACAACAATTATCATTACAATAACATCTGTTGACTTCTTTGATCATCTTTGTCATTTGTATTGACCGTGTCTGTCGATATTGAGAATGTAGCATTTATAATTGTTAATTCTCGTTAATGCTGGAATACGATAAATGAAATATGAATTTCGATTGGAAGGATGCAACCAGACTGTTGGGTTCCAGTTATGGTTTCTCAAAATTTTGGCCTTGGCTCTTATACCGAACAGAGTTTAAATTCCAGGATTTTTGTTGATCTTTATTCTATTAACTTTCATCATTCATCATAACATAATGCGGATAGGTACAGCAAAGGAGCCGTGCATGTAACTCACAGGAGACTGGTTTCTCCCGCTCGCGCATGCGCGTGAGCAGCGCCTCCTTGGCCGAGATGAAGAAGATGCGCTCCTCGGCCTCCTTGGCGGTGCACACGCGCAGCTCGCGCGACAGGAAGTCCACGCAGCGGTTGGCGTGCTGCGACCGGACCTGCCACCCCCGGAAGAGATCGTCCATATATTGAGAGGCGGCCTCGACCGACACACGGCCGAGCAGAGATTGGAATAATGTAATAATTATTACAGATTACAATTTCATTTGGAGTACAGTTAGCAAAATGTAATCATAATTAAATTTTGCTCATCTCTTCGGCCGACACAGCTTGGCGAGACTGAGGCAACACGGACCTAATGACCCCATACTGACTAAGCGAGCATTTTCAACAGAGATGCACACAAACATTGCAATTTGGACAGCAAAACGTTCAATAAAATTTAAAAAGTGGGTCTGTACTTCGCGGTACACATAGTGAAAGTCTAAATGAGCGCGTACTTGGTAAAAGAGCGATATTTACCTGATCCAAGTACTCCGGCTCCGAGGCGGACGCGTCCCAGCGGTTGTTCAGTATAAATATGTTCGGCTGCGAGATCTTCGTCGACACCTTGTGGAAGAAGTTCTTTTCCTGTTAACCGAATATAGGAATACAGTATTAAATCGACAATCTGAACTTCAAGTGTCTACCTATGATTCAAAAGACGCCTGTGACGTCAAAGACAGACGGGCGGACGGACATTAGTAATAATGATGTTCCACAGTGCTATAACCTAAGGTCCTTCAAGAAATGGTTAACGGTCTATCGGTGAGGCGTCCCGTCCGCCCGTCAGGCTATAAGACACAACACGCACCGTGACCATGAGCGTGGACTCGGCGTTGGCGACGAGCACGAACACGTCCGCGTCGAGGCAGTACTTGTCGATCCACTCGTCCAGGTTGGGCGTCACGTCCACGCCGGGGCTGTCCACCAGCACCACGTCGTCCCGCAGCAGCGCGCACAGCTCGCGCGGCCAGTACACGTGCACCAGCGAGCACTCCTGCAGCCGCGACGCGCACAGCGCGTGCCCCAGCTGGCTCACCGACTGCGCGCGCCGCCGAAACGGGGGTGCATTAAAAAGGAGGAACACTGCCGGCGTCACTCAATGTTCTATCTATTCGTGATCTTTAACGTTATGTTAGTATGTAAAATAATGACAAATAAAGCTGTATTGTATCACGTTTTGACAGTTACTAGGCAATTTAATGATACATTATAAGATATTTTTAAACAATAATCAGATTACTCTCCTCCATTTGGTCCTTCGAGTCGGACGCTTTATAGCAAGTAGAATCACATCGTAATTTGTCGCGTTCCATATCTCATCTAAGACTACAGGTGGTATGTTTTCCCGATAATAAAGTGTACACGAACCAACCTGCACATTCTGCTTCTCCTCGGAGCCCTCGGTCCTGAGGAAGGCCTCGTCGGTGTCGGAGCCCTCCACCTGCAGGAAGCAGTTGGTGGTGTGGCCGATACCGCTCGGCAATATCTTGTCGTGCAGCATGGCATTTATCACCGTACTTTTGCCGTTGCTTGTCCTACAAACAATTTATGCACACATGTTATTACATATAGGTATCACCAAATTATAATATTTTATATAATTGCCCTCGCTTCCGAATATCTACGCCTTTAGTACCCACACTTGAAAGAATGTTTAAAGTGATTGAAATTAAATAAAAGCTGTTACAGAGAAATAGACCAAAAATTCCATAAATCATTGTTAAGACACCTATTGATTTAGAAAATACCTCCAATAATAGTTGTACTAATCTTTTTTGTGCTGATATAGATAATTTAGAGACATATAGATAATTCAGACATATGCATGATTAGCCAATGCCTAGTGAGCAAGAGTAACAATGGATGGTCTGCACTGTGAATAAAATCACTTTTAGATACAATACAGGGAAGAGTGCATTGAATGAAGCCCCAATATTAGCCGATTAACATTGCGTCAAATGCAACAGAGACAAAACATCACAATTGTTGTACCTGCCAAAGAATGCCACTTTCATGTGATCCCGCTTGAGCACTTCCCGTATCGCCTCCACTTTGCTGACGTACCCCTCCACGTTGGTGACATCTTGTGCTGTTGCAATACCATTCTCCCCCGACACCGCTGCAACATAAGTGGTCACAGTCAACTCTGCTAACTAAGACTAATTCCAAGTATCAGGAGTTTCTCGGAAGCTCCATGCATTGTAATAATAATAAAGATAAAGTGTACAAACAGTAAAACTCTTTTCACATTGTACAATTGGCCTCATTAATCAAATCAGGCAGGAAATTCAACACAACACAGTCTAACAATTTTAATTGTAAATTTAATTGTAACAATTAGTATTTATGTCAATGGTAACAATGTCAATCATATAAGACTGACATTCACAATGGAGCTGTGGTCCATTAAAATATGAAACAACAGTGTATGTAAGTAGCTACAGCTATGAAACATTGGGAGGTAGTAGAAGCACACATTTATAGAACTACTACTGTTTCGCTACTCAAATCATATTCACTCTAAGTTTGAGCGAGTTATAAATAAACATTACATTTAGATGCATGAATGAGTTGTAGTGTGTATGTGATGGGCAGCATATGTAATAAAAATTAATTTATGACACACAATTCAACTATCGGCCAGTCCAATATGGATGCTCATGAACCATGGACGGTATGGTATACTCACAATAAACAAATTGGTTTTTTGATGCACCAATAAAATTACACAATAGAGACAAGTAGGACAGATAAAATGTGTTCAAGCACATTGACCCACTTACTCAATTTTACATGTAACGGCTTAAATGGTAAGTTGCTATAATCAAATTATAGACCCACTTATCAATGGCTCCTTGTAATCATTCCAATGTATTGGTTTTTGAATAAGTTTAAGGAAAACAAATATTAACTTAGTAAGTTGAGGTGCAAGTAGGATGGTGCATCCTACTGACCAAAGAACAACGATATGTTAGTCATATCGTTGAAAATCAGGCTCAGTACCACTTAATTTAATCCAGTAGTAATTATACATGTGATAACCTTTTTTTTTAGTTTCCTGATTAGCTTCAACCCTCCCATAAGATCAACCTTGAATTGGTATTAAGTGTGCCAGTCTCAGTTTCGAAGAACTTGATAAGAATGTGATAAAGTGGGCCTTTTAGTAGTTTTGTACTTTACTGTTGTGCATATTTTTAATCCAAAAAAGAGATGTTTAACCAAATTATAAAAACATACTCATCACTCACCATGCATGAACACCACAGCATCTTTGACGTAATCATCAATCTCCACAAATATGTCATTGATCTTCTTCTTAGCTCTCACAAATATCTGGAGCGGTGAGTCCACATTGGACATGTTTACGCGCACAGTCCCATTGTTCAGTGATGCAACATTGTGGGGCCCGTCGCCAGCCATCATCGATATCGTACGGTTTACATACGCAGCCATACGGGAATGAAAGATGCACGTTTCGTTAGCCCAACCTTACGCCGGACAATGCCAATTATATAATTATAATGCACCACTTCTATGGTTTAAACACAACATGCAGGACACAACTGCAACAGAAATTAACAGGCATAAGAATGTGTCGGAGTCAATAACAGAATACTTTGAGGACAACATTGAAAGGGCTGGCTTGTGCCCAGTTTTGCAATAGGAACAAATGATAAGCATGGCAATGCTTGCCCAAAGAGCTGCCATCTGAGGATGGGCATCTCAAATGAAGACTCATTTGCCTTATGGTAGGAGAAGGTATCTTTAATGTCCCCTCCCTTAATGTCTAAATAACACCTCAGCTGGCATGTGGCCATCTGACGGCTCTCAAACACAACATTTCTTATGTTGTATCAATAAGATTCAAGACAGTTTATTGTTATGATTGATACTCATTATATAGTTTTCACAAGAAGTACACTGTTATTGTCTCCAATAAAAATGCAACGGAATTAATAAGGGTGTAACAAGCAAGCACTATTAACATGTTAACTAATTCCACTGATTACATTATTGTTGCAATTAGCTACTTTGTATGGTTTTGTTTTATGCAATTCATTAACAACAATAATGTAAAGATTTCACAGTTTGGAAGTGAAAATGACAACACAATAAGCAGTACCTTTGTACATAGTTACTTTTTTCGGTTTTTCTTGTATGTTTTTTTACATGTACATAAATTATAAAATAAATAAATAAACACAATATATCTTTAATTTGATAATTAAGAAGGATTTTTACTTCCACTTGGAGTTGAAAACACAAAATTTTTATATGTGATATATTTAATAAACATTGCAATGGGCACCACCAGTGGTACCACAATCAGAGGTAATTTACCACTTCAATTGAAATTGAATAATAAACATCTTTTGGACAGTAATGAGATTGTTTCATGGATAAATGTTTGGTGCAATGACATGAACTTTACAATCATCTCGTAAACAATTTTCATATTTGCTAAGGGCTAAAATGCAACCTCAGAAAGTACTGATAAGATATTTAGTTATAACTCGTTATTGTACACTAAAAACAGGACATTAAAAATTATATAATTAGACATTTATAAAGTACAAAAGGAGGTCTTAGCTCTTCATAGCAATTTCTTGCAGAAAAAAACAGAATGAGTGCAGTGAGGTGAGGTGCATGAGAAATGTAATAGTTTCCTAAGACTTTTAATGGCATTAATAACACTGTTTTACCAAATAAACATGAACTGAAAGTTGTTTATATTTCTCAATCATGTTAGGCTTGACAGCCTTTATGACTTACAGTGATAACTGCAGTATAATAATTATGCTATGATACAAATTGCTGTTATTATGACTGAATCTGATACATAAAGCCTAACAAACAATTAGATTAACCTAATAACGAAATTGACGCCTATAACACTTAGCCTGTGCTAAATAACATAGTACACTGAGAGCAAGTTAAATACGACTGGCCAAATTAGTGTCAAAAATAGGTTTGCTGTAAGCCTAGGGCAAAATTTTAAGGTTATGTTTTGAATACATTGAAAATCGATGCACAAATTGAGAGGGAATCAAAATCTACAGTGAGATATGAGAGAATTAATAAAGCAGAGAACAGAGGAAGAAAGCGTAATCAGTTTAAATTAACCACCTTGTCATCTCGTTGCATCATAGCCATTAGGACGCATCCCTGCAGTTCCAGCAGCGTGAAATGTTTTTCCAATTTAAAGCATTTATAAATAGATACCAGTAAATTAAAAACACATTAAGACGTAAAACAACTGACAGCCGCCTAATATCGAAATTCATTCATCTACGCTGAATTTCTGACTTATCTCTAGAGTTTAGAATTTTTAGCAAAATTAAAATAGACATAACACTTCATAGTACCTTACCTGTGATTTAAAACAACATTTTGGACATATTTCTATTTTTTTACTTTGTTTTTATTTCGGCAAAAATACCTGTAAAATTTCTCATTCGGAATAATTTTTCATATTTTTGATTTTCGATTACGTTAGGATCACTAGATCATTCGTTTGATCTGATCTAAAAAATTAGATTTTATGATTGGTTGAAAATATCATAACTTGAATCCTACCAATCAAATGGCAGTGTTGGTTTGTAGCGTTTTGTTATATAAAGAGGACTAAGAAATAATTTTACGAAGAGATTGAGTCTTACTTTCGTATTTCGTATTTAAAAACACCAAAAAAATTATAAAATATGAAAATATCAATGACCAAACGTGGCACATGTATTTTTAGTAATACTATCTATACTAGTATGTATGTTTAGTAAAACTAAACGCGAACGGATCACCAGTCACCACAGGTAAATTAAGCAGCTCTTCAATAAATTGGTGTGCTGACTGTGCCGTATAATTAAAATTTTCTATTTAAAATATTTCTCTATTCTAGTATTTGTAGGTACCTCTCATTCAGTATTTCAAGTTAAATTCGTTATATATTTCTAGAAATCAGTACCTAGTTGAGGACTTTTATTACTATTATACTCTGTATTCATGTTCAGTGCAGTATTGGTTGGAGCTGCACCGCTGCGCGCTGCACTGCAGCACAATGACATGAGTTTATTTACACATTTATAACTACTCATGTGGCTGCAGTGCATAGAAATAGAATGTCCTTATTGTCCATTGTCTAATGTCTACTTGTCTACATGTAGGTAATGTAACCTTTGAAATTGAATCAAAGAGAATATAACCACTACGATAATTTGAATCTGTCAACAGTGTCAACTGTCATGTCATGTCAATTCAGGATGATAGGGTAGGTGGGTAGGCAGACTCAAGGAGGCAGTAAATAAATGGCGGACAAATTAATTGAATTGGAAAATAACGCCGACATCGTAACCGAAAGTGTGAATTATTTTTTTACAATAAATAAATTGTCAGAGGATTTTTCGTTAGGAGTAACTAAGTGAATATTTAATATGTCTCGTTCTGTGCGTGCCGAAACTCGAAACCGTGTTAAAGATGACATCAAAAGAGTCATGCAAGCTGTTGAGAAAGTTCGCCATTGGTAAGTTGAATATTTCATTTCATTACCAAATTGTTTTTCTGGAATTATATTAAATGTGACTGACTTGTAGGGAGAAAAAATGGGTAACGATTGGAGAGACGACAATGAAAATATATAAATGGGTGCCAATTTCGACCAACGATCAGAAGAAAAAACACGCGGCGAAACGTGAAAATAAGGAAAATGCTTTGACTCCAAAGAAAATGCACGATTCATCCAATTCCAATTTCGGTATGGCCGAAGACTCTAACACCTGTAAGTAACTTTGAAGTATTTTAACATTTTAGAATAAGTTTGTTTCATGAAGTCGGAAAAACAGAAAAGGATAGTTTATTTTCGTAATAGAATACGCATGACTGGGGTCTGAAATATGTACAGCCATATTAAGCCAAAAATTTTGTTTGTTAGTTTTCATCCTGGTCAATTACACATAGATAAGTTTCTGTTGCATATATGTATAATTGTGTATCTCTGTTTGGTCTGATGGTTAGCTAGTAGAGAATGCATTTAGCTCGCAATTTGCACCCTGATATCCTGTGGTAAATATAGTTTAAAAAAATAAATATTTATAATAAAATCAAATATTTCAATCCCACAAATTAATACTGTAAAATAGTATCTTAAATTTATTAACTGTATATTTCAGGTTTCTCAACTGTTAGTGACTCCCAAGGCCCAACAGACTTCACCTCTACACATATGAACTTTTCCGAGGACTCCAACTCACAAAGCAGCGGCACCACAACACCAGCAAAGCGGTTAAAGACAGACTGAAACAGAGATCCAGCTTTAAGAAAAGCTTAGGGAAAGTGGAATGAATATTAACAAACTGCTCCATGTAGGTTTATGAACTGAAGATGCACAGTGCTTCACATTATACATTTTATTATAAACTTGGTGAGTGGCAATCGTACAGTGTTAACTGATGTGTGTTTCAGAAGTTTATATTTATGGGTTAAGCCAAAAAACTTGTCATGTTGTATGTTAAGGTAGTTTCATGTGCTGCAATACAATGGCACATATTTTTCTATGTTCAAGCAATGCAGTAGATGCCCACTTAGTAGAGGTTTATGTCTAGTCTAAGAGCTCCAGGACTAGGTGCTCAGTGTGAAATATCCTTGTTTATAAAGTATATGTTAATATGTTATAGTTGTAACTGGTCATCAATTTAAAATGGCCCTTGTTACCTTAATGGAATGGAGCTGTGCCTAATTGTGAGGTCGTGATGACTGAAAATTAGAGAAGACAATGTATTCAGTTCATTCAGTTTTCAGACAAGCCTTGTTGTTCTCCGCAATCTTGTTTGTTAATTCTGCCCTAGCAGCAACTAATGTATTAAAGCTTAATTTAAGAAAGGAGTAAGGAAGCTACACAACAACTTTGGTAACAAGGTGCGAAGAAATATTTGACCAAGCAAGAAGTGGCAAAATAATCATTGTAATATATGCTTTGTATACCAGAATAAAACTTCAATAAAATGGTTTGATTTATGAGTGATACAGAAATATAAAGTTCTACATAAAATAATTTGCTGTAGTATGATGTATGAAAAAGCAAAGTGAACATACATTGACTTATTACATGGTGATGTCTATATTAGGTATATGTTTGTATTGTTAAACTTATTGTGAATAAACAAATTAGCTCTTTTAAAATTTAGTACAAGACCTTTACAATTGTTCAAGAGGTGCCAATTTGTAAAGTTGCATGTGACCACTACTTGCCAAACTGTATGGTTGGAGCAAATGCCCAGTTAGCATACCTTTGATGTGGAAGTCTTCCAGTCCACATATCTTAAGACTTCAAAACCGCTTATTGAGTGTGTGTAACAATTACAGTTATTATTTTGTCAGTACATAATTATGTAAAAAAAATTATTAAATCCCAAAATTTGAAATTGATAAATTTATTACTATGGTGATATTAAGTTATGCAATATTTTATAAATATGAAAATGCTAAGTCTTACCTCAGTAACTCTGTTATTAAAATTACCATGATTTTCATGTGATAGCCAAGGATCCATTAGGAGTCTCCACTTACTAAATCTCATTCCGAATACTTTATCATTAAGTATGGCACCAAATTGTTTAACACAAAAAGAATAAGAGCCATCTCCCACAGAGTGAGTATAATTACAAATTGTAAAACATTTTTAATTCTATTGTAAATACAATATTCTTTTAGATTTTAGATGTACAAAGTTTAGTGTACTAAAAAAGAGGGTACATGTGGGGTGTAGCATTTTGTATGAATAATTTATGATAATATTGTGATTAAGATATTAAAATTGTCTGGTATTATTATAGGTACATTTGATGAAAGTTATAATTCAGTAGCAAAGCGGAAGATGTTCGCGATTGTTGCAGGTGAACAGATTTACTTGCAGACTATTAGGTGTCTGTAATCGAATTGTAATACTCATAAAAGTGTGAACAGCGGGCTTCATTACTACAAAATTGAGTTTTCTATTAACATTGCATTTCATTATGTAATCTTTAAATATTTTTGTACATTAAATTTGAAACAAATGCATTATAAGTAGGAGACTCAAATGAGATCTACCTGTGATCAAATATTAAATGTAACAGTCTTATAATGTAAAATAAAATTTAATTTTTATAGAGTTAAAGAGTTAGCAAAATACCCTTAAATAGGGTTTTTGTTGGAAGTGCGCGCCCGAAGAATAGTCAAGCTGTCATGAATTTAAAAATGTGTTTCTCGTAATTGGAAGTAATTTAACAATAAGCTTTCGGAAAAATTTAACTTGACTATGAATTCTACTATGATTTTCCGTTTCAAAATGTACTTAAATAATAATTATATGTGAGTAAATAGTGAGACATGGGTAAAAATGTAAAGCAAGTTTGATTCCGATGAGAATATAAATGTTCAAAACTTTGTCAGTAGTAGTCAACAGCAATACAATTGTTAAAAGGTAAATACAATTAATGTATGTGTACCTACCTAGTATGAACTGTGTGTAGAATATTGTGAATTTAATTAATTGCGATTGCGACTTTTATAGTTTGACAAAATGTTGTACAACAAATTTGTATATAGTTAATAATAATTAATTATAATGAATAATAAACTATAAGTATTGAAGAATAATTCGTGTTTTTGTTTTGTTGTCAATAATTGTTTTATTCTTAATTTTATTTATAAAATAAATAAACGCTGACATACTCATACCCCTGCATTAGGATTTCCTAATAATTGTCTCGGTCCAAAGTATGTGTAACTATAACTTTTATGGACCAGTTGGATTCAGGTTCATCCATTTCCATTCTCTTTTAATATTATTTTATTAACTAATTATTATGTTCAGATCGGAACTTTTTAAAGTGACAAATTAAAAACATGTCAATTTTTTTTTATTAACAATAATAACATGATATTTAATAACACAAGAGAGTGAGCATTAATAATAATATGATCCATACATTGGTGTCATCGTTGCAGCTGGGTACTACGGTAGGCCTTCTATGAGTCCGTGCGTTCGTCGGAGTCTGAGGCTACGCTTTGCGAGACGACCGACTGCACGGAGTATTCTGACACATTTTCCACGACTTGGATGCCTATGATGGTATTCACTAACTCCTCGAAGGATATTACCTGATGAGAGAACTTTAATTAATTACATAATTATGATGTAAAATTAATGTCAAGTTATCGCCAACAATTGTGTATATTTTACTAATCTATGGATACAATACCATAGGCTGATAATTCGACAGTTATACGGGCCTTGATGACGTTCAAATCTAATTTCAAATTTAACACGTTCGCTGCTGAGCACGGACCTATACGTTGTGTTTTTTCCATACAAAATTACGATCGCTGCAGCGAACGTGTTAACTTAGTAAAGGTGCATAAAGTAGACTTAACTAATAATGGGGGCTGTTACTGTTAAGTGTTTGTGTTTACCTCTGGCAGAAAGGAAAAGTTGTTTTCCGGCATGGTCGGTCTTTCCTCGAAACTATGTCCGTACAAAATGGAGAGCAGGTACCAAGCCTGCTCTCGGGAGAATGGTTCGCCTAAAACAGAGAAGGCAAGTTTCACTTTCACTGTTCCTGAAGTCCTGAATTCTAGTGAAAGGTAATGTACCTCTATATATCTTTCTCAAATTAGACAAGCTTCCAATAAGATTCCCATTACCCATAAACTTTTATGTACATATTTAGCTGTGAATTATTTTATAGATAACTATTATAGGTAACCTACGGTTTGTGATATTAAAAGATTCATCCCTCACCATTAGTCGTCAGCATGTCAATAAAATCATCTCGATGTATGACGCAATCCGAGTCATGCTCGACTGCACAGAACAACTTGAAGGAATTTCTGAGGTTTTTAAAACTGTCACCAAAAGCTGGCCTGTGGTTTATATACAGCTTAACGAACTCTTCGAAATCGATTTCGGTGGAGGGGGACCGATGGAATACTTTGTACTTCGCTTCTATGATTAAATTTTCAATCTGCAACAGATGGTCACGTTAGGTAAGAGTTAATTTCAGGATGGGTTGTAGACTTTCCAAAATGGTGTATCGTTTAAGTATTTGAAATATCCTCTCGTTAGAAAAGTCTGTTATTCAATCAGCTACTTAAGTATTTCATCTTCCTAAAATTATTTGGGTTTGTATAAATAACACACTCATAGCCCCACCCTAGGATTTCCTGTGTTGCGAACGCCATGGACAACACACAAGACTTAAAAAACTCATTCAAGTTTCCACCTCGGTGGGAATCGAACCCAGGACCCTCGGAACGGCGATCCGGCGTGTTCACCATTGCGCCATCCGGGTCGTCAATTATTATGTCTAATAATCACCTCATACTCTGTAGGAAAGTAGCCCAGGGCCCTCATCAAGTCTGGCAGAGAGTCAATGGGTATGTAGTCCTTAACGCGGCGCATGGCCGGCGAGAAGGTGCCCTGGCAGAGGATCTGGATGTAGTAGAACAGGTCCCTGATCTCGTGGAACAGCCAGCCTGGCCGCCCTTCCTCGATCAGACAGTAGTACGGGTCCAGATCCCCTCCGCCTAGTCTGGTTGTCGTTTCTGCAGCTCTGCAATGTATTCATCGTCATGTAAGCATTTGGTCAGCAATTTCAATACGTTTATGGTCAATTTACAGCTGATTCCTATGTTTATTCCAACTGCGGTTAGTCATCCGTTTCTTTTCTTCGTTTTATCTGTGACAATCGATGGACTGACGGACTCTTAAATCAATTCGACCTTTATTAAAACGAAGAAAAATTATGATAGCATCTACCTTTAAATAGATTGGGTTGGGACTAGAATGGTCTTTTATTAGCAGTAAGTAATCGATCGATTACAGAAACCGGCTGATAAACTGCCAAATGGCAAAATACAGTACAAGGGTAAGACAAGGCGTATAACCTGTAATTGGCTGCCCACTGGGTAACGCAGTTGTCCTTTGCTCCAATAGTAAGTAACACCCCATTGTCTTGGCGAAAACACATATTTGTCACCTAAAGTACAACGTCAATATTAATAATTCTTATTTATAATTATTTATTCATTAGGTACGTGGCCTTAGGACTGCTTATGGATCGAACAATTCATATCAGAAAAAAAATCAAACTGTGAACGTTCCCCCTGCAAATGCCTTTTTAAAAAAGACGATATTTCAATTTAACTCGTAAAGAATTTGAGGATAAATCATATTGAAATAACCATATCTGGACTTCTTAACCATACTGAAAATAATCCCTGCTTACTATGTAACCGGTATATACTACACACTTGTACAGGGTGTCCCAGCATTCCCACATGTTTCCAAGGGTTCCCATCGAGCGGCATCTTCTGGAGACCTATCACGTTCTTGGTCGCAAACAATAGATACTGCGACTCTTGCTCCTCCTTCTCCACGGTGACCAACTGTACTCTCTCCACGGGGTGCTCGTACCGCGGGCCCAGCACCGTCGACAGTGTCATTGTTGTGGAGTAGTTTATTATTTTATATTTGTTCTGCAGGAAACAAAGTTTAGAGAGAGTATAATCTATTTTATCCCATTCTGTTTAAAGATTTTCTATGAAATTCACAAAGTTTTTAATACTAGGTACTAAGTACATACCTAATAGCAGGAGTGATCATTTAAACCAGACGCCAAAGAAATATCGAGGATAGCACTTTTCCTAGTTGGTATACCTATGTATCTACTGTGCGACTTATACCTATAGCGACAAATATAAGGTCAATTGTATACAACTACGTGTTAAGAATCGTTGTGTGATGAATGTGAGTTTAAAAAAAATTTATATGATCTACGTAGCTTAAAAACATTCGCTGCGGCGATCGCAATTTTCTATGGAAAAAACAACGTTTACTTACATGATCCGCAGCGAACGTGTTATGATTGTGCTATAAATTGTGCCCTAGGGCAGAAAATGTTATTGCCAATGTTTAAAAAAAAACTTCATAATGTGGTCTTGGAAAATGTAAAGAACAAAAACAGTTGGTATTACCTCATTGTTAGCAACAAGGATCAATGGTAAATTAGGACGTTGGGATTCTGGATCTATGTCTTTCGGAGTAGGCCAAGGTATCCCCGCTAGCGGAATAGCCGTTTGATCGACCCTATCCAAGCTGAAGATCTCGAGGTATTCTTCAGAGCTCTTTCCAATATCGTACTCCACCATAACACGGTCAGCTCCAAGAGACACTAATTTGTATTCTCCATCTTCATTTTTGGCCGGTAAGAAGAATGCAGTGGATATTTCCTTGTAGTGAGCTCGATGCTTGCCCACAAACTGCCAGACGAATTGATCACAGTCATATTTGTAAACGCCCACCGTCCTGCCGACATCCTGAAGAGACAATAACAAAAATCCCTTTAATTTTAAATGTAGGTACCTACCTATAATGTTGTTAGTAATTTTATCCACTACAAGCATTTCTTTTTTTCTTCCCTCTTCTTTCTTTCTTAGTATCAGAAGGCTCATCTGCTCGTTCGTCGGCTAGTAAGTATTTAATTTACTTGAGTCTAAGTAATAAATATGTCTACTTAGATGAGAAAAAGGAAGGTTTATGCACAATTATTTCCTTACCGCAAAAACCATGGTCAAAGAGTCACTACTATAATTTATCTCCTTGATCGCATATTGGGTATCTTTGAAAGGCTTCTGAGTGAGAATATCTATAGTGATAGGATCTAAAAAGATCAGCTCCCCGGTGTTTAACCCACAAGCAAAATGTAGTCCTGCAAAATATAACAAATCAACCATACAACTCCCGATATCTTTTTAATTTAAAGTCTGAACAATTATTTAATCCTTGATTTATTGAATACTCTAATACATGTTAGAGTTACATAAGTAATAATTCGAACATTTTTAGAGATCTTATCGGTATACTTGTATACTAACATAGTTCATGCAATACCAATATTTAATTAAACAAACTCCGTAAAGTAAAGGAGCATGTTATGCAAGTCATAAATCGATATCGTGAATCTTGTCGGTCGGTATGCTGCATGAAGGTGATGCTGGGTACAGGGACTCCTCCTTAGTTATCCAAAAACTGCGCGATCCATAGGTGCATAATAGGTACAAACATCAGCCCGCATGCGGTTGCCCAAAGGTGAAAATAAACAGTTCCCTATATGCAGTCCTGTGGCTACATTCTCAGCAAATCTACCGCACCCTGCATGCGTTTCTTATGGACTAACTACCAAGATGTAAGGACAAACCTGAAGGTGAGTACTTGAGGCACGTGACCGACAAGTGTGGCTTGGTGATCTCCGTGTTGCCTTTTATCGAGTCGTCTTTGGGCGGTATGATTATTTTGTAATGATCCCTCAGATCTATTCGTTTAAATAGCTTGCGCTGGACGAAATTGTGCATCTCTACGATACCGTTCTCGTATCCAGTACAAAAGTATGGTCTGAAACAATAATACTTACAGCATAGTGGTACTTAATAGTTTCTACCATAACTAAACTTTACTGGGGACAGGGAAACCCCATTTAGTTGGGAGACATTAAAACTGGAAACACAAAGACCTAGTCCTAGTCATATCGTTACAGTCGTACAGATCTAATTTATGTTCTCTTCGAGTTGCGTACGTAAGATCCGTATTACCAGTTTAGAAAATATCCTCTACAAGTGCATATAATTATATCTAATTACTTGTCCGGGTGTACAGTTAATGAAAGAGCATGAGAGATCGTGTTATCCAATATAGTCGTATATTTTTCCGTAATAAAATCAACGAATCCAACACCTTGGTGGCCCGTACCTAGAAAAAATTACAAATGTTTTTTTTTTCATTTAACGAAAAGTTTAATTGATGGATATAGGTATTCTTCAAATCAAACTTACACACTATGAAGTCCCTGACCAAGAAGGGTTTCCCACCCACAGTGGCATCGGTAGCTACTTTTGATTTCATCAGCTTCTGACGAATTTCACCGGTTTGTGGATCTACTTCTGATACCATTTTATCCCAACACACGCACATCTTCTTACCTGTAAAAATCAGTCACGATTGATATAAGTATTGTGTCTATATTCGTTAGAAACTACGATTATAAGGGTTCATACACTTTGGGTCCAGTATCTCATAACTTCTTGGTAAGATATTGAAGCTCAGGCCTTTGACGTTGTCCACATGGAAGCCATGCACCCAGTAAAGTAGTTTCATCTGACCATCGTAGAAGTTAATATCGCCCGCACTGTTTCCTGTCACTACTACCCTGAAAACTCAGTAATTTATTAGATAATTTCTTCATAAATTGGTGGATATCAAAAAATGCTTTCTAGGTGATGTGGAAAGATAAAATTAATTGATAGTGGTAAGTAACGCATCCGAAGACTTGGATATGTCTGGCTGTTCCAACATTACCTAACTATGTGTTAATGTGTGTGGTGATTAGCTATATATGCTTACCCATCTATACTCTTTATGTCATTAATTCTATTTTGTTCCACCTTCAAAACTTTGACAAACCGTAGATTTTCAATATTTGTTGCATCAACCTCTCCTTTTGGGTATTCTATCGTATATCCATAGACGAGGACTGAACCTCGGTCGGTTGCAACGAGGATCTGAGAAGTTCCTTCTACGAACGTAAAGCAAGTCAGTTTGCCAACGTCAGTAGTTATTTTCTTCGTTGGCATCCGAATTTTCAATTCGTAATCATCGGTCTCTTTGAGAAGTCCTCTTTCGATGACAAAGATTTTCTAGAAACATAAGGTTTTAACGGGAATCGAGCCGCGGTCTTTAACGGTGAAGTCAAATAAACTGCAACGCCTCAGAAAAAATAACTACTTGCCTACCCACCTATTGGCCCTATTGCTTCCTACTTATTGTTAGTGTTTTAAAGATTTGAAATTATTTATGGAACCTACTTATTATCATATAAATGGCCATCAAATCAACATTGTAAAGGCCCATAGCCTAGTCGGTCTACTCTGCCTGCGAAGCGAGGGGTCCCAGGTTCAATTTCCGGCTTGGGCAGATGGTTATGTGACTTATGTGACAGTATTAACGTTTAAAAAAAACAGTATACATATTTGCAGCTGGTTGATAAAATCAGCACGTTTTGGTCCACTAACTATTTAATAGACTTGACAACAACTGTCGCAGCAAATTTGTTGTGGTGAGCATGCGTTGTTCTCGTAAACTTAAATATTTCCGTCACATATTTCTCGACAAAGAAAAAATGCACTAACTCCTGATAATCCAATCCATATGTCGCTCTTGGTCATCAGCAGAAACTGATCCGAATTGTATGGATTGAACCCCATGTCCACCACGCCACCGTGTGGGATGTCGACATCTATTGTAGCTGGAATATTTATAGGAGCGTTTTTAAATAAAAAAGGCTACTTACGATACCCGCTTATTTCTTTCTTTTGGTCTTTTTTCTAATGTAACGTTTTTATTAACGATGGTCATTTCGATGGTCAGTTTTAGTACTATAGGTTTACTGATGTACTTTGTGGTATAGATAGGTATTAATCGGCATCTGAGACATTCAGAACAAGAGAAACAAGTTAAAGAAAATGGTAATTCTATAAATTAATACCATGCGGTTCATCTTTTCCGAGCGCCCAGATCCACCAGCGAAGTGTAGCCTTGTCATGGTACCCTAACGTGAGGAGGTACTTAGCTTCGGTGCTGAGCGCTATCCTCGCGAGCTTTATGTTGCCGTGAGGGGCGAACAGGGTCTTCACAGGGAAGTAGTCGCTACTGTCCCAGATGATGAGGAGGTTCTCTGGGCCGGAGTCGGCAGTCACCAGCCACTTGCCCTCCATATCCTTAGCAATGCACGTGACCACGTGTCTCTAGAATAGGTACATGAACAGACTTTGAATATAGAAATGACAGATACAACTGGACTAACCATCCTAGACTTGATTTGGGTCTTATTTTGGGTCGGTCACGGTCGGTCTATTTATGTGTTGAAGGGAAGGAAATGTTGCTTAAACTCTCATCATCACCTGCAGCAGTACAGTGGCTACACCTTTACACAGTCATGATAGCCGGCTTTATGAAAATCGGAGTTTTGTTCAAATGGCTAGAAGAGTGAATAATTTTAATAACTTCCTCATCTTAAATTACTAATATTAATTATGAATTACTGATATAATTAAACACGAAAACACTATTATGTGACTTGTATGCACACAGTATACACAGGGGTAATAATATCCTACGACGCATTAGGAAGTATGTCAGTGCTCACATGGCCTTGCAGTATCCGCATGCGATTAGCGGCCCAGTCGTACAGGACGCCGCAGTTTCCGGCCGCGTAAAATGCAGTGGTACTGCTGCTGTCCTGGTCGTTTAGGTTTATTACCCCCACGTGCGGGTTGTAGCCGTACATCCAGCGAATATTCTGCTCAAACAATATGCAGCAATATAGTAGCAGCAGTAAGAAAGTAGTAGGTACCTAGATGATAAATACAATAAAAACATCTAACTTACCTAATCTTAACAATTAATAAGTTTAAAACTGAATCTTAAATATTAGTACAATAAAACCTTCTTAATACAATTAGTTAATAAATATTACATCCATGATAAGACTGACTCGGGGAGAACTTCTACGGTCCGATTCGCACGATCATTTTTACCTCGCACGTGCAAATTGTGGAATGAACTTCCGTCTGATTACCTGCGCGCTATAACATGGGGTTCTTAAAAAATGACCGTGTTAAAGAGTTCTCCTTCAGGGCCGGCGTTGCATTGGCGACTCCCCTGGTGTTGCTCGTGTCCATAGGCGACGATGACCACTTACCATCAGGTGGCTCGCCTGCTTTTATTTCAGCACTTCAAGATATAAAACATCCTTCGTCAGTAAAGCGAGCCAAAGTTACAATTTACGAAATAAATAGCGGCACATACAAACGGAGCTGGTTTGTAGTTGTAGTCAGCGATGTCTGAATGCTTCCTGATCTGAGACAGTGAAAGACTGTACAGTTTTCTAAAGTCCGGGGCGGTGGCGAGCCCGCTGGTAGAAGAGCCGTGTCGCAAATTCGGCATGGAATGAATTTTCTCCAAAGATTTTTCCGACTGCATTTTCAATTGCAATAGAACCGGAATTCTTTAATTATTTGATTTGTCGAAGATATTGATTGTTTGACATAAGGTTAATTTTATGTCAAGGATATTATCTACTGTCAAGAAGTTTTTTTCTGTTTCAGATTGCTCTATTAATATAAAAGGTAATATCAGTATAAACGTACATGAAAAAAAACAAAAACACGGCATGTGGCTAATATTAAAATAATAAACGATGTCCTGGATACTTACTCGTATTATTAATTTTATCTAGCACATCCATAGCTACGGCTCCCACTACTGGTAACTGAGAATCGAACCCGGGACCGCTGCTCGGAAACCAAGGTCACGTGATAGAGCACATTCCACATTCTTCAGGGTAATTAGGCTGAATTAACGTTGGCGCCAAAACCATATACGGACAAAGAATGTGAACAGCCCGCGCGTCTTCAAACAAACAAACTGCACGTTCGATTAAAGCATGAGTAAGCCCATGCACTTCCCATTACCATGACGGCATGAGTAACCCTCAACGGAAGAGTATCACAGGGCGTTCACCGTGCTACCGACGGCCGAGTATTTATACAGCGTAGTGGAGCTTTATCAGCAAGTCAAAGGTTAGCGAGTACAAATAAGTCCACACGTTATTTTGCTTTCTTTGTCAGTCGAATCGCGATCATGAGCAGAGGCTGGTGCGTGTTGTTCCTCCTCGCGCTGACCGCCAGTGCCGTGACATGTAGAACTATATTCTTAGTTGAGAAAGCACCAACCCCAGAAGAGGTCAGTGACTTGGTGTTGTTAATGACTTGAATCTGAAATTCTTGTCTAATCTTTCTTGATTTTAAGTGATCTTTTGCCCTTTGGTCTACTAACCTGAATATATCTTAATTTTAATATTAGTTCCGTCTTGGTTTTAGTTCACTTTACTACTATGAATAGGTATAGGTATTTCATTGTCTGTAGTAATTTAATTTGATCTTGATTCTCAGCTGGAATTTGATAATGTACAAACCTTACGCCTTAGGTCATCAACGCATGCGACGCTGCCGAATGTGGCATACCTACTTATTATTGCACTGTTGGTTAATTTTCAGTGCAATATTAAAAGCGCACCAAAAAGTTCAATTTGATGACCCCGTAACCCAGTGCGTAATGGCAAGCGTCCGGTCTGGACCGCCGATTGGGGTGGAAATTTAACGTTTATTTTAAAGTAAAAAAATATCTAGGTAATACGAGTAGACTAATCTACGGTCGATACCTCTCGGAGTTCATGAGTTTAACACTAGGTAGGTACGCTGATTTTATTTTATTGCTTATACATATACTTACTTATTACCTTGACATACTCGCGTGCAGCTGAAGTTTATGAAGACATATGGCTACTTATCCGAAGTCCCGTACGATGTGGGTGAAACGTACACAACGCAATCTATCTCCGAGGCGGTGGCTAAGATGCAGAAGTTCGCTGGACTGCCGGAGACTGGTCACTTGGACCCGGAGACACGAAGTGTAAGTCAAACAATGTTTAACTTTATTAGTACTAAAAATATTAACCATATTAGTCAGTTAGAGATTAAGCTGCGTTGTGTGATATTTCCAGTTGTTTAAAAAACGCCGTTGCGGAGTGAAAGACATCGAGAGCGAGTCAGCGAAGAACAGACGACGACGGTACATCATTCAGCAAGGCTGGGGCCGGCAACGCATTTCCTACAGGTGTGACTATTATACTCTGTTACCTTCATGCTTCCTATCAGAAGTTTTAATTTAAATTACGACATCAAAAGGATCCCCGAATAGTTTGTTTACCCAAATTCATCAAAGTACCATTCATTCACATCAACTTAATACTTACCTACGCTATTATTATTTGTTATACCTACAGTAAATTATTCAGTGGCCATGTGTATCTTACGTAGTCGAAATTATATCGTATATCATTTGGTATGTAAGAACTACTGTGTTTAATGTCAACAAAATGGTTTTGAATTACTTACGTTTGAATGGACACGACTTTGCTACAGTTATTAATTATGGTTTATCGACCTCAAATAATATAGAAAAGTGAATCTATATTTAGGTACCCATAATACTTAAGATTTACCTAATGTTAAAAAATTCAAAGACTACCAGCAGGTAGTCTTTGAATTTAGGATCAGGATACTACACTACTACTACGACAGGATAGGTTCCGGATAGCAATCCTGACCTATCCTCTGTTTATGTAACTTTCATAATTACTTAAAAATCTAAATTTCTTTCAGAGTTGTGAACGGATCAAGTACGTTATCGAAATCTCGAGTGGAAGAGCTGATGGCCGCGGGGCTGGCGGTGTGGGCCCCTCACGGTGGTCTACATTTCCTGCAACGAGTGGACCAAAAAGCCGATATACAGGTGTCCTTCACTAGCCGGGACCATGGAGATGGGTAAGCTTAACCCGCTGAGAAAGGGTATTTTTATTTATAATATCATAAGATCTGTTTTGCTTTAAAACAAAAGAACATTAAGAAAGAAGATTAGGCAGGTTCATGCCCTTGATCGTGAGGAAGAAACAATACTCAGAAATAATGTGTATTTAAGGTGAACTTGTATGTTTGATGAAAATGGCAAGGACTACATAGATAGTATCCCACGAACACTCTAGTCATTAAGAGAAATCAACATCATCAGGAGTGCATTATCAAAACTAAGATCATCCCTGCGCTGAAAAGCAAGAAATCTGAACAGTGAGACTACATTCGTCCTTTTCTAACTCAGGTTTCCTTTTGACGGGCCAGGTCGCGTGGTGGCCCATGCCTTCCCGCCCCCGCACGGCAGCATGCACTTTGACGACGACGAGCTGTGGGGGGACAGCCCTGATGAGGACAACGAGGACGTCACAGATTTCTTCGCCGTGGCCGTCCACGAGATCGGCCACGCGCTTGGACTGTCCCATTCCAACGTCAAGGCCTCCGTCATGTACCCGTACTATCAAGTGCCGGTGGAAAAACTACATCTCGACGATATTCTGGGGATGCAAGAGCTTTATTGTAAGTTTTTTGTGTAATCATTTCATTAGCTGCTATACCTATAACAATCAGCGGAGGAGTAGTTTGGTAGTTACCGGATTTCATCAGTTAAAGAAATATCAATAAGCTGTTTTAGTGGATTACATCTCTAAGCCCAAACTACATTTTAAGAGGCCTTTGGATCGCATAAAAACTTCGCATAAAAGTTTCTTCACAAATCCACATGCTGTAGGTATAGGATGCTTCCCAGGTCTACTCAATTGCAAATAGATCTTAGTCTGCTGTAGGAAATATCGATATTACCTACATTAAAGTTTGATTATAGAGAGATTAATAAATTCCGAAACCACCTTTCCGGAACGGTAGTAGATTCATAAAAATACGTGTATAATCATTGGCAAAATACCTACATGAATCATTTTTTTTCAAGATGAGTTAATACTTGACAACAATCCCACCAGATTGTTGTCCAGACAAATGACCACGAGACAATTTGTTTGCAGTGAAGCAGGACCTGCCCCAAGAGCCGGAGTCGGTGGAGAGCACGGAGGGCGCGGTGTACGCGCGCTCGTCGCTGGTGCCGCGGTTCACCAAGGCCGTGAGCACCGAGGACGAGGAGTTCGACGAGGACGACATCCCCGACCTCTGCTTCACCAACTACGACACCATCCAGGTCATACAGGGCAAGATATATGTGTTCGAGGAAGAGGTAATCATCAAAGCTAACCATTAGTGAATTAAAAATCGACAACCTAATGTGCCTCATTGTAATGAACAATGTTTCAGTGGATGTGGGTGCTCAGTAAAAGGAAGCACATAGACGAGGGATACCCTCGGCGCTTCCACGACGTGTTCCGGGGCCTGCCCACCTACATCAGAGTCATAAAGACTATCTATGAAAAACAGAACGGTCATATCGTCATATTCCACGGTATGCTATGTAACGTTAAAAACGAAACATCGCTTTTAAATGATACGCAAGTTTTACCTACATTGTTTCTATTGAAGGATAGTTGTATTTTTAATCTGCCTCGCTAGCTACCGTCTTTTTCGGATCTCCTGTTTCGGTCATGGCCGGGAACCGGGAACATGTCAATAACTACTTTCCTTCGGGTAGCCAGTCTCGTTCTGTGTCAGTATAAAAATAGATAATAGCAAAATGAAGTAGCCAATTCAAGTTAGATACGAGTATGTACATGACAACATACTTACAGATTGCTATTTCTATATCATCCACCAAGCAATACCGTTTCCAGGGCGAAGCTACTGGGAGTTCAGCACGCGCTTCCATCTGATCAAGCGCGGGCGGCTGTCGGAGTACCGCGTGCCGCCGCAGGTGAGCGAGCTGAGCACGGCCTTCCTCTCCAACTACAACAACAAGACCTACCTGGTGGAGTACGAGCGTTTCTGGCGGTACGACGAGCGCGCCGGCCGCATGGACCGCGGCTACCCCAAGGAGATGTCGGCGTGGCGGCAGGTGCCCTACCCTGTCGATGCTGCGCTTATATGGCAAGGAGGTGAGCTCCTCAGGGTTCCTACTAACAGCAACTTTACCATAATGACTGATATAGATTTCCACTTAAAGGAATGTAACATTCCCACAGACCCATAATGTTTCCCCAGGCTAACCCAACATCGTGCTATGATGACTATAACTTCTACCAGCTATCAGAGTACCTACCTATGGTTGTCATAGGATATGAGCAAAATGTATTAATGTTTACGGATTGCGATTATATCTGAAGACAGGGAGTTGCCCCCCAGACGTAGATGTAATCTGTAATCATGAATAGATGATTATCATGAATAGATTTGCCCATCTCTGGCTCGTCACGTTCCAGACACGTTCTTCTTCCGCGGGCCGCGGTTCTGGCGGTTCGACAACGAGCTGGTGCGCGCGCACGAGTACTACCCGCTGCCCACGGCGCAGGTCTGGTTCCCGTGCGCGGAGACCCCCGACATGCTGCGCTACACCACCAACGAGGAAATGTGACCGTCTGACGCGTTCGCGGAGCTTTACTTCGATAAATAAAAAATATGGACAAAAAACATAAAAAATACCTCTATAAAATTGTAGTTTTTCAGTTGCTTTGCGCAAATGATCCACGGAATAATTGTCTCTTATGAGGTATGTTGTTTGCACGGAGGGACTCACGTTGGGTTCTACTTGAAATAAGGCATTGCACCGGCCTAAGCGGGTAAACGGCCTAACGGCCTAACAAACAATCAAATGCTGTATTGCAGCAATGTTATATGGTAAGCACAAGAGTATGTCGACGGGTGTGGTAAGGTATGGATGAAATAATAAAATACTTATTAAAAATATATCAACTTTATTCAAGATCACAATTACAAATAAAACAGCTAGTTAACTGATGCGCGCTCCTGCAACGTGCGAGCGAGACAACAACAACCAGTAATACTGAGCTTGCACCCTCGGCCGCGGTCGGTCAGTCCGTCGGTCGGTCGGTCGGTCAATCCGTCGGTCGGTCAGTCGGTCGGTCGGTCGGTCGGTCGGACGGTCGCGTGTTTAGGTGACTGTTGATATTAACAATTTCTAGGGATTGTGTACAAATTCTTCGGTTATTTCCTTGCAATTGGTACGTCCATTATTTATATATAGGCATCGGATATTACGTATGATATATGAAACCACTATGGTTCACCGTGGAGAATCAGGGTCGGATAATATTTCCATGACACTTTAGAAGTAAGTACACGTAAGTTTTTGTTTGTATTGTATGTATTGTTGTGTTTAAATCTAGGACATCAATAAATGTTTTGACATTATTTTATATATATTTTTATCATAGTAACTAATGGTCTATAAAATTAATGATTCGTTTTAAATACATTGACCTTCAGGCTGTCGTGTGTTAGTGTCGGTACAAACATTGAACAGGTCACAAATTATATGGAATGATTTGTAATACTTGTAGCACGGATGTCCGAGTCAGTGCCAGCTTCATAACATTAACGTAACCCACAAAATTTATAATTTCATAATTTGTTCTTAAATATAAATCTGATACAATCATATTTATTCAAACTGGGTATCTTTGTACTATCCGCTCAAATTAATAAGGCAAGAGAATAACTCTACTTGTATTGAAACTTCGCTCAGATTTTTATCCATTAAAATTTGACAAAAAACATTACGATTATGATTAAAAAATATAATAATTATAACATCAATGGTATCGCAATTTCTGATAAAGTGATCAATTATAGATGGAACAAATTATACCGTATCCAATAATGTTAAATATTATTGTAAGCTTTTTAATCCGCTATAATAATATTAAATACAATGCAGCAATAATGGATAACATATCTGAATAAAGTTCCGATGAAGTCGGGAGCGTTTCGTGTCGTAGTGAAAACCTAATTCCTATAACATCGACACCACTAACCTCTATAATACCTACATACAACAGAAATCAGTGGTCAGTAAAACATATATTCTTTTAATTCGATTTTTCGGATAATTGCAACTATTCATAATACATTTTACGACAAATAACATATTCATATGTTGAGAACGCTCCCGGATTGTGCCCATAACTGTGTGAAGCTCACACCTAGTATATACTGGACACACAGACGCACTCGTTATAATGTTGTTCAGATACACACTTTAATACAGTGTGTGTTTGAATGCGTGTCTGTGATATCACTGAAGTAAGCAAAATACCAAAAAAATATTTGCTTATAATTTTGTTTTCATATTTTTCCCTAAGAAACATTTTTAACAATAATAAAATCATTATAAATTTGTGTATGAATAAGTAATTTTGTGATTAAATATAATAATGATCATCTCACCCCCGTTCTATTCTATAATCCAGTATACACTAAGTTACATGTGAACGCATATAAAACATGGAAGTATTTCACTAAACGACGATACTCATGTTGGAAGCTTTATAAGTTGTGCTACGAACGAGTCAAAAGAAGATTAAAAACACTGACAGTGTAGCTTTATAGCAGAATTACACATTTATGTGCAGATTCAGCTTCAATGCCAAGAAACTAGGGGCCATTGCTAACATTCTATCCGGCAACAATCCACGATGTCAGTTGCTATAAGTTCACCTACTAATAACAGTTCTTAATATTTTATCTATCAGTAATCTTCAGAATGTTACCTAACTTAGGTGTGTCATTTATTATTACTTATTTTACTATGTTATCTAGATTATAAATAGACATATTATTAAAAACGGCTGTACCACAGATTATGTATAGATAGAACATTGGAAACCGGCGGTGAGTTTTATGTACAATACTTCCATGTTGTATAGGCCGTCACTGTCGAGTGTCGAGTCGTCGTGCGTGGAGGTGTGCGCAGCCTAGCTGCAGCAGGAGGCCGGGTTGGGGTCCCTGCCCGAGCGCTTGGTGATGTTGAGCCGCGTGAACTCCTCCGCCACCGTCGGGTGGATGCCCACCGTGTTCATCAGCTGCTCCATCGTGATGCCGCATCTGGGGGGCGGGGGGGAATGTGTTCACAGATAGCATACTATGGGGGGCGGGGGCACTGTGTTCACAGATAGCGTACTAGGAGTCATTAAACAGACTTTATTGACATACGATGATAAGTAGTGAAAGTCAAATAGTTTAAATGTTGAACTGCCGCGAACAGGGGGACCCGGCTTCGAATTCTGTGCTAATCTCTCATATTAAAATATTATGTGCGTGTTCGAAATTAATTATCACTTACTTCGGCGAAGAAAGACATAGTGAAGAAACGTGCGCACCTGAGAATTCTTTGTTATAACCTATGGATTAACCTATGGATTTAGAAATAAAAACAACAAGCATACTTCATGGCGGCGGCGAAGCCCTGGATGACCTCGCCGGCGACGGGCCCCACAAAGTGCAGCCCGAGGATGCGCTGCGGCGGCTCGCGGAGCGCCACGGCCTTCAGATAGCAGTTCTTGATGTTCCGCTGCGGGATGAAGAACTCCGTCGGCTTGTAGTACGCGTGGTACACCTCCACGTTGTCCGCGCCGTATCTGTACGATACAGTTAAACGTCATGTTTATACTGTTCAACCAACACTGGTACCTTCATCACACCCACCTATCCGAAATCAATGGAGAAGAAAGTTCGCCAACAATGCACGCTCCTAGCTTAACTTTAGACAAATCTAGTCATTTGATAGCATGAGGACACACACACACAGTCACACAAACATACGCACACCAGCGCTCGATCGCACATACTACCAATGCATGCACAGTACCACAGAATAAGTAATAGTACTCACGTACTCAGTACTTACGTACAGACACACACAAACACACGTACACAAGCGCGCAACACCATTATATAGACGAGAACAAACCTCTGCAGCGCGCTCTCCTCGCTGAGCCCGACGCAGCCGTACTCGAGCGGCGTGAACACGGTGGTGGCCACGTTCTCGTAGTCCATCCGCTGCGCGCCGCCGCCGAACATGCGCCGCGCGAGCAGCCGCCCCGCGTGGATGGCCACCGGCGTCAGCTCCGGCCGGCCCTCCAGCACGTCGCCCACCGCGAAGATGTGCGGCACGTTGCTCTGCTCCGCCTCCGCTATTATCTTGCCGCTCTCCGACAACGTCTGCGGTGTACGAACATAGATTAATCACAAGCAGAGATGAGCGAAGCTTTATCATGATTACAGATTACAATTACTTGAGGAGGCCCGGGAAAGCCCCCGCGAGCGCCGCCCGCGAAAAGGTAGTTGGAGCGTTCTTGGGAGCATTTCCTTGCCTCAGATTGCAATAATCGTGACTGCAATTGTTCCATTCTTACACCAGACGCAATTGTAATCTGTTATCATGATTAAATTTCGGCAATCTCTGACCATAAGTGTATTGATACACACCTACTACACATTATGAGTACATATACGTCGTTAGTATATATATAGGGACTTACGTTAACCCCCGCGGCGCCCAGGTTGAGCTGCGCCGTGAGCGCGTACCGCCCCGTCGCCATCAGCACCGTGTCGAACACGTCCTCGGCCCTGCGAACGTACAGTACGCGTCAGAAGTGCAGTAGCAATCTCAAAGAGTTGTAGCATGCAAAACCAACCCCACTTATGACCTTCTTCTATAAACACGTCACACTCACGTACAAACCCCTCTGTCGTACTCTTTCATCGTTATTTAATTGGAAAGAGCACGAAATATTGTTGTTGTGAGTTATAAACAAATATCACAAATGTTGAGGGTAGATTTAGAAAATAATGAATTACTAACTGCATAAAAATAATATTGATGTTATATAATTCCGAATCCGAATTACAAGCGTTGAAGTTTTTAGCCGCGTCTTGTCTGAATTACAATTACCCGGACGGCCGGAATGGCATTTTCCGTGCCTCCAGATTGTAATTGTAAATTAAATAAATAACTGTGACCTGTAATCATAATTCAATTTTGGTCAAAATGCACCAGATGTAATTGTAACCTGTAATCATGAACCCTCTCTGCTTCCAAGTCAAGTTGAAGCGAGCACTCACTGTTCCCCCGTCTCGGTGTTGGACCAGCGCGCCTTGAGCTGCCCGTTCTCCATCTTCTCGACGGAGAGCGGCACGCAGCGGTGGCGGAAGGTGACGCCGCGCTCCTCCATCTCGGCCGTGACGGCGCGCGCCATCTGCTGGTCGAACCCGCGCAGCGGCACCGAGCGCACCAGCACCGTCGCCGGGTAGCCCAGCGCGTTCAGGAACCCGGCGCACTCCAGCCCGATGTCTGGAAATTACAACGCACGATACCTTTTTACTATGTAAAATTCGACCAATGGCTTTGAATACTTCGTCATCGAGAACGAAATTAGAGTAGATTTTATGGATTAAAGCCGGCAACGAGCTTGCAGCACCACCTCTCCGCTGCCGCCCTTGACAACTTTACTGTGACCAATAAAAAACAAGGCATATATTGGGACTGGGATGGTTAGTCCAGTGACCCTTGAGGACTAAGATGGTCGCTTCGAAAAAAGTGAAACCGGTTACACAACTAGAATACAATTGCTGTTCAAGCCATTATTACGGTACAATTTCTACCGTAGAAATGGTACTAGGTACCGTTACGGGCGGTGGTACTACCACCTATTAGATTGAACTCTACCTGAAAAGGGGATTTTCCCCCTAAGGGGCATTTTAACCCACTATAACAAATAGCTCTATAATATTTATGGATGAAGGAGATTCAACCAATGAAGCGTCAAATGTATTGAGGTGTTAAGTAGCAGCAAGCAGTGCAGAAAATAATAATCGGATCCCCACTTCCTTCGTCGAGGTCGGCGCAGCGCGGCGGTGGCGCATTCAGTGTAGCCAATAACCTAGCTTAGTACCCCTACAACTCTCGATTTGAGAAATCGATGTACTCATTGCAATATTCACTAGTTTAATAACGCAATTCAAACATCATAGTAAATATCTTGTAAATCTACTTATTATTTGTGGGTGTATCGTGTGTAATATCGTGTGGCACTTTTTTATATAATTATGTCTTTGAATTGAATTTATAAGCTAAATATTATAATGTAACAGGATGATCGTAATGTTTATTATTCTCATTAATATTCCAATCGATACCTCGATACCGATAACCTCACCCACAATCGTAATATTTAAAAACAGTATAAAAACAATGAGCACTCACATCCAGCTCCGACGACGAGCGTCTTCCCCGGGGGGGTGCTGAGGCTGAAGATATCGTCGCTGCTGATGCAGTACTCGAGCGCGCCGGGGATGTCCGGGTAGTGCGGCCGCCCGCCCACCGCTATCACCACGTTCTTCGCCGTCAGCTCCTTCTTACTGCCGTTCTTCATGGTGCCCACGATCGTGTGCGGGTCCTTGAACTCGCCGAGCGCGTTGATGTACTCTATCTTCTTGTCCCGCAAGTCCACCCGCGTCACCCAGTTGACGGACTTGATGTGGTTCTGGACGGACTCGGTGAGCGCCGACCAGTTGATTTTGATGGACTCCACCGAGGGCACCTCCCAGCCGTATGAGACTGCTTCCTGAAATCACAACGTGGCGTTTGATACATCGATCCTTACCTAGTATAAGTAGGTACACGGACATTGAAATTGCATTCAGAGCAACTAAGAATTTGGAATAGTTTCTAGATATCCTTTATTGTATGTATATATATTAAGTAGTTTTATTCATAATAAAAGTTAATCAGTCTTCAGACTAATAATAATTTGTAATGCAAATATTGACACACTAACTTTTCATCGCGGTAAATGTACTAGGAAAAATACATGTTTATATACTAATTGGTTTATGTAATTATAGGAATATTTGAAACAACATCTGGCTGAATATAACTAAACGCATAAAAATAAATATAATAACAATTTTTATTACTACAACATTAGTAATCGTTTCAGTTCATTTCATTTCAAACAATCTGCCTGGCCGTTTATCTCGACACCGGGGCCTTGAACATAACTTATAAATGATAAATTTAACAATCACATCTGATAAAAAATGTATTAGAATAAAATAATGTAACAAAACATATATTATTGACGATATTTTATTACAATCCACAGTAAATCCTTGTGAATGCATGACACATGAATATTCACGTGAGATTGTTTTTGTTAGATATTCAAAACAACTAAGCAACATTGCAATTGTACGAACTTGTGGGGAAGTGAGGGGAGGGAACGGTCGGGGGGAGGGGGAGATGATATGGTACTAACTAACTACTAGCTGTTAATCACACGTAGCTGCTATAAGACGACGAGAGTCGAGATAGAAGTACGGCATTTACTAGGTAATTGTACTAAGTGTTATAATAGCTGAGTCATACCGCCGCCAAGAGGACGACAGTATTACTACTCGGTGATGATGTTGTAGAAAAATTGATACGAATTTGTGCTATAACGAGAATTAAAAGAAGAAATATCCGGTATGCGTATGCTAATAGTGATTCAATCATCACCATTGTTACTGTATAATTATAGTATTATACACAGTCATATACAATGCGGATAAACAAATTATACGCAATCAAATACAATAACCCTGTTTGAAGTATACATATTACATAGGACACTTATGTCATAATAATTATTGTAAAACCATCCAATTACGAAAACTGGAAAGAAACTATAGACGATTGACATACCTATTTATCATGATCGACGTTGTATTAACCATGAACCCATTTGCCTCAGATTATAGAATTTTAGATTTTTATATATCGCACTTATACATTAGTTTTTTTTTCTCTTTTTCTTTCATACTCATACCGCCATTTCGTTTGTGTTCGCACTGCCTGAAGGTTGACTGGGAGAGAATATTTTTAGCATTAAGTCCGCCTTTGTCTCTGTACTTTTGTATGGTGCATAAAGTTTAAATAAATAAATAGAGCAAAAGATCTCCAACATTCCTCCACGTTATACATTTTATAGAAAACTCCTTCTATAGAGCAGATAAGTGGTTCACTAAAGTGCACGGGGCTCACTTTGCAAAAGCTGTGAACTGGCCTGGTATGTACAGTAGGTATATTATCATACGCTATTGCTCGGTGTTCGACCCATGTTAAACTTAAATAAATGCCGTTGTACCGCTTCCGACAAGACAACACCTCGCCAAATAACCTCAAAACTATGGAACAGCTCACGGTCAATTCAACTATCGATCGCACAAGAAATTGCTGTCCTTGGACTTACTGGTCTACTGCAGAGCCATTACTATGGTTTTTAATTATTTTCTCTTCTTTCTCGGCCCACCACACAACGGTGCCATTGGTGTTACTGATCCTAGGGCGACGATGACCACTTGCCATCAATTAGCTCGTCTGCAAGCTTATCGGCGTTCTTCATAACTTAGGACACTTGGGGCTGAACTTAACTACGCCACTCTATTATGGATAAACTTTATTAACCACATAAGAATCTTATAATAAGATAGACATACGTAGCTTGGTAGTCTCATAACCTTTCATTTCGTTCCAGTACGTTCCCTCATCGCATCGATCCGCTTGATCTTGGGCCAAATCTGAGAAGTGTTGTTATTGGTGGATGTTACGATATCGTTCGTTTGCAACCAGATACTCGTATATGAACTGGAGCTACAATTACGTAACAAACTCCTACTGTGGATAACCATTATCAACCACTAAGCCACTGTTCAACATGGATCTAAGCTCATAATTGAGTATCGAATACTATGAATTATTGACTGCTATCAAAAGATAATAACTGGGAACTGACAGTTTTACGTGCACTCCAGGGCACGGTTCTCTTGAAAATCTTCCACAAGCGGTCACCCATCCAACTACCAAGTGCTCCCAAAGTCGCTAACTCAGTCACTTATGTTTGACGCAAGACGTCGAATCATGAGCTTCATTACAAACCTAGAATTTGCAACAACATTAACGCCTACAAACGATAAATTAACAACCATAACTACCATACCATTGATAATTTAATATTAATGGTGCAGCGACAACCTCGTTCTTTGCACACGTTACCGCTCTCGTATATTATTCATGTGATCGATCGTATCGGGTCAATAAAGAGAGACCGTTTTCAAAAATTAGAGACATTAAGAATACTACGGTAACTTAATAGTTTTGGAATATTTCTTAGTTTCTTTTGCGGTGGTAGCATCACCATTACAAACATCCATCTCTCGCTGACGATCTTGAAACAATATTGGTATCAAACTCTAGACATTTGTACAAGTTGTTTCTTGTTTAGCTAAGTGTTGCCGCTGTAGTTTAGGTATTATAGCAATTAAAATCTTCGTCAAGGCAAAATAAAACCACCACACAGTTCACGGTAAAGAGTTGTAATGAGATATTAAATTAATGTCGGTAAGAACATACACGGTACTTAATGCTAATTGTTCGCCGAGTACGATGCGACGCGTAAACATAAAGATGCCATTAAGATGCATCAGGCGCTGAGTAAAATAACCAAAATTTTAAAAATGATAAATAAGTAACGTAATAATATACTTAATAACTAATAGGCGATACTATACTAAACATGCCCCCGGGCGTTGAAAGCCTCGCTTTCAACCCAAATCATCAATTTCAGGTAGGGGACAAATCTTGCTAAATGATCTCCGAAGTACACCATTCGAAGTCTTCACATCCGCAACCCTGGTGATGCCATCCGTGCCCGGGTACACCGCAATGATCCGACCCAACTTCCACTTCAATGGTGGCACATTTTCTTCTTTTAGAAGAACTAAAGCATTTAGCTTCAATGTTGCACCTTTGCTGGAGCGCCATTTCGTGCGTACTTGGAGTTCTGACACATACTCCTTGCTCCACCGGATCCAAAAGTGCTGGCGTAACTGTTCAATACGCTGGAACCTGGTCAACATGCTTGTGGAGCGGTCGAGATAGTCCGGTGCAGGCAGAGAGGTCAATGGACGTCCAATTATAAAATGTCCAGGAGTCAAGGGCATCAAATCTTCAGGGTCTGAAGAGAGAGGCGTTAGTGGCCGGGAGTTCAATATGGCCTCGATTTGAACTAGCGTTGTGGAAAGTTCCTCGTACGTTAAATGACAATTGCCCAACACTCTAACTAAATGATACTTTGTTGACTTCACACCAGCCTCCGCAAGACCAGCAAAATGAGGAGAATATGCTGGTATAAAATGAAATTTAATACCGTCATTAGCCATAACTTCAGTTAACGAATCGCAATTGTTCTTTAAAAATTTGGAAAGATCGTTATACGCGCCAACGAATGAGGTACCGTTGTCGGAATAAATGTTTGTAGGTTTTCCTCTGCGTGATATAAATCTACGCAATGCCATTAAGAAGGTGTTACTCGTTAAGTCGCCTACCAATTCCAAATGAATGGCCTTTGTTGCGAAGCACACAAAAATGGCGATATAGACTTTAACTAATTTACACCCACGACCTTGGCGGGAAGCAGACTGAATAGGGCCTGCATAGTCTAACCCGATATTTTGGAAAGGAAAACCTGCTAGAAGGCGATGCTGCGGCAAGTTACCCATAATAGGTGATACAGTTTGCCCTTTCATTCGGCAACACTTGATGCAAAGTCGACAGCAATGCCTTGCTAAATTGCGACCTCTGATCGGCCAATACGTTTCTCTAATGGAAGACAATAATAATTGTGGCCCGGCGTGCAGTAACCGTCGGTGTTCATAATCAAATAATAATTTAGTGAACTTATGAGTGGACTGTAATAAAATTGGATGTTTCTTTTCATATAAATAGTCAGAATTAGACAAACGGCCTCCCACACGCATTATTTTATTGTCATCCAGGAAAACATTAAATTTCAATAAAGGACTTTTCTTAGGTAATTCTTTATTATTAATGAGTAGTTTATACTCAGGAAAAGTTTCGTATTGTGATTGCCTGATAATTACATTTAATGCAGATTGCAGTTCGTCGGTACACAGAGGACCAGAACAGGACTGCTTTCTACAACGTTTAATAAACCTTAATATAAATGCCACAGTACGATTGAGCCTTAAGAAATTTGAAAATCTATTAAAATCAATGAATTCATTATTATAAATTTTATTATTAGCTATATCACTATATAAAGAAATATTACTAGACTTCAATTCTGGTAAGGTGTCGTTATTGATAGATAAATGATTCGATGGCCATAGTGAGGCGTCCTCATAAAGAAAAGATGGACCTGACCACCACTTGTTTAAAGTTGCTATAGATTTTATATCTACTCCGCGGGAAATGTAATCTGCAGGATTGTCTTTGGTACCTACGTGCCTCCACTGACAGTTAGATGTCTTGTCTAAAATGTCTGCCACCCTGTTACGAACAAAGGGTTGCAACTTACTAGGCAACGTTCTCAACCACCCTAAGACAATAGTAGAATCCGTCCAGAATACAGTGCGAACATTCTCCAGCCGTAATGAGGCGATAGCCTTTTTATAAAGACGGGTACCTATTAACGCGCTACACAATTCGAGTCTCGGTATAGTGGTTAACCTAAGCGGAGTTACACGACTCTTAGCAAGTAGCAGGCGCACTACCACCTCACCATCATCGTTGACACTACGAACATATAGACATGCGCCATACGCACGTTCAGATGCGTCAGAAAAAATATGGAATTCAACGGATTTCGGTGAGTCGCAAATAACACGCCGCGGGGCATAAATATCATTTAAACAAGGTAGATTTACGACTATCTCAACCCACAATTTATTTATTTCAGGTGGTAGTTGTTCATCCCAGGACAACTTTTCCAACCAAAGTTGTTGAAGCAACATCTTCATAACAATAACACAAGGAGCTAGCAAACCAAGCGGGTCAAAAATCTGTGCGATTACTGACAAAATATCGCGTTTAGTGTTTCCACCGGCAACCAAGCCACTTGGAAAACACAACTGATCAGAATTTGGTAACCACCCAAGTCCTAACGTTTTACTAGGCTCGGAAGTGCCGATGTTTAAATTCACTGATGACTGTGGAGATTCAGGCTTAGGAAGTACCCGAGGCTCGTTAGACTTCCACTTTCTCAAATTCATTTGAGCAGAAGCTAATGTGGAAGTGACCCCGTCACGTAAATTAATGACTTCTTCTAAGTCGTCCCCACCAGTTAACAAATCGTCAACATAACAGTCATGGATAATAGCATCGGCAACTTTCTTGTCGGAAGCCTCCAGTCCTAGCTGCTTCATGCATCTTGTTGCTAGATACGGAGCGCTTGCCGTACCGTAAGTGACGGTGTTAAGCTGGTAAGCTTTAAGAGGATCCGACGGACTATGGCGCCAGATAATTTGTTGTAGTTTTCGATCATCTGGATGAACGTACACCTGACGATACATTTTCTCCACGTCTGCTGCGATAACAGATTTGTGTTGTCTGAACCGCAGCAGAATGGATAGCAAGTCGTCTTGCACCACTGGCCCAACCATTTGGATTTGGTTGAACGAAACGCCAGTGGTAGTAGGACTGCTTGCGTTAAAAACTACTCGCAGCTTTGTAGTGGAACTACATTCACGTAAAACCCCGTGATGAGGAATGTAATGCACATTAGGGTTTGAAATAATGCTATGACATTGAGTCATATGACCTAAGGATTCATATTCCAACATGAAATCCTTGTACATCTCCAAGAGTTTAGGCTTTGCGTTAAGTTTTCTCTCTAGGGAAAGAAAACACTGCTTCGCTCGTGACAAAGAATCCCCTAGTAACTCAGGTGACTGCTTGAGTGGGATTCTAACACAAAATCGACCGTTATCTAAGCGAGTGGTGTTTTTTATAAAATGGTTTTCACAAGCCCTTTCCTCCGGAGAGTACTCAAAGTCTGTACTTACCTCCTCGAGCTGCCAAAATTTTGTTAATTGGTTTTGAATGTCATGAACATCCTCATCACACTGGACATTTAACTTCGCAAAGTTACACAAGGTTTGAGACGATGATACATGGCCACCTTTAATGGGACCTGATACGAGCCAACCCAGTTTCGTATCACAGAGTATCGGTAGTCCGTCTCCTAACGTAAGCCTTTGAGTACCTAAAATGTCCCAAAATACGTCCGCGCCGATTAATATATCGATAGCGGCCGGCATATGAAAGTGTGGATCCGCAAGACACATATCAGACGGAATGTTTATAACAGACAAATCTATCTGTTTGCATGGTGTATTATTGGTAATTGAAGGCAAAATAAAACAATGTATATTCGTCGAATAACTGTCGTCTAACGATTTTATTTGTAAGCGACATGATTTATTAATTTGTGACGTAATATTATTGATCCCTAAGATGGAGTTATTTATCCTAATAATAGGCAGCCCTAGTTTCTCATGCAGTGCCTCGGTCATTAAACACGTCGTACTACCGCTGTCTAACAACGCACGAGCGACATGTTGTTTACCGTTCTTACCGAATACTTTAATTAACGCAGTGGACAATAACACATCTCCGTTTTGAGTGTGCGGCAGCGCAGCGACACTTGCCGACAGTGATAAGCGAGCACTCGACTCGGGCGGCTGCTGTGTCGGTAGCTGCGTATGCGCAATGGGATGCATGATGTTGTTATTATCCGAGTTATGATGTGTCGCACCCGTAATCGCAGAAACCGGTTTGTTATTACGATCCAAGACATGCACCAGTGTATTGTGTTTACGCCGACAAACCTTGCAGCCTGGCTTCTTGCAATTATTAGCGTAATGTCCGGACTGTAAGCAGTTAAAACACACCTTGTACTCGGGCAGTAATTTTAGTCGCGATTCATTAGTGAGCGATAAGAAATGAGGGCAATTAATTAATTTATGATCATTATTACACTTGGGACAACGTTTAGAAAATGAACTATTTTTATTACTGCAATTATTATCAGAAACAGAAACCAAAGTTTTTATCTTATTGGTAGACTTGTTGATGTTAGGTGAACATAAATTATTATGACTTTTATTTGAAGATGTAGACAATTCTATGGTTTCTAATAAGTCAGCCCTATTTTTAATAAATGACAGAAATATGTTAAATGTTATTTTTCTATCTTGCTTTATAGACTGCTCCCATTCCCGATATGTCTTGCTGTCAAGTTTGTGTGTAATTATATAAATGAGAAGCGTGTCCCAGTGTTTAGTTGGTTCTCCTAGGGATTCTAAAGCTCGTAAGTGTTTATTAGTTTGATCTAAAAGGCGTTTTAAATTAGCTGACGACTCTCTTGTGATGACATCTAAATTAAATATAGCAGAGACGTGATTGTGAATTAACAGTCTTTTGTTTTCATAGCGATCGCATAGTATCTGCCAGGCTAATGAATAGTTGGCAGATGAGAACTCAATGGATTGAATAACTACCGCAGCAGATCCCTCCAACGAAGCCCTCAAATAATGGAATTTATTAATATTGTCTATATCGTCATTATCGTGAATGAGGCTGGAAAAGGTGTCATGAAACTCCAACCAGTTGTCATAGGAGCCGCTAAATTTTGGCAATTGAATGGTAGGCAACTTAATGTTGTTGTGGGCGCACGAGCGACGTACACTTACCTCAGTCGCAACACTCTCGGCCCTCCTACAATCATTGAGAATTTTACGTGCTTGTGAAAGCAATTTATAATATAATTTTTCAAATTCCCTACGCTCTAGTAGGTGAGATTCAGCCTCATCTACTAGGCACTCTAAAGACAACTGTACCTCTTCAAAACGATCAAACATTTTTTCCATCCGCGCGATACGTAACTGCAACTCGTCAACTTCGAAGGTGTTTAGAGAAGGAGCATCCAAGTCATCGATGTAACTCGCAAATGACGTTAATTGTCCCTTGTAGGCTGCACGTTGACGAATAAGTTTTACCTCTTGCGTCATCTTGCGAGGCTGGTATGTAATCAACCTGGAATTGATGTAATAATAGCTAGTTTATAAAAACGTCTTAATGTGTGTTTAACAATGATGTTCCTATGTACTGTAATACTTAAGTACGAATAATAAAAATTAGAAACAACAATGTAATTTCAATTTATGACCAAACTTTAATAATCTAATTATGATTTTAACACTTACTTGAACTATTTTTACACAATGTTATTAAGAAATTGAATAAATTATGATTTGAATGCTAACTTAACAATCTTTACAAATTAATTAAAGAAACTGTGTAGATAATTATTAAAGGCAATATTTACTTGAAAGTAACTAACTAAATTATTAATTACTAATCACTTCTAACTTTTACAATAAATTAACTGATCATGACTAATAGTTAAAAGTAATCAAAGTAAGTATTCACCAACCTTGTTCACAATCGAAGCTTTTATACTTACAAAATACTTATAATACCATAACAGAGTGTTGGGTGGAAATCAATGGAACACTAGTACCATAATAAGTTCAACTTTTTGGCCTTTTCTTCAAATTTATCTTCTTCCATCCACGCGGTTAACCTTCCAATGACCTTTAGTTAAACTTTAACTTCCAGATTTATTAATCCAACACGCGAATAATTTATCACCACAAATTATTCGTAAATAATCCAGCCGAAGTGACCAATGTTGCCGCTGTAGTTTAGGTATTATAGCAATTAAAATCTTCGTCAAGGCAAAATAAAACCACCACACAGTTCACGGTAAAGAGTTGTAATGAGATATTAAATTAATGTCGGTAAGAACATACACGGTACTTAATGCTAATTGTTCGCCGAGTACGATGCGACGCGTAAACATAAAGATGCCATTAAGATGCATCAGGCGCTGAGTAAAATAACCAAAATTTTAAAAATGATAAATAAGTAACGTAATAATATACTTAATAACTAATAGGCGATACTATACTAAACACTAAGCGTGTAACGATATCATCTTTGGCTTTCACGTCGTTTTCACATTCGTTAAAACATCTCGTAAGTTCCTAGCTAACCTAGACAACCTAATTTTACGGAAAATTCTAGCTGCATAAATGCAGGATATTTCTAAAGTAATAAGTTTAGGAAGTCCTTCGCTGCCGCTGCGCTGCTAAACTATATTCTCAGTAATTCGTTTAATTCCCCTTGCGCTCTTTAATATTGAGTTATATTCCCGCGCTTACAAAAATAAAGCTATTACGAGGGTTGGCTCGGTAAAAAAGTAATGAAGTACTAAGTACTATTGCATTTCGTGGTAAATGCAGATGTATCCGAGGTACAAACAGCCTTTCATTCTTATCTCGTCTTGAAGACGCCCTATACATACGATATGTTGAGGAAAACCATCTTGTAAGTAAGGTCGGTATCTATCATCAGCGAAAAAAGGCGTCCATACGTCCTAACGACTGATCATGGAAAGGGAATGGGCATTAAGACATGAAACTACCGCAAAACTCCAAAACGTATCCTGGCTTTGAAGATAAATGTATTCAGCCAGATTCGTTAGTAAGCCTCTTATTAGTTATTACGTATCTGCACAGATATGGATTGGTTTAAGTAGCACCAGCGACCAGTCCACGTGTGACAGCATTGCAACTCCAGACATGATCGAACTTGCGCTTTGTATACGGTCAAGATTTGTCGTGCTACGAAGTGTTGCTAAGCTATTCAGTTTCGATTAATATAAAACCTTTGACGGTTCGATGAGTCAGGCAATAGGTTATTATTAGGGTGGCCTTTATTATATTTTCATCGCCCTTGACTGGCCGACACTCTGAATATTTTATGAAGTGAAATATTGATCGAGAGATTCAATATGCGACTCGGACCTATCGCAACAGAGGGCGGTAAACACAAGGGGAGTAAAATTATATCAAGCGGAAATATTTGTTATATTGTCCAGCACCGCCTATGACTCGGCCATGTTTGTTTGAGTATAATAAAAAAACAAAAATAAAATGAAGTTTAACACTCGTACTACATCTAGCTTACACTAGGATTCCCTGATAAGGAATATATTAACATAATTAAATTAACTAATTAGTTCGGAATAGGTTTTACTAATTACTATAGGAAAAAAGACCTTACGTAAATAAGATTCTAGTAACGTATTGTCATTCTTCTGTCGTATTTGAGCCCCTTTTTACTGTTAGAAGAGACAAATTCTAATCCAAGTTTTGTAAGTAACACACAACACAAACATTTAGGTACTTGGTTTTATATTGTTAGCAAACAGCACGCATCCCGCCAAATAAGAAACCCCTGGAGGAATCAATACCACTTTGCTCCAGCACAAAATATTATTATATCAGAAGTGTAAATACAGTAAATAAATTCATGGCACTTCATATCAGTAAAATATTATGTCATAATCATTGCAGCTTACATATGGAATGTAATACAATATTTACGATAAGTAAGTGATATTTTACAGTGGGATTACATTCCAATATGTGAGTGTACAGCCAGTACATAGTTACAATATGTTACATAAGTAACATTTATGTTATTTGATTAGTTCTACCTTTAATTGCATCACTACAGGACACGGGTTACCATAATTATAATTGAAGAGGCCTAGTGAATGGGCCAGTGGCATATCTTAGGTGTCGGAAGTTTTATATTTTGGCATGTTTTCACTTTTAACAACTACTATCTAACGCTTACAACCAGGACCGACAAGAAGGCATCTCAAGAAATTTTGTCACTAGAACTACCCATATAACTGACTACCCCGCGGCCGCAGTTATTTCACTCAATCAATAGATCGGTACCAGTAGCTGGGCTATAAGCGCTAAATAATAAACTACACATTACGAGGCGCTTATAGACCGGCGGCTTGCATCAGTCCAAAGTGATCGACCGAGTAAGCAACAGCGGGCGTGGTCGGCAGTTGGATGGGTGACCGCTAGTAGCAAAAATTCTTAAGTGCTTCCGTGCTTTGGAGGGTACATAAAAGCCAGCGGTTGTTATTATTCGGAAGCATGTCTTTTGGCGCAATGAACTAGTGTACTTAAGTCTAAAGTTTATGTATTGTTATTTTAAACAAAATTTACTACAGATGTGATTGGAGCTTTACTGTTAAACTTTAAAACATTTCAAAGGAAAATCAATTGCAGAGTTATAATTTTATTTCCTTCTTCCTATCTATGAGGAAACAAATCAACTATTGTTATTGTTGTTAACAATTATAAATATATTATCATTTTGAGGGATCCAAATGAGTTATAAATATATTTTTGGTTCTAAATGATAAGTCTACATGTCATGAATACAATAAATCTATGACGATAATATTACTCCATACATGTATCTTACTTTAGGAGGTGGAATGGTCCGAGGGGAATGGTTCAGGAACAGGGTCAGGGAACAGGGGGTCCAAAATTCATTCACTTACCATTACCTACAAGTAAAAAAATGTGATAATAAAAATACTCGTACATTATAACTGGAAATAAAATATTGTAATGAGAAATAGGGAAACACTGGGAATGGTGCATGAGGAGAAAGAACAATATAACAATATAACATTCCATGTCGGTATAGGTTGTAGCATTTCAATACAATTGCAATGTTACTTAGAAATACCCTTTAACATGTTTGCTGCGTTAATCATAATTTTCTACGGAAAAAATACAACGTAAACATGCTCCGCAGTGAACGTGTATAATATAGAAGTCAGATGTATCAAAAAATATATATAGAAGTAAAATAAATAAGCACTTACATGTATACTTTCCCCAAGTAGCGCGGCCTGATGCATCAACTTCTTGGGTATGCATCCCACATTGACACATGTTCCACCGAGCCCCCATTTGGTCCCCTGAGGGGAGGGAGTCACGAAATCCAGTACTGCAACCTTAGCACCGAGGTTCACGGCCTCCTTCGCACAGGCCAAGCCTCCCGACCCGCCACCGATGACCGCCAAGTCATAGTCATATGTTCCATCTATAATGTGTTATGTTTGTGTAAACACTCAACTTTTTATTTAGATTAACAATGCAATGAGCGTGAGTTTAGATTGCAGATGTAGCACCCAAGACATTGGATGTTATTATTACTTTTTAGTTTTAAACCATACTTTCACCATGAATATGCTTTGAATAAATAAAGGATTAGTTTGAATAGATACATAGACTAGTATTTAATTTATTTACAAACTAATAATAATTATTTTTTTATAGGTATAGCTCATGTAATTTTGTATCAATTTATTTTAATCAACTGGAAAGACACAAGTTCATATCATAAATACTTATACATGATAAAAATAAATATAAAAATATAAGCACATGTAATTTAATTCCTTACAGCACTAACCGTAGTGTCATGTACAGTGCACTGAAAAGCTAATGAATGTAAGGGCAATAGATATACTCAGCACAAGTGAGCCCAGCCGAGTGGTTGGCTGTACCTGGTTCGACCACCAAGGGAGCCACCAACTTGACCTTCGCTTTACGGCAACAAATCCAACCTGACATAATATCCAATCAAAATTAACTTTCTAGATTTTAATATTCTTCAAACCTAATTTTAAATTTACAGACAAGCAACGGCCAACACTGCATTGTTTAAATAGCAAGATAATGAAAAAAGGGTTATGATATCGAAAAGATAAATTCTGACTGTAATTTGTCATATTCTCATAAAGATTAGCTTATCAAAGATAATACCAAGTTCACCATACAAAAAATTTTTTATGTCAAAAAAATTATGTCATATTGTGCAAGATTTCGTGGATGTTGGGAAAAACCACGGAATACCAACAAGAGGAAGGAGATTATCTTCGAATCATTCAAAACAATAACTGGAAATAACACAAAAAGGGACTTACAATCATATGCGATAAGGGTTATTACGCCTTGAAAGTATGTAGGTTACCAGAAGAGTGCTGAGGTTAGACGGCAATCAATGTCTCAAGGCCACATGTAAAGATTGTAGAAGCCAACTTACTCGTCGATAATGAGCGGCGCGTTACCACCACCAGATTATTCAGGCGGCTTCTCGGCCATGAAAAAATACAAATCCTCCGAAAATTACTGAACATTGTCATTTTGACGTGCATCAAGTGACAGAGACGGGACAATTTACCCGACCAGTGGACGGACGATAACTTTCTAAACGTCAAGAAGTTCTGTTTCTGTGCTGTGAGGTTAAGGTTATAGAATGAAAACTGTGCTTGTAACTGGTGCCAACCGGGGCTTAGGCCTTGGAATGATAAAATATCTAACCAAAAACGACAAGGCTGAGAAGATATTTGCTACGTGTAGAAATGTTTCTGAGGTAAATTAAAGCGCTTACCTATTGGTGCCATCTTTCTGTTTCTGTTATAACTTTGCACTTTAATTTAATTTTGACACAAACACTAACACTCTTTACTCCAACAAACACAATACAGTATACACTGAATGAAAGTACCGTTGGTGACTGCGTGCGTTACTCAAAACAGCCGCAATTTTATTTTACAAACTGTACGGTGTTAGAAAGAGATGGCGGACGCACCGAGTCATCGCGCTATGGAGTGTGACTGACAGCCTGACAGATGACGTCATCGTCGAATGACTTTTAGGTATTCGTCCGATAGCTCTACGAATACGTAGTACTAGCATAGTACCCACTATGACGTATTACCGCCGGATTCGCTATGACTTGCACAAAATAATATAATTGTTATTCTAGATAAATCACTATCGAGAAGTAAAAGATTAGTTACACAATATTTACACTGCCTACCTGCATTAACAATACCGGTAGATTACCTTATTTACCTTAGTTTTGAATACCTAAATAATGTCGTTAAAAATTGTTATCCACCTCCATAAATTCAGTTTAATCCCGAAGGTACTCTAGGCTTCATGGTAGGGGTGCAGGTCTGGCTCCACCCTACCAGCCTCTTGGTCCAATCAGCAGCCAAACGAATGGGGGCTTGATTTCCTCTTCCTTTCTTGGCCGACAACGCATCGGTAATGCCTTAATTTGGTGTTATCACAGAGTATAGTACTGCCGACGGTTCTAGGCCGCTCTGAACTTTGTTCGGATCGCTGCGCAGAAGTCAATTTTAGGGTCGAAATGGTGGCAAGACGCGGGGTGTCACTTTGGGCATTGTTTGTTTCAGTCACACGCTCAGTGTTCGTGTCGCTATCTCTCTCTAAAGTACTATTACCTGCGCACTATATCCGAAAGCCTAACTTCAGGGCGGCCAAGAACCGGCGGCCGTACTATACTTTGTGGTGTTACTGATGTGCATGAGCGACGGCGGCCACTTAACATCGGGTGGCTGGTCTGCTCGTTTGCCGGCTATTAACATGACAAAATGCAATGCGTATAAAATATGTAAATAATTATAAGATGTACACTGTAATGTTTAATAAAAATTAGGTTTTTATCCTCGGATTAACACAGCAGTCTAAACTTCTAAAGCTTTATCTTTTTTTACAGGAGTTAAAACAGATATCACAAGAAAATAAAAATCTTCACATCATAAATTTAGGTAAGTAACTAATCCTACAAAATACTTATTATACCTACTTAAATTAGAAAGTTTGTGAGGACATATGATTTGTATGAATGTTTGTTACTTCACATAAAAACTACTGAACGGATTTGGATAAAACTCTACAGTAGGTAATGTAGCTTAAACATCAGAATAAAACATAGGCTACAATTTATAAAGATTTTATCCATAGCCGTAGTCGGAAAAAGTCGTAAATAAGATACTTAACTTTTTGGTGAATTATTAACTTACTAGCTGACCCGACAGACGTTGTCCAGTCTTAATTATGAATATTGAATTAGAAAAAGTATTTATTTTGCAGCAAGCATTCTGTCAATGTTATGTCAGACGCCATATTAAGGTTACATGAAAAAAGTTTATATTGTCAAAATATTTATTATGGTGGCTAAGTATTCTTAAATTTTCTAATTTACCGCGCATTTCTTAATTTTTTCTGTTATAAGAGCCTTCTACGATCAATAACAAATAAAACAAAAAAGAATTAGCGAAATCAGTCCAGCCGTTCACGCGTGATGCCGTGACCAAGGGAAATAGGGATTCATTTTTATGTATATAGAATAAGAATATAATTTGTTTGTAACAGATGTTAAGAACACATCGACCTATGAAGATATAGCAGCACAAATCAGTAAGGTAGTCGGGAACCAAGGCCTGAACCTTTTGATCAATAACGCGGGGGTCAGCACTAAGTTCACCAAGCTCAGTCTTGTAAAGGCTGAACAACTGTTAGAGAACCTGACGGTGAACACAATTGCACCAATTTTATTAACAAAGGTAATGCCATAGATGACGTAGGTACAAACACGAAGACAGGCGTTTTTAAGTAAACGATAAACGAGTAAACAAAAGCTGATAGCAAGTCGGCGCTGCTCATCTGCCAAGTACTTATTAGTCCGGAACTGAACGACCTTAACAGAACAGAACGCACGTGAAGTCATCAGTGGTAAGCCTATGTGGTAATGTGGTATAGGTGATCTCCAACAGAACACTTCTCGTCACGTCACATCCGTTGGTCAGTAAAGTGCTCTACAAGCGCCGATCAAAATTTTTAACATTGCAGTCCAATAAAACATCCACTCGGGGATATGTGAGGCAATCGCGACAGTATCGATCATAGTACATAAAAAATAGAAACGTCCCACCTTATTTTTAATTCTATAAGCAGTGATAGCCAAGTGGTTTAAACGTTTAAGTCCCGAACAGGGACCTTCAGGGTTCAAATCCTGCACGCACCTCTCATTAAAAAAAATATGTGCGTAAGTATTAGACATTCATTATCACTTGCTTTGGTGAAGGAACACGTCGTTTGAAATCTACACACCTAAGAATCCTCCGTAATGTTTTAAATTTCAAAGGTGTGTCCTCCAATCCGCCCTTAGGCGTGGTGGACTATGGCAATGCTGGGTACTACAGCAATGGGACAGTTATGGGTTGCAATTATGATGAAGAGAAATTAATGATTATCGACTCAATTGTTAATGTGCCAAACAGACTCTCCACCCTCTACTGAAACAAGCGGCAGAAGCGAACAGCGACAAGCCCATGGGGGTGCAGCGAGCTGTCGTCATTAATATGAGTTCGATACTGGGATCCATAGCGAGCAACGATCAGGGTGGCTTCTATCCTTACAGATGTTCCAAGGTGAGTAAAGTAGTCAAAGACCAACAATCTAACTGCTCACAGCCATTATATTCTGAATGATTAATCTGACCATTATGACACATGAGACTGACAGATTTGAGACACCTTTAATATTTCTGAAGTACTTCCATTCCATTACTATTACTTTACTTATCTACTTTGCGCTATTACGAAGATTACCAAGGACAAGCATTTTCATTGTACGTAACACGCATTGTGTGAAAATTGCAGACCCATTTCAGTTCAAGAGAGAGACAGAGCTCTGTGACGGAGAGAGAGAGCGAACGCATATTAAATAATAGGGTTCCGACGTTCCGTTAGTCACCCTTTACTTAGGTACGCACCCCATAACCAATCCTGTATACGAGCGACATGTAAATAGAGTGTAAATACTGCCGATGCAGTTCCGATTAAATGAGGAATTAACATAAGCATTTATAACTGTTGACAGGCCTTTTAACTGTAACGGGTACTCACGATTTTATTATTAATACCGATATTTCGACCCAATTGCATGGATCATAGTCACGTCGAGACTCTGTTTTGGGCGAGATGTTTAGTGGTCGCGAATTCGCGATAATAAAAGTTCGAAATAATTTGTTGACAGGCCGCTTTAAACGCAGCAACGAAATCAATGAGCATCGACCTGAAGAAAGACCAGATCCTGGTGGCCTGCGTGCACCCGGGCTGGGTGAAGACGGACATGGGGGGAAAAAACGCGCCCCTCAACGTTGAAACTAGCATTTCCGGGCTCTTCACTACCGTAGACAAGCTAGGGGAGCAAGACAGTGGAAAGTTCTTGCAGTATGACGGGAAGGAGTTGCCCTGGTGAAGAATACTTCGATTAATGATAACATACGTTCCTAAATACTCGCTGTTTTTTAACGAATACAGAGCATATTTATGTAAATTTACATATAGGTAAATGGATTTAGTTTAGCTGGTAGTCCATGGCCTTTAGGGAAATATTTATATGAAATACGAGCAGGTATACCCACTTATTTATCCGATATTTCGAAGTAAATAAGTCTAAGATAAGAGTCTATTAAAATCAAACTATAGTTAATAAGATTAAAGTTTTATTTCATTAATAAAAGAGTTGTGCAAATATCAGTCTTTTACTTGATTTATCCGAGAGATTTTGTATCTACAAAAGTCTCTCGGATAAAAGATTTTGAAACCTACTTCTACTTGTTACCTTCAAATACCGAGTGAAAATTTCATCCAAATCATTTCAGTATGTAGGTAGGATTGTACTTGTCAGTTGCAAGACTTGCAAGGAATAAAGTACTCTGTGCAAGAACCGGGCTGGTTCAAATTAGATCGGAGCCGCGGGGCGGCAATTTTGTCGCTACTACGTTGCAATTTGCATCGTTGGGCGTTGGGCGTTCGTCGGCTCTTGCACACGCTTCACATTTGGTAATTGGTACCAATGCATATCGCCGACAGCTAAATCGTGATCTTGACAAAACATTCGACAAAAGTAGGTACCTCTACCTACTGTTTTCGTTATCATTTTCGATTCTGTTCTACGATATTGCTATTAACCTGACAAAAAGTAGATCCACTAACACTTTGCAATTTTTACAATCTTTATAAATGTTTCGATCCCACATAATGTAAAACAGTGCTTTGATACACAACGAACTGTAAGTACCTATTCAAATATTTGATTTAGGTTCGCGAATATTTTTATAAGGTGACATTCGTCTAGCGATAAGTCAATACTGTATTAATTTAAATAAGTGAATCAGCTCGCAGCAAGACACAAAGGCAAGAGGAAGAAAATTGACGCGTTACACCGATATTACAGAAGCAGTAAGTACCTACCTGCCTAATAAAAATGAGAATAATATTCCATTTATGCGGCAAGGTCAACAATACAAAACAGACTGCTCCGATCATTCCGTTGAACGTAAACGAAATAAATCTGTGTATAAATAGTACCTACTGTATGTCATATACCTATGTTACAACGCTAGCGCCTGAAAATTGTAATATAACTTTATTGTACGATACGAAGTTCATACAAACCATGAAGTTCTGGAGTGTAGAAGTACCTATGTAAAACCATTGAATTACAAGCTTCCGGTCTAATCCCACAAACTGATCCCCTGCCAATTATTATTATTTTTTATTTTACGGTCTGAATCACTATTGATAATGGATAAGTATTAACGGGGATCAGAATGGAATAGGAAATATTTTAAAATATAACTGATCCCCTTGTGGTTTTAGGGATCCGAATGGAATAACTCCAGCTGCATATAATTGATGGTGTACTGAATGGATAATATCTCTTTTGTCTATCCAATCCAAACAAATATTGAAATTTTTGTTTCATTTTTGGTTGTGTTTGTATAGGTACGGTACGCGTCTATGCCACCCGCGACAAACAGAATGCCAGATTGTGGATGTGAATGTGTGAGCCTCAGCATCTGTGGTGTGAGCCTGAATTTATTTACAATGTTCTAATTACTTACGTATCAATTTACTTAATCACATTTGGCTTACCATTCTAAGCATTTAAGTTAAACAATGGCATTGAAAAGGTTTTGGAGATTGATTTGAGTTCGCATATTGTCCAATATTGCCGTGCCAACATTGTTAGTTTGAATGGAAAGTTCCACCTCTCTTGCAACGGCTCTCACAAACAAAAAGCTACCTAAAGCTACACGTGTCGTTGTTTTGTTTCGTCCCGTCAATCCGTCGGCCGCCGGAGTTAAATCAATACTCTCCCACACCCAACTCCCAGCTCCGAGCTCCGAGCACACCAACGGAGCACCCTCGCTTTAGCACCGTTTTATTTTAAGAAAACATCCGGCCGGTGAATTCGTATAAAACACAAAGTTGATTTTACCTCAATTTAATATTCATATTTGTTTAAACCTTGTCGATCCGCTTCGAGGCTTTCGAGACACTACTCGTAAATAAGTATATTTCGAAAAATACCCCAGCCGGAACACGGCAAGTCGTATGGCGGATGACCCGAACGAGAGGGCGTAGGCTCACCTGAGCCAGCCCGGCCGGGCTCCGGCCCTACCACCAAGCAGGGGCTATTGTTGCCTCTTACGTACCCTCGCCAGCCGGCATGATTTATTTTGAAGTGAGTACTTATGGGTTCGCGTCACCGACATGCTGTGACGTAGTGCGCAGGTCCGGTGCGCAGCGGTCTGCTTACTTACTTACGTACTATTGATTGTATTGTTATTTTCTAAAGTTTTAAATTTTCACTTCTGTCGACAGTCCTAATGACTGCCTCCGGTTTTCAGAGGATCTAGACTTCGTAATCTATTAAACTAAGTATGTATTCATTATTATCAAGTATGGTACTTACCATCTATCACCGGTACAGGTATTACAGAATCCCTTGCATTGGATTCGAAATGGGTTTCTTCAGCATTACCTGTAATTATAGTTCAATACTTGGTTTAAACCAAGTTATTACATAACACGTTAAGTGCGAAACGAGGCTTAAAAGACCTCGTACGTGTCTCGACGTTATAGCGGTAAAGAAAAACTTAAACTTCTCAGTCGTGCGGGAGGCATAACTTCCATCTGGGTCAGTATAGGAAAGAAATAACTATACCTAAGTAATATGTAGTGTCAGTTACATACTTTTATCCCATCGTGGACCGTGGACACACCACCACAAGGACTGATCTGAAGGATAGATCTGAACGAGGGAGGCTCTCGCTGAGGCTCGCCTAAGCTCGATCCAAATTATCATCATCACCTTTAATCCGATTGTTTAGTTATTATAAGTAGTCGATATTATTAATTTATTATCACTTACCAAATCTATTACAGGCATTTTTGTGAAGACAAATTGATGACATATCCATTTTCTAGCTCGCGGCACGGTACTTTATCAACAAACTTACGGATATTACTTTAATTTAAAAAATCTATCACTAACGACATATATCTAACTGTCAGTCAAAATTTCATCAATAAAGAGTTTTCTTGTAATAGTTTGTAGTTCAATAGTACAGAGAGACACGGTAAGTAGTATCATCTAAGTAATATAGTATGAATTTGTGCTATCACGAATGTTTGTAGGTACTATATATTCTTGATACTGCTAGATATTACAATAATATTACCTAATATTTATCATATTACCGGTATATGGCGTCAGCTCATCTAAATACTAAATCCAGCTTTTTCACAGACCACAATCAACTTCCATCACACCTTAAACACCAAATTCTGCTTTCTGCCCAGTTCTCGCGACCAATCCAATAAGATAAACTATGATATACATAGTATCATGGTTTATCTTGGCGAGAGACTGGAGGCTAACTACACTAGATTGTTTGCAGCATCCTCATAAGGATCTTACGAGTCACCGATGTATGTTGATTTCACGGTCGATCTTAAAAATAAGTTGGTAGTTAGCCATATGAGGAAAAAGTCCCTACCACATTAATCCCGTCGGAATTAGGTACCCTTTACAGCACCCTCCAACAAAAGAGACCGTCCGCCACGAGCAGAGGAGATTGGCTTGGACCCAAGGGTGGATGGACCGCCCAACACATTAGTTCTGCTCATAACACCGTATAAAAATACCAAAGAGAGCGGCGGAAGTACCCACGACCCACAAAATGTGGAATAATTAGTTCTGTTGACAGAAGAGGTTGAGAGAAGAGTAGTAGGATTTTATCTCATTATGCGGCCCGGACTGATACAATACAAGATGTTACACTATAGCCACTCTGCAAAATTTTCTAGCTGTACCCATCGAGATATAAGTACTAACGTACTAGAGAAGACACCGTAAATTCCTACTTTGTCCCGTTCAACTGTGGCGATCGCGCCACACCGTCGCCGCACCTCACTCAGTCGTCACGCGTAAGTGCCGTGATTTACATGGCGCTTAAGACCTTTTTGCCGAGAATAAATACACTTCCGCAGCAAATCTAGCGCTGTGGTAAATTAGTTTTCGGTTTAGACGAATTTTTATTATTTTAGCGCTGCAGCGCACAAATTACAAATTACGAAGAATAGGACAATTCAGTTATTTGACGTAGCTTCTCTAGTACGTTAGTACTTATATCTCGATGGCTGTACCATATTTAACTGCAGTAAGATAGCTACAGTGTTAGTCAATTGACACATTAAACCGGCCTAACCCCCGCCGGAAAATAGCAATTTCGTGCGTTTTGTACGGTAAATAATGCTGGTTGCATTTTAAAGTTATCAAAAATAAACGGATTGAATTATTGTAAACATTACAGGTTTTTTAGACCTAAGGCACTTTACGCGTTTTGTGTATTTGCTGGCTGTTCTGCAAAATATTTCCAATATAAAGTAAAATTTATTGCTATATTTTCCTACAACGCCACTTATATTGACTAGTGATCAGTGTTAACATTCCCATTCAAAAAATAAATTACCCGGGCGCGTCACGCAACAACCCCTAGAAACAATAGAGTAGCAATAACCACGTTGAACTTACATATTGATCCAGAAACTGCATTCATTCAACTAATCTAATCTAAACTAGAACTGTCATTGTGGTCTTAAATTTAATGATTAATGGGGTAAACATGAAATTTATAAAAGGTTCGCCAAGAGAACGATAATACGAATTACCTTCCAACTATTTTTGTGAATGTAAGTAGGGTTTTCCGAAACGAGGGCCAGTTACTATGTAGGTACTAATCTTGGTTCAATTTAGTTTACTTCGTTGGCCTAGTAGGAAGAGATGAATGCGAATTTTAAGATGTATCCGTTAGCAGGAATTAATATAAAATAACGTTAATTTCCAACTGAAAACAGTAATAAAACACAGTAGTTCTCGATCATTGTAATTAGATTTTGTTTGCTTTCAACATAAAGTTCAAAATGATTTATGCTTCCTATCCATTGACTATCTATAAATCAATGTTTCTATACTAATGTTTCGTACGTCGTCGCCTCACTCGAGCCTTGCAAAACAGAAATGTAATTGAGTAAACAGGCATCACGGGAGTTCCATTTCAGTGCCAGTTTAACGTTACGTCATTTCCTCTTCAGATAAATTAATGTGTACAATGAAACAGTGATAGAAAAATACGCCGTCGTGTTCTCATACTCTCACCAAGCGATGACGTTAAGTTGCATCCAGTGACCATTATTAATAAATAATTAATTTGTCGAGTAATAAAGTTGTCTGGAAATAAATCGCGCGGCGCACCCTTAGTAATATAATGGCCTCATTCAAAAAAGTAGTTTTTTGGGGGACTCACGTTCAAAGATTCTGGACGAGACATTTCAGCTTATTTTTCGTTTAAAATTTCATCAAAATGTCATCTTATACCTTAGGAATAAGAAATAAACATTTTATACGAAAAATAAGCTGAAATGTCTCGTCTAGAATGTTTGAAACGTGAGCTCCAAAAAAGCTACGTTTTTTAATTGCCATTATATTGCTAAGGGCAATGACATTTTAAGTAAAAAATGTATAATATCATTGGCTAAGGGTGCGAAATGGTAAAATGACATTCTAATTTTTGGTCAAAGTCAAACCAATTATTAAACTTTTATTCCCGCATTATTAAATGCAACATTTCAATGTACCCAATTTGTATGTGATTTTCCCGGGTTCAAATCCTGTCCAGTCCAGACATTTGCGAAAAAAATTAAATAAAATGTTTGTTTTATAGGTTTGTGGATGTTTGCGTTCGTGATAAATTGTCTTTTGTATGTTCATGCCGCTCGCGGCATTGTGAATGCTTGCTGGTGCAGGAGGGTGTTTGATGTAATTTATTATTTACCATTGAAATAAAATTACACAACTGGTATCAAAAATTGGATTTATATTCTCATCTTGCTGTAATGTTAATGTCATTAACAATTTGCCAGGTTACAGAGTTGGCCGCACAGCCAGTATCAAGCATAACATGTACTTTTATAACAATGATACATTTTTCAGACCTAATATTCTAACTTACACAGACTACCTACCTACGAAGATATACAGGTAAATCTAATTTATCTACAATCATCAATAAGTTATATACAGAATAGTTATATATACACATAAATTTAATAGACTTATCTGTAACCTGAGAAACTTTGATTTTTTCTACACTCAGGGCAGTACCATTTGCCTTTAGGCGGTACCATGATACCGACACACTCAAAGTGGAACCACTCTATAGTGCACCCTTCGGCGTCGCACGCTATCATTTCCGACACTTCGTCGTACGGACACCGGCAGTAGCAGTAGACACTCTCGCCCTCGCGCGCCTGCCGAACCGCTGGCCGCTGGAATGCGTACGGTAAGCTCGAGGTGCCGGAGTTCAGGTAAGTCGGTGGGGGCAGTGGATATGAGCTCTGCACGCTGTTTGGTTGATAAATCTCCAGAGGTCCTACGCCGCTCGAATCGGAGTCGCTCGACTCCATTGACTCTGTATTCATCAGTATCCGCGGAGGTTCTGGATCAGGTATGGGAGTCGTCAACCTGATAGGCTCCTTGTAATTGAATAATCTCTGCGGTATTACGGTCGATGGTACTTCTTTTTTCGGTTTGTGCGTGACTGGAGAAGGCAAATCCTCTTTTCGCCACTCTAGCTTCGGCGGCAGCTGAGGTTTCAGAGCCGCTGTTACGTTCGGCGGGGTTTCCTCGTCACTAGAGTATCCGTAAAATTTATTAGGAACACGCCTTCTTTTCGACGCCCTTTTGCTTTCTGCTGATGTAACAGGCGTAATGGCGGTTGTGGTGGATACTACCGGTTTAGATGCCTCGGGTATTTGTACTGTGTTAGAGTGCAAAGATATAGTTATCTTATTAGGTGCTAGCGGTGTTGGCGTTTCCACTTCAGATTTAGCGATCACATCTTTAGGAATGTTAATTTTAATAGGTCCATGTTTTTTGGAGCTTTTAGATTTCTTTTTCTTTTTGCTTTTTTTCTTACTACTACTTGTTTTTTCTTTTGTTTCAGCCTCTTCCACCTTTGGTTCTTTTATTCCTTCTTTTAATTCTTCTTTTGGTTCTTCCTCTTTTGCTTCCTTAACAGGTGTCGTACAACGACTTATTTCTTCTGAAACCGACCCTGCTTCAGACGGCGCTACTGTTGCCAAAAGCATCAACTGATTTTTCTTTTCGTTGTGTAATTTATTAGCTATCTGCTGTGGATTCTTATCATAAAATTCTTCGTCTGTCTCGCTTTCGTCTGTTTCTAAATCTGTTTCAGCAATAAGTGGCTCGGGTTTTTCGGGTACTAATACTGGTGTCTCAGACATTCCCATCACATCAACATTGGAGCCATTACTAATCCTCCTTTTAGGAAGAGATTTTTTTTGTTTACCCTTTTTCTTTTCACTGCTTGATTCATCTGATGAATCTGAATCAGACGAACTAGACGATGACGACCCACTGCTGGAGGAACAGCTACAATTCGATCCACACGAACAACTTGAATCACTATCACTGCTACTACTACTACTAGATGAAAGATCACCATGTCTTTTCTTAGGAGATTTCTTACTTTTCTTTTTATCCAAAATAAACATATCATCATCACCATTTAGGTCAATTGGTATTAGGCAGTAATCGTGATCAGACTCACAAACATGTTTTCTTATAGGAACTAGAGGTGGTGTTTTCTCTTTTTGCTTTTCAACTTTCGCCTGATATTTCTTAAAATTGTCCCATATCTCCAAAACCTGCTGCTCATCTGGCTTTTCTTCTTCTACTGGCTCAATTTTGTCATTTTCCAATTTAGTCAGTGGCATTTCTGGATGGGGTTCACTGACCTCTTTTGATTTCTCTGTAACTTCCTTTGATTCTTCTGTGGCTTCTCCAATAAGTTTATCTTGCGGCTTCTCTTCCCTGACCGTATTTGGAGCGCCACTATCAGATTCATCGCTGCTGTCACTTTCAGACAAATTTAATGCAGGCAAATTCATATCTAACAACAGGGCATCTTTATCTTTTAACTTTTTCTTTTTCGATTTTTTGGATAGCAATTCAGTTTCAGCCTCATTCTTTACTTCAGAAGTACCAGCTTCATCTGTCGGTTTATCATCAATCAAATTTATTACAGGGATAGGCTCTTTTGCTTCTTCTGAAGCATTTCCATTAGTTACAGCTGTTGCCTCCTCAGTAAGTTCCTCGGGTAATAATTTCTTTTTATGTTCTTCTATATGTTTATCCAAAAGCTTTTTGGAGATAAATTTTTCTGTACAGCCTTCTTCATTACATAAATGTGGATATTCTTCAGAATGTAATCTTTTATGCACTTTCAAGTATACTGCTCGTGTAAACTGTAAATTACATTCATCACAATTAAATATAGCTGGAGGAGTGCAGAAATGATAGACGTGCGGCCACTTCTTTTGTAAGCATCTCTTACAAAGTACACTCTCGGTGCCATGCTTCCAAAATAGGTGGTTTGTTATATCTAGCTTATTTCTATATGCAATACCACAACGATAGCATAAGTGATGTAACTTATGTTTCCAGACATGGTTAGACAAACGTGCCTGACTTTGGCAAAATTCTAAACATACATCACAGGTATGGTGTATCTTCCTAAGATGGACCATTAATCTAAATGATGATGATATAGTATCTAAATTACAAAAACAACATCTAAACTTAGTTTCATAATCAGAATCATAAGTTCCAGGGCACAAATGACACAGCAACTCACTATAGGAATAAAAATTGTTTTTACACATAACACACAGAAGGATTGCTTTCTGGTGCATTTTACGATTATGTAAATAGAGATCCTTGTGAACAGCAGTTTTGAAATAACACTGAAAACACTCAAAAATATTACTATATTGTACATGTTCACACTTATCAACACTATCATAAGAGTCCAAATTAATGTAGATCGAACATAGTTCCACGGCCCCTGTTTTCACTTTTGCTGTAATGGTTTCTGGCATCAGTTCTTCTGCAGTTATACTATCCACCGTTGCTGAAAATCTATGCTGTGATACCATGTGTAAAGCAAGCTGTTCACAATTTACAGCAATCTTTCTAGCATGATTGCAATAGATGCAGTTAAAAACTGTTGAAGTCAGAAATACTTTAAGTAACTCTTTTAATGGATATTTATCAAGTGGTCTATCCAAAGTCAACTCAGTTATAGGTATATCACAATCATCTGTTACATTTGGGTCTTCTACATTTAGTTCAGTGTCTTGATCTGGGGGTTCAGTCTTTAATTCCGGCTTAGGGTCTATTGTTTCTTCTATATTTTGTCCTTGTTCATCTTGTAAAAGCTCGGGTTTAGTGTCAATCTCTCTTTTAATTTCCTCCACCCCATGACTTTTTTCCTCACATGGCAATGATGGCTGTGGTAGCTGCTCAGGAATAACTTCTTCTTTAGTATTATCTGGCTCATCAATAGTGGCATCAGGTTTATTATCATCAACAGTCAACTTGTCACTAATGTCACTATCAGATGAATAATCACTGGAAGAATCTTTATCCAAAAATTCTTTGGGCACTCTCACTGTTAATTTTGGAACCCTATTCAGTGTATTGATTTCTTCTAATTTATTATCATAAATGGTTGTTTTTATGGTGTTTTCCGGTTTTACTTCCACAGGCTTAGGCTCAGATTCTAGGTTATTATTTATTAATGTTTTCAATGTCATCTCTTTGCTGTTCTCAACAATAGTTGTTTTGACAAATGGGCTATCAGCTTTATCACAAATTGTTATTTTAATTGAGGGCGGTTTCACTTGCACAGGTTCCGGAATAGATTTCTCATACCTCTTAGGCGGTCTTCGTGTACGTGTAGGAGGCTTATTAGCATACTGCTGACCTATAGTAGGGTCTACTGTTGAATTTATGATTACAGGTGAGTTTGCATTATTCAAGCTAAGTTTTAACTTGATACCACCCTCTTTTTCTATCGGTTGAATGGAGGGTTCCTCAGACTTGCTAGGTATACTCTCTACTGCTGGAGATGGGATATCAGGTTCTGGTGAGTCACTATCATCTGATGGATCCAAGCTATCATCTCCGTTTGGTAGAGAGGGTGTGTTACAACCACTATTTTGATTTCCAATTGCTGGGCTATTTACTCTTTGATTTGAATTATTTAGATTTAAAGCTAAATCTGAAATGCTAGATGTGTTACTTTGGGTACTACTTGTGGCTGAGCTCATGCCTATATTACTATTATGTTCAAAATTAGTCATGTTTTTAATAGGCTTTTGAGGTTGTGATGTATAAGTCTCAGGTTTAAAATCACATAATTCTTTTTTGTCGATAACATTTCTCAATATGTCTTTTGTATTAGGACCATTAATAATTTCTGAAGCACTTCTAGCATTTTTCACATTATTTGGCTTGGCTGTATTTTTACTAACAAGCACGGGCACAGGTTTAGGCTTAACATTATTGCAATCATGATTAAAAAAGTCATCTTGTTCACTGCAGATCTCGTCACAAGCACAGCACATTAAATACAAGGTCCCATTGTAAACTTTACAAAACTCTTCTTTGCTAGTATAATTAAACTCCTGCACATTATGTTTGTTTATAAGGTGTGATGATAGTTTCTCAGCTTTTGAAAACATTCCTAAGCAGAAAAGGCAAATATGCCTATTGTGAACTTCTCTCATATGAAGGAACAGGTTCCAGTTTTCATAATAAGTGCCACAAGCTGAACATAGGTACACTTTACGGGTAACCCTTGATGGTCCGCTGCCCATATCTGTACTTGGTGCCGCTTCTGGACTTAGTGCAGGCTCTTTAGCTTGGGCTCGACAAACAAGTTGATGCTCTTTCAACATTGCGAGAGTTTTGAATGACATAGAACAGCACTTCCGACACTTGAATTTCACCATGGGCTGAAGTCCCAAACTCTGAGCGTACTCCTTTAACTGGGGTGCTTTTTCAATTTTACCTTTTTTAAATTGCTGTAGTTGGCTTTTAGGTACGAGCCTGGGGACCGGCTTGTCCTGTTCGTTATCCACATGTAAAGCAGCATTGTGAAATTGATGGTGGTCAACTCGTTTAGGTACAAGCTTGGGGGCTCGAGGGGGTATAACTTTTGTAGCACTGGGATCACTGGGTCTATTCACAAACTGTTTTTTCTTTTTGCACGCACTATTGAACGAGTTGGAATTATCGACGAACGGGCGCTTGCCGAGATGAATGCGCAGAGGATTGATGCGCTTCCGGGTCTTGTCGTCGTGCGGGTCGGCGCTCGACCGGCGGGGCTCCCGCGCGCTATTGCACGGGCTGGACTGCTCACCCACGAAATCGTGTCCGTTCGCCGTTAACTTGGGCCGGTCACTATACAAACTCGCCAATGAACCAGATGCGATTTTATCGTCCTTCGTATGGGCTACATTACCATCTTCCATAGTTTTCTGGAATACAAAACACGTGCTTAATTTGACTACTAAGAAACAAAAGACATTCAAACAAGAGGAAATCGAAATTGTGATTCGAATTACGCTAACAACAGTGTATGATATTGACTGTACCTCTGAAATCGTACGTCCAGTACGAGTACAACAGTAAAGAGTCGTTTCCATGCATCCGTTTGGGTAGAGCGCTCCTTACATCGGGCCTAATAGGAGGCAGCCGCGGGCTGGTCATTCCCGTAAAATGGCGTCACTTCGCACTGCGAGGATTGGTGATATCAGATGTGTTGCACCACTTTTCTATCACACTTATCATTGTAAATAATCATTTTTCTGCTGTAAAAAAAATCACACAACCAGACACAAATCAATTTAGGCTCGTTGAGCTGTTTATTTCCAAACACATTAGCGAAAACTGTAGCGCGTTACGAGAAGCTAATTCATGTATCATAGACTTATTTTTTTTTTTCAATTGCTTTTTTAACACTGGTGTTGTACCTACCACATAATCAAGAACACGTGGTAAGAAGCATAGACAATATTAAATTTTAAATAATGTATAAAAACCTAGCCCTTTTGATGTTTGAAAATACATTTTTTATAAATATTCCTACTGTATAAATGATAAAAGATTTATAACACATTAAAACTTTAGGGTGATTATAAATAGTGACGTACTTACTCGCTGCAACAGTCATAGCGGATAGTACTTACTTTGTACTTGTACCATTGGTTTACTGTACAAAGTGTACGATAGATTACTGTTTAATACATTTAATAAAAGATACAAAAAATCAAGTTCGATGTCCGTTAACGTGGAAATCCTCCACAGCTGATCTTTGTAATCTTTCTTCTGCTTACATTTATACTAATAATAATGTACTTAGAAATATGAGTCTTAAACCTGATATAACATTCTTGAAAAATAGTTTAAAAAGAGTTCTCTACATAGTACTTATATTTATAATATAAAGCTGGAGCCACACTATCGCGATACCGCGAAGATTTGCGTTGTTATGTAAAAGGAGAAGCTGACTGACTGACATATCAACGCAGGGCCAACACTATAAAGGGTAGAAACTTGAATTTTTGCACAAATTTTATAACGTAGGGGAGCACTAAGAAAAGATTTTTGAAAATTCACCCCTTAAGGGGGTAAAACGGGGGTTCAAATATACTGTATGTGTATGAAACTTTGCCGTTTTTGAAGTTATTCGAATGAAATTCAAATTGAACGTTTTTCAATGAAAGTCATGAAACATGTATAAAATATTTTTTCGAAAATCATTCCTTAAGGGGTAAAAGGGGGATGCAAATTCAGTATGAAAGTTCTCTTATTTTATCAACTTTTATATATTATTGGATTTTTGGCGGCCGAAACCGCGTGGAAAAGCTAGTATAATATAATTGTAATGACAGTGAGCAATTGCAGTATCTAGTATAACGAAACATTTTTTTATTGATAAAAAATAATTATTATATCATAGTGTAAATTACGGCGACAAGATAGTGTGGTGTAAATACGTATAGTATCTCTACACTTAGTTTGTGATGTGTAAGGTATAAGAACCTTAATATAATCTATCTTGGCATTGTACGATACGAGATACAATATTATAATAATAATAATAGTCAGGGCTTTGTAACGATACCAAATTCACACAATAAGTCTCGTTAAGTAACGTTATTTTCATAGTGTTAAAATTTTAACGGTAAACACATTTAACGTTACTTTGGTAACGTTACTTTGGTAACGTTAAAAATTAACGTTAAAAGTATCAGTAATTTTATCACTACTTAATGCGTTGTTGGCTCTGAAGAAAGGGACCGTTCAAGTATTACTGTATTACGTAAGCAAATTTTTGGCAATCTTTAACCCCCCGTCCCCCTCGTCAGCAAAAGTAAGGAAATCTCTTACCCCTCCCCCAAGGCTTACACGTAAACATTGGTTTCGTTACTATTTACCGTTAAATTTAACGGTAAAAAGTATCGACACCATGCTTAACGTTACCTTTGTTTTTAACGTTACCATATTAATAGTGATAATTTTACCTACCACTAATAAATAGTCCTATGCTCTATGGATATGACAATTGTGCTCTAAATATATTATCTGTAGATTATTTTGTTAACAATCTGTTCTACTGCCGCAACGCAATTAAAATGTTCTCATTTTTTTGTAATCTGTGGCCAGCCAGAGTCGACTTCGCCTTTGCCCAGGGAAGGACAATTTATTTTCTATTACTTTCTTTATAAATTTTTGTTTTTATCAGACCGCTCTAATAGACAATGCTTAGGCAAGATGATGTCTGATCAGTTTAGAAAAGTAGAACCATATTCACCGAAGTCCTCGCCTCGAGGAGCGAGGTCGCCAGTCGTTTCTCGCCAGGATTCGTCTGGAACTCTCAAAACTACCATCTCCCTGGGCAAAAACCCTGCAATAGTACACAGTGGACCGTTCTATTTGATGAAAGAACCCCCAGGTAATCCTTAAAAAAACATCTTTCTAGCTTGAGAATTATTATTTCAATTCTGTTTAAGTTAAAAACAAGCCCAAAAGAACCGAGGCTTCCAATAATGCTACTTTGTTAATTTTTTTCTGTTTCTGATTATGATTGAATAGTTAATAAAATTGAATAGTACTAGATATTAAAGAAATTGTATGTAACATAGCATTTTATTTAAATAAACAATCATTTGAAAATATATGTATGTGTGATGGTTCTGTAAATAACACTTATTTATTTAGAACAGGTATATAATGCTTTTCATTTACAATTTAAGGAGAATGTGAACTCACGGGTGCAACAAACTTGATGGCTTATTATGGGCTCGAGCATTCTTATAGTAAATTTAATGGGAAAAAACTGAAAGAATCATTATCATCATTTCTGCCAAATTTACCCGGCATCGTGGATGGACCCGGACAAGAAGACAACAGCACTCTGGGGTCAGTGATAGCTAAGAGACCCATAGGTGGTAAGGAATTGCTGCCCCTGACCAGTGCCCAGCTTGCGGGGTTCCGACTGCATCCCGGCCCTCTACCAGAACAATACCGTTACGTGAGCGCCACACCTCCTAAGAAACATAAAAGCAAACACAAGAAGCACAAGCATAAAGACGGAGCTCCACCCGGCCAGGAGACACCTCTTCAAGGTATACAATTATTTTACTTTCATTATTATTAGTCACTGGTTATGAAAACCATTATTATTATTAACATTAACAGTATTAATAAAGAATTTTTGTGCCATCATATTTTCTTTCTATCTTGAAGAACTTTTGGTTGTGCCCAAAAGTTTATATAGGTTTACCTTCTAGATCTATAGAATCAGTAGGAAATCCAATAATTATAACGAAGTAAATATCTGTCAAACTCTACCATGTAAATTATGTGTTTGTATTCTTATTTTGCTTTATTACATGTAAGTACTATTGTTTATAAGTTATGTGTAAGGTATGTAACTTAGCAAATTATGAATAAGCATATTATTCAATAAACGATAAAATAACGGGGCCATATTCATATAATAGACTCAACAACAAATATGTTGTGCAACATTCAGCCAGTGTTTCTACAGATCATGACTATGCAGTTTGAATTAAATAAAACAAATATTATCACAATGCTTTTGTTCAATTGCAGATTCATCAAATCCTGATACCTATGAAAAGAAACACAAAAAACAGAAGAGGCACGATGACGACAAGGAGCGCAAGAAACGGAAAAAGGAAAAGAAAAGGAAAAAGCAGAAGCACAGCCCCGAGCACGCCGGCCTCGCGCCCAGCCAGCACGCGGCGCCCTAGCTCTGTTACCATTAGAACATTTGTAAGTGTGTTGGTCCAATGAGAAGTGATACATGTATGTTTTTGTAACTTTTAAATCAAAGTTTTGAATTTGATTTGACCCCCTCTTTAATAATATTCTGTTTTGCAATTGTTACATTTAAAGATTTTTAATAAGTACTACTTTTTATTTCAGTAAACCTCTTTATAACTTTTGTATTTTCTCTTCCATACGCCACATATTTTAAGTTAAATATTGCATTGCACATAAATTTTCATATTTCTTGGACCTTCTTGATATCCACCCACTTGCATAATAGTTGCTAGTGTCAGTTTACGAGGGGGAAATAGGTTGTATTGCTTCTTATTGGACCATGTAATCTAATCAGGATGCTTTATATTACTTCAAAGATTGTTTATGAAATATTATAAAGGGGATTCAAAATTCTAAATTATTTCCTTTTAAGAATGGGCATAGCCAGGATACAAGTTGTATGTTAGGATTTAATGTACTCAGAATTATTGTTTTATGAAGCGAGCAAGTAGCATCTTAAAATTGTATTGTTGTGTATATTATTGTTAAATCTCTGTATATCATTGGATAATTAAACTCAACAATTTTCAAATTTCTAATAACAAACTATGTTCCCACGTGATGCCCATTGCCTGTTTATTAAATTATTTCTTATACTAGACATCTTGTGAAGTAATGTCAAAGTGCACCCTGATATTGGGCCCAAAGAAAACCAATTTTATTTGAATCACATATCTACTTCACATAATTCAAAAGTAACAGCTGATACATTTTTTGTAAGTGCTTTTCTGAGTTAAGAGGTTCATTTAGTTATTTTGATTTTAGATTATTAAGTTTATTCTCAAATTGCATACTCAAATTTATTACTTTATTTTTCATCAGCAACACTGGAGCAACACATAGCTAATAATTGTATTTTACCAAATAGTGTCTTTTGTATTTAAGTATTGTTTGTATTATTCCATGTGTTTTTATGAATTTGATGAGTTGATCATTGTAAATTGTATGTAAATTTTCTCTGGGCTTGACATCTCTCTAAGCTAGTTTTAAGTGTTAGATAATATTATTCAGTATAAATGATTATTACTAGTGTTATTTTGCTGCACGTATACCGCTCGAAGACAAGTGCTGATTCATGAGTGTGCAAAGATACAATCACTTTAAATGTGAATATCAGAAACCCATAAAAATAATGTACACGTTTTTCTAACAATATTACATTGCTTACAAAAGGTTGTAAAGAACTTCACAAATAAAAAATAATGTGTTGGTTTGGTAGACATTTTTTATCGAATATAATGTCCTGATTAAATAATTAGTAAAAGTTGGAACAGTTTGAATTTTTTCTAAAGTTGTCATGAAAATATGAATGGAAATTTTTTGACACCCATGCCAATTGTTTTGTTTTGTAAGTTAAAATATTTTTACTTACTGAACTGTAACTGGACTTCAAATTTTAAATTTTTTACCGTGTAAAAGTGAAAGTATTTGTCAAAGCATGGATCTGCGCTTGTCTGACAGTGAGCAAGTTTCGTGTACGTAATGCAGAAAAAACAGAAATATTTGTCCGGAGCCGTCACATCCAGTGAAACAACAATATATTCTGTCGGTGTCAATGATATATTACACTAGATACGCCACCAAGGCTCCTAACGCGTGCAGTGGAAACGACCCTACGTGTGACCGTTTCAATCGGTCGAGCTGTCGGCTGTCATTGTGAGCGCACGATACTAAAAAAGGTAAAATGCCTGCTTGTGCATTTCGAAAGTGCAACAATTATGATAGAAAGGTGAAGAAAGAGGACGGTATATCATATCACAGGTAAATGTATAAATATATTGAAATTTTAAATAGATTAATTTATAATTTGTAATTTTAATGAATCACAGCTTGTTTCCAAACGATAAAAGAGACAGAACATTGCTTCACTCACAGGTGTAACAAAGATAGCACAAACGCTAAGATCATAGATTAGAGGCAACAATGCAGACAGTAGGTACAATAGGTAGACAAGAAATTGTTAGTATAACGATGAGATTTTTTTATGAATTTAGGCTGAATTATTTTGTTTCTATGTTAAGTAGTTTTTGTTATTTCCTTAAAAAGCTAATTCATAATTATATGTATCCTACATGAAATAAATGATTTAAGTTTGAGTTTATGAAATTGCTGTTTTACTCTCTCGCAGTAATTAGTTTCTAATTTAATTTAATTTTTTTGTTTAATGTAAATTAAATTTAATGTTCTTTTTTGGTTATGATCCTTAATTAAAATTAAATGTTAATAATATGTACTTCCAAGAGTCATAGCAGTTTTAGGCATAAATCATTCTAAGAATAAATGTCTCGTCTGTAACATTTATCTATGACACTTATGGTTAACGTCAATAGACGTCAGTGCAATATTTCGGATCGTTTGTCAGGTTCAATTTTCATATAAGTAACATGTCTACCTCTTTTTACTTATAATGTCATTGGTCGGTGTAACATACTGCACTTACTGTTGCTGTGTTCACCGACCTCGCCGACATTATTAGAGCGCGCGGACTCCTGCAATTTATCTCACACGTAATATTCGTTTCAATCGTTTTTAATTTCAATTCGTTTTTACATGTTAAGGTTCCTGAACAGATGTTTCTGCAAGCTGTATAATTATTTCGTTTTTTTGTTGTTTAAGTCATTACTGTCATTGTAAATATGCATCCACCAACGCATCGCTCATTCTACCATTACTCTAGAAATACATATTTTGATAGAATGTTTCTTGTTTGTTTCATTAATAACTCTGCAGTCAGTATTTATGAACTAGTGACCATTCGCTCAGACAGGCTCTCTAACAATTGGGCTAACTAAAGGTTATTATGAGGAAGTATTCAAACACGAGTGTGAAAATAAGTACGAGTGTCGAAATCTCATATATAAGTGTATATGGTCTCAGTCAACTTACCCGACGCAATCATTTCAAGAATACACCAGCAAACAGAGGCAAGGAAATAAAACAGGGCTAGTTCTCATTAGAGGTATATTCAAGTTCGTTAGCTTTACAAATTTCCAATGCGAATTTTCGATACATTTTCATCTCTATCTCTAATACCTGTAAGGTATTCTATATTTCTCTGATTGGTGCACAGAGCTGGTGCCGTCCTTTGTCAATAACAACCAATATTATAATACATATTACATTCAACCGCCCCTTGGACCAAGTTATTAGTTAAACAAAGTGATAGTTAATATACATTATTGAATCAGTAGAATGTAATAAACAAAATATATTTCCCGAATAAAAGCGGTAACAGCTACATAATAGTGAAGGCCAATTTATTACATCTACAAACAATTACACGGTCCGGCCGCCCGCCGCCGCCGGGGACACAGACAACTGGATGTGGCGAATGCGGCATTGCAGTAAAAATTAACCAATTAAACATCTCTCAACTTAACTACTATAAGGTACATGACATTTACAAAATAATGGTCAATAGTTCAATACGATTAAAATGTTTCAAACACCGACCACACAGCCAATAGACTCCTAATAACAGGCGAATGGTTTCAAACAGCACATCTGGCTTATAGTACTGATATAAATTCGTGCCGTCTCATTCTTTCCCGTTGCTTAAATTAATCTATTTCTTTCCAACGTTTCGTGTGCCCTTGAATTAGCCAATCACAGCGGTGAATTAACCTGTCACCCCGCTTCGTCTTACCTCAGCTAGTTGTCTGAATGTTTTCCATATGGAAAATCAAACATTAGGAGTCTATTGGCTGTGTGGTCGGTGGTTTCAAATGATAAACAATGTTATTATTTTTGTCAATCGTTTCAAACTTAACAATGTTCCTAAGATGTATTAGAATATGTCCACTAAACAACATGCGCATCGTTACTGCAACACCAGCACCGGCGACGTCACCGCCAGCAGCCGACCGCCCGACTCCAAGTATTTACACGACACCAGTCCGTGTGGAGGGAGAGGGGCTCCAACAATTATTAAGCGGTTGTATTCGACCATGTGGGTACGATATATTTAGCTTTGTAAATAAATACACTTGATTGAATGGTTCTATGTCAATACGAACGATTGTTTCCATGTAACATTACCTAGAAAAACATTGTACAGTATAAAATTTAATACAAATAAACGAACAAACGTTTTCCGAAGCAATGTTACATCGAATAAACATGTGCTTAGTAATAAAATTAATTCAAAATAACTTTACACAACTAAGTATAACATCCCCACTTTGGTACCCCTTTTGAGAATCCTCGGTCTCCTGTTACAATAAACAACACTCATGATTGTGTCACTTAAGACTGTTGGAATTGTGTAAATACAAATAATACAATACTCATGAGACGCCCCGCGGGCCCCGCCCCCGCCCCTCCCCCCGACGCACGTCGCCGCATACAGAACAATAAATACGAAGCGTTGCGGGTCGATCGGAGCACGAACGATTGCCGGATCATATTATTACAAGTAAAAGTTTATCTCGAGATCGAAACTTTATAAAGTATACAACTCATGAAATGATTAAGTTATACAAACTAGAAATAACATTATTTGTTTATTGTTTCACTCGTCATAAAACTGCTTGGAAGAATTTTGATATTGTATAGCCGTAAATAATTAGTAATTTGGTATCTGTAACGGTGACTTGGACGTTCGGTCCTATGAAGTTTTTTGCCGCTTCTTCTTACAATACCAATCGCGGTAGGCATTTGTTAATGCAATAACGTAGTTTGACTATTATTTACAACTAATACAATATTACAAAAATTTCACATTACATAATCGAATTACTTTTTGTAATTAACTCCTTAACAGTTTTCACGTAAGCGAGTGTCGCACTCGTTCGAGCCTCGATCGAACCGCAAGACCATACACTATTATAATCATATAAAAATATAATTTGTTAATGATAACATAATGTTGTAGTAACTTCTGCGGAGGGGAGCGCAGGGGGGAGGGGGAGAGAGGCGGCACCGGGTTCCATACGCCACATCGAATTCCATTACATCGAAAATCATGACATCGAACACGTTACATCGATAGTTTATTATATCGAACTATCATCACATCGAATGTTTATTACATCGAATGGTCATGACATCGAAAGGTTTTAAAATCGAATGTTCATTGAATCGAATTTATAACATCGAAGCCTTATCACATCGATAGGTCGTGACATCGACAGCTTTAGAACATATAGAACAGACATTTTTTTTTGATATATTAAATGAAAGAAAAAAATCATTTTTACACTAACGTTTAATGTTATTCATACATACCTACATATACACACATACATACATGTACATACATACATACATGTACATACATACATACATTTACATACATACATACATGTACATACATACATACATATACATACATACATGTATGTATGAATAACATTAAACGTTAGTGTAAAAATGATTTTTTTCTTTCATTTAATATATCAAAAAAAATATGTCCGTTCTATATGTTATGAAGCTGTCGATGTCACGACCTATCGATGTGATAAGGCTTCGATGTTATAAATTCGATTCAATGAGCTTTCGATTTTAAAAGCTTTCGATGTCATGACCATTCGATGTAATAAACATTCGATGTGATGAAAGTTCGATATAATAAACTATCGATGTAACGTGTTCGATGTCATGAACTTCGATGTAATGGAATTCGATGTGGCGTATGGAACCCGGCGGCACCGACCGCCGACTATCACAATGTTACAAAATGGGATACAATTTTGAGCAATAATTTATAATGTAAATACAAAAGCTACTAAAATACCTCATAATGTTTACAACTACGCTCCGTCCGAACCGACGCAACCGCGAGGACGCACGCCCGCACGAGCGGCCGGTGACACCCAAGATGAGTTGCTACCGTTTGCAATATGACTGTCACATATACTTCAGGTAATTATCACATTACGAGCCCCGGGGACTGCGCACAGTTGAAACAACCATTCGGTGACCACGATGGACCACGCTACCGGCAGCAACTCCCGCTGACGTACAGCTTATTTTGCTAATTTCACTAACTAAGAACTGTGTGAGTTGTGTTTAATTGTCTATCCTACAACTGTATGTCCACTACTTCTTCGCTATACAGACATTACACAGTTGAACCTTGCATTACATCGAGCAAACTGCAAGGCTATCTGTGAATCACGTATAACGTTTATTGTAACACGTCCCCGCGGCGCGCCGCCCGAACTCCCGACGAGTGATGTCGTAACAAATGGCAAGTCACTACCACGATCCCTTCAATATTAGTACGAAAGCGCAACTCGGGCAAGCTAAAACGAATCTTAATATATAAAAAAATCCTATACACATAATATACGAGCATATTTATATAGCGCAACAAATAAATAAATAAATCAATGATCAATACAAAACGAACCGCTAAATTATACACATTAGTCGTTATTTATTAATATTTTACAGTTAAAAATATATTCATAACGGTGTCATTTACAACTGAATTATTGTTAGACGTACACGACCGGACGAGAGCTTCTCTACGTCGTCGGGTTTAAGACATCGGCCCACATCTTAAACTTACGTCATCTGGCATGCTAGACAACATACGCTTTGAGTTTTTATAGGATCAGATATTGTAATAACAGGGGTTAAATCAGTCTTATTAAAGTAGCCACGAGCGTCGATTGTGTAAGTAATTGCACTTTGAAGTCAAAGCGGGCAAAATATTTTACAAAAGAAATGAAGTTACTTCGTTTCCTCCATATTCATATTCATACTACCATAATATAAAAAACAAAATGTATTTTCTTATTATTGGGCGCCTTGCGACGTAAATGCAGACGTTGGATAATCAAACAATGAAAGTTCAACCAAATAAGTCAAATAAATTAAATCAAAATGCATTATCTACAGCGAATGTAAACAATAGTCCCCAATGTTGTATGTAGTTGACACGCAAACCAGTCTCACGGCGAGAACATTTAGTAAAAAGGCACAAAAGCGAAAGGGGACCCGTTATTGAATTTACTTTTCTAATGAAACAAATGTATCACTGATATGTGTAAACTGGACATCTTATAAATGTCTCGGTCACTGCAAATATTTGTTCATATAAAATAAACTTTAAGTCGTTTAAAACGTTATAAACCACTCAATTTCGTTTACTAGAGGGTTACACTACTTATGACTACGGTATTTTAAAGTCCTTGGCCATTACCAAGTCAGCAATAGTATTCTTAATGACCTAAAAATATAATTTCTTATGCTTCACCATTCCAGAATTTCCAGATGTGTCCCGATGTCAAAAACTAACCACGTGAGTCAATAGGGAGAAATTCGCGTCCAGTTACATTCACGTTCATTATAAACAGTCAGATGCGCGACATTATTATTATGTTACAAAACGCTATAATCGATCGCGCAATACTCTAAAACATAATATTAATTTCGCGATTCACATTTAATTTCCCGCGCGGCAGTGTGGAATTATAAATGACGTCATATATACACAATATATTACAATCGTCGCGGACGCCCGGCGGGCGGCCCGGCTCCCGTTCCGAGTACTAAAATAAAATCAAATTCAATAAAACAGTAAAATGCCTGCATCGGTTATGTCACAATATTCATTTAAAATACACAACGGATATCACATCATTTCCCACCATATCATTCGGAGTGATGACATTTAGTAATTTTAACAAACATTAAAATCTCGAAGTACCGACGTTAAAAATGTGTAAGTGATATGGAAGTCGGTCTTGCAGCCCTCGGGGACCGAGCTGGGACGTTAATCGGCAATCATCACTGGTCTCAAAACCCTTCAATTCTAAACGAACTCACTACAAGCAAGTCACTTCATTTAGTAATTTTAACAAACATTAAAATCTCGAAGTACCGACGTTAAAAATGTGTAAGTGATATGGAAGTCGGTCTTGCAGCCCTCGGGGACCGAGCTGGGACGTTAATCGGCAATCATCACTGGTCTCAAAACCCTTCAATTCTAAACGAACTCACTACAAGCAAGTCACTTCCAACTAACCAATGAATTACTTTATGATTTTAAACTGATATCATCGCGGACACTAAACATATTAATGTATACGGGTACTCACGATTGTCACGATGTCTCGCAGTGACCATGATCCTTGCAACTGGGTCGAAATATTGGTAAAACAATTCGTAATCGTGAGTACCCGTATACATTAGAATGAATCATACTTCGGCATAGGCATCGCTACAGTTAATTGATCACCTAATCAGTAAATTCTTGAATAAAATCTCATGCCACTGACTTCGCAGTCGGGTTCCAGAGACCCCAATCACATCACCATCACATTACGATGTAAACATTTGTTTGCTAATTCCACGGAGAGACCTGCCTACTATACGCGATACAGCAACAGCGCTTAGTTCCGCAGCCTACAACCCGGGACCGCGATCTCTATAATATAATTACACTGGCTCGGTCTCTACCAGTCGCCAGTTTCATATGTGATTATTCGATCAAACTAAATTTTTGTCTAGTCCTCTTACATTGTATTGGTTACGATGCTGTTACAACTCGTGATACATAGTCATCTACTGTCGCATTGACGCGGTTGAGGTGAAAATGACCAGAACTGAGTCAATATAATTATATTATGCTTTACTTTCTATCCAGTGTATTTGTATCGCAGAGGTCGACACCGCGACCGTCCAGCGGCACCGCTGCTGCACGCAGCACAAAATCGCCGATATTTACCATCGGCTTTTCAGAAAGGATCGACTGTACAAATCATATTTCACACGGGTACCGCCAATCTGAATAACGGTCTCCAAAACTAAATAAATTCAACACGGCCAGGAAATAAGTTCCACGAGTGTTGCGAGTACATTGCCGGTTGACTACTCGTCTACGTTCCATTCCCACGAGTACGGCGCGACACGATGCGAAGTACCCACGATACCGCAGCGTGGTCCCGGCGACGCGGTCACAGGTCCTTGAGCAGCGCGGACTTGGCGTTCTTCAGCTTGTCCAGCCGCTTGGTCAGGTGGCTGTTCTCCGTCTCCAGCTCCTCCACTCGGTTCAGCGCCTCCCGCGCCTGCAATGGAAACACATTTGTTGGAGTTTCGATTACATCTGAATCGCCGCGCTGTTGCGATTGAAAGTATCCATCGATACAAAATTAAAGACGGATAATTATTACGTGTTTAATCGACTTAATATTTTATAAGGACATTCGAGTTAACACGCTCGATGCGGCGATCGTAATTTTCTATGGAAAAAACACGACGTATACGTGCTCCGCAGCGAACGTGTTAAGAGAGAAAAGTTCTCCGCCAGGGCCGGGGAAGCATCAATGTCATCGCTTACGTCGTCCGCCTCACATCCATTGGTTTTCGTCAGCCAATGACAACCAGTTACCATCAGCAACTGTTCATTCAATTTCCGTCAAGCCGTTCATGTTATAAAATAAATTGAACACTGTGTGGGTACAATGTAACCATGCCGACGTACACAACATATTTACATTAAATAATTACTGTACAATAGTGTTCGGTAACAACTTAAAAACAAAAAACATCATCAATTAGTTTGGATTAATGAATGCAAAAATCTAATCTATTAACAATCGGGTTTGTTTATATACAAAAATATTTAATTAAGAGGAGGAACAATTTCAATTTTAATACAAAGTTAATCGATAAATCTGTGTCAACAGCACAACTTTATCAAAACGTAATACGTCATTAGGGTAAAGTACTGCCGACGGTTCTTGGCCGCTCTGAAGTTAGGCTTTCGGATATAGTGCGCAGGTATTGTACTTTAGAGAGAGATAGCGACACGAACACTGAGCGTGTGACTGAAACAAACAATGCTCAAAGTGACACCCCGCGCGTCTTGCCACCATTTCGACCCTAAAATTGACTCCTGCGCAGCGATCCGAACAAAGTTCAGGGCGGCCTAGAACCGCCGGCCGTACTATAATTAGGTGCATTCGATGAACTGAGTGGGGTGTGGGCACAGTCAGGGGACACTCCGGAGCGTAACAGTACCGTTAACTATCGCCATTTAAAACGGCCCAGAAGTCAACTACTTCCTGCAAATAAAATATACTTTTCTAAGTACATAATTGGAAATAATAAGACTGTCACATTGGCTCTGGTGAAAATTTACAGAATTCGTTTCCTTCGAAAGTACCATTCTAAACTCACGTTCGCCATTAAAGTGGAGGATAGTTTGGAGCAGCCAAAAAGTCTGACAAGAGTAGAGGTTATATTCCGGTGATCGCTGCAGACGACGGATGTCAGCGACAGATGGCGATAGTAGTACTTTGTAACCGAAGTGTACTGCGGCGCGACAAGTGCAGTTGTCCGTAGGAATCGGTCTCACACAAACAGTGAGTGGCGTAGCCAGCTTGGGTGTCACCCTAACACAGAAAGTTGTCTGTAAAAGTACAAGTCTGCACGCATTACATCAACTCAACTCCAGCTTAGATAAGTTTCAACTTTAAAAAAAACATTGAAATCTGAGCTTTACTCCGTGTGATGTACAGTCGAATCCTTAGGTTTTAGGTTTGTGTGCCTACCTACGACGCCTAAGAGGTGACCGATCCTGTAACAGTAACACTATCGTGCCGTACCTCCCGCTGCAGCCGGCGGCGCTCCACCTTGAGCTGCTCCTCGCGCTCGTCCTGGTGGTCCTGCCGCGCGCGCAGCCGCGCCAGCTGCGCCTCCAGCCGCGCCGCGCCCGCCGCCGCCAGCGCCGCCTCCGCCTCCGCCCGCGCCGCGCGCCCCTTCGCCTCCGACACGCACTTGCGCAGCGCCTCCACTGCGACACACACACACACACACACACACATGAATACACATAAAATACATTAATACTAAAAAGGCTCTCTCGATCAGGTTTGTCATGCGCGCTTTATTACTGTGTCGACAGTCCGCTTATACATTACATGAATTATTTTTACTAATTAATATCCCAACACGGCAAGGACAATTGATTCAATTTCAATAATATACAGATAGAGGACAAAATCGTACGACTTGCGCGCTAACGTGTATCCAAGTAAGGACACGTACGTACGTACGGCGTTAGCCTGTACAGTACGCATTTAGTTACTTTAGACGACTTTGTTTATGTTGCGTGCTTGCGTCGACGTACAGGTGTCAGTGTGTCGCATGTCGGCAGGTACTGGGTGGGGAGGACTGAGAAGACTCACGCTCAGTCTCGTGGTCGCGGTCGTGGTGCGCGGCGACGCCGTTCTGCCGCGCGGCGCGCTCCTCGTTCAGCCGCAGCTTCAGCTTGCGCACCTCCGACTCCAGCTCCTGCTTCGAACTCACCAGCTTCTGCAACCGGACGTCTGCGGACACGCGGACGCGACCCTCTTACATACAGTAGACCAACGTACGGGGCCAACGTTTCGATTGAACACCGTTTAAAAATTGTATTTGATGAGATATTCAAAAATGCAAAATAAGAAATTATCAAATATATAGTTGCGTTTAGGTTGTAGTCTCTACGCCTACGCTAGATCATATTTTGGTTACGCGATAATGCCGCATGACGTTTTATTATTTGGTCACAAAGCATAACATCGAATAGAACAGGGGTTCATCACTACAAAATAATGAAAATACCATTTAGGCATCGTTAGAGCAGCGATATTTTAAAATGCGTATTAGCTGTTGTTGAGATGTTGGAAATAATTGCAACCCACTCCAATGCCTAATTCGAGACTGTCCGTCAATGTGCCAATCCAGTGGCATACATATCACTATCTGTAACAGTAGAACATTACAAGTAGACCGACCCAGCGTCCCCTCCCCGGCGTCGTTGAGCAGCTGCTCGGAGGAGTGCGAGACGAGCGCGAGCGGCGGCACGCAGCCGAAGCCCGCGCCGACGCCGGCCGCGCCCCCGTCCCCCGCGTCCCCCGCGGGCAGCGACGCGGCCTCCACGAACGCGCGGCCCGCGGCGGCGGCGGCCGCGTCCCTCGCGCGCACCGCGTCCCGCGCGCCCGCCAGCTCGCGCTCCAGCGCCGCGTGCTCGCGCTTCAGCCGCTCGTGCGACGAGCACTTCTCCTTGTGCTCACGCTGGAAACGCAAACAATAAACTAAATATCATCTTTCATTCCCCCAGTTATTTGGTATTTTCGTTATTCTCCCAATGTCCTAAACGGCAGAATTATTTCACCATTAAGTCGTCTCTTGCTCCGTTATTTAAGTGAGGTTCACTGAAATATAGATAAAAACTAAAATCATGAGCTGCGTGGTATATTGCGCAGTTGCCGTTGCAAGTCTGCTACCAATAACGTAGCCAGTCATTAGTGGGTAGAAGTATGACTTTAGTCATACCTACTTCTAACCACTTACTATTTGAAACGATGATTAAATCTAAGAGCGTAAAGCTGCCCAGATATTTAGTATTCCTGAGGCGGATGGCGTTAGCCAGGTAACGTGTGTGGCGCTCACCTGCAGCTGCGCGTACTCTTCGTGCAGCTCCTCTATCCGGTCCTTGAGCAGCTCCAGCTGGTACGCGAGCGCCGCCTTATCATTGTCCAACTGCGCGTTCAGGATCATCGCTTTGCGGAACTTCTCCTCGACCTCCTTCAGCTCGTGCTGGAAAACACGCGGAGAACGTTCTTTTCAAAACAACGCTCATTATGCAGAGAAAAGTACGTAAATTTCTATGATGATTGAAATGGGAAGTAAGAAGAGGTTTACGAGGCACTCTGTTATTCATTGTGACGCTGATGGTTATATCTTGGAACTGTTATTATTCGAATCGCCTTTTAATGTTATTATTTCGACAAATTCCCGAAAAATCTCTTCGATAAATCGAGAGCACAGCCCAACACAGGGAATAAAATGTTGATATCGGCTAATCATAAACACGAACTTGTGTGAGCATACCCTGAGGTCCTTCATACTGATGATATCGTCTGCGGAGTCTTCCGAGCTGCGGCGCGGCGAGTGCAGCCCGGCCGGGCTCATGACGGCCAGCCGCGTGCGCCCGCCGCGACCCACCGTCTCTGTAACATTACCGCAACCATGTTGGCAGCGCTGGACAACGGGGTGGTGATGGAACGCGACACGATAAATGACGCATTTAGCTTCATGTGTTACGTGTAGTTGTAGACGGGGTGACGAGATGACTAATGATGTGCTTTCCGCAATCATCTATTATGCGTATGGCGTAGCATAAGTAGTAAGAGTATGAACGAGTAAGTTAGATGCGCTTCATCATCAGACTACATCGGCAATTACCATTAGGTGGGACTGTAGTCAAGCGTACCATTATCTGAATTTGGTAAGAAGCGTGGTACCGCGTACTGCATTTGACTTTTGACTCAAGGTGATGAGCAATAGATAATTATTAGAGAGGAAGAAAATGTCTATGGTAACTAAAATACACTGCCGCAAAGGGAGACTGTGTGAGTGTATGAAATGTGGATTGATCCGGATGTGATTTAAGTAGCTGAAGAACACCTGGGTTTCTTTAATTAATACGAAACAAGCAATACGGCATGTACTTTACGTAGTATGAACCTACTCCTTGCAGTATGCAGCAACGAGTATAATAGTACGCAGCACCTATTCAGTATTCTAGGTTTCCTCATTTTCATGGACCCATTCGTATCGTGTACTGGACTACTACTGTTGTAGTTTATCGTTATCGTGCATTAAGGTACGATTCCTCACAACGCGGAAGACGTCAGACGGCGATACAATAGTAACTGCAGGGGTCTGCCGCGTGCTGCGGGACGGTACCTCCAGTAGTGGACGTCGAAGGTGTCTCACCGGCGTACATGTCGTAGGCCTTGTCGGCGTGGTCCTCCTGCTCGCGCTGCTGGCGCTCCAGCTCGCGCATGCGGATCTCGCGCGCCTCCGCCCGCGCCGCGCGCCGCGCCGCCAGCCGCTGCTCCGCCTGCCGACACCACCACAACACTCTTTACTTTGCATACGTCAATAGTGCATTTATGTCATATAAACGGGGGGAGAGTTCGGATATTCCAACTTTTTTACTATTAGGAGATTCTTTTGTCATCTAATTACTAGGATGATAATAGGATACGGAGACTGCATACGAGCTTACTCCTTGCCTCCGTACATTTACATCGCAGTTAGCAGATCAGAATTTTTTGTCAACGACAAGACGCTTTCTTATTGACATTGACAACATACAGGTAACGGACCCCTTCAGAGACCTTCAACTTTTCAAGAAACTGACTTGGTGTCTTGAAGCGCAGCCAACCCACAAAACGGGCACTGGTGAAAAAGAAAAGATCAAACATCACCACAGGCAGACAGTACATTCGACTGTCGCAGCTTTATCCCCAATAAGATAAATTCAATTGAATACAAAATAATATTTGTATACGATAACTTGAGTGTTCAAATAATAAAATGTAAATAATATTAAAACGAACACGCTCACCGCGACAGCAAGTCGAACGATTTCCCCAAACATTCGATACAAAATAATCAACCGTCTGAACTCTAGGTGCTAATGCTAGCTACTAAAAACTATACGGATGATCACATCGCAATACAATTTGAGAACCACCTACACGCGTGTTCGTTCGATGAGTCCTACAGGGCGGCCAAGGGTACTAGTGAGGTGCTATAAAGACGATAGGGGCGCAACACCCGCACCCCGCTGCCAACTGTCAACGTGTTAAGCACCCATTAGAACCGGTTGATCGATTATTTGTCCTCAATTCACAGCTATCGAGTGCACTGCCCTAATGGATTGCACTGAAAATCAGCGTGTACTTATCGCTGAGTCCGCTTTACAGAGCTCACGGATTTGTTATTGTTTCAATCATATCTTATTCTGAATTCATATCTTATCAAACTGTTTGTGAATTAATGCTATTTTGTTATTATTCACCTGTTCGTATTTTAAAATAATAATAACAACACTCATAGCAGCTCCACACCCAGACCGAGAACTGAAATTTATACTCATTTCTCATTAAAATTTCCGCCTTCACTGATAAAATAGGACCCTTCAAGCCCAAGCGATCCGGCATGTATAAACGACCATTCAGTTACCTAACGGCGGTCTGACAAATAAATAAATGCGACGGCATTTTCCCCCTTTCATTTTCCTAAATTGCCCTAGATATACGATTAGAATCTGTACCAGTTGTAGAGACTAATAAATATTGAAATTTTAATTCAGGTTGACTATAAATGATTGCCTTCACTCGCCAATCTTTTAGCGGTCTAGCAATATCTTGCAATTAATTAACGAATGCAAGACATCGTGGGCTGAATTCCAAGTCTCAATACACATAAGATACGTGTAATTGATGATCTCGTTTGTGCACCGCAACGGTGTGCCGTGTGCCATGCGGCATCCAACAATATTCAAGTATGTATGTAATATTTTAGAACTACGACTGCTTCTTCAATTTAGATGGAGTACACGTTGGATGACTTCAAAACCTGTCAGTCTTCAGACTGCTTTCATTAAAAACTGCCCTATTTACCAGTTTTCAAATTTAATTATCACAATATTTAAATAGATTACGAACTAGCAGACAAATGTGGTGGTGCCGGATGGTGGTCAAGATGGTGTCTGGACATCATAAATTCAAAACGTATCAACGACGCGTAATAGACCAAGATGCAAGCTGGACACTCGCATAGTTAAACTGCAAAGTTTCATCCTTATTATCAATTTCCATAACTTATTGTCAAATTAATAGAAGATCTATTGAGTGGTATTTACCAAAAAATAAAAATAAAACGAAACATTTTTCGCGTTATCATGTCAACATTTCGTAATTATGATAAGTCTACATTGACGCAAATACACGAAATACGTGTTTACGGACTAGCCTGACGTGGAGCCGAACTCTTCCCTAGAGTCGCGCCTAGGTCGCGGAGTCTCCCAGTCTAGACAACATAAAATATTATAGTCGCTAAAATGAACGTAGATCCGCAGTACGCATTGTGCTTATCAAAATCATCAATCAGTAAGCTTAGCTTAGCTTTAGCTTGAACCTAACATGAAATGATACAACGACGATCAGAACGATAGCAATGGTCACAAATTCAGAAAGGAAAAGCTATATGTATAAAATTATTGCATAAAATAATAACCTGTATCCTTAATTTCCTCACCATCCATTTTTCATAATTTAACTAGCTTTCCCCCGCGGCTTCGAACGCCAATTTCCAAAAATCATTCCATGGTGCTAACTTCAGTCACCTGTGGAACCTATACACAGTTTCGAGTGAATTCATAGAAGAAATAAAAACATGGAATTTATGCCTTGTAGCATGTTGGCAGCACGATTATAGTCGATTGCTTGTGATGTTTTTGTCATGACAAATAGTTTCAGACTTCCAATTTTAACTCATTACAGAATAAGAAAATAGTTAACAACTATCGGAAGAAAAAAACCCAAGACTACTCTATAATTTTATCTATCAAGCCTATCAGTCGGATTCCCCATCGTACCAGCATCCACTAAATTGGTGATGTACCCAAAAATGAGGTAAAATCATTCAATCAAGACAATAGTTGTGTTATTGTACAGTACTGTTCAATTACTGTTAGGTTGAGTGACACCGACAGAAGGGCTGTTATAAAAAAACAGATGCGGGCTTTGAGAAACAACAATGGCGGTGTTTAACACATTTTATCTGAAACAATAAACACTTCACTGAACCCGTTCGGGTGAGCATAACAAAAATTCAATTCTTTAAAAACGCATCAGCCAGTATAGTTTCATGAGAACACATTATTAATACAGTAAACAAACAGTGTCCTGTTATACAATAGGATTGACAATAACCATTAGGTCCTGGGATAGAAACAAAACAAGTGATGCATTGCGTAATGTGCTTGTAAGCAATTTAAGTAAACTACGAAGATGTTTTAAATAAAGATTAGGACTAACTATTAGTAAGCAATAAGAAAGGCAGGTAGTAGATTATAAAACAGTAGACATACATATATATAGAGTTAATGTAATAAAACTTCCTGCAGCAAGTGTTGCTCACGCAGTCTTAACAGTATCAGTAAAGACAAGGCGCACTGAACACAACTAATTTCCTGTACAATTAGTTTCCGAGGAAACCTTATACAAAATAAAATAAAAAGTTGGTACCGTACGTTTAATGAAAAGTTCTAGAGAAGCCACATGATATACATTCATTATGCTCTTTAAATACACATTTGAGCTGAATCAGCGAGGTGATTTCCCCAACTTAATGTTTACTTTATATTGAATGTAGCTTTAGAGGTAGGTAGAGGTAGACTTTACAGTCAGTTTAGATGAACTATCACGATATTCGTAACAATTTATAGAATATGTATTCAATTTGGCAGTATCATCGAACGTTCTCAGTTACGCAAAGTTGAAGGTAATGAGTGAAAGGAATCGTCCAAAAGAATCTTTGAGCAGCTATATTTGTAATACCCTGCAATAACACCAAAATATTAAATTTAAATTGTTAATGTTGTGTGAATGCAATGCGCAAAAATATAAGCAGTTAGCGACAATTCATCAGCAGACAACATACGAAAGGCATCGTATGCTCCGACCGTCTTCCTTAATTTCGTCAAGCAAATGTAATCCGAATTGCAACCGTACAAGAACGTCAGTGCCGTTTTGAACGTAACATACGGCACAATCAGCTGAGAGCCGGTGTTCGAGCAAGGACATAGAGGTGTTCCACTTTCAGGTCGATAATCCGTCGAACTGCCGTAGTATTTACAAAACTGTGGAACCGAGAAAAAGTATTTGTACAAATATCACAAAGCATTGGAACGACCGACGTTGATAGGTAATCTTATCTAAAACATGCAAACTGTGATAACTTAAGTAATTCCAATGACTTACTCATGGTAGACTGAATTGTTGTTTTTGTTTGTAATTGTTCTAGATATAAGCGCTGAGGACATTTTCTTTTATGATCATTCTGAATATGTATGTCTGTATGTAGAAAGTCAAGGCATTCTACAATGTTACTAACAAGGTTGCATCTGCCCCGAGCAGGACTAATTGTGAAAAGGTTAGAACACGCAAATTGTAAGCTGAAGAAAAGTTAAGCTGTGCTCATTCATTTCCTACATTATCATCGTAATTTTTTTATACTTAGAAGTAGTAACTGGCACGATAGCACTTTACGCAGATAAAGCTAACTAAGTGTTAAATATAACAATAAATAATATACTGTAACAGCAAATATTAAAATGCAAACTCAATCAAAAATATGTAAGAATAGCTTACACAGTTTGTACCAATATACACTCTGCCTACACTGCTTGCTTAACAGTATAACGAGCTTGAGCATCGGTGAATCTTTGCAAGCCATTACTGTTACTTTAATCGTATTTATCATCCTTTTCACCAGATTGTCTGCCCACTTCAGACTATTACGAAGCCCACTCTATTGTGCTGTTCACTCTGAACTGACGAATGTGAAATCGTTTCTTTCCAAAGTTGTGAACTGCTATTTATTATTGCTAAAGTTCACAAGCAGTTAGCCAAAAATTTTGCTCCTGTGAAAAAATCCAAGGCACACCTAGCTCACAAGGCACACGAGGACCATATTTTTGTTACAATTTAGCAATTCGTGATTCGTGATAAGCGTCAATTTGGAATTAAACTAATTAACATTCACGCGATTATAATTTAAAGCAACATGCGAGCAACATTTTGCTGTTGTTTCGATAGCAAAAGCTATTGAAATACAAAGGTGATGTTCACAGTCATGATGTCAACATAATTTAAAGGCGAAGCATTCTACCTGTTTTGTCATTGTATTTGAATATCAATAAGCTATTGATAATGACTGAAGCTTCACGGACAATCAGTGTCGGAACTAATTCGTCTTGAGGAAATGTAAAAATGTACTCGTAGAATGGCCCAAATATGTGTCATTCTTACTTGGAGAATAAATATGGCTTCCATTTCGTTGGAAACTTAATTCTGTCTTCGATTTCATTGGAATTATATTATTTTTATTGTTATTATAATTTTGATAATATACCTATGCGATTGCAATTTTGATGAATGAAATGATCGTTGAAAACATAAGAAGAGTTATTCAATTCAGTCGGAACCGAGCTCTCGTCGGCGACGGCTCTTGATAAAGGACCTCGGAATGGTCCGAAACTAGTCGGGCGAATCCGACAATTATAACACGTGAGGTAAGCCGCGATATACTCGTAAAAAGAGTTATTCAATTAAAATTAATATTTTACTTAATTTTCGATCTTGACCAAGTTTCGAAGTTCCTTTTTGGAAACGTCAAAAATCAGTAAAAATATAAATAGAGTAGCTAATCAGCGGTCGTAGATTTAAGGGTTATTGAGGATTCAAATCTAGCCACCCTACCTGACCATTTGTAATTGGCCAATTTATCTTAATTCCAATTGAAAATGTTACGTGCACAAGGAAGCCAGCATTCAATCCCCTAGTCTGTTTAAGCTATTATGTATTACGTCAGCTGCTGTCCTGGCTAACGTCATTAATGTTATGTCAGAAGCTTCTTTCGATGCACAATAGAGTATAGTTACAGTATCTGTCATGTATCAGGTCCCGTATCTTAGCCCATACCATATGATATCATAACGGCAAAGGCAATAACTAAATTCTAAACGACAACCAAGCAAAGTCAACCATGAAACTTCAAAATGGCATCGGTCAGGGTCATATTTCGCAGGCACATTGGTTATGGATATTTCGAATGCATTTGTATTTCGGTAAGCGTAGCTAACATACGTTTCAAATGTATTTTGTTTTGCAGCTTACAATGAGTATAATTGTGAAATTTGCGATTTTGGAGTGCATCTTCCTCGTAATATAAAAATACCACTGCGGAAATAATTCAGGTCGCAACCTATTACGGTTAGTTCAATAGCAGAATATAAGACATAATTTACAACGTTCGTTGATATAATCTACACAAGAGATTGTTTACGGCTTGTAACTTATGACAGTTATGTCCACAGAGCACCAATTTAAGAAACCAAGATAATAATGCACTTGCAGATCATTTTAAGTGTTGCAATTTATGTTATCAAGATTACAAAAAAGATCAAGTACTAACGTTGGTGTAATACCGTGTATTAAACTAAATACGACGAACTTATTACTTTCGCTTCTTAATTGTACCGGTTAGCATAACGGATAAATTGTTAGGTTATACGGATAGTTGTTCGATTTTAATCATACATATTAATTTAATTGAAATGGACGAGTAAATTAGGTAATTAGCATCCAACAAAATTACAAGTATGTGAGTACTACCGGTTACAAGAGAACTTTTTAAGATTGTATGTTTCTTAATTCCGTGCACATCTACAAAATCCTTTAGGGCGCGTTTATATGACACGATAGGTTTCGCGTCGTCTAACTGGGGCCTTACAATAATAGCGATGACATCACGGTCAAGAGTTTCGTCAAATATAACACATGTCTCATTTGTAACAAAAATGTTGAACACATTATATGAACCAGCACCATCAAACGCTTACAAACAAATTAAAAATTGTTTTGACAAGTGTTTAATTTATTCAGATATCATTTTCTCAGTGCCTTAGTAATAAATAAAGACTACAATATTTCTAAAATGTCCAAAGATACACTTTCCTCAATTTGCACATCGTAAGTAAATATTCAAAAGGAAGAAATACATAGTTACATCTACAATTTCCTAATGAAAATATTTGAACACAGTTTGAAATGATTAGAGTTTGTGATTAATAGAACAGAAAAGCAAATGCCATGGCGTTAGTATATGACTTAATAACTTACATAGAGGATAAGCACTCTACAGGTGAGTCGAAGAAGCAGCTCGGGGGACGACATATTGGACAAAAACACCTACTTGCACACCGCTGCCACGCGTTATGCGTCACCAGTAATATAATATCACAAGTGTTCAGGATGATGCCACCAACTTGTCGATGAGCCAGACGTGATAATTAATATTCTTTACACATTCAATTTTAATACCAGTCATCCATAGATTACGCTGCATCGACTAGCGAAGAACGGGAAGCCACCCAGCTCAAATGTTATTAAGTTAGACTAGGTTGCCATCTCTATAGGTTGTTATATGATAACTTCACTAAGAACTTAATATTAGTGGCCAACTGCTATCGTCGGAACAATTGACATTCATGTCATGTCATAAATTACACAGTCACGAAATGGTTATTAGGTTTAACCTTAAAACGAATTTGCGCAGACTTAACTAGCGTACGTGTTCTAATGGTCTTATGTAAACGGAACGTATGTATCTGCTTATGAGTACTTTAAACACTGAAGGAGATAACTTTATAATACTGGCCGCCCAATCTCCTAGCGAGCCATGTATATGATGAAGATAAGATAGTATCGTCCTTGGTCACTTTTTCAATTAGTCATGTGATTTGATTAAAACGGAAACAAAATGGAGTTTAAAGACGTTAGTGGCCGGAAAGGTTTAGTTTGCTTACAAAAGCAAGCGGGAAAATCTATGACTCGAGAATGATTCAGAGGCAAACGTATCCTGTCTGCAGCATTCTCGATGTTAATTCAATTTTACAAAAAAAATATAAATAAGAGCATAAAAGGGCGCAGAACTGATTAAAATAACATGTAAGGGTTTAATCACCATACAGAGAAAACCAATAACTTATTTCAATATCAATTTAAAGACTTACATGGTTCTGCTGATCTCCAAGAATTCCAATTATTGAAGGATTATTGTCGCTATGTGAATCTCGTCGCGTTTCCACTGCAATCTGATCTCCATTGATATCATCGATACTATCTTTGGATGAGCTACTGGATTCTGTAATGTCTCCATTTTTAAACCCGTTGACAGTGCCAGGATTTATTTGTCCATTAACATGTTCAACTGAATGGTTTCCATTTATTTTGTCACAGGTCTCGTGACCCGGTTCCTTGACTTCTACGTTTACCGTCTCATTAAGAGGCAACCGTCCTTTCTTTAAGTTGTCATTCTTTTCCACGATGGTATCTTCGTCAGAGTCACCGAAATCTCCATCAGTAAATGCATCACCGCTTTCTTCGTCGCTGTTGTCCGGCGTAGCTAATTTCGACCGCCTGCCCATTGTTGACAACGGTGATTAACTGGCTATTGTTTTACCGAATTCCGAGGAACAGAACAAGTCTCTCGCGCACTGTTTTCACATTCCCACATCTGGAGCATCCGTAAACATTAAACGCTTTTAATCTGGTGAGAACTTAGCTACTATGTCGAATCAGCCGAATTAAATGGAAAATCAGTTCTTGTTTAGAGTTCTTCTTGCACTGCACTACGCAAAAATACGATAAAGTATGCTGCTATGAATGTTATCTTATCGTCGTTTTCCACTTTATACGAGTATCGTTCCTTGACCAATATACACTTAGAATGTCAGCCATAAGCCGGTGATGATGTTGTTTTTAGCACTTGAACGTATTATAAGGTAATTTACAGGTATACATATGGATTACAATGGATTTATTTGTCGATACGATCATTAAGTAAAATACTAGTAATCTGCGAACGTCGCGAAGGGCAGGTAAGGAGAGGGTCCACACGTGCGGCAGCCGCGGCGTCGCTGACACACTGCCAGGCCTATCAGCACTGAGGCGCGCCGGCGACACGCGGGTCTAATATAACGCACTCGGGGTACTATCGCTTTCATAATCGAATTGCACCGTTACATGCATAATCATAGACTGGGACGTCTGGGATCTATGAGACATCTTATGCGCAAGCGTGTGCGGAGTGTCGACGTATCAGACATAAAAGTTTATGTGAGGATAATTTTAATTGCTATAATGTCCAATCTTCTATATACTTTAGGATTTACATCTCTAAACCCTAAACTTTTCATACATGATCCATTGTACGATTATACAAAATAAATATTTTTGGCTTTTATTGATATGACAATATGAACTTCGGATACTACACACAGCAATAAGTTTACATGTTGGATCGTACATTAATTCGCTAGACATGCGCTGTCCAAGTCCAATTACATGAGTGACAAACTTCGAGTGAGCTACTGTGCGCACGCGCAGATAGTCAGCACTTGAGAAGCGCCACTGGTCGGATGCCCGCGCCATTGAGTCGCGCCTATTGGTAGAAGTGGTTCCTACAATCCTATTAAATCGATCGCAAACTTCCTAAAAGCATTTTCCAAAAATGAAATCAATGAAAATGGCGCAACATTATAATGAAATTTAAAGCCTGTATTTTTTATTTATTAATGATTACGATTATAAAGTGACGTAATAAACCAGCCGTTACGTCATTTTACACAAATAAAGTATCTATATATTATATACACCAAACCATAAGTAATTGACTTGTTCATCAACATTCCCCAAAAACTGGTCCATCGAAAAAAGGAAAGAAGCTCAGAACATGGGTCACGGACATACTTTCGACCGAGGTAATTTCCAGTAGTGCAAATTTGTTCCAATTCTCTCTTGAATTGCCTGTTTGATTTAATAGCGGCTTAATTACAGCCTAGTAATCGGTTGACGTGATGGAATCTACTAATGGCGCAATAACTTAAACGCTTCCGATTCGTGAACACCGTTCTTATTGTAAATCATTACGGTCGATTAAAAAGTAGTTCCACTTACAGGTATTAGATATGTAGAAGTATATAATAGGTTATATTAGGTTACCTTATTAGGTTATGTTAGGTTAGGACGCATATTATTCCTGATCTAGGTATACAATACACATACTTACGTACAATTCAACTTATTTAGGATCGAGCCAAATATCTGAGAAAAGTAGTAGACGGATTGACTTTAATTTTTTAAATAGAAGAATGTTTTAATATTCTATTTTTATCCTGAAGTTCAAACATGAATGGGAAATGTGAAGCGTTTGGAATGACTAATCATTTGGGCAATTATGCGTAGTGTGCTATGGTAAATATAGTGGGGGTGGTGCTAGATGTAAGGCTTTCGATGCTATGGTAAATATTGCTACAGGCGCTACAGCGAAGCGTGAGCAGTTTCAACTAGTAATATAAAAAAAGATTTTAAGTTCATTGTACTTATTACATGACGTATTTTATTACGACGAAAAATAAAAAAGGAAGTTTCAGGAAGTCATTATAGAAGAGGTCTTTCCACAAGAGGTTTGAATAAAGCGCTGTCATGTAACAGATAACCCAAATGATACGCTTGTAACACATTTACGTTACTTGATGTAATGTAATGAATATACATCATCTGTCCGTTACGTCGGAGAAAACAAAATCCTCTACAGACTACACAACTGCAATTATTTCTTCAAAACGATTGCATAAAAACATTGTGCCATTACAAAAATGTCGAATACTAAAACTTAGAACAGAATATGTCATATATTCTGTTACTATAAATACTTGAATATAATTAGTTAGAAAATAACATCGTATTACAACGAAGTGTTAAACGAAAACTTAATTCAGAACATTACTCGTATAACAATGGCAATGACAAGCAACATTAGCCTAGACTGCCTAGAGCAAGGCCTCTCAGAATGGTTCAACGATACAGTCGGATCCGGTCAGAGGAAGCCTGGACGAAGACATCAATAGACATATAAACAAATCAATTTTGAAGTAACAATAGCGTAAAAGAAATCACAAACTACATCTAACATCATAAATCTAACTCAATATAAACAATATTAGAAAGATTATCACATCCTACTGAACGCGCCTAATCCGTCAAAAACGATGAGAGTAAGTACGCAGCTATTAAAAATAACACTTGTTAGTCACCACAACAACAGCTAAATTGCCATTTTAATGTAAAAGCCACATGAGCCCGTTATCACGAGCCAGTTGACACTGAACTTATCAGCGGCTGTTCGTGTTCACGCAGCCGGTTCTGGTGATAGCCGTAATGTCACTATTGTGTGTAATTAACTATCGGACTTGCTAGTGACGGAGGATTTGAGCGATTAGGAGACACCTAGGTGTCCTTAATGAACTTGATTACTGACTGCTTTTGCATGAGAGAGCATGCAATTAACATGGACTTAATTTGCCTTTAGCACTACGTTTTTATAGCAGAATTGAATCTAATAAACATTTAACGACGTCCTTTTAGAATAGTGGAAACCTATCTGTTACTTTATTTTAAAGAAAATAGAAAGATACAACAGTACTAACAATACCAACTCCAATACCAATTAATCGATACTGAACATGATAAAACAATGCTAGTATTTCAGATAAATTGGGGCTAGAATCGCAATAAACATAAGATTAGCATGTTTGTAGTAATTGGATCTCTCCTTGGATAACTGGAAAAAGTTAAAGGCAGGGCGACGGTCACTTGTAAACTCCGGTCGAGAATGGGCCAGAAACCATAATTATGCCATTAAATTAAACGGTGGAAAGCCCAAGTCAGCACGAACACTGAAATGATTTTGGCATCATCAGGCACGCTGTGTGTGTGACGACCGTAATGAAACAAATGATAAACAATAAAATAAATTGAAAATGCAAGTTTTTGATCCGTATATAAAATGATTAGTAAAGCTTCAATAGTCCCATCTGAGCCAGTCTCTGATACGTCACGTGCATCGCATATTGTACAATATGTCAAGAGATACCCAACTGCCCTTAACCTTCAGTACCCTACGCAACATAACCAGCTGACGTCACTCCCTCTCCGACGCACTCGGTGCAATTTTCTCCGATATCATGTGTCCTGCATGGCGCAGTGGCGCTGCCATGTCTGAACAAAGGTGCAAGGACGTCACGGCCAGCCTGCGAAACACAATGCCCGCAAACTGCGCATCGAGGTATTCTTGTAAAGGGAAGTTTAGGGATACAGACTCAGAGTAGTGAGGCTGTTTTGATAAATCCAAATTCTGTAGCGGGCCTTCACATCATTCTTACTTGATATCCGGAGAAAACAATTGGAGCAAGAGAGATAAAAATGTGAAAACAGTGTTACTACGGTTAACATAAGAATAAGATTGTTGAAATATTATGTAACATAACGTAACATGTTAATATTTTTGATATAAAATTAATACTTCATATGACAAAGTAGGTAAGACAATATAGATAAATTTACACATTTAATGTCCCTGTTTCACGGTTAATGTCCATGAATAACACCTGTATGTAGTTGGTGTGAAGATTAATAATTCTGTTACATTCTTCTGATACGCTCAGAAGTAATTGCATATACAGTGGTGAGGAAGTAGGTATATTTTCAAAATTAATACTTTTAATGACAGTGTGAATGTAAACCTTAGAATAATATTATTCTACGAATTAAACATTAATTGATTAGAAACTTTTTGTTCCTAGTTTATACTATAAAATATCATTATTTTCAGTAACTCTTTATTCCTAGAAAAATATTTTAATAAACTCTTTTTCCTAGTACAATTTTTTAATTAGTCACGTATTATGTTACCAGTGTTAGCACAATCATCAACTTCACCGGCTTATGCGACGCTACTCTTACGTAACAAAGGATTATTATGAACGGGCAGCAGTTATTTCCAATAGGTACAAATAAAGTAAAAATTAATGGTAAGTTAGATCAGCGGAGTTTCCTGAATATGGCACTGATCACATTATACTTATAAACGAATATGATAATAACTCCTCAAGAATTTTAACAATTCGAATAATTAAAAATTAAGATGTATTTAAAACCACATATTTTTAGTAGCATGAGGTAAATTGAATAATCACAGTTAATTATTAATCACCACTTAAAATACTATGTATTATGAAAATCCTGTATTTTTTAATAAATAGTTATTATGATCAATTTAATTCACTCTATAAAGTTTTAAGAGAACACGGGCCGACAGTTCGCGCAGTCAAGTCGCGCGCAGCGCGCACCGATAGTGGCGAGCCGTCAAGCACTGGCCGCCCTGGCCGGGGGAAATGTGTCGCGCGCAAAAAAATCACTCTCCGAGGTGAGTTACCATTACCACAATTACCACCACTAGGGGCAAAAAGTGATAGGGACGACCGCGGGAACTACTACGGCGGTAAAGGCTAACGCGGACGATTAACAGTAACCGAGCGCCGTATTGGACCGATAGAACGGGATCTATGGGCTCTCGCGGAAGCCGCAGCCGCGGGCCGGCGCCGGCGCACGCGATGCGTACGTAAATATCGTGACATTTGAGCGCATGTGCGTGCGATGCGGTGCGCTGCGGTTGACGCGATACGCTTTCGTAATAGCAAAGGTGAATGATCGATGTATGATCCAGATTTGATATAATTTGTTGTTATTATGAAACACCTGGATGCTTCGCGCGCCTGAGCTATTAATACATATAAGACGGACGCAGCCAAGATAATAATTATGTTATCGTTGCAATAAGTTGCGAAGACACAATTACTTATAGAAAATAATAGCGATAATTAAAATGTTTACACCATAGAAATGAGCCTGGTTATCAATATGCCTGTGGATAAGACCAATATGCTAACAACACAACTTTGAAAACTTAATATATACTCATTTAAAGAATAGATAAGTAAATATTACAAACACTATACCTACCTATGTATCACCGTGTTTTCGCTTATAGGAAATAAGCGAGCAATAACTATATGTATACATACATCTCAACCTTATATAATAAAATACGAGATAACACAAGTAGAAAATAATTAAAATAACGAAAGTAAACAATTACAAAATTACTTTTATGACGTACAAGTAAAGGAATTCAGCGAAACGAATTAGAAATATACATGAATCGTTCGTTATATCGTTACGTTTTGGCTGAAGATGAAATGAAATACAGGAAATTAAATTAAATACGTGTAATTAAATATTCTTAGTCATTATATATTTTTATAAACCTGCGACTATGCTGTAATTGCTCCGTGTACACAATTATATTACACGGGGTACTTGAGAAAATTAAAAGAACATTTAAAATAAAAATAATAGAGTCCCGCGGGTTAACTCTCGACGGAGTTTTGAATTCGATCGGATGAATGCACTTCGACGCACGACACGACGCGACAGTATCGGTTGGCGGCTCAAGTGGAAACTAATATCGCCAGTCTACAAAAATAAATAACATTTATGTCATAAAAAAATCTAAATAAATAATTTGATTGGCTGCAGGTTGCAACCCACTACTCTGCGCGGGTCTGTACTCGTCATTGAGGAGGCCTAGAGCGTCCACACCGTTTCATATTGGTGGAAGGGTTAGTGGCCAACCAAGTATCGGATTTTTTATGCCGATCGAAGGCCACCGACATGGCTTACCGACGGCTTTACATGCCCTCCTAAGCATGAACATGCTCAAGAAATTTTTGCCACTAGCGGTCACACATCCAACTACTTGCCGCGCAAGCTTTTGCTTAGGATCAACGCTAATGCCGGGCTCGGAGCGGTTCGAATTGATTATAACAAAAAATATTACCATTAAGTAATTTAATAATTCAATGTGTCATCGCGTTTGAAACTCAAGAGTTAAATGATCTTGACGTTAATTAGTTAACTTAAGTTATTAATCAAGACCCAATGAACAACAAGATTAAATTAAGTTCAAACACTTACAATAAACATTACGATTACATTATTCATTACGTAGACGTATGTACGTCTGTGCACGTCCAACTGTGCTCTGCCCCAATCTCGCCACTGGAACGATCCGAAACTCTTATTTTAGCCGGCCCCCGTTCGAGACACTACTAAATTTAAAGACCTAGACATATTAGACTAATTGACCTGATATAATTCGACGGGACAAGGTTAGGGCACAATTGCTTTATATAGAAGAGTGCTGATGTGTGCGTTGTTTTTGTAAAAGTGCAACTTTTGTATACAAAAGCTTTGTTCTTTTTACCCCATCGCATTTTGTTCGGGTTTGTCTTCTGCCGGAGCAGATTTTTTTCCTTTATATAAAGTTCAAATATGCCAAATAGTTTCAATTTTAAAGTTATAAAAAATACCGGTATATCCGTATTGGCCAATACCGGGATCCCGGTATTGTGAATGCGCCTTCTGACAAACGCAACCCCAAATGTAACTTTTCAATCGACTATTCGTTCCTTAAAGCCAGTCCACACGGCGCGTTGCGTCAGCGTTGCGTCGACGCAGCGCTACCACTGCGTTGTTTTACATACAAATAACCAAGGTGTTCACACGGCGCGCTGCGTCGTCGCAACGCACACATGACGGACAGCAGCCCCCGAGACGAAGCGGGAGGGGGTGTACTCGTGCGACGTCGGAGCGTCAGTTGCTTGTGCGTTGACAGAGAGGATACACGGAAGCTCATTTCGTTTTACGTTTACGTTTTTGTATTTAGTTTTATTTGCAGGGTAATTAGTTTTATTTGCAGGGTAAAATGAATACCATTGAAGAAATTGACATAGATTACTTGATTACATTGATACAGGAAAGGGAAATTATATGGGACAAGTCAAACGTAGATTTTAAAAATAAAAATTTAAAAACAAAAGCCTGGGAAGACATATCAAAAGTTTTATTTCCTGATTACGAGAATTTCACAGCTGAACGAAAAAATAAAGTTGGTGAGTTCACAGTACAGATATTTATGTTTTTTTTATTTAAGAGGGCTTTCAAGATTTTCTTGCACCGCCAATTCCGCGATCAGTACAAAATTAATATCTCGACACTCTAAAATTTTAAAACTTAGGGAATTTAGATTAGCGTGAGTACTATTTTATTACTTAGCTCAAAACTAACCTAGACTACGCTGAGTAGGTATAATATATTATTTTTTTACTGATCGCGGAATTGGCGGTGCAAGAAAATCTTGAAAACCCTCATAATACAATTATACCTTATTTAGCTGCCAAGGCAGAGTTCCTCTAGTCATAAAATAGGTCGCATATTGCTGTCTTATGACATTCGGTGCTGTCTGTTCTTCATGTACGGGTTGTATTGGGAGAAATTCATCAACACTTATAGCAAATTTATCTCTTTGTCTAAAACCATCTCGATCAGCGACAAAATTGTGTAATACACAACATGCTTTTATAATGTCAGTAGCGAAGTCATAGGACACGTCTATCGGTCTGTGAAAAATGCGCCATTTGTTAGCCATAATCCCAAAAGCGCATTCGACATATCTTCTGGCTCTGCTTAGACGGTAATTGAAAACCTTTTGTTGTAAGTCGAGATTTTGACCGCCATATGGACGCATAATATGTTTGCTCAGTCCAAAAGCTTCGTCACCCACAAATACATACGGGGTTGGTATATTGCTACCAGAGAGTGGCTGGGGTTGAGGTAGTGGTAAGTTGTTGTTAATCATTAGCTCGTACAGTTTAGAATTTTGTAATATGGTTGAATCGCATTCTTTTCCGTATGCACCGATGTCGACAAATACGAATTTGTAATTTGAATCCACAATAGCTAGCAACACAATCGAAAAAAAGGCTTTATAATTAAAAAAAAGTGAGCCACTATTTGCAGGATTACACACGCGGATATGTTTGCCGTCGATGGCACCAACACATTGAGGAAAATTTGCCTTTACATCAAAACCCCTCGCTATTGTTTGGAAACTTTCAGTTGTCAGTTCAGGGATGTTGTCTCGAAGAAGATTGGTCCATATAGCACGACAAACTCTTTGTATTATATATGCAATAGTAGATTTTCCCCGTTTGAATTTGAAATGTAAATCAGTTATTGAATTTCCACTTCCTAGGTATCTGAAAAGAAAATAATTATTATAATATGCATTTATGAGATAGATAGATACCCGAAAAAAAATACTGACATATTCAGACATCGATAGCAAATAACTTTCTCTATGTAACCAATTAATTCTGGAATCGCGAAAAAAATAGCAGCTGTTGCATACATTTTGATTCAGTAGGTATTGCTTTTTGTATGTAACAGCTGTTATATTTTCACGATTCCAGAGTCGGTCACATAGTGTTTGTTAACGATATCTGAATATGTCATTAAATTTTATCGAGAAATTCACTATGTATAAATTATTAAATCATGTTTACTATTGGTTTTGCAGGTAATGATTTAATAAAAAAATGGAGAAGTGTAAAAGATAATTACTTCAGATATTCAAAAAAATTAAAAGAAGCATCAAAATCGGGCTCGGGCGCTACGAAACTGAAGAAGTATCATTTATACAATCAACTCCTTTTTTTGAGAAAAGTGGAACAAAATGCCACCGAATCTAGCTTAGACTCGCCTAGAGAAATCAACAATGAATCTACGTCTACAAATGATGACATTACCACAGACAACACTCCGCGCTATGTTCCAGTCGCGCGCAAAAGGGCAATGCAAATGGATGAGTTTGAAAGAGAAGGACTAAAACTTCTCAAGGAGCCGGAAAATCGCCATATGTCCTTTTTCAGAGCTATATTGCCATCTATTCAAGAATTTTCCGACCGAGAAACTCTCCGTTTCCAAAGTAAAGTTATACAAATTATAGATGAAATGCGGTATGGACAAACATCATCATATGTGAGTGGCCCATCAACGTCTCACCAACCACCATATGGGTATCAAACAGCAAATTTTCAAAGTACATACATTTCTGATTTTAATAATTCAATTACATCTCCAGAAACATCTCAAGCAAGTGAAGAAACTGAATACGATTTTTCTAATTTGTAATTACTGGATGATATCTCTCTTAAATAATGTCTAAATTTAAAATTATGACAATTGCTGATTATTTGTGAGTTGATTACTCTCTTAAATAATGTCTAAATTTAAAATTATGACAATTGCTGATTATTTGTGAGTTGATTACTAATTAAACAAACCAAAAAAACTGTTATATTTTTATTACTTAAATATATTTATATAGTTACCTTAAAGTGATTCCCAGCATTTCTACTGGTTCCACTGGATTCCTCATATTAGTATAGTTTTTTCGTATGTGTGGTTCTAAGGACTTCAATAAACATTCGAAGCTGGATACACTCATTCTAAAAAAATTATAAAACTTCTTTTCGTCTAATAGCAACTCCCGATATTCTAAAAAAAAAAACTGTCCATCACGATTTCTTAATGAAATGAAAGGACTGATCCAGTACCGTCTTGTGATCTTGCGTCGATTTCGGCGGTGACGTAGTAATAGGAGCAATGCTAGACGTCTTTTCCGATCCATGATTTGCTATAGACTGACTGCGAATTTTTTTCAAAATACTTGCCGCAACTGTGCGTCGCCGCTGCGCCGACGGAACGTTGACTGCGTCATAGTAACGCTGCAGCGCCCGTGTGGCCGGCTATGCGTCAAAATATTTGCGTTGCGACGACGCAACGCAACGCAACGCGCCGTGTGGACACGCTCTTACTAGGAACGACGCACTCACATGACAGGTGGCCAGGGGCAGGGGGGTGGACCGTTGCTTGGAGCTGTCAAGTAAAGTGTCATCTGTTACATCTAAGTGCAGTACTAAGTGGTACACAGGGCTTTATCATTAGATTAAAAATAGTATTATGATGATTATGTGACAAAAAAATTATCAAATTCTTGGTAAAGTTAATTTATAAAATAATAAGTTTCCATGTCATAAGCAAAAGCTTCAGAACTTGATTGAAAAATATAAATCATTCGGACGAAAGTGCACATCTGCATGCATTTTATAGCTTCTACTAGCGCCGCGTAAAAGTCACCTATTAGCACAAATTTAATTATGGTAGGGGAGCCCGTGGTGCTAAATGGGGATTTACTCGAGCGTCACAGAGACCTATTGGGTTGCAAAGCTTAGATGATAAGAAGAAAAAAATGTTATATGATATATACCTTTTCATCGGTGGGGGAAGCGGCTATAGATTTTTAAATATGTAAAAAAAAACTGATGCATGGACATTTAATTATGGTAGGGGAGCCCGTGGTGCTAAATGGGGATTTACTCGAGCGTCACAGAGACCTATTGGGTTGCAAAGCTTAGATGATAAGAAGAAAAAAATGTTATATGATATATACCTTTTCATCGGTGGGGGAAGCGGCTATAGATTTTTAAATATGTAAAAAAAAACTGATGCATGGACATCCTCGAGCGCGTCAGATATTGATAGCATCAATGCCCTACGTATTTTTAATAATGTACGTATGTTAATCTGACCGTTTGCATGGTGGGGGTGGTTGTATGTAAGGGTTGAAAATGAAAAAAAAAATTTAATCGAGCGCGTCAGATTTTCTAAGGGAGTGTTAAGTGCACCAAAAATAAGCTCTCATTCACTAATCTGACGATTTCGATGGGACGCAAACTCGTGGCCATTCTCATAATATGCAAAAAAAATTCGCCATTTTGACATACTCAAGCGCGTCAGATTAAGATATATATGGTTCATCTTTATGTTCTAGACGTACTGTCTCATAATCTGACGATTATCTAGAGGGATTCGCCTAATCTGACAAAAAAACGGTTCACCCTAAAGGCCATCCCTGCAATTTCCCGCTAATTCCATTCCTGGGCGCTTAAAATTGTACTTATGATATTTATTTTGAGCTCGCGGAGTTCAAAGAAATAATATTTCTATGCATTTGAGCTCTCCCAGCTCAAAAGTCTGATAGAAGTTTCATAGAACACTATTTTTGGAATTTTCAAACCGCAATAACTTTTGAATGGATCAACCAATTTTCACGCGGTTGGCGGCATTCGACGCAGTTTTATCATCCTCATAAGTAATTTAAAAGTTTTAATTGATCGAACCAAAAATTTCGGAGTAATCCCGAAAAAACACTTTTTCGGGTTTCTTTCGTTCACGATATCTCTCGAATGAATCAACCGATTTTGACCAACTTGGTGGCGATCGACGTGGTTTTTCAAGCTCAAGGGCGGATTAGTTTTTGAAGTTGATCAATAAAGCCGTTTAAAAGTTATTCCAAAAAAACCACTTTCAAAAAAATTTTTGCTGGAATATGGTGATGGCGTCATGACAGCAGAAACTGGAGTGGGGACGGAGTGAGAGAGTAATAGATAGAGAAAGAGTGAGAGAGGAATAGAAACGCGGAGAAGGAAATATAGGCATCACGCAGCTGCACGCATTTAACTTTATCGACGATTTTTTTGTTATTTCGGCTTGCGGAAATCGTCAGATTATATATTTTTCGTTATTCTTGAATTATTTCCTTCAAAATAAAAAAAAAATTAACTACGCTCGAGAATGTCAAGATAACGTTTTTTTTTTACAACTTTGCTGCTCTCCCCTTTCTTTACGTCACTCTCAAATTGTCAGATTAGTGGAATATACACTTTTTAGGAGGTAATTAACTCACCCTGCCTTAATCTGACGCGCTCGAGAATGTCTGATGATCAATTTTTTTTTACTAATCTGATCCTGTATCCTTCACGGGCGGCCTTATATATGAGGCTCATTTTTGGTGGAGTTACTTAACCGGGTACAGGGTATCGCCCTGTATATTAATCTGCCGCGCTTCTGTAAATCCCGAAATCCCCTCTTGGGCTCCCCTACCATTAGTACAGATGTATTACTCTAATAAGACATTCTATTAGTTCAGCGTTTTGGCAAAAGATGGCAGTATATCGTGGACTAGAGCGCTTCACTACGCTTCGGGAAACTCGTTCTTTACGTTTACAAATATTAAATGTTTTTCCATTTTTACAACACTGCAGTCAGGCTCCACTCCTCTCGTAGCGAGATGTTATATATCCTTCCTCGATGAATGGACTATCCAACACAAAAAAAAAACTTCTCAATTCGAACCAGTATTTCCTGAGATTAGCCCGTTCAAACAATGGAACAAATCTTCAGTTTTATAATATAATAAGTTGTAGATATTGATTCATAACGTTACTGTTGTGGTAGAGTTTAATAAAAATACTTATTTAAACTAAACTAAGCAAATACTTTAAAGAATGTTTAGACAAAATGTAATTTATTTTTGTCTACAACTCTACATTACCATGATCATACTGAGTTACTTGAGTTTAGTGACACTGATTCGTGGCGTGACTCTCAGCTTATAATATACCCTATCTGTGTTGCGAGTGGTCTGGTTTTTGCAACTGCAAAAAAGCTGTTTCACCGCCAAGAACACGGCGCGCCGTTGCAAATGAAGTGGTCGCAAAAACAACTAGCGGTCACGTCCAATCGTTCCGTTTTTAGTCGTGTTTTCTTCAGTTTCGTAAAGTTTACTAATAATAATGTAATTTTCAAATTGTTCAACCTACCAAAATTGGTTCCATTTCCATTGTGTTGGCTTGGTCAAAAGCATTTTATATCTCGTAGATCAATCAATAAATAATAGGGTGACTAGCTTTCGCAGCAAAGTTCTATCTCATTAACGCTTAACAGCACCTTGAACTGCAGCACGTACATTCCCGTAAATAAAGAATGCTCGAATCCCAAATTTTAAGCAATGTTTTATAATTATGTTAATACGTGAAGCAAAAACTTTGTACCCCTTTTCACGAAAATTGCGAGGACTGAGGTTATGAAATTTGGCACACTTATAGTTTATACTGATTGATTTTGTAATCGATAATTACGACAAATTTTGAGCACCCTTTTTAATTACATAATTATTTGGAATGAGAATCGAATACTGAATACCTACCCACTATTAAAATCACGTTGTATTGAGAAGGAGTGCAAAATGTTAATATTTTTTAAATACATTCATTATGAATGAATTAAATTGAGAAATATAACATTACACACACTAACGTTAGTTACTCTATGGACACGACATGACGTTTTAAATGTGTAGGCTCATTCTACGTGTAGTGTCAATGTAAAGTAGGTATTCGTTTGACAGAGTAAATTACGGTCGAATTTTGAGCGCAGAGCGGGTAACTAGTACATAAATTTACCTAATTTCTTTTTCATACAACAGCCTTCAAAGTTCAAATAAATGGTGCAACTAAACAAGTACTTAACATTATTGTTTAGATCCTAAAGTCAAATCAATTAAAGGGACTTACTAATTTAGGTCTCACATGGCAAACAATAGAGCGTGCCGAGTCTTCGTCGCTGGAGCTTTCCAAACAATCCGACAACGAGGGCGAGCGGCGCTGAGCCCACAGCTTAGGGGCCTTTTCGGGTCCCGGGGACAGAGTGGGCGAAACCAGCGGTGCCGGCAGCCAGGGCCCCTGGCCTCGCCACCAAGACACGAGCGCCGGCGCCACACCCACCACCATCGCCAGTCCCAATTTCACCATTCTTGCAACAATAGCACTCAGAATCCAGGTTTGAATACGTCCAAATCTATCAATACATCATTGACGCGTCGTCACCGCGCCGTCTCCACGACGTTCATAAATAAAAATCCGGTTATTTTAAATCGATGCCGTCTCGCACGGGGCGTCACGATGCCAGCAAGGGATGCCCGTCGCCCGTCGACGTGACGCCGGCGATCCGAAAGGAGCGCACGTGCACAGTAAGTCAATTAACGATCAGCGATCCTCGACTTTGATCGCGGCGAAACTCGTCCCAAACGAACTCCGTGTCCTTCAGCGGTGGCGCTCGGAATGCGCGCGGCGTCGCACAGCGCCGAGAAGCGGACGCGATGCAAAATCGAATGTTCGATCGTCGGGAGTGGAAAGTTGCACGGGTGCATGGGACGGTGTCCTCTCCGCTAGCAGACTACCGAGTGGCGGACCGCCACTGGCGGTCGTTGACGCTGGAGCCCCCCCTACTCCAGCGCCCCACCGTCCGCCCGCCCAACCAACCAACCCCCCTTAGCCCTCCGGGAGCGCGAAACGACCGGAGCTTCTCGAAAATGCATTTACTGCGTTACGCGGACGCCGATTTAAGTGAGACTACCAGCCGGTATACTGGAAACAAAGTGAAAAATTTACTCCGGCAGAACATTCCATGAGAGAGTACATACTATACTAGCTAATTAGTAGCTATGAATATATCAGTTTTGTAATATCGACCTCGTAATCTCCCGTGTCGTAATCTGGGTCAATCTGTGTAACCGTCATGGGCAACTGACTACATAGTTCGCAATACTTCCAGTAAATTCACCTCACCACCTCGGAAGCATTAAACTCTACATTCCTAAATTATTACGTCATTACAAAGGAACTGAGTTATATAAAAGGATGTAGATTCGTCAGGCGAAGTTGCTCATCAGTACGTTACCGTTAATATTGGCGAGCCGGTTTTTAAAGTTTCTCTTTAAGGTTTCACTTTGTGTCTGTGTGAAGGTATTATTACATGTGTATATTGTCGCATTCACGTCTGAACTTTTGCCCTGTGGTGTCGATCCCGCCTCGTCGGCTGCTTTCGCAAAGATAGGGCAGGCCTGCCGCAGGACTAATCAATGTAGGAAAGACGAAGCTCATTTGAAACACTAATGAGCTGCATTATAAATTGCTCATTAACGCAACCATGTGCCATGTGCTGAATTATGGAATTTCTTATCGGCGACGTCTCAGTAACCACCAGTCATCAGAATCAGACTTATGTATGTCAAAATTCATTACTCATAGCACGGCTACTAGGATGCTACCAATTTAAGTTATGCGATTTCTGTCAGTAAGACAATGTTAAGAATTTAATAAACTTTCTTAATTGTTCTCTAGCGGTAGAAAGAGTATAGGGCAGGGTAGCGAGATGTTAAGAGCAAGGGTAGATACAAATTCAAATTCCAACGAGTTTGAATTTGTATGTAGCTTCAAGTCAAGGGTCAAAGATTCCAATGTTTTCGATGTGATGGGTGTATTAGAAGTTATGTATTACCAGCTGCTTAAAGAAAAACACTTTCATCAGATTGCACAAGACCTCATCCTTCACAGCAATGAAATGTGCGTAGTACGGCCTTTTTGTACCGTTGGGAGGACTTGGAAACCCGGCTACTCTGGGGGATGTTCATGCTAAATACAACCATAACAATTCCATCGAAACAATAATGTGTTCCAGTTACTTATAATGTCAATGCTTGGGATTTTTATAATAGGGTAGTTGACAGTAAGAAAATATTTTGAATATTTCTATTTCTTATGGTAGCTTAATATTTACAAATGCGAAAAATCGATCTTATTGATTAAATAAATCATGATTATTTAATATTTTTGAGAAATAAAATCCCGAAATTACAGTCACTAGTCACGTGACAGCGAACGCCAATACGACGCGTGACGTCACACGTTGCAAAACTAAACAAACTTGACATAGCATTTTGGTCCTTCCGCTCAACCAAACAGCTCTTCGTTTTCCAACATATGACGTCACACGAGTCGCCATGACAGTTTGACGCGTTTTTTGACGGAAACGTCAAATAGTTAATGAAAATATAAAATAAAATATGTTACAGTTAGTATTTTACTGAAATATTAATATTTCAGTTAAATTAGACCATTTGGCAAACTATGATTTAGTTTTTCAAAATTAGTCAACTAGCCTATTGAGAATACACAATCGCAATGGTCGGCGTTAGGATCACGCTAAAATCATAGAACATAATTTGACTCTTGGTACATTTTGTAACTATGTATTATCATATTATGTTTTTAAATAGTCAATGACTATGAACTGTTTGTCAGAGAGGCAGGAAATGAACTTACTTCCGCGGAAATAGAGATATATGACATGACGAAAAAGAGAAAGACCTTAACGGAAGTTATAATAAGAGATTACTATCCAAATAGATAGTTGTAAACGTGAGCCGCCTAATAAAAATGAATAATGACGATTTGAAGCAGGTTTGATATTATGCTAACGGAACAATAAATTGTTTCCGTAAGCGAAGCGAGGTCGAGTTATCAATCTTAAAAAAAAACATGACACCTCAGCAAAATGGTTTATTCTGTAACATCCGGTTTGAAAGCTAAAAAAGCCTATCATTATTGTTACCACAATACACATATGTATATGACCAGTACGTTTTAAGACTTTTAATTCGATGCCGAATTATGTAACACACTTGAAAAAAAGAGGAGAAAGTTAACATGTGCTTAACGTAACTTTGGTAAACTTTAATTTGAAATATGTGCTAAATAGAAAACGTGAACATACGCCACAGTGTCGTTGATAACATTGTCGCGTTCACCTTTTACATATAAAACAAAACGCGTATAAATGCACGGCCCAACTTATAGTAAAATTAAAATTACATTTTGTACAAACTTTTTTTAAGGCGACAAACAAACTGACGTGCCACCTGATAGTAAGTGGTGACCGTCGCCACAATAACGTAAAGCAAGTAGAGAGCGTCTAGGTCTAGTAATCAAGAGGGTTGGTGACGACAAATCATGGATGGGCTGTATCGTAATAATATTGCTTAATAGATTCCGCATTTGAAAGAGTTTCACAGAGTACAGCGGGATTGCATCAGCCAGTGGGGAGGGTCGGCAGCCGGGGATGGGCGGGGTGCAGACAGATCGATGGCGCTGACGTCACCAGACTCGGTGCTCATGTGTGCGCGATCACAGCCGTACAGCCGTAGCCCCAGAAGCCGAAGGGTAGTTATGATTGTAAGCATCCAAATTAAGTATTTACAATTGAACATTTTTATGACATTAATTACAATGTTAATTACAAACAATAATAATGCTTTGAAATGAAACAATTTACTTCGAAACTTCAGATTGTTATTATGGTCCAAGGTAGAGCTCGATTTTAAAGGCATAATTATATGAAACGAGTTAAATATGTAAGTCTGATTTTAAGCGTACATATAGAACATAAAAACACTTCGCTCAGAAGTCAAAATTTATCTATTTGTGAACCTAAACGCGTTATTGTGGCAAAGTATAAAATGCACGACGCATTCTGTCCTGTTGTTTAGCGATTCACAACATTTTTCACCTAATAAATAAAAATTGTGAAAATTATCGTATAGTTATAAAAATCTGTAATAGTGTCCAGTAATTTCTTTAACTTACCCAAAATTTACATTTCACTGTGGTTACTTTTTTCATCATTGTCTAGGAGAAATGGACGACAAATTGCTTATTCAGTTGCATTTAAGTGACATAAATTCTTACCTGCCATTATAATTACAGCACCTCATTACGTTGTTATCAAAGTTTGACGAGCAACCGCTTGAATATCAAACGGTTTCGTCAAAATGTAAGTATACTGGAAAGGACATACCTACTTTACGTTATATTATGTTATATTGAATTATTTTCATCAAGATTTTTATCAAGTACCTGACATGAGCAGACATCGTTAAGTACTTGGTCGATGAGAAATCCTGTTTAGTACCTACAACGTGCTCCGCACCGCCCGATACGGCGAGGTTTTACGACTGTTCTTGTCTGATGCGTCTGTTATCGTATTCGTTAATGTAGGAAAATATTTATGCGTTCATTTCATAAAGCAGCATGTAGTTCCGATTACGTGAACATTAAAGGCTGTAATTAAATTCACCACGCAAAATACACGACTCAAAAGTAGGCGATTTGTTATAGATAATGACGTGGGTTGAATCTTGAATGATATTTCCTTGAAATCCAACTTTCAGTCAGAACTATTTCTGATAATTTTAAAAATAATGCATTTTTTACTACTTTTACTTCTATTACTAAACCATTGAATTCGAAGTCAATTATCCAACAGTTGTAATGTTGTACTTTATCTCTTGGTTGAATACAGGGTAAAGATGAGAAAATTCAAAGTGGCGTAACATCTTTCGAAAAATCAAAATGACCCCGAACTCCCCAAGGGAAAATTAAAGGTCTTAAGACACGTATTATCTAACGTGAAGTTAGTCACTACATACTTATATTCAGACATGCATGCACCGCGAATCCACCAAACGATATTGTATTCCTGGCCGTTCGAGGAAACGAGCCTCAGTGACCTATAGCGCTGTTTCCGCCTCCGCGTGTTGCTGATAATACAACTTCTGCAAATAACTACAATTGCTGTGGTTGCGGTTTTTCCAACAGCAATTCTTTTAGTATATGGTAATTCTATTATGTTATATTATATTTAATACAAATTATCATGATGTAAACAATCGCACGAATAGTACCTACACTGGACTAGGCAGAACAAAATGGCTTCACAGATTCATCATCGAATATAGTTAGACACCACCTTCGCTGTCCGTAGCACAGTTAACCTGTGCCTAAAGGTACACGCAACCGAAACATTGCTACTCATGTATTCAGGCATGTTTTTCTTTATCTTATACTCGTATATAAAATTCTCGTGTCATAATGTTAGTTACCATACTCCTCCGAAACGGCTCGACCGATTCTCATGAAATTTTGTCTGCATATTGAGTACGTCTGAGAATCGGCCCACATCTATCTAAGTGATAACGGTGTCTCCCCATAAAAAAATCATTTTTTGAACACATTTTTTTTGGTTATTTATTTTATGGTGTGGCATACCTTTGAATGACTTTCCTTTCCTATGCTATACGCAGATAGCGTAATACGACTCGTATAATTATTTAACGTTAATTGCCATTGTTCCAAAGTTACCCCGCTCCCGCTGATCGAACCAAATATTGTTTCGTCGGCCTACACTCAGCTGTTACCGTAATAGTATAGCATTAAGTCGGGTCTCGCTCCCGATCGATCCAGTGTCCCAGTTTCCTTTACCCTGGAGTCAACGTCCTTCCCGCGCCTACCGCCTACGTGTAACCAACGGACACTCCACTTTTTAACTTCGTTTTAATCGAGAAACAGAAATATTGCGATTGTTACTGTTCTCCTTGGGGCAGGCTCTGAAACTGACCTACAAATTTTGGCAACCGATTCATTCAACGGCCCAATTTTCGACATCGTGCTACTACAGTGTAATTTGGCAAAGGTTGGTAAAGGCAACGTGTTAATGCACTTCAAGTTAGGAAATATACGAGTAGCAGTAACAGTAAAGTGGTTTGCGTGTTGGACTACTGAACAATTGGGGCCTGGGATCGAATCCTCTTAAATAAAAAAATATGCGTGTTTCAGAATTTAATTATCACTTGTTTCGGTGAAGAAAAACATCATGAGGAAACCTGCACACCGGAGAGTTCCCCATAATCTCAAACTCAAATCATTTATTTCATATCGGTATTTTTAATACACTTATGAACGTCAACTTTTTTTATATTTCAAATGTTCTCAAAAGTGTGTGAATTCTGCCAATCTGCGCGTAGTGGACTACGGCCTGCAACTGTAACACTATCGCCGACAACTCTGTTACGGTTTAGTTTCGTTACGTTGAGTTCCAGGATCGACCCACGATCGATCACGCTGCGTAATCCCACCATCACCATCATTATACAAAGCTTCATTTCATTACTCTTTTATTTTTATTGTTATCAAAAGAACATTACTTGCGCTCGATATTTAATTTTAGCGAAACATGTCAAAGACCACCCAAATTGGCAATAAAATCAATAAACAGAAATCATCACTCCGACAATCCCCTACGCTCTTAAGTGCACTCCGTGATCTATTCCCAAAATACCAAAAGGGCGTTTATTTCAACCATCGCCCACACTACATGGGAAATTTATTTCATGACGACTGGCAGCCACTCTATATTGTAGTGATTTTAATAAAAGACCACCTAACAGTAGGATAGTTAGGGGTGTAGAAGCTTGTTGAAAACATCAATAATTTTGCAACATTAATTATTTTACACACCCGCAATAAGTTACAACTGCTGTTAAGGAAAATGATTTACATATAGGCAACTACTAAATTTATCAAATCATTATTCTAAAATAAACTACGTAGCAAAACATTATTTACTAGTAATACAGCCCTCGCTTCACTTCGGGAAACTTAATTATTACCTATTCAGAATCACACGTCATACCGCTATTGCGCCGGTAACGCCATCTATAGTCTATTTGATTAAAACGTTTCCTGTGGAGAGACATTTTACGCGAAAAAAGTACCCTATGTCACTGCCCAGCCGTTAACGCGTAGAAGACGTACAGGGGTCTAAGATAAGACTTGTTTTTTTATATGTTAATAGCAGACAAACGAGAAGGCAAGCTATCCGATGGTAAGTGGCCATCTTAGATGGTAATGTCTTGCGTACCACTGATCCCTACGATGTTTAAAATTAACATCTCACCATCTCAGGATATTATTTATGTTACGTAGGTACTTGTTTACACTTATCTCTATACCGTACACTAGGGAACGCTCCGATAGTGAACGGCTAAAATAAGTGTTCTACTGATTTATTAAATTCCGTACGATCTTCATTAACTCTCAACGTTGGATAGCGATTCGTGAGTTATTTGTTCACGATCCTCCCGACAGCGCTCAACATTCCAGGCGTTACACCGAACGGAGAGCGATCACTCGTTTAGTTCCCAGTTCCAGTCATCAAAAAGGAAGATGGCCAAAGGGGAACAATATAAATAGAATAACAAGAAGACTGTTGTTGTTGTTCTAATTTAACTATATGCAAATATAGCTACAGGTTTCTCTCACACACGCTCCTGCTTTAGGATTGTCTGTCTCGTGCGGCATGAATACAAGCGGCGAAATTCAGAGCAGTTATGATATATTCGTTCAATTAATGTTAGCCAGGAATCAAACCCAGGAACCTTTGCCACGCTGCCTGCTAAGTTGGTCGATACTAAACTGAACTTGTGAGTGCATTGTTTACTTTGCCTTATTATTATTTTGAAAGCTAAGCTACGGTATCCCTACCGAAGATCTCTACCATGAGTAATATCGTAAGAAAATAGACCGAACACTCCCGAGGAAAATTTATCTAGAGCACGATTTCAGTACAGATAATAATACATACTTAAAATTATTAATATACCAAACTCTGTTATCAATTTATCATTCAGTAAGTTATTGGCGTTAAGTTCGATTGACTTAGACGCGAGCATAAAGGTGAAGACATAATTATCTACTCCTGCTTAAATCCTTTTTAAAAATGCCTTTCCCAAGTAGAAACACGTAGTTTTCCTATTCATTTATGAACAGGATAACAGTTAACAAGCCGCTATCTGAATAAGCATTATAAAACGACCAAATTCGTCACCCTCTTCCTTCTCATAAATCTGTGACGAACGTTCTGGAACGTCGCAGTGACTCGAACCATGGACCGTCTCATCTCGCACACGAGAAACTGGGAGCAAATCGTCCAAGTTGGTATGAATCTCGGCATTGAAAGTGAGAGGGAATGCCTCGAAAGGCCTACGGCGACGTTCAGTTGCGTCGCGGCGGCTATTTCCGCCGTGTCGTCTCCATGCACTCGACGGTCGCGTAAATAGATCATTGGACGCACCGTTCAGGGCTGTGCATAACTAACTTTATCTACACTAATAATAAAACTATAACGGGGCTATTACTGTACAAGTTCTTTTTATTCATATCATATGCACAACAAGTTTCCTAAATTTGTAACGGAGTGCAAATATTTTTAAGCTACAACAGCTTAGTTTAGACAACTATAGTTTTCTCCAAAATTAAATGCAAATTCTTTAAATTTAACATTATTTCCATGTATTTTAATTTTTTCCTTTCCTTACATATATTATCCTATTTTAATTTTCAAATGCGCAACCGCACTTAACTGTACGGACCTGAAATGACAAAATAGAAGACACTGCTGTAAGCTGGCAGGTTATAAGTGCGACCGAAAACCGTTTAGTTTAAATAATTCCACGGTACTTTTAAGGTAGCCAGGCAGGAGGCAGGCTGTGATGCCAGGTAGACTGTAGGCTAATATGCTTCTTGCATGGCAGAACCGGGTCTGACGCAATAAGCGTAAAATTACAGCTTGGATTTTTCTCTTCAAGAGAGAAGTTCCTTGGCGGGAACGCAACATTATGAGTTTGGTGTTTGTGTCGTATGTTCATGTGCGATGACTAAAATTATTTATCTATTTCAACAAAATTAACCAAATTTCAATTTTCATTTTCATTTCAATTAAATAAAATATGAGCACATCATCAACGTAGTCGAAGTCAATTAAATACGCATTATTAGAGATAACTCAAAATTTACTCGTCAGATCTCGCTCAAATTTAAATGGGACCACATGAAACGGAAGCACCAGCTTTAGAATATGTACTTATATAATTATATTAATTTGTTTAATCGGTTCGCAACGACGGACAAATACGAGTAGCTGGACACATAAAAATCTATAGGCGTCGAACTTCATCCCTTTTTTGAAGTCGTTTATAAAGACATTCGTAATTGCGATGCACACTTCTCACTAGCAGTGTACGCTACGTGCTGTCAGTGAAGGTGTTTGCACGCGGAAGTGTATTTTTACCCGTTCTTATTTCACACAGTCTATTAACAGGTGCATGCATTGCACAGTGGTGCGCTAGTCGGCTACGAAGGAACAACGTGAACTTGCATAATTTTTTCGGCAAGGCTCTGGAGGATATTTCCCTAGGTATATGACTTTTACTTGACAAAGTCCCAGATCACGTGATTATTACCTAACAATAACCAAGTGATATATATCTGATATAATTTTTCTATTTTTATCATGTAATCCCCTTTTATTATGTAAACTCACTTTATATTGTCGGCACCGCATTTATTGCCTTTCATACTAAATTTCGTCAGAATCCCTTCATCCGTTTGAACGCCATTGAAAAAAAACAATCAAATGATTGATTAAATGGACTAACATATGAAAAACAATTCAAATTACCTTTAAGTTACACAATCATGTCACTTTAAGTATCGACGTCTGTAATATTATGAGCAAATAAAAAAAAATGAAACTTGTGTAAAAAAAATGTTTACGCAACTGTAAAACCATTAAAGTAATTGCTGATTTGCCGCTGGTTTCCTTTTCAACCAAGCGTAAAAAATAAAAAAGAGGAGAATTTTGGATCTTGTTTCCACGGTTCGTGAGCACTGTGCACGGCGGAACATCAAGAGGGGCGGCTAAAGAGATACCATAGTGCACTTTGAGCGTCAGCGACGAGCAGGTGAGTTCCTTCCGCAGTTTTAGCCCTTATTAACAGAGCCACAAGGCTTACTCATCCTTTGACTGCTAGATGTTCAAGTATAGCTGTAGCATGGGGGGAGACAACGGCGCGAGTTGTTTGAAAAAGGTGTTTTATTATGGCATAGTAGCTAGGAATTTTTGATATCAAAGAAAAAAATTGGAATTCCCTAACTTTAAAAAAATTTGCAATCTGTATAAATTATACAACAAGACATAGTAATATGTCAATGACAAGACATACAATATTTTAAAGTATACATTTGAAGACATTCAAGTATAAGATATACTTTTACCTATCTACTGATCAAAAATTAGCGATGTCAGTGAATTTTTTTAACTAGAGAAATGGCTGTAACCCACCTCCCTGGCTATCTGGTCGAGGGCCTGCTCCTCTGCGGTGGCCTTGGTCTGCGTGCGCTGCCGCCGCGACGGATCCATCTTCACTGTCGCTGCGCACTCTGTGACAAATTGTCATTTTATATAAAACTAGTTGTCCCAGCGTACTTTGTACCGCTTTATAATTAAAAAATGTTTTGGTGATATATCAACGACAGCAACGCCACCTATTGGGTCCAATTATGAATCTAAACCATCCTCAAATCCACTTGAACACACAAAAAAAATCATTCTAATTGGTCCAGCCGTTTTTGAGTTTTAGCGTGACTAACGCACAGCAACTCATTTTATATAGGTATAAGATAACAGTTCTACATAGTTCTAGTAAATCACAATGCCTTACTGCAGGACAACTATTACAGTATGCTTTTCTGATTTTCAAGGTCAAAATAACTTATAGTTCAAAGAAAATTTGATGTACATATTGCATATTTTGAATTTATATGAATAACTACTTACAAACTCAGCCATATATGAGATTATGCACTTTCATATATGTGCACTAAAAATTATAATGTGACAGTCTAGGAACAGGCATGATTTACATAATACATAAATATTGCAGTGATGATAATAAATAATTGTTTTTGAGCCAATTCAAGTGCTCCATGAAAATCAAGTTAAAGTAGATTTGTTCTCAAACAAACTAGTATAGTATTGTTCTGTGTTGGTCACAGTAGTCATGGGCGGCAGCAGAAGGGTGGTGCTACATGCTCGTTTGTTACCTTCACTCTTTGAAAAAATTATTGACCAAAATTGTAAGGTATAATGTTTACCATTTAGGGATGCAGGCCTGAATTACACTTATAAAATTGAATGTTACGTTACTGAGCCACACATTCACATCCAAATTGCTGTTAGTTCCGAATTTATTAAAATATATAAGATAAATGTAATTGGTTATTACTAGTAATGACACATTAAAAGTTGGGTTTTATGAACTAATTACATTTAAATTAGCACATCCACTTAGTTTGTTTACATCATGCCCAAGCGATTTCCTCTTAGTTATCATGTCATTTAATAAGGTTATCAGCTAATGTGATGTAAAACCCGTGTTTGGTTCAAGGTTGGAAGATCGGCATGTCTAAATGAAATTTGAATTTGCCGTACAAATAGCACTTACATAGTTTGCAGTGATTTTTATAAGGCTCAGTGTCCATTTCTATAAAACACTGTCAAATTTTGTACATGACACACACATAATATAAGTAAAATATAACCAAAACATTAATTAAACATTAACATAACAACAGCCAAAGTACAACTAGTTATCATCAAGTGTTTAGTTTGAGTGTTATTGATTCCAAAAAAGGGGTTCTTCTAGTTCTAGCGGCTATTAACATAACAATACTAAGAACTACACTTACACTTACTAAGTTAGTTCTCTTTACCACTCGTGTTGAATGACGCCACATACCATAAGGTGGGATCGTAGACTTAGTATCCTAATATATCTATAAGTAAACCAGTCTTAAGTAAACAATCAAACAACCAAATGCACCACTGGTAATGTATGTAAAGATTTCCTGAATGCAAGTGTTTACAACTAGATCATAGGCGACATTGCGTTTGCTTTGCAACTCAAATCCAATTTGATATGTTCTTGTTGTACTTCTACACTCAATAACAAATTGTAGCTTTAGCTTACTATGAGTCTACTTACACATATTTGAGAGAGGGTTAGTTTAGCATTAGTATACAGTAAGCAAACAGTACCCGCATCTTGTGTCAAGGCCATCCCCCGGGGCCCAGTTATTTTTAATTATTTATGTATTTTTTTCTATAGAAGAATTGTTGGTTTTAAACTTACTGTGTATTGAAACATGTACTAAGTCAATTGCTCAGCACCAGCAGGAAACCTTACTTATCAGGTATGATCAATACACTGAAGTTATTCGTACATCACTTAGAATAGAAACTTGGACACTAGATGCATAATAACACCGTTCTCGTGTCGTACGCTTCGCCGAGATCAGAATGAAAGCCTCATTAGCATATTTATTTGGAACAAATCACCTATAACCTACAGGGTTTGCTCCACTTTTCCGCGTGGTTGTTTTCACAAAACCGTGTTAGATTTATAATACTAGCAGGAAAACGGGTGGGCACAAAGCCAACGTATTTTTAATGGCAGTCACTACAATGACATCATACTCACGGGGACAGTTTACAGATGTAAACACATCACTGCGACAGGCACCGCGTCGATTTATGTCAAGAAAATTGTCACCAATACACTTTTCAACTAGTTACAATCGAATTGTCCGTGAAACATTCAGAATTAGTGAAATTTGAGAGTTACGGAGACACCAAAGCACTGCCTACACGATTTACAGCAACAGTACCACTATTTTACACGTATTACAAATATTGAGCTCGTTTTTGGCACGGTTTCATATAAAAAAGAATTATTCGTTTATTTCTGCTAATAAAAATGTAAATTAAAACATTTATCCTAAAAAATTAAGGCCCCGAATGACATGCATGCCATTTTTTTTTCTGCCATTCACAACCGTTGCGTTCACGATGAAAATGATCGAATTGTCATTTGACATTATAGACGCGTTCATAAAAATTGAGAAACTGATGTCATTCTAATTCACGGTTCTAATTTAGAAAAAAAAGTGTTATCGTTTATTTGTATGATCTCCAACTATATACCTACTTAAAATTATTGATACTTTTATTTTATATTATTTTTAGCACGTTCTCCATTCTGTATTGTAACAGAACCCATAACAATTGCCAGTCATTTTCAACAGGGGTCTTGTTATGTACTAGATAATAAATTATTCTAAGCTAAAAAATTATATTACCGACTTCTAAATAGAACCTTCATCTTAGAATAATAATTATTCTAATACCTTATTACTAATTCTAAGCTTCGCAACCAATGATAATTGGATATTTTTTCCAAATTATCCCAGAATTCATTCCATGTACTAGCTAGCTTATTTAGAAAGCGGGTATTTACAAAGACAAAAAATATGATTTAATATTTTATTCTACCTTATCACCATAATTATTACAATACAATATTTTTTCAGACACTTGTAACTTTCATATATAAAAGACATTGTAATAAAACAAACTATACACTACAACTTTAACATTTCAATAAATGCTTTATTCAGCCTTAGTCTTGGGCGACTCTTCCTTGTAGTAGAGAAAGACGAACGAGAAGAGGAATACGCCAATCATCATGGAGAAAGCGCTTACGTAGTACGGATACGCGCTGGGGATGAACCGCTCGTACTGCGTGTGCTGGAGAGGACGCACTGAAACCTGTAAAAAACAAAATAATAGACAAATAGTAAAAAACATTTTTAAAAACAGCTTTTAATTACATGCATATCCAAAATTTAGTAGCCTACTCTACATACATGTGTATATCAATATAACCTTCAGATAGGTGTACAGTATTAAAAATTGTTACTTTAATTAATGTGTGTGGCAAATGGATACCATGTACACCTACCACACAAAAATTCTTTGTTGTTCTATCAACATCATATAACATGTAAGGTTACAAAGATAAATAACTTAAACAATTTACCTGTGTAGAATGGTAGAGTCTAGTGTAGCCGACCCTGTCGTAGTCCACCTTGAACTGGTATACTCCCCATACATCTGGCACCTTGAACACAGCTTCATAAACTCCATTGGGTTTTCTCTGCAATGTGGTGCGAATGAAGGGGTCGATACGCACGAACTCGAGCTGCACGTCGGTTGCATCAAATGGCTGCCATTTACCGTTCTTCAGTTCTTCAATCTCAATGCGGTATACCTGGCAATTAAGATTAAATTCTCTCTTAAAGTTTGTCACATATCTTTACTATGTGAATACATTACAAAACTGGGTATAATAAAATAAGAATAGAAAAAATAAATAAATCACATTAGGATATTATGTCTAAATTCCAGTTTTAAATATGCTAGTGGAATCATTATAAGGTGTTAAAAAGTAAACCAATGTTGCTATACATGTTTTAAAAATGTTTAAATAACACTTTTCTTTATACAATCCACTTGTTTTTAATTCATGTCCTTGACCACCTTAGGGCACTAACAAAGGAAAACAGAGTTTATTATCAGTAACAAAGTAAATGCATTGTAAAGAAGAAACCCCACTTAATATTATAATGTTAAACATAACATGATGGAATAAAGCTCTGGTTTCAACCCATTAATGGGCCAATACTGAGCAAAGGTCTTTTTTCATACATGAGGAGGCGTAGAGCATACTCCACCATGCTGCTCCAGTGCGGATTGGACTCTTGCAATGTTGAGCATCTAATGCAGTGTTCCGCTAAGTGTGTACCGTGGCATACTGGTGTACCATGGTCATTAGTTGGTGTGCCTCAGAAAAATAACATTATCTTATAAACTTACTTTTAGTAAGTAATTAAGGGTGACATAAAAATAGGTATATTTCTAAATCACGGGAGCGCACAAGCGAGGCGTTTTATTTCGTGGATCTAATTCTGTGGATCGTTGGGTACCTTTTTTGCGTTTTAATTTGAAGCGCTCATAGCCCGGCGGCTTGCGTCGATCTCATGTGATCGACAAAGTTAAGCAACAGCGGGCGCGGTCGGTAGTTGGATGGGTGACCGCTAGTGGCAAAATTTCTTGAGCGCTTCCGTGCTTCGGAGGGCACGTAAAGCCATCGGTCCCGGTTGTTACCATATGGTAGCAGTCGTTAAGCCATGTCGGATACCTTCGGGCGGCTTAAAAATATCCGACACTTGGGTTGGCCACTAACCCCTCCACCAATCCGCACTGGAGCAGCGTGGTGGAGTATGCTCTAGGCCTCCTCATGTATGAGGAGAGACCCGTGCTCAGTAGTGGGCCATCAATGGGTTGAAGCCAGCCAGCCTACAAAAATTTTCATGTCCTAGATGTAACTTGAACACAAAAAGTTTTCGGAACTGACTGATCTAACGCATACCACAGTGTCAGTGATGGTGTAAGTGTTGGAGGGCTCGGTCTCGCCCTGCCGGTGGTGCTGCACACCGCGCACGCGCAGGCGTCCGCGCTCGCCGAACGCCCACTCGCTGAGGCGCACCGCCAGTACTTTGTTGCCTGATACATCTGCTGTCAGTTTGTCACCCTGGAAATTATTAACCAATTATTTCTATTTATTCCTTAAGCCTTGCATTGTAACCAATCCCACCTGAATGGCAAAGTAAATTTTACCACTGCATTATATTGGTTACAAGTTTACTTACATGCACTTTAGCAACAGGGGAGGCAAATGCCTCATCAGAGAAGAAGAATAAGGAACCACTAAAGATGATGCGGGCATTGTTTCTGGCCTGTAGAGCAGCAATTAAGACTGTCTTCTTACCCACAGCATGAGGGTACTCCTTCACCTACAAAACACAGAAATTTATCGAACTATAAAGAGGTATGTTGATAGATATAAGAATTGTTGCTTCTACATCAGTATCAACATTATAATGCATTATTATAATGCTGCAAAATGTGATTATGTTATGCTTATAATTATGATCTAACTAAATAATGTCCGATGATAAATTGATAATATACCCAATATTAACAAACAGCTATTGTTATTTTATTGCTTGTCTGGTGCAGTCTGTGGAAAGTTTTTCTTGTGTACCAAATATTGCCCTTGAGTTAGCAATAACATGAAGTTATGTCAGTAAGCAAAGACAAGATCTTAGGAAAAACAAATTTTTTATTAATAAAAACATTTTCTTAAATTAGAATTTTTATTAAACAACATATTTACCTGACTTTTAGGGTTGTAGCTGTAAGCAGTGCTATCAGCAGTTAGGATGGGTAGGACCAGGCTGTTATCTTTATCCAGGATGAGCCCAGTACCTTCAAATAGAAGCGGCTTGGTGTTTTGAGAGCCGACAATTGTTGGGGCATTGATCAGGTTCTTGGGGGAGACCACTATCTTGGTATGGTCACCATCATCCAGGCTGTCATAGTTGAAATGGTCTATGACTGCTGCAGATTCTTCGTCCATCTGTAAATTCATGGAATAGACTTTTAATTGAATACAGTAAAGTACTGAGTTACTTAGAGCCGTGTCTGTTGCAGCAGGAGTAAAGATGTTGATACATGAAAAGAGGCATTCCTTTCTTAGGTATTTACCAAAATGTTTTATCAATGTGTTATGTAATTGACATTCTCCCCATAATTACCTGATTTATTTAGAAAAAATATAATAGCTCTACACAGTTGCTCATGAGTAGTTATTTAATAATAATGAACATAGCCTTCTTATTAACACTATATTATTATTTTCGGATATCCTACCTCGAAACCACATTCTGAAGCAATTTCTCTGTACACGTCGCCAGCGGCAGCATTGCCAGCCATGAGTACATTGCCCCCGTCATCGATGAACTTTGTGATAGCTTCTGTGTCGATCTGACCACCGAATTCCACCACGGACGGCGCAAATACAATCAAATTCTTGAATAAATACTCTCCATATTTTGATAACACGAGGTTGGCGTCATCCGCCAACTTGAAAGTAAGGGAGTAACCGCGCTCTAGAAGGCAATGATAGGTTTTATTATATCAATCTATCAGGTCAAATGAAGCCGGCACGTTATGTACCCACGTCACTCAAAACTTACCTTGTAAAGATTTGAAGAATTGTGAATGAGTTTCTCTTATACTTAGATTGTCTACTAGTACTAACGTTTCTTGATCGGCTGATGCCAACCACGCACATGATATTAACCCTATAAACAAGAGTATCTTCATGGTTTAATGCTTTTAATCAGGAGTAACTCGATTCCAAACTCCTTCCTATTCTTTATCTTCGGTAAATCAATATTCAATCTTCACAGCAGCGGCACATTCGGCAGAATTTGATTGATGTCAAGTCAAGTTTGATATGACGTGTACGTATATTCTGCCACAGATTAGGGAGAATTGTATAGAGTACGAAGTTGAAAACCGTTGTTTAAACTTTAAAGTTGAGAAACGATGTTTTGTCTCACATTGCGTGCCGGTTTTTGCAAGGAAAAGACAGTTACATAGTATATTATGCAAATTAAGTCTAACTCTTCTTTTGCTACATACTTACTATGTACTTCATTTCTATCTCATGTTTGGCACGCTCATCAGATGTTTATACCTACTCTGTGGTCATTATGGGACTTGATCATGGACGTATTATAGTAGGGACACGACATAATGTTCTATACGTACTACTACGTCTACTACTACCACCTAATGAGGCCGAATATTCGCCATGTTTACAGGTCATGACTAGTTGATGTCATAAATTACAGGTCAGCTCAGCACTAAAACCGCCATGTTTGGCGGCCAGATGACGTCACAGTGGCACGAATTTTTTGTTGACATGTCATTTCCATAGGTTTCATATTTCCATGGACTTCATTGATTTGATTGAATTGACAATTCAAATTTATTTATTTCAACATGACTGTTGTCATTGACAATTTGACAGTTTGGTTCCGATTCCGACATTTGACAGTTAATAAAATGTTTTATTTTTGTATCAAAGCTAGTTTTATCGTAAAAACTAGTTAACATTTATGTTGAAGTGCAGCTGCAACTGTTTTTAGAATATTGTAGATCATTAAGTGAATGAAGATGATGATATCGCGGTCCAAACATCGGTCTTCGGTGGAAGTTTGTTCCGATTGCGGGGCATCAGGTCAATTGATGTTACAGTTCCTTTTTATTGCTCATAATTGTTACTGTGTTAATTGCTCAATGAATGTGATATTATTTTTTGCATCAGATCCATCTTGGGCGTCGATTAATCGTGGGCTGTTACTATGCGCGGAATGCTGTAGCGTTCATAGAAGTATGGGGCGACACATATCTCACGTCAAGTCCTTACGGCAAGGCTCGTGGCCACCATCGCTCCTAGCGGTATGTTTGTGGTGCTAACACTTAATTAATGTTGTACAATTGACATGTAAATAATCGTGTCCTTCTGGTGCATACAGATGGTGCAGGCTCTCACCGCACAGAATGTCAATAGCATTTGGGAACATTCCTTACTCGATACGTCTGCACCGAAGCACCTGCGAAAAAAACCTCAGCCAAAAGATCCACTTCAGTAAGATACTTCTTGTAACAACTTGTAACTTTACTACTTTGCTTTACTATTAAATCTTCAACTTAATAATTACTCAATATTACAAATAATTTAAATTTTTTATTCTAAAAATGGGTACTAAAGATGGACACAGGTTATCCTGATATTTATTTATTATGAAAAGTTAAGAAAACAATATTAATCACAAACAAATGTACTAATCCGTTGTAAATAACTAGCAAAATTTTATTAACCTAGCTTATACATGTTATTATAATGTTTCAAACTTAAATAATATTCATTAATCCTACATCTTTAATTCTTAATTTGATACTGATGTGATTTAATTGCAGCCCAATAAAATCGGAATTTATCCAAGCCAAACACCTCCGGCTAGCATATGTTCTGAGGGCACGGAGAGATGAGCCCCCGAGTGAGCTGGGCCGGCAGCTGCACAGTGCAGTGAGGAGCTCCTCTCTGGACACTGCCATGAGGTTACTGGCTCAAGGGGCTGACCCCAATTACTATAATCAGGTACATACGTATTATTCACTAATTAATAGTTATAAAAATATGAAGCAGCATGATCAGTTGCTTATTTGTTGTTAATAAAATGAACATCAACAATAGTCATTGATATTGTACATTGCCAATTTTATAAATGGGGTAGTAGCACTAATACATGTTTCTCAATGCCAGTACACCACCATTTAGTGAATTTAAATTGACTTGTCTTGTACTTTGTGGTTTCTATATTTGTTCTTTTAATTACTTTGATGAGGGTACTTTACAAAAGAGTTGTAACAGCAAATGAAACTCTCCTTTAATATCTTAAAAACCCATACATTTTATATTCCCTCTAAATCCTTTGGTATTAAGAATTTTGAATTAGCTGTCTATTTAAATCTGTCTGAATTCATTTTATTGAGAACCCTTCTCAATAAAATGAGTTCCTTGGATTCCTTCTTGGGCCATCTATACTAATAATAAATCTGTAACTGTTCGCTGTCTGTACATAGAAGATATAGATGAGAAAAACTTTTACGGGGGTCTCCGGTCTCAGTCTCCAAAGTGGCTTATCCGATTTAGGTGTGGTATTCACTAATATATTGTGGTAAGCTTTACTTAACATTCAGTGATTGTTTTATTTCATTCGGTTGAGAAAGAAAACATGTCAGATTAAAGAATCACGACTAACAACTTCCGTTTGTCCATACTAAGGGACATGTTTCCCAAAACGAAGGGAGGGTGGGCCCTCTAGTCTGTTAAAAGAACTGTGGGAGGTGAATATATCGGCATACTTTATGTCTGTGTCATACATTGATCAATAAATTTCACATACAATAGCCTAGCTTGTCACGCTAAAATGTAGCTATCATGTATGTCATGTGATAACATAACAATAACATCACCTTACTGTTTGGAGTCAGATTAGCCGCTGATAGCTTATCAGATACAGTCTGGAGACACAGAATTCTACTTTTGTTACTTTTTTATTTATTTATCCTGGGCTTGTGTCTACATGCAGGTATCAAGAATAGGCTAGGCTAGCCCAAAATATTCATAATGGGAAAGACACTTCAAACATGGCTTTCAAACAGAGGATGCGGCAATAAATCCAAAACATGCCACTTTCCAAGTTTTCGTGGTTCCATAATTGTTGCAAGTCTTTTTTGAATTTCTATCAGTTTGGTTTGGATAATACTGCCTTGATGCAAAAAATTTGTTCCGATTGAATGACATACAAACATCTGTGATCACATAAGTGTGTCTTTTGCATACTGCTCAATGAGATATTATTATGTCAACAGAACCCTATATATGTTATAGTGAAAACAACATGATGTGTTTCAGGAGAAGGGCAGCACGTGTCTGCATGTTGCGTGCCGCGCGGGACAGCCGGCGCAGGCCGAGCTGCTGGTTGCGTGGGGCGCAGACCCCACCGCCAGAGACAGCGCCAACAACACGCCCGACGAGTGTGCCAGGTCAGAGTTATATTAATACTACATTACAACTTTTACAAATGCTGACAATCTCCGCTACTTAAGCCACCTACACCTCAAGCGGCAAGACGATGCGATTAACTCAATTAATCAACACTTGAATCATTGAGGCCGATTGTGTTCCTAGAGTGACGTTCTCATTTCTTAATAAAGTGCAGACATTTATTCAATTTTATATGTTACTAATTTTCGCCCGCGTGTAATACTTAATTTCCAAAAATCCTTTCTTAGTTCTTAGTTGCATCACTTGAGTTCAAGTGATTACATTTAAGAAATAAAAAGTATCAATTTATCCCATTTTTATCGGGGGGGGGGGGGGGGGGGGGGGGGATTTACAAAAATCCGCTCTTATCCGCTATATGCCATAAGCTTCTTGCGTTCAGTAGTTTCGGCTGTGCGTTGTCTGTCAGTCATTCAGTAACGGAAGAGTTTTATATTATATTGATGGCAGATGTAACTAAAGAAATAGTATAGAGAGTGGGTACAAATTAATTTAAGAAGCAAATACTGTATATACGAGTACTGGCAGAATCTTCAACATAAATGGCTATCATTGGTGTGTAATATGTTGCTTCATTTTCAATTAACTGTGTGTTTTGAATTGAATATTGAATATATCAACATTAATCCTCCTCATATCTATGGAATGAGGAGGATTGACGTGTATACGTCTTGATGACCATACATAATGATGGTACGCCATCATAAGATGTAGGTATACAGTTCAAAGACTACAAGAAACAATCTACATTTCAATCGGTGAAGAGTGTGAGATTTGGTATAGTTAGTCTATATGGTGACGAGGAGCACACGGGGAGCTTAACTGGACGTTGGCGGCGTGCAGACTGGGCGGGCACGCGGAGCTGGCGGCGCGGCTGGTGGAGCTGGTGTACGAGGCGACGGACCGCATGATCCAGGTGCTGACGGGCGCGCGGCCCGACCACGCCGCCGGCCGCCACTACATCGTGCCGCGCGCGCACGACGCGCACGAGATGACCGACGTGGCCAAGGCGGCGCGCGGGAAGCTGCAGCTGGTGAGTCCGCCGCACCGGGGTCGTGCACGTTGGACGGAGGAAAATGTGTCTTGTATGTAAGATGTTATGGATGAAAGTTCTGTTTTGAGCTCTTTAAAAATGTAATTGACAAAGTAAAATATTATTTGGTGCAATTATTCCCTTATTTTAATCTCTGCTAATTATTAATGAAAAAAAGCGGCTACGAAACTATGAAGTATTTATAACGAAAAAAAGCATGTTACTTGATGTTTATTAATTTGAATGAACAATTGTTATGAAAGTGTTTGATAATAGAGACGTCATATGAGGAAAACCACTGGACAACCATTGAATCCTGGTACAAAAAACAATGGCCATTGACAAATCATGATGTGTACGTGCCATGAGTCAGTGAGATAACAATTGCTTGGTATGTTGCTTGCAGCTCCCGAATCATCTGTTCGAAGAACTGGTCATGGATATTTACGACGAGATAGACCGCCGGGAAACTGAAGCGAGTAAGTTGTGTTTTTGTTATTAACAGACTTATTAACACTTATTAACTTAGACAATTATTAAGTTAGACTTATTAACAGAATAAACTTAAATAAATTCTTACAAATTAAGCGTAATAACTGCGTACACTTTCCAGTACTATACGACATCAAGACCTACACATACGGCACTGTATATTTAGGACATAGGGAAGTGGGGTAGTGTGAAGGGGAATGGGTTGGGGTGAGTGTAGTTAACTTAGCTCGACGGAACCCCGCTGGACGGGATTCTGTTACTATTTTAATTTTTTTAACCTAACCTAACTTCGCCATTTTATTGACACTTATGAAATACATGAAACGCTTCCAGTATGGCAAACGAGCGCGACCGGCTTGGAGCGGTGCGGCGTGGCGTTCCTGCCGGTGAACCCGGCGCTGTCGGCGCCGCGCAACCAGGGCCGGCAGAAGCTGGCGCGGCTGTCGGCGCCCGAGCTGGCCGCGCTGCTGCGGGACGTGCTGCTGGACGCCACGCGCCGCCAGCGCATCGCCGCGCTGCACCCCCGAGGTACGGCCTTGAACGCCAATAACGATAGTCCAGTGGCCGGGATAACCCTAGTATATTAAAGCCTTTTATTCAGATATGTATAACCTAATAATAGTTTTCAACTTAAAATTAAATCAAAATAAATCACTCATGTACAAGCTTGTAACGCTTTGCAATGTTTGTAACGTTGAACGCTTGTTTGAAAATGTTTCTGAAACTTACGATTACTTATGTCCTCAAACTAATATGAAAAATATATAAGTATACAAAGGTAATCAATAATGGGTGAAAAATGACCCTTAAGGTCCGCGCACATTAGACCGACTCAACTGCTAACCGACGCCAACCCAACAAAAAAAACTCGACAAAACTAAAATTCAATTATGAGCTTTATGTCTTTTAACGTAAGGTTGAATTTCGAACGTATACTCGCCAGTCCTCCCCTCCTACACGTGTTTTAAGTAGTGTAGTGTGTGTAGTGTAGTGTTTATTAATGTGTGGTTGGTGTGTGGCAGGTCTGTCGGGCCCCCTGGCCGCCGGCCACCTGAAGCACCTGTCGCACATGTCGGATGACGAGCCGCTCTACGACTCCGTGGCCTCGGACGAGGACTACGCCGCGCTCGCGCCCATCGACCTCGACGTCAGTCGCGTTTCCGTTACGTTATTAACACACTCGAATGATAGAGTATGGTGTGCGGCGGCTCCGTTTTCATTTTGATATCCAACGTGTTGGTTTATTTGGTGTTGTGGCAGGACACGACTACCGCCAAATGATGCGGCTGTTTACATGAAAATTAACAACACACGTTTTTATGTGAACTTCGTAATAACTGGATCGTAATTACCAAATAAGGGTATTTTAGCAAAAGATTTGATGGTCCTGTTCTGTTAGAAGTCCAGTCTGCAAAATGAATTGTTAGAATAAAATTGGAAATTAATGAAAATTGTGATCACCTGTTAGATGATGAACAATGCGGACAATGTATAAATATTGCAGAGGCATTGTGAAATTACCTGTTTCTAGATTAATAATTGCCAAACGCCTATTACACTTAAAACTCCTTATGAAATGAACACCGCCGTATAATGTTACTCGCCTCCACAGATGACGACGATAGTCCCCAGAGCGGGTGAAACTGTATCCTCGACGTACAACCCGTCGCTGCCGGAGCACGCGAGCCCGGAGCTGCGGCGGCCGTCGCCCGAGAACAAGGACGAGATTGAGACCTTGAAGAAAGAACTCGACAACAGGGACTCCACCATCACCGAACTGAAGAACCAACTCAGGAACCTGCAAACGATCGTCGAGCAGCTGACCAAGGAAAATAGCGTCCTGAAGACCAGCAGCATCGACGATGAGAGCGTAACGTCGCAGGGCTCGGTGAACGACTCGAGCGCCGCGGAGGCGAAGCCCCCGGAGCGCGGGCGCAGCCTCGAGACCGACACGCTGGCCCCGGAGGACGTAAGGCAGTCGCCCAAGGGCGCGCAGCGACCGGTCAGTATGTATGAGACTAGGGAGGGACCAAAGAATAACTGGCAGGTTACTAAACACCAGGTACTAATTTATTAATTATACTAATTTTTATAACGCACCTAGTTTTAGATGGTTTATTTTGGCTGCAATACGGGATTGTTGATAAAATAGCTAATGTTATTGAGAAAATAATCGAAATATAAATATTATTGTAATATAATTTATTAATATAATGTGAAAATAGATTAAAAATAAAAGTTTTAGTGTTGCAGGTTTTAAAATAAAAATATTTTCACAAACATATCTCCTATTGCAGCGTAGCACTAACTGAACAGGTGTTGAAGAGGTGTTTGAATATTATTTAGATATAAAATTCTGAGAGATTTGTGAATCATTCAGTAGAAATAAATTACTTAACCCTTAGATAGCTTCTAAATTTACTTTTTAATACAACTTTGTTAATGGATTTGGCTCAAATAATATCAAATTACAAAAAAGTAACTATTTTTCTAAGAATAAACTACAATTAAGTGTAAAAAATATAATAGGATTACCATTAACATAACTGGATTGTTGTATTGAAGAAATACAGAGTTACAGATTGCACTAACTTGCAGCAAGAATATAAAACAAGCGTCCAAGCAGATATATGTTTAAAATAATCACCAAGTTGGATAGTACATAAGTGGGAGACGCGGATAGTAGAAGCGGGCGGTGTTTCAGCTGACGAGCCTCCCCGGGCTGGAGCGGTCGCTGACGCAGGGCGCGCTGGAGGCGAGCGGCGGCGGCGCGGCGGGCGCGGAGCTGGTGCAGCGGCGCGCGGAGGCGGTGACGCGCGCCATCCAGGAGCTGTGGGCGGCGGCGCGCCTGCACCGGCCGGTGCTGCACGACCGCGCGCACGACATCCGCCGCGCGGTCGCCGCGCTGCTCGCGCTCTTCCCGCAGGTAACGACAGATGCTTTACTAATTCTTATGCTGGTACCACAGGTGTATTTGGTAACTTACTGAGGATTATGTATAGATAGAATATTGGGAGCGACCGTTATTCGTATTAGTTTGTATTTCGTAGGTAGGTACATATTATTCGTAGGTAGAGTAGAATATCAATGGGGCGTATGGAGGAAGAAAGGACGCATACGATCGCGAAGCGTAGAACAAGTGCGCACGAGTGAATATTGGTTTGGAAAATTCAAATGTGTTACACTTTTATTTCATTCTTTGAGATTTTAAACAAAACTTCGTATTGCCTAATGAGGTCACTCACATGTTTTTTTGCGAATAAAAATAATGATGTGGTGTCGTGGGACACCAGGTAGGAACGAAGTTCCTTCGGCTAATGTAGAATCGACACAAATTGCAAAAAAAATCGTGCTCAATTTTATGTAGGTTTTCTTGATTTTTCTCTTAAATTTTGCTGATTAGTTTTTATTTAAGTACAAGAAAGTATTTAGGAAATTCAGTATTTTAGGAAATAATATAAAATAATATAAAATATAATATATAAAACAATAATATAAAACCCATGTGTATCCATTGTTATATAAAAGTATAGAATAGAAAATAAAAATGCATAAATTTCATTTGTTTTTTTATTTAATATATAGAGAATCTTGTATATTAATCAAATCACAAGCTATAGTAAAAATATGGTTAAATGGTATATTTGTCTGTTCTTGAATCAAGTTAACTAAATAATAACAAGTTAAAGGATTGCCAATATAAGAACGGGGGCTTTTTTAATTTTATTCAAGGTACACTCTAAGGCATTTAAATTTTCTCGTCTTTTGTCATCCTGTATAATCACTACAATCTGAAGAAGACTCCATTTGAAAAGATATTGATGATTCTGTGAAAGTTACAGAGGGAGTATAAGATGTATCACTATCTGATTGTTCAATTTTTAACAATTTTACTCAAATAATGTTTAATTAAGTTTTTCCAAAACAACTCATTTATTCTCAAAATAAGTTGGCTTTTCTCAAACAAGTTGGCTTTTCTCAAAATGAGTAAACTTTTCCAAAACGAATAGGCTCATCGAACGTCACTCAATTAAATGTCTCTTAAAACAAGACTAAGAATAATTACATCTAACCTGTATACATAGCTCTCATATGTATCGTCCATCCCGATACAACTGTCCATTGGCACTCTCCAATAACAGAACTGAGCACCTCTCTCTAGTGTCTTATAAGAGCTATGCATTGTACAAAAATAACAATGATCAAATAATAATTTCAATGAGTTATGTTCGACAAGATGGCTGAATTTTATTAAATTTTCAAAAACAAAAGAAATCTCATTACAGTGAATTAATCATCAATCAGCTAACTTACTAAGCCATATCATAAATAACTCCATATGTTACAACCCTATTTTCTTTTTAACTATTAACTAACCATTTAACTGTAACTGTCAATAATTAATTATGTGACCGTCTCTAAGTATCTAGACTACCTATATCACCGTAAACCCTGTGTGATAAAGCCAAAGATGGGTAGGTACTTCAAATGTTATACTCCTAGTACCATATTACCACAAAATTACCAAAAAGTTATTAACTTTATCAATGTCATAATTAGAACTCAATATTTAACTTCAAAAACTCATTTTCTTGATAATTTAGTTCCATTGTGTCTAGATTATCATTTTATTATTTTGATGTTATTCTATTTCATAACTAATGAATAACAACTCAAACTCAAAAAGTACTTGGTCATACCTGACAAATCCTTCAGCGTGGACTTGTGGATAGCGACTCCTGGATACAGGTGATGCAGACTGCAGCTCTCTTTGACCTCATGTAACATCCTCACTCAATACTTGCATACCATGATATCCAGATGACATCTTGTACTTCATAGTCATCTCAAAGCATCGCAGCCTTGCTTGCCAGTTCATATTGACATCCAAGCTTTCTCAGTAGCTAGTTTCTTACGGATTCTTTATCCCAGCTTCTGATATCGGCGTCAGGTAGGCCGGGTGTGGGTGTTTGTATGGTTTTTCAGTCGATTCTACTCTGTTTAGCATGTATTTTCATGAAAGTAGGTATTCTTCACATAACCTCCGTTGTGGGCTTATTCAGCGATTCTCAATATTGATTTAAACGTTTTAACCACTCGCTCTATCCGCGATATCACATTTTATTATAACTTCATCAACAACTTTAAGAGACTCCGCGACATAGGACAACTTTCATAACTTTTTCCGCGGGAACTCAACATAATCATATTCTCCGTTTTCTGACAGATCTCGCAAACTCCACTTACATAACCAATGTAAAATATATTATATTTATAATATAAATATATATTTATTAATAAAGAATAAACTAATACTTACGTATTTAATTCTTTTGCACTGAATAAATATAGTAATAATTTCCCACTATTAGCACTGTCACTTTCACTTGCCATTTTCTTTTACTATATTACTATATTTATTTACTATATTATTATTTTATATTACTATATTATATTATTAGTTTATGAAATTATATGATATGAAAACTAATTAAGGCAACGGCGAACGAAATGAAACAGGGAGAAAGAGAAAGGTAATATACACTACTCGCTTGTGTATGCGACTGTCGCGCATGCGCACGTCTCATTATTCCACGCATTCTTCCTTACGGTTTTACTATCATATATTTTTCAGTTCGGTCGCCGTAGCAAAACCTATCCCCTCCAAGCCTGCCGTAAGGAACTTCGTTCCAATAAGTACCGTCGCTTAATTAAGCTAGGTTAAGTACTAACATAATAAGTAATGGTAATACTAACATTATGAGTTTTTGTTGCTTGAAAGAAATAAAATTATTATCATATTTATTATTAATTGCAGACCGTCGAGGACGATTCTCTCCAGCAAGTGATCGCGGAGCTGCGCGCGGCCAGCGAGGCGGTGTCGCTGGCGTGCTCGGCGCGCGCGCCGCTGGACCGCGTGCGCGCCGCCGCGTACGACCTGGCCAAGGCCACCAAGCTGCTCGTCACGCACTTCCAGCCCTCCTAGCGACCGGCGCGCTACACCACCGTGTAGTACCGACGGCGCAACTCATGGTTGTGCTGCTATTGACATCGATATTCTGTCGAACTAAAATGTTACAGTGACCCAGTGTTAACAAGTGATTTATTAGTGTGACAAGTGTCGTCTCGATGAGTTAAAACGTAACAAAGTGATTCATTTTTAAAAAGTGACGTGTCTGTTGGTGTTATTGCAGTGGAGTGCAGCGAGTGATACAGCTTGTTACTGGTATGTTGTATGGCATAGCTGGTAGGTAATATCTGGTAGGTGCTTGTCTATGATTATTAATGCTATCCACGGTATTACCCAATGGTTGTGTGTCAGCGTTTTAACATGTTTGTCATGGGTAATAGTGTTGTAGTACCTGAGAATGTCTTGTGACTTGTACATGACACATGTGTATGATGTGAGTAAAAAGATGTAGTTAATGTGTACGAGTATGTGCAAGAAAAAACTGCTAGCTTCTGTGATGTGTAAAGCTTGCCTCTTACTTGAATGAATGGTAAGACTGACATATTATAATAATGTTCAAATTTGCAATCACTCATTCATTCTTCTAAGAGTTAAATGGTCTATGTATGAATAAGTAAAAATGTAGTAAAGAGACAGTATAGAAAAGTAGTAGTTGAGACTTTGAGAGTTGTATTGTCCCATATAATGTACTTTTGACTCCTTTTTCAAAATTTTTATCTAAATTTGGTGGTTAGTGCCATTCAGATGGACTTTTTCTCACTTAGGCAATTTTCTAGTATATTACAGGCATTTTTTAAATTACTTTTTTTCTATACTCCGTCTCTTATGCTAGTAAATATATGAGTAATACGACTAAAAGCCAATTAGGGCAGTTACGTTTGATTGATCTGTGTTCAAAATAGGTATAGGCTACTTATTTTACTTAGAATTGTACAATGGAGTTTAACAGACGCTTTTGTCTGCTGCAGTGATAGTGAAATAACATGGTGCAAATGTAATTGTATGTAAGCTTTAAAATATATTTATATTGCGCTCATCCTATATCAGAAAATGGTAGTCAGTACTAAATTACAGGTCACTAGTGAAATATTATATCAGTACCCAATGAATACGCCTTATTTTTGAGCCCTCTTATTGTTTATATCATATGAAGTGATTTGGTAAATCCTGTATAGGGAACTGCTTTAATGCAATGTTAGAGTTGATTCAAAGATTTCCATCTTTATGATGTTAGTGTATGTGTAGAGTTGTTACTAAGCAATAATTAAATGTTTTTGATGAGATTATAATATTGATGTGTTCTTGTTTAAGATATTTCACAAATTATTAAACACATGAAGAGCAAGTGTTGCTTTATAAAGAAGTTTCTATGTAGTTTCGATATTGTATTTACGATACAGATATATTCTTAGACATAAATTTGAATAACTTATGGAGTGGAGGGCGAGGGCCTGCTCACACAGTTAAGTTGCTAAATGACATTCATCTTGTTTAATGTATCCCTTATGACTGTGCCTTTAATATTTTCCTTACAAGTGTGTAGTAGCATACACACGCACATTTACACTATATTAAACACCAAAGTTGATGTAAAATTATAGTAAATGTATATTTACTTATTATACACTTAATAATTTATTAATTATTAAGTCCTGTAACTTATTATCATATATGTAGCAAAAGAACACTGAAAAGGTATAATTATACACTAGACTTTGTGTAAAACAATCAGAGATGAAGGTCTATATTATAATGGATTTAGAGAGATTTAACAAGTATCCCTAAATGATGTAGGTAACTAAACTATTTAAATGAGGTATACAAATTTTTTCAGCAGATATCCTTGTATAGTGCACTGTTACACACACTTTTTAAAGTGTTATATTGCCTGTCTAATTACAGTATAAGGGTTGTTTCTCATAGGATTATTAATTTTGCAACATACAAGCAAATGAGATTATTATGTTATGAAATAGTTGCGATAGCTGATAAACTTGTTGTGAATATTAGTGAGTGACATGCTCGGATTAAATGAAAAATAAGGACAAAGTGTTACTGAAATGTGAAATGCTTGATGTTTTGAATGTGAGGTATGTTTGCAATGCTTTTAGTTAGGATATTGTTACATTAATGACAAAAAATATTTACGAATAAAATTTTATCACCCAGTGTCAGAAGCCATTATGCCACCAGAACTATACCAACAAGATTTACAGACACTATTGCCTATTGATGAAAAGATATTACGGAAAGGAAGTGCATCACACACTCAGATGGAAAGAAAGGCTCATGAAAATTTACATATTCTATTCCGATCCCACTTAGCCTGACCCTGCATGTCAGGTTAACTGAATATTGACAATATTTCCAATTCGGCCACAACTACTCTATGACAAATTTAAAATTTTGTAGACAATTTTTCAGCGGTCACAAAATATTCTACTGCCATAAAGTCCACTAGGTGGATATTATTATTATTGTTTCAATTAGTCTTAATATGTAAACACCAATACGTAGAATATATTTTATGAATGTAGTATACTGAGACTTGGAAAAGGTCTGTTGTTAATCAAGTTATTTATGACCAAAGATCACTTGCACACAGAGACAGCCTGATTTTTAAATGTGGATAACAATTTTGTCCATATCTAATAATTGTTACCTGAATTTTGAATTTATTACTGTCAACAGACAGATTAATCGTCAAAGATTATTTTGGTGGCAAAGTGAAATTTGGTCAAAATTACTTGGAGGAAAAGGTGTTCAAACATTTTCATAATAATTTATGTCAATGTGTTGTTTAATATGAGTGTTAAATTTGGAATCGTTTAAAGTGAGTTTGTAATGATTTGTAGTTAGGTATATCAATAATAAATTGAAGAGATTCAAAGATTATAATTGTGAACATTCATACATTTTGAATGAGAATTGACAAATAGTTCTGTCATGAGAAGTAATTCAAAAAATAAACAGTTCATGGAATATGGATTAAACAAAAGTTTAAATTTAATTGAACTGTGCCATACCCATTCCAAATGAATTTAAATAGTAAACTTTTATATTTATCATTACATTTATAATTATTCGACTTGCAGAACTTGGCGCAAGAAAATAATAACTTAAGATCTGTTAAAGATTTATCTGCAACGCCTACCTAAATAAAAACACATGAATTAGGATACTAATGTATTTACATTCAAAATACTTACTAGTGTTGTTAATGTTGACAAAAACTATATACCTAATTAAGGGAAAATACTTTTCCAGTATGTTAACTGTTTAATGCCACTGTGTATTAACTTACTGTCACAAAGCACATCTATTTGCGCCTGTATTATTTGTCATTCCATGTGTTGTGTTCGGCTGTATTCTATGTACCTTATTAAAACCATAGGTACCTAATAATAAATAATATTACTATGTAAGTAATCATTCTTTATCAACGTGACATATTCCAAGCGCTTCCATCAGTCTTCAGTATTCTTTGTAGCATCTACTCTAAAATATATCATTTTAAAAAATGTTAAGGTTGTTATTAATATAAGATATGTTGTAGCTACGTGCAGATCGCAAGGCCAGTCGCGATTGAATAATTGATGGTGTTTTATTAAAAATGGTTAGTGTTTTAGCGTCAACCATTTTCGTTTCGTTTTTTGGAAAGTCAGGTAGTTCTTAAGTATTTTATATATCTATATTCAGTATTATTAAAAATCATATTTCATTTTCCGTACAAAATTATTACTTTTAAAGCTTTGGCTTATTATTGCTTCAAGTCCAATGTTTTAAAGTTAAAGCTAGTTGAAGGTAAATAATAGTTAGTATTTTCTCGTACCTAAGGTGGTGTATTGTAGATCAAATTGTAACAGTACCTTCTATCTTCTATACCTAGGTGAAACAAATTTAGAAGCTCGATTTATGTTTTTTTAATTACCTGATCAATTTGCTTTTATTATGTTAAATAGGGAGCGTACACAATAAGCGATCACAATGTTCAAAACACTCTTTTCCATAGTAAATGAGTTGATTTGATCGATAAAATTGTTTACTGGAACGCGCCCATAATGACTTTCTAAATGTTGCCAGTTTCTTGTAAAAAATTCACAACTCCCATATTCAATTTTATTAAACATACCTAGGGAGATTTCTTATTTTTTATGTACTTTAATGCGGTTTGGTTTTTAATACACCACAAATATTAAACAGAGGTGCTTCCTTAATTTCCTGTTAATAGCCCAGTGCAAGCTCCAGTACACATTAAACTTGATGAGAATTGTGCCTGATATACTATAGTACATATTCATACATTGTTAGATAGCTATTACCTGGTAGATAGGATATATTTAATATCATTTGTGTAGATTTTTATACGAAAATTTCACAATCGTCTCTATATAATACGTATAGTTGAAATGTGCGTATGTAATGTAGATAAATAATAAAATTAATGATATGAATCGCTGTTGGCTCGTATTTGCAAATATAATTAAATAATTATAAATTTTAATTTAATTCTAATTTTTCTAAAATTATCCAGTTTTTAAGAAATATACTCTTTTGGATACTTTTGAATCATAAACGTTCTCCTATATACGAGTAAGTATCCTATTTCCTTCAGTTCCGAATGTTTCATGAATGTTTTGAATTTAATGGTAATTATATTTGCATACGAGACAAATGTGATTGAGTTGCTTTTGTAAAGAAATGTGTTAGTGTCATTAAATGTTTATACAAGTATATGGAGGAATATGATGTGATCACTGTACGTGCCAATATTTGTATGAGAGTCGTAGCTCACGCGAGTACTCTGAGCGTTTTGTCGTCATTCAATTGATTTGAAAAACTATTATTTATTAAATGATTATAGTCATTCGCGATTCTTCATACTGGTTTACTAATTTTCTGGGAAATTAGTTTAAGTTTATGAGAGTTAAATACCCTCTTATGTTATTAAATATAAAATAAAACTACTACTAAAATAAAACTAGAAATTTGCAAACGAATACTTCAACGGCAAAACGCTCCTGTTTCTTGCATCGCGATTAGAATAATTGGCTTGTAAGGGATCCTGCTTTTAAAATTGTTTAAACTCTTGCAACATGAATGACTCATAATCGAGTACAAATTACTGTGGACGAAAAACAATTCGATGCGACGATGAAACAAAAAACTGGAGATTAGGTATACCTACCATAGATCTAAAGTTTCCATTTTTTGTGGCAAGATAATCAAGTGTCCTTAAACAATACAATAGAATATGTAGTCCAAAATTCACACGGTAAATTAATACTTGATTACCGATTTCACAATAATACAATCAATTATATTTGTACCGTTTTTCACACGGAGACGGAATGATAAAGCAGGATCTCGATCCAGTAGGTAGTTACGGCATTTACCGAAAGTTTATAACGTTCAACATATTAAAATTTATTATTAATTTTGATCAAATTGTTTCATTTCCCAAATTTTGTAGATTAGACCTTTAAATAATTTGTACCGCGCGGTAATTTGCGGTAGTGGATTTGAAGGATGGTACTCGTAGCAAGGTGACGTTAGTTTACATTATGTTGTGTAAATTATAACAATAAGTCTAGAGAGATACAATTGATTTATCAATCAAATCAAGGAGGCAAACATTAATTACACAAAATGTGTGATTAATATACTTAGATAATAATTACTTATAGTTTCAACCATAGATTTATTATAATATGTACTAGGTTATCTATGGTTTCAATTTCATCAACAGCATCTTTCTCAACGGTGCGATGCTTTGTAGAAATCATACCTAGCGTTATATTATAGTGAAAGCAAACTCAGTCTTAATCATAATTGCACGCACTCACCCCTAGCTCTGCAATGATGCGTGAATTGGGGTGCATTTTATGCGATCACGTCGTATTGTAGGTAACTTTTGGCACCCGCGGCACCCCTTCTGACAGTCCTATTCGTTTTTATATTTAGATATCCATTTTAAAGAGAACTACATATTGTAGGCACCAAGATATCCAAGATGATCGTAGGAGGGAAAGAGTCGCAATAATCCATTGTGAGGAGAGAACTATAATTTTAAGCTATTGAGGTAGGTACACTCCATCAGCTCTTGTTTAATGAAATCGTAATAATTAAAGCCTTCGCCATATAGATGGCTATAATATAAAAGCGAAGGGATACTTAGGTACTCACTAATTAAATGCGAAATCTCTAAAAGTAGGTAGTTACTATCTACATACTTGGCGTATGAAGATGGCTACACCGAAATTTGGAGGGGGTTTTATGCGCAAAAGGCGACAGCTAAAAACTGATTTTGTGATATTAGATTAAAAATCCGTTAAGTACTTCCACGCCGGACATACTATTGGTAACATTATCTAGCTTTATCATAAAAATGCTACATATCCTTTTTTAACGGCAATGTTCCGATCCTATCTAATACCTTGCATTACTTTTAATCTTACCTCCAACTGAGGTTTTGGTTACCTACAAGAAAAACACCGAAATGCTGTTTTACAACTTTTATTAAAATAAGACTAAAATTTGGTTAGCAGCATATTGCCTATTCAGGCTTACAAAAATACTTATTTAAAACATTATGTTATACGAAATAGACAAACAATAGCAGTAATTACACGTGCAGTCGCGCTTATGTTAATAACTTACCTAATAGTTCTCTTTACGGAAAACCTCGCTTTCAAGCCAATAGCAACCGTTTAAAGTCAAGTTATGTAACCTAACCATTGTTAAAAATACGAAAACGGCATAGGTATCTTTTGCTTCACATACCTACAAGCCATCATACACACAATTTATAAACTAAAGATAGATATTATTCCGTATAATACAAAGTACTCTGTGGATATTACATAGTACTTACGTTTGTAATATAATATTTTTTTATCTATTTTTGCTGAAAATAGACGGTTCATTTTAATTTTAAATGAAACGGCGAAAATATAAGAAACGAAGTTGTCAAAAAAGCTACAGAGCAAGCCTGAGGACATTGAGGACCTTAGGTCCTACTTATAGAAAATCTACGTCTATGTACAAGTGACCCAATTTGATTACGCTGATCCGTGTATTTTCATTAAAGATACTCCAACCCTGAATGTGATTTGTAATTGGTTGTGATTTAACCCTGAATATGTTTTGATAGCAAAATGTAATATATTTTTATAATATCGAATAAATTGACATCGTGACCATAATTGCTTAAACATTGACAATACGTTTTATATTTTAAAAATTAATAGTGAAAATCTTCAGCATGTTTAGATAACTACACAATAAACTTCAACTTCAAATAATTATGTATCTTAACAAATAATATAATCAATCACTGACTCACATAGGTACGGTAACGTGGACGTAACGAGTAACGAGTTCAACAAGGTCTCTGCATCACTTGGGGGTCTACGAACACTTCCATATGCATATGGCTTGATTCCCGCCAAAGTACATGTAGCAGATGGTCGTGCACTCGTACGTGATCTCGAAGCCGTAGCTCTCGCCGACCACCACGTGGAAGGCCGGCCCGAACTTCTTGTCCATCGACTCCTTCACCATGCGCGCGGCCAGCTCGTTGTTTTGCGAGAACTTCTCGCAGGCGGTCACTGACAGCTCCACCGCCTCTGTTCTCATCTCCTCTGACATGTCCGAGTGCTGGAAGAAAAGTTAAGTTGAGAAACATGAGGTTTAACGAATCCATCGGCTACGAGTAAGCAAGGGGTGCTCGGACCGTCTAACGCATAGTATTCTCGGTTCGATTCCTGCCCAGAGCAGTAATTAGGATTTGGTTGTTTATACTGACCCACTGCTCGAGAATTACCTCCTAGTGCAGGAGATAATAATACAAGCATATAAAATAACCACATACGCGTGCTCCCGCATGAGCATTTAAGTTGACGAGTTTGTTATGGAGTACGGACTGGATGGAAAACATTCACGTCAACTACAACATAATTCGTAACAGACATAATTATAAACATCGAAAATCTGAGGAACAATACATTTACATAAACTAGACAGTAATCGATTCCGTACGATCCCACGATAGTGATCCCGACCGAAGGGAGTGTCAGAGGGAACTGTGCTGCACTGCAGGGGTAGCAATGGTAGCATTATATAGAGTCGCATTTATATAGCTTATTACATACATAAATGTATAGGTATGTAGGGTCTAGCATTGCATGCTTATTTCACAGCATAAAACTCTGGAAGGTTCTTAAAATTGATGTAATGCTTATTTCGCAAAAAAAGTTATATTTACGAGTTACGATTAATTGTTCAAAAATCTTACTAAGTTTATTTATAACTGCAAGTTAACACTTACAACGTCACTGGACATGTCATAATTTATTTAATAAAACTTAGTCATAAGATTTATAAGCGAAAACAAGGCCAATGGATTCACTTATATTGAAAAGTGGTGCACAAAGAACGTGCACGCGGTGTGGATAGTGGTTTATTTATATTTTCCAAACAATAGCGATCGGTGATCATCCATCTCCAGCCGCTGAATGATACGGAGTAGATGGGTCCACCTGCCAAAATATACAGCTCGTACACGCTGCAACACAAGTTTCGGCGACGAATGGGTCACGGATTTATCTAGGAAAAGTTCTATGTAATATTATGTGGAGAGTTTGGAGAGTTTAAAATCTCCTGAAAAACTTACGGACTATTTACACCTAGAAGTATTGCGAACATTAACAACCTAAGGCCAAGAATAATGTACATACCTGTTTGAACAACTTAACCAATATTTCAGTAATTAGAATAACTGGCGCAAAATAATATTTTAAAAGTGCGGTGACTCTCACTCTCACCCAATACTGCAGATTTCCGAATTGAGACCTAGTTTCAAGCGCAGTGTGGTAATCAATATTCAATACAGAACTCACACTCCCACGAAATGTACCACTGCACCTTTAATTTTTTTGCGTCGAGCAAACACATTTGGCAAAAATGTTTGTTTCTCCTGGTATGTACCTACTTACCTACTTAGGTAAAAATATGAAAGTGACTAACGACCAAGAAATCAATGTGGTATGTGAGTCGTCCATGGATTATTATGGACCTAAGAAATTGCTGTCCTTTCTGACGAAAAATCTGTCATTAATGTTAGACCTTCGTACAGGGCCAAAGTGCAATGGGAAAATGCAAATACAGAGTCTTTTATTTAGATATTTCGTCTTATTTTATTGAAGGAAATATCTACTTATGTACCTGAGTGTTATACCAAGGTTTTCAAGAATGTTAAGTCTGTCAACCCTCTGACAATGAGCATTGAGCAGTGTCCCTGACCGTTACTTATGTCTGAGTAAGTAGGTAGGTAGCTAATTCCTTAACCTAATGACCAAAAAGGTGGGTGTATCACAATCAATGTACAGTAAAAGTCAGGCTGTAACTAATGAGTAGGTAGGTACCGTAAGTACTTAAATTAACTACTAATTAAGTGTAAGTAGTTATTTACATAGAACTTGATACGCATTCGAAAGTTCAGTATTCCTAGGGCAGTCCACAATAATGTGGCGTAGATTAGTGATGTGAACGCTCTCGTCTGAACGTGTAATTTATATTGAGTTTTCTTTTTTCATTGTTAAACCTAAGATTTTTTTAATTTAATCAGAAAGTATGCCTATTTTTTGTAAATGGCAATGCCATTAACTTCATAAAATGTAAAATCGCAGTTTTCGCACGTTTTTTGTTAGCAGGTAAACGATTCGTTTATTACGAATGAACAACGATGTCATGTTTCATTATAAAGCTACGAGTAAGACACGCAATGAAACTACGCTCATGAGGCAATTGTGTGTTAGGAGGAAATTGAGCATGTGTTCAACCTTCAAATCTTAATTCATAAATCATAGTAAATCATACGTATTAAGTAAAACTCTGTACAAACGTATCCAACATAATTTATCTATAGCCTAGTTGGTAGTGATAGTGACCCTGCCTGCGAAGCGAGGGGTCAGGGACCAGGGTTCGATTCCCGGCCGGGGCAGATGTTTATGCGACAGATAAATGTTTGTTCTCGGGTCATGGGTGTCAGTGACGTGTTATTTATGTTGTCCATGCCATGCCACCCGCGACACAGGGAATCCTAGTGCGGGAGTATGAGTGGAGTGTGTTAGCGTTTGTAAAAAAAATTTTTAGGTCTGGAGGTCGGGGGACTTCCGTCACATCACTATCGTAGACATTGTTTAGAATGTGCGCGTGTAATCTTATACGTCACGGTGTGTGCACAGTAGGCCGATGCGCAAGAGTGGTGTTCCGGCTACCGCAATGGACCTTGCTGTGCCGAAAATTGATTTCTTATTGGCATTAACATTATTACACGTCACCAAATATTTTTGTTGAAGAATGTGACTAAATATGCTTCTAACTTCTAAGTTAGTGAGCTTTACCAATCTACAGAGCTGCTTTCTGTAGGGGGGGATTGTGGTCAAAAGCTTGGTGTAAATAGTGTAGATGGCTTAAACCATTAATGGCCCTATACTCAGCATGTCTTTCTTCATAACTAAGGATGCCTAAAGCATACTCCGCCACGCTGCTCCAGTGATGATTGGGGGAGGCTAGAGTATAAATAGTATATATTATTCGTACAATGATTCTACTTCTTCCCTTGCACATGAAATTCAGAGCAATAGTTCCCCACGATGCCGATGGTATAATAGGATGTGACAAATTTCATAACATTATCATCCCCTTAATTATGACAACACTTATTGGCTATGCTGGTTTCCTCAAAAATCGCATCATTTTTAACTCGATCGTTAAAATTAGTAGGTAGGTTCGTACACGTTCCGGGTTCGAATTGGATTAGTTAAATCAGAGGCCAAATTATATACTCTGACATTGGTTTTAAATAAATAAAGTAAACATTATAGGTAACATAGTCAATTTTCATAAAAATACTACATTAAGAACTTAAAAATGCGTAAGTTAATGCTTTGTGAAGTTTCAAAATTAATAACGCGAGAATGGTGTAACAATATAATTGAAATACGATGCTACAGGATTTAAGTTTTCTTTAAATTCCTTGGGTTGGCTTTCCAAAATACTTTTGCCATATTAATATTATCTATATTGTGAATGCTACGCAAATGATTTTTTTATCGGTTAATGTATTTTACGGCAAACCAGCATGAAAACTAAACTTAAGGAACTAATTATAGTTTAGCAAAATTTGTTTTCACTAATGTGGATTTACATGCTTTATGTAAACAAAAAATATTTATGTAATGACAATTAACAACAGTTGTTTTTATGTTAATTTATGCGCTTACCCTTATTAGAGGGTACGTATGGACCACCTTTTCGGTTGCTCCAGGAGCTGCCGCGCCGCCTTCCTCAGCCATTGTCCATGCAATCCAAAAATACGACTAAGAACTAAATCGGAATAAAACAACAAACGCACTCGAAATGCGGCACCAACGCGCTCTGCTCGGCCCGTCCGTCTCCCCACTGTTTATCCGTCGCCTTGGATACCGGAGGCGGGCGGGAAGATGAAATTGATTTTTCTCAACACAAATGAGAGTGCCAGTTCATGTTTGTTATTATTGCTCTGACCACCAAGGTCAAGCGTGGGAGCGTAGATTAGAAGGGACCTTCGTTTTTAGAAAAACCATTGTTGAGTTAACGTCATCGTCATTATAATTATGTATTTGATGTACTAATAGAGGAAGTATGTTATTTGTTTGCTTTGAGATTCTAAAATAATTAGTTTTTAATACTAAGTATTTGAATACCATTAATATCGATGAGATTTAATCGATCATTTAGTAATTTCTGATGTTTGAATATGACTAAATATCGTAATTAGGCATGGAAAATACAGTTACTTTTATATAACTTTCACTTCGCGAAAATATTAATTTTTTTCGCGATATATATCACGTTAAATTTAACGAACAGTTATTTTTTTCACAATGTTCTAATGTCACACCTTCTACTCTTTGAATAAATAATAACTTGATATTTCGTTCGTGAACAAACAAATATTTTTACGATGTGCTACAAACCATCGCAAAGAAGTTAATACTTTAGGCAACTAAGCATAAAGTTTATTTTTAAACATTTGCCTAAGCTAATTATTCAAACCCATTCGTATAGCGACGAATCAGTAAATTATATTTTGCTCTTTCTAACACGACTGTATTTAGGCATTTCAATATTCGTCCTTCCTCTTTCGCTCTTTCTGACGTCGTCGTGACCGTGAGTCTACGCTACGACGAAATACGATAATAAAAATATCCGACTGATCTACGATACGATGCGTGAATAATCTATGGCGTGAACTTTGCGAAATATCTAAAGGTAGCTAAGGTAGCCGAAAAGTAACTGCGGGATTTTTAACCGACTACGTCACGGCAGGTAACGTTCGTGACACGTGAAAAAGTTATTCACGCGATTTTTCACGGTTACTTGTGAAACATGCCATGCCTAATCGTAATCGACACTAAAATTGTTTAATTCAAGTTTACTTGGTAAATTTTGCCACAATATAGGCAATTTTAGTCCCTCCTACTACTATTGCAACATTAAAATTGAAATGCCAAAGTGTAGAATGTCATGTCATGTCATGTCATTTGAAATATTGACACATATTGTCTATGATTGACACACACATGACTGTCATCTGTCATTCTCATTTCATTTTTAAATTGTGTCAAAATCAAAACGTCAGAACATGAAAATAACATCGCTTTCGCTACATGCTCGCTGGCGTTCTAGTATTTTAAGTATTTGCTTATTTTTGTGAGTTTTTATTGATATAATAGTGTTTTAAATTCTCTTCTAACTTTTCTGAAATGGCGTCACGATTTAGTGGTGCGTTGCAACTGACCGACCTTGATGATTTCATTACACCGTCACAAGTGAGTACTCAACCTATGATGGTGATACATAAATGTATGTTTTGATTTAAGTTTTAGTTTTATTTAGAAATTAATTTCAACCCATTAGTTAATGGTTTTCTTCAGGTTATGAGTATTTCTTCCTACCTTAAGCTTTGAGCATACTCCATCATGCTGCTCCAGTGTAGATTGGTGGAATAACAAATTAATATCATCTATTTTTGTGTTCCAGGAATGTATAAAGCCTGTGAAAATAGAAAAGTCAAAAACAAAAACTGGAGCCAAGATCAAGATTGGAGAGGAGGGGTACTTTGACATATCGTCAGGGAAGGAAGAAAAGTTGAAGAAGGTGGAGATCACGCTGGCCGACTGCTTGGCCTGCAGTGGATGTATCACATCTGCCGAGAGTGTGCTGGTCACACGACAAAGCCAAGAGGAACTTCTTAGGTAATCATTTATTTATAAATTACATTTAGTAAAGTACATTTTGAATTAATTGCATAACTAAGTGCTTTACCTCATAAAAATGTAAGTTGTCACTGTCGTCACTAATTGACAATGTTTTTTTTTTGTGGTCTCCAGGGTTTTCGCCGAACGCAAGTACACAGACACCAAAGGCATAACCAAGGATGTCAGCCTAATAGTAATATCCATGTCTCCACAGCCTGTCCTGTCGCTGGCCGCTCGTTACAAGCTCAGTGTTGAAGAAGCTAGCAATAAACTAGCGGGTAATTTGGTTAGCATATACTTTCTAAAATACATGACCCTATAACGACGCTGGGAAAGAAGTAGACGAAATATCGTTAAAACCGTGCAAAGTGCAGATGGTCATAATTGTTATAAGTGTTAAAGTAAGGAGCTTGCCAAGTGACCTGCCAGAACTATGTTAACTAGCGTGTTCAGTCATCTCACAGCCAAGCAGGCTCTGCTCATTCTGCACTTGTTCTGTGTATTTGCACATGTATAGAATTACACTCTTTCTCAGTTATGCATTGTTGCTAAAATCATTTCAAATAATTTGGCGCAGGTTACTTCAGGAGCCTCGGCGCAGATCTGGTGCTGGATATGACGGTGGCGGAGGAGCTGTCTCTGCTGGAGGCGCAGCGCGAGTTCGCGCAGCGCTTCCGCAACCACCAGCACGAGCCTAACGGGAAGCACCTGCCGATGCTGGCCAGCTCCTGCCCAGGTCAAACAAATATTAACACATTTAAACCCAGAACCCTGGCTGGGCAGCTTTCGCTTGAGTCAGCACCAAACTACTTGCTGATGATGTCCGTGGGCGACGGTGGTAACTAACCACCAACTTTGTTTGCTCACTTGTTGATGGATTGATTTGCGAGTAGGGAATAAAGAAAGAAAACATTTTATCGGTAAATTAATTGGTCCTAAAGCGTTTCATATCATATTTGACTAGTTAACTTGACTTATTTTCCAATATTTGTTGGATAACATTGACTTTTCAAACAGGCTTCGTATGCTACGCGGAGAAGACTCACGGCAGCTTCATCCTGCCGTACATATCGACGACGAAGTCCCCGCAGCAGATCATGGGCTCGCTGGTGAAGCAGCACCTGTCCGCGCTGCGCCAGCGCGTGCCGGCCGAGCTCTACCACGTGACGCTCATGCCGTGCTACGACAAGAAGCTGGAGGCCTCCAGGGAGGACTTCTACGACGAAATATTGAACTGCCACGATGTAGACTGCGTCATTACTGCCAGTGAGCTAGTTTACCAATAATCAATAATAAGACATGTGATTGAATGGAATCGTTCTATGGAAACCTGTGAAATGAAACTGTGAACTGCTTCTAATAGCATGGGAATACCGTGAGTATTCAAACACCGCAGTCATTCCGAAACATGGCGTGCGAAAAGATGGACAGTCAAAATTTCCTGATTGTCCTACTTTTTATATAGATGTCTCTTTTCGTCTCATTCGTTCCGTAATTATCTTTCACATCCATAGTTACAGTAATGTCGTCGGAGCGAGTCCTAAAGTATGAACGTAACGTGTCTATAGTGTTGATTATGTCCGCTTCGGTGCAGTCGAGTTGGAGCAGATGCTGGAGTCGAGCAACAAGTGGCTGGGCGACGTGCAGGGCACCGCGCTGGACTGGCCGTGGGGCGGCGGCGGCGGCGCGGGGCTCCGGCGGCACGGCCGGCCCGGCAGCGGCGGTTCGGGGGGCTACGCCGACCACCTGTTCCTCTCCGCCGCCGAACAACTGTTCGACATTACCGATGCGCAACTTGAATATAAGAACCTGAGGTAAGCACGTTAGTTTAATTTGCAACATTGCAACATATTATTTTGAACTTTTATCATCGCAAACACTAAACATTTTAAATTTAAGGTGTACTCGCGATTATCTTTACTGTACAATTTTTCCCCCCGCCACCATTATCCTTGCAATTCGGTCTGAATATCGGTATAAATTGAAATCGTGAGTACCCGTTACAGTTAGAAAGTATGTTTTGGCAAATATCGTGGCAGCACTTATCACTGAACATCGCTGCGTAATAAGCTATTTGGGGTGAGACGCAAAGTATCGCACAACTAAGGACAGGTATATTTTTTTGTGGCTAAGCGTTTGAGTGAGTACTTAACAATGGCCAAGCAAAGCAATGCGAATGCTGCGACATTGAGAAATGCGACGAACAATTATCTCTCACTTTACCAATAATATTGCATAAATACATACGGGAATCGTTACCTTAATTGTTGTAAATGCCCACGAGTGGTCACCACTTACCATCAGGTGGGTCGTCTCTTCGTTTGTCGGCTGGTTACATAAAAATATATCTGTGTGACACCGCACATACATCATGTGGTGACGTCATGACAAACCTGAATCATGCTATCGAAGTTTTTGTAACTTCTCGATTATGTATGTATGTAGATGTTCCGACGGTGAACAGTCGAAGGCGCCAAACAACAAGTTAATGTAACGTACTCTTGTACAGTGGCAAGCAGAATGCGAGGGACTATTCTATTGAAAAGTCGTTAGTGCGACGCGGCACTGGATAGACGCGTTCCTAAATGTTTAACAGCGTTCGAAAGAGCCAGAACGTTAGGACAATGTTAAATACATGCCCACTGTGCTAATTTTATTAAAATATATTTTTTTTGTATGCGTTACCTTGAAAGTGTTTGAAATGGTTATCTCAAAGAACACCTTTAAATTTAAAGTAACTTTTTTCTTTTTATTTCAACATAACAAAAATCATGAGGAAACTTGCACACCAGAAAGCTCTCAATAATGTTCTCAAAGGTGTGTGAATCGCCCAATCCATACTTGGCCAGCGTGGTGGACTGTGGCATGTGCCCCTCACATTTTGATTTATTCGAACCCAGTATTGGGACAGTTACTAGTTAGATGCTAAAGCGATTATTGTGACACGTCAGATGATCGTGGCCGGGCGCACGTGACGTAAACTAGTTCTAGAAGATTCGAGCGGTGCGAACAATAGGGGTCAATTGGGGGCGGGGCGGGACTGACCCCGCGGCAACCGCGCGATGCATTCAGCGCGCTCGGCCATGTGACCTTGCACCCACATATTTCTTCAGTTATTTTAACTTTTCACCGCATTGTTTGATAGGTTAGTGGCTTAGTGGAACAGCATTTAATAGGTTACTAATGTGAAAGGGCTGACCTGAGAGGATACCTAAAGCTACACGTGCTTTTTAGTAGACGAGTGACTAAAAGCGACCGTGAGGCATTTTCTACCAAAAAAGACCCATGACACTTGCAGGTCATATATGAGTTTTCGACGTTGCAGTCGAAATACGTTTTTTTTTACTTTTATTAGAAAAGAAAATCAAAAGATGGCTTTTGAATTTTTTACCTAATGTGTTGTGAGTTCCGTAAACAAGCGAATTCTGATATAGAGGATAGATAAATAGGGGCGGATAATCGAAAATCAAAAATTCGAGAACATGTAACCATCACAGAATGCTTTTGTTCAACATTAAATGCAATTACTTTGAATAGCAATTTCCGCTGTATTAATAGTCAAGTACTGAGCATACCTAACGTTGTAGGTTAATGCTTCACCGAATATTTCATTTGAATTATGTATTAAACGTGCGACGTTAGCCGTCAGGGAAAACCCGATTAATAATATTGTTAAAAACAAAGGATAATGGTTGTTCAAGGGTTCAAGGGGATAACCCCTTAGCTTGAAGAACAAATGGCCTTATGGTACTAGACAACAATGGTACTAGAAAATATAAACTATCTGTGTGCCAAATTTCGCTTAAATCCGTTCTGCCGTTTTGGCGTGATCGATCCGTAAACATCCAACCTTTCACATTTATAATTTTTTTTGGAATTAATTTTTTTTATTAGTAACAAGATAACTTTAAGCACAGGATATTTTTGTTATCATTAAAGTTGCGCATTATATAAACCAGATTTTAATTCGCAGGACACAGCTGCATCTAAGGATCGACATCTGATCTAAATTAAAGCTACAATCATTTATATTTCATCCGCCCTTTAGTACATTGTAACCTACAGATGTCATTAATAATAATGTAACGTGCCTTTTACATTCCGTGTTTACGAAAAGTGTAGTTAATTGATTAACATACAAACGCAATGAGTTCACGTTACTTATAATTAGCATTATGGGCGGGGCAGCGGGGTGCGGGGCGAGGAGGGGGGGCGGACAATGTCGCAGTAATATCCCTCGGGTGTCACCGTTCTGTCTACGTCATAGGTCCAGGAATGGGCGCGATAAACATATTGATTCAACAAGAAGATTCTAATAAATGTTTTAAGTCTCGATTGATATTATTTGTTTACTTGTGAAACCTTCAAAAAACTGGTTTCATGTGGTGAATTTAAAAGCATGATCCTGGTCCCATTTTATACTATGTCAATTCATCAAATATTTAGACATCAAGTTTTCCTAAAAGGCTTAGCCCTATAGTTTGCACTTTGCAGCATATTTTTTTGGCTAAGGGAAGTCACTTCGGAGCAGCGAAAAATAGGTCGTTGCTTCGGGGTCACCAATTTAGCAAAGGGAGATCTCCTGCCAGGCGAGATTAGGAACTTGTATGTACCGATGCGAACGGTGTAGAAAACTTCGATAGCGTGATTTAGGCTTCACGTGACGTCACTGTGACTTCATTCGTGGGTGCGATGTCGCCACAAATTGTTTTGCGCTCGAGACGGCATGTGCATTTTAATTCCCTAGACGAACAAAAATATAAAACATTTCTTTGAGACCGTTTTGTGAGAGTAAAAGTAATATTAACATAAAGTTCAATTAATACTTATTATGACTACGAGAATATTTAATATTTAATATTTAATTTATTTTCGATAATTTTGTGTTTTGTTGGTTTTTTTTGATAATAATCTATTTTGTATGTTATTATTATGTGGCGGGAAATCCACTAACAAGAGCATTCCCAAGGAGGGTTGGTGTCAGGCAGGCGGCCGACCGTAAAATCCAAGCCAAAACCGTAAGCAATATGGTCAGTACATATTGCGCCGACCCCAAATAAAATTGGGAAATGGGCAGGAAGAAGAAGAAGATGACTACGAGAATATTGTTTCGTTTCAGAAACCCAGACTTTCGTGAAGCGACGCTGGAGAGGGACGGCGAGGTGTTGCTGAGGTTCGCGATCGCCAACGGGTTCCGCAACATACAGAACTTGGTGCAGAAGCTGAAGCGGGGCAAGTCGCCCTACCACTACGTGGAGGTTATGGCCTGCCCTTCCGGTAACTCGCTGATAAACTATCTACAAGTTTTGTGGCCATAACTCTGAACCGGTTGAACAAATCCTTATCTTATTATCTTTGTGATTTGTCTTTATAGCTTTTAACCTTTTAGATCTAGATCTCGTCATAAATTGTAGGTATTAAAAAGTCTGTACCACCCACTTTAATTGCCATCGGGTCCTCACTCCACCACATAGTGTCGTGGTAGTGTAAAAACCAAAAAAAAACCAGTCGCCTGATTCTTTTCCAGCCGGCAACAGATCGGTAACTTCATGACATTACAATCAGGTGACTCGTCTGCTCGTTGTTGGCTTAACATCGAACAGACAACCTGACGCGAGCCGCTGTCGCAGGTTGTCTGAACGGCGGCGCGCAGGTGCGGCCGGCGGCGGGCGGCAGCGCGCGCGAGCTGGCCGCGCGGCTGCAGGCGCTGCACGGCGCGCTGCCCGCCGCCGCCGCCGGGGCTTCGCCCGCCGCGCGCGCGCTGCTCGCCGGCTGGCTGCACGGCGCGGAGTCCGACAAGGCGCGCGCCGTGCTGCACACCGCCTACCACGCCGTCGAGAAGAACGACATCGCGCTCAACATTAAGTGGTGATGGCGGGGAGAGCGACCTGGCCGCCCTGCCATTCTAAATTGTACCATATTCAGTTTAGTGTCGTTAAATTGTTTCTTAAGCATAATTGCTTGGTATTCGTTGTTAGCAAGTGAAAATGTTGTGAACATATTTTTAAAGATTTTAGATGGAAACGGTTGAAATGTAAGCCTTGTTAACGACATAAATCATATTTCGCACGATAATTAAATTTTGTTCAAAACAAAATTTATAACGTTTATTTACACTTAAAGTGCATAATTACATTAACATACACTTAAAAGTATAATACATTCTCATACAAATACTTTTTTGTGTAGTGTAAGTAATTGTAAATAATATTTTTATAAATAATACGTATAAGCTGGTGGTGTGGTGGGTTGAATGTAAATATTGTTAATGAATAAAAATAAATGTTACTGATTAAAAGTAGTTTTAAATTAATTACAGTTGAGTGCAACTGTAATGTCTCTAAGCGTAAGCAAGCAACAACGAAGTTTTTTTTTATTACAAATAGTGAGTCGTCTAATAGGTACTACGTAGCACGGCCCGACCGCTGGTAGGTAAATCCTCCCGCGCGTCACGCACATTACTCCTAATAAGATGTTTCCGGTGGCCGATAAGATAAAAAGATCTTGTTAGGCTGTTCAAATGCAAAAATATCTATGCACGCAAATGTGGCCTGCACTACATGGATGTCTGTATCGAAGTTTCATACAACTCTAGTATACCAAACTTGAAGACGGAATACGGCCGCTTCCCAGGCATGATCACCAAGCTTGACGGGAGATCTCACTTCGGTATGGTGACCCCGCTGAACTAAATATAATATACAGACGAATGACCTTCAATAGTACCATCCGTTTCATTACGAAGGACTACCAAAAATGTCCCGTTATGTATGGGTACATTAGTATTTATTATGGTTCGTATGTTTAAGTACATAATTATATGCAATCAACGAAGACTGCCCAGTCGCATCCAACCTCCATTTTCGCTTCGTAATGTTAATGATAATAAAAAAAATACTTTCATACGACCCGCATTGTCAAACAAAGTTATTTTAGTTAAACCTTGCTTAATAAATTACAGAATTTAAAATACCTACAAATTTATTAGTTTACTGACTGAACCACGTGTTTTGGGGGTATTTATAAGGCCACGCGACGACACGTTTACGACGAGGTGATACACGATCAACGTCATTTAGTAAGTTCAGAACTTCTTAAATAAGTACTTAAACATAGTAAGCACATAGGTACACTCCCAAATTCCATGTTCAAAATATAAATAAAATTAATGTTTAGTGCAGTGATAGAAATAATTTGAATTCATCTTTAATATTTTAATATACTCGTAATTATATTTATGCATGTAAGAATTTAATTACAAATACTTGCTACGGTAAAGGTAAACATCGTGAGGAAATCAGTAAAGGGTTACGAATTGCGATGATAACGGTTATAATTTGGACGTCTTTACATCTAGGTACTTACCTACACGTAAACTATCACATCAGCAGCGGGTATTTCATAATAAGTCGTAGCATGTAAATGGTCGTATAAGAATAATGCATAATCAATCAAACGGTAGTCCAATGTTTCAGTAGAAGCTCGCGCTCGGGCGTCGCGGTGCACTATCCCAAACAACTGTGTTTACAAACAGCCGGGCGCGCTTCACGCAGGCCTCGCCACTTCCGTTTCAATGGGAGATTTCCGAGTGATAAGGATGTTTTTGTTAGTGTTAAACATGATCGTTGGAACGGTGATAAGTACTGGATTGGGCAGGTGTCCGATTTACCCGCAGTTGCCTAATTTCGACATAAAAAGGGTAAAGGAAATCAGTTTAATTGAATTGTATCCATTTCGTTATTATTTCCATGAGTAGTTGAAGTGTCGATCCGATGCCCTATTTACGTTTTTAACGTAAGGTTGGTTGGTCGCGCGTATCATCATAGGTGAAGGCGTTAATGATAGCGATGAGCTAGGTCAGGTGACCATGGTCGATTATAAATTTATAATAATAACATTTACTGACAAAATACAATAACAAAATATAAGCCAAGCGTATAAGCGATACCTAATTACTTTTACCCAATAATTTAAAAGTACCTAAACCTTACTAAGTATTATTGTATTTAAAATGACCTTAACCGCCCAATGTCCACTGAAAGTTGCATCTGATTAGTGATTACCTACCACTTTAATACATAGGTAGATATTATACATATAGGTATGTATTATCAACGAGAAAACATGAATAAGTACTCGTAACTAATTTAATTTCACTTTCACATCTACAGCTAGTAAGTTGTAAAATTATGAAAATTGCCACCTTACTCCTTGTGGTTTCTGAGGAAAATAATACCTTAATGCAGAATCAGAGCTTAGCACTCAGTTCGCTATAAAAACGTTAATGATTTATAATGAATATTTAATTGCAATAGTGGACAAAGGACAACAACAATAGTTAGAGTATTCTCCGTCCACAAAATAAATATCCGCAATTCCTTAGTAACAATGCGGTGGCTCTGCAGTCTGCACTAAGGATTAATTACTTAGTAGGAATTTGTTCCGTGTTAATAAGAGAATGTGACCTAAAATTTGCATGATATCTAGAATACTAAAGCCACCTACCTAAATATAAGGTTTAAGTATCTACAGATAAAACTTATGGCGATAGACACATCCACAACTACTTAAGCATAGGGAGTTATCATCCTCCCTAATGTAGTTTGAAACGTATTTTCAAATTCGTTCTTGGCCGATAAAACATCAGAAATAACTTTAAACTGCTCATAGAATTATAGTAACTTACTTAGTTGAGTAAATAGTTAGATTATAACAGTCATAAAAAGAAAATAAATGACCTTCAATCAACATTTTTTGCTTTAAAAAAGTAGTAGTGAAAAATGTATTTATTTTATATTAGTTATACACCTGCTTAATACTTAATTAATTATATACGCAATTATAGAATGTAAACATTTTTATTTTCATGCATATACAAATAAAACATCCATTTGACTATCCCAACACCAGATGGCGGGCACGTGGTTCGAGGTGGAGCGGTCGTTCTACCTGATGGAGATCGCGTCCAGCTGCACGGAGCTGCGGGTGGCGCTCACCGAGCGGGACTTCCTGCTCATCACCGTCTACACTGTCAACAGATGGTGGGTAATGGTTGTCTTATCCCCTACCAAATACTGTTATCACACTCAAACTCAAACTCAAATCATTTATTTCATGTAGGTATGATACATACACTTATGAACGTCAATTTTTTGCATTTACCACCGTTTCGCTAAGGTGCCTTTAAATATTGATTTTTTAAATCTTTGAGGAGAAAAAGAAACGGCGAAAGAAACTCCTCGGCACATCTTTAAAAAAAAAATTATGCCAGATTAAGGTAAAAGTACCATATTCCGGGCTAGTACATTAATCCGTAACATTTTGATTTTTGTCGCAAAATAAGAAAACTGTCCGTAAAATCCATAATTTATTGAATGTCACTACAACTACAGTTCATATAAAATCAAAATAACACGATGTTTGAATATAAATAATCATTCTTAAAGCCGTATCGAGCTTCCGAAGAGTCAGTAGCGGCCCCCGCGACGTTTCAGTACTATGTTGTTAACAGTGAGCGTAAAGCGACAGTGCATTTTCGTAAGGATCTTATGTGACACTGGTAAGTTAATTTAATTTAATTTTGTAATATTATTAATTGTTACTTATTAACAGAAGGTTTCAGCGTTATTTCGAGTTATAACAAACCATATTTTGAGAGAAAATATGACTGCCGGAATTATGTTCACAACAGTGAAACGGTGAACATAAATACGTGCTGTATTACGTAATAAGGGTAAATTAGTATGATGTGTTTATGGATTTTATTCCGAACTGGGGTTAAATACTTACATAAATATGACATAAACTAATTCAGTAATGATAACAGATTAGTGTGACGTAATTACGGTATATGCTTTTTTTAATTATAATTCTTAAAATCGAGTTTGAAATTATGACATTTTATGTTATACTAAAGAATCAATACAGTATGTTATCGAAATTAAATTAAGTTTATTTCAAAAAGTAAATAAGGATAACTATTTATATCGATGTTGTGCACATAATAGTTATATTAACTTTTAATATATTCAGATATTTTATTTTATTTTTTTAATTTAACCTATTTTCTTCAATGCCGTAATAAGGGACAAGAGTTTTTTGCTTACGTCCCATATTCCGGTATACCGTACGGTATTACGTAGTATAGTAATAAGAAGCAGAAACATTGGTTTTCAACATAAAACGCCAAATCTCAATTTTTTCAAGATTTTTGTATTAATCACAAAATGTATCCAAAAATTTAAAACGATACGTTTGCATTTTAAAACATTTTAATATTATTCACAATTATCATTATAACTGTAACCTCGATTTTATTTTATATTTTAGGTTTACCTTTGGTAACCAGGCCTGCTCATAGCCCAGCGGCTTGCGTCGATCTTAACTGATCTACAAAGTTAAGCAACAGTGGGTGTGGTCAGTAGTTGGATGGGTGACCGCTAGTGGAAAAAAACTCTGGGGAATTTCCGTGCTTCGGAGGGCACGTAAAGCCGTCGGCCCCGGTTGTTATCATTTGGTAGCAGTCGTTAGGCCATGTCGGAGGCCTTCGGGCGGCATAAAATACTTCCGAAACCATGGGTTGGCCACTAACCCCTCCACCAATCTGTACTGGAGCAGCGTGGTGCTCAGGGTTATGCTCAAGGCCTCCTCAGGTATGAGGAGAGACCCGTGCTCAGTAGTGGTCCATTAATGAGTTGAAGCCAACCAGGCCTGATCTTAATATTATTATGAATTGATGTTCCTTAGAATACGTAAGTACTCATAACTTATGTTCTTTAAGATTTTTGTCATAATAAAAGTTGTAAAATTGTTTGTAATTTTGAATTTTCGTTAATTATACTTTTTTTTTAATTAAATTTTCACGATGGTGATTATTTAGTAAACAGCAGCTCTCATTTTGTCGCAGAAGTTTTATGGTAATTGTTTTTTTTTTATTTATCCGAAAGAACAATTATATCGTACTTAATAATTTTAATAAAAGTATAATTTAATACAATTAGGTAGTTTAATTCATTAAGTATATTCTTAAAGACATGTATGATGATTTTAGGTCAAAGAAAACGTATGCTAAAGATAGTACGGAATTACGTACAGTGATTGCCGGAATTAGCTCCGACGCCAAATTTTAGTACGGAATTAGAGACAAACGTGAGGTTCAGCAAAATAACGATTATTCCTATAAATTAACGGCTACGACGGAAAATATTTTTCAACATTTATCTTATAATACCAATCTAGAGAATAAAACAATTTTTATCCCTAGAACCTTCCTACTTTTTCTAAAAACCAACCTCAAAGTCAAAAGTGCCTTAATAGTCCGGAATATGGGACATTTACCTTACAAATTTTATACCTACATACAGATACATACATACTAACATGAGTAGAACTGGTCGCAGATGTCTATGTCCAAGCATCTTTGTCATTAATATATTCTTCTACTGTATAATAAACTTTCTCTATTAGTCGTGTTTTTACATGTTTAACACTTTACACTATATTGGTAAAGTAACGCTCAAGTGGCAAAAATTTCTTAACCACTTCCGTGCATCGGAGGGCGTTATTGTTATTGTCAGATAGCCAAAGCGTAGATCGCAATCCATGCTGGGGGCATTTGGTTGGCATCAAAACTCGAACGTGCACCACCTAACCGATCAACCAATTCACACTGGAGCAGGGTAGGTATCCCCTATGCCTCCTGTTATGACGCAAGTACCCGCATGATGGTTACAAACGTCAATGTCAAACCGATAGTAATTTACTATACTTAAGTATAGATCATGAATAAGAATCTTTGAAATAGCCCATGGCGACTTGGTAAGAAAAACAAAAGACATGTTTCAAACGTGGACAAATGCGTTAGGTATACCTGATAACAGGGATTAACCTGATTGGTAGAGGCCAGCGTAAGGAGGGAGGTATGGTGCCGGACTGCTAGGTTCCACATGTTCAAGCCTCTGTGTCAAGTACTCAAGTATGGATGGAGTCACTTGCACCCCAAACTAAGTAGTTACCGCGATCATTTCCAGGACGGGCGACCCGTCCACGTCGCACGGGCTGGGCATCCCGAGCTACAACGGGTCGTCGGCGTTCCGCTACAAGCTGAACAACCGCATGCCGTACGTGCTGGGCCGGCTGCTGCCCGGCGCCGGCCAGTACAACATCCTGCTCACCGACTACGACCAGTTCGCCATCGTGTGGTCGTGCACCAATCTCAGCATTGCGCACTCCGGTCAGTTGCAACATACATACTTACTAACTTACTTCTTTATGTAAATAGTTGCCAAATGAGTATGTACACGAGCCACCTCGAGTATTGTCACTGACGCGTCCACGCGTCGCCTACGGACATTAGTAACACAGGCATTATTGATGCGTTGCCGATCGAAGGAGATGCGGGGTATATGCATTTATTTATTGCTTTTCGAGTTCGACACTGTAACCAAATCACATAAAAATTTCACAATATATCTTAGGAGGGTGGCAGCAGCTAAAACCCTTCCACCGTTCCGCACAAAGCCCCGCAACCTTCACGAGTGACCTGTCACCATAGCCTAAGAAGGAACTCTCTAATCCCAAAACTATAATTGCAGACCGCATGTGGGTGCTGGCGCGGTCCCGCGAGCTGAGCGCGGCCTCGCGCGCGCACATCTACGGCGCGCTGCAGCGGCTGCGGCTGGACCCCGACCGGCTGGTGCTCACCAAGCACGCCAACTGCACGCGGCCCCCAGACACATCCAACATAAACTAGCTGCCACTTGACAATCGCCTTTTATTTACTATTTACTACTAGAGACCGGCAAACTGTAGTCATGTTATTGTAATCTGTTATCATGATTACACTTTGTTTGCTACAAAGGGGCCAATAGCGCCTTTTCGCAAAGTACAGTATCGCGCTTCGTCCACACGTACGAGTATAACATCGCTACTGCACCGCGACGCGAACGTTAAAGACGCAATATCGTGGTTAGCGTTTATCGGCGATAGCGTCGCGACATTTTTGCACTACAAAAAATCGCCATAAGCAACTACCTCCCTACCATCCTCGTTAGTAATGAAAGAAAAAAGAAACAAAAACATTGCTTGCGGAAATAAAACACCGAGCTTTCATTACACTTTCTATTTTATGGAAAAATATCATTTATTTACAACAAAATAGACTTAAATTTAAAAGAATCAAAAAGATCGTATTTAGTTAATTCAGTTGTCAAATAAGGCAACGTTCACATCAACTGGCAGACAGCCATTGTTCACATGAATAAAACTTGAACTTAGCACATACATTTTTCAACTATGCGTTTATTTCATGCAGGTTTATAGAAATTGCACACGACCCTAAATTGTATAATACATTTGTGATGTGAGTACAATTTACATAGACACGTCAGTCTATCTTGTGAAAGCAAAATACAACTGTTGATTAGAGGAACATGGTACAAACGTTCGGGTAACATACAACCATCGCCCAAATTCAAAATTGTTAATTAAAATGTATCATTCTATAAATTTTGAAGTTTTCGTTATAAGATTCCATTCCATTTATGATTTAGATTTCCATGTGAACGTGAACGCGCCGGGTGATGAATTGATGACGGCGTAATTTGTGGTGTTTGTGCATTAGTACACTAACCAAACGTAGTGTGTTCAATTTAAACATATTGTACACCTTATACACTAGTCTATTTGGTTTCTATATCATTAAATACTCTTCTAATTGTAATTTAACAGTTTGGTTACTTCATTTGGCTCGGTCTGCGTTCTCTACCCCAACAGACTCTATTTAAATGTTTTTAATTAAGGGACTGGTTAATATTTTAAGTTATTAGAGTATACATTTGTCACACATCAAACACAATAGAGCACCTTCCACTAGTAGGTAACTTCAATGTATACACTTATAGTATATAAAGTCTTAATAGTCGCAATAGATTCACATTTTGCTGCAATCTTGTTACTGATTTTGTAAAAAGCTAAAAAGGCAAATGTATATCTCTTTGGAATCCTATTATGGGATTATCTGCGGGCGGGGACTCCACAGATATCGAAGGGTGCAACCTGACAGTGACAGGACACTCTAATCCCACGTGATATTTATTTAGAAACCGTTGTACCCTACGATGTACGAAAATTTGACCAAAGTTATGTTTCTCCCACCTAGCTACCTAAAAATAACTAAGAAATATAAAATTTAGAAAATAGAGACCTACCTCGATAGACAGTTTGTAATAGATATGAGTATGTAAAGTTCATTGTAGTATATTATAATATTAATAAATTCTAATGAATCCTTGGTAAAAAGAATTTTCTACTGATTTTCTAAACGAGTAATTATATCAATTGAACCGTAACATGAACAATCATGATTGAAATAAATATTACTACTGCATTGTTACACATACATTTTATACAACTATTACACTTAAGTATAGTTTAGGTTTACAATTTTTACATTACAGGACAAACCAATTATTATTGATATTCTGTTTTTAATTCAATTATGTTATGAAATTTTTTCACATCAGCGCACTGTACTGTCCAAACTTGGATAACCACCGGACGATTACGCATCACAAATATCTAACTTTTTATTAATATAAATGTATCCCGAGTATTACTATAGATCATAGACAAAACCTTACGCCGAACAATTTATTAAGATTTAGGCCGACACACTACGTACGCCACTCCCACTTACATACATTTTAAATAAAATCAACAACAATAAACGAAACTGCAAAACATAAACAAGATGCAATAATAATAAACATTGTACAATAAATTATATTAAAGACGAATTAAGTACGTTAACGACGTCGCCAGAAATACCGAGCGTTGCAGCTGTAATTGTCCACAACGCGGCCCCAGTGGCGGCCGGTGACAGCTTCACCATTACATATAAATAATACTTATTATGAAATGCTTTTAAAAATAAACGTGCAAACCATGAGGCGGTTAAAATATCGATTTAACCGTAATAACCAAACAATAGAGTATCTTGCCTCCGATTAGGCAGCATATGCAAGTAAGTAAGAAGTTCGTTAACTAATCTCCAACAGTAATCAGCGTAAAGCTGGTAAATCCTGTTGAAAAATTACATGTAAGTACCACATTTTATATCAAGTGAATAACCTACTGAAATTGAAGTAATATCTAAAGCGTCTAGGCGTTGCCATGTTGGCTTCCTTCCACCGACCACACAGCCCATAGACGCCTAATAACTGTCGGGCTTCTGTCAACACATCTGGCTTATAGTAACGATATAAATTCGTGCCGTTGCCGTTCATTCTTTCTCGTTGCTTAAATTAATCTATTTCTTTCCAACGTATCGTGTCGCCTTAAATTAGCCAATCACAGCGCTGAATTAGCCAGTCACCGCACTTTGTCTTACATCAGCTAGTCGCCAGAATGCATTCAATACGGAAAATAAAACATTAGGCGTCTATGGGCTGTATGCTTTAAATTTTTAAACCGTGCGAATTCTTAAATGTCAATGATGATTCGTATATAGCGAGTTTCATGACAACCCAGCCTAGTACTCCGAGACATATAAAAATTTTACAAAAAATGTCCAAACTTTTTATACAATTGAAGAGATGTCCTATTCGTAATACTAATATCATTTAAACAGTATTCTATAATTATAAAAGTGAAATAGCTCCCGATTATAAAAACAGTTTTCAAGTCGCACATCTAGCGTGTACTAAAGAATAGTAGTTCAGCCTATACTAAAATATGGACATAATATTCCATTGACAAAGTTGAATATTTCGAAAGATATATTATTGACTGTCGGCATGCATACTCCTCCTCTTGAACCGTCCAAACTAACTTATATATTTCTCTTAGATATTCAAGTCTTTAGTTATTGCTGTTATTAATTCGATCATGGAAGCGTTACATGCGTGCCAAGACACCATCACAACATTATATTAAACGCATCGCCAGAAAAGTGCGCCAAACATGGCATAAAACAGACACATCTTACACAAATGGCACACATAAAATGCACCAATACACCATTTTCCCGCAACACTTTAAAGTCAACATGCATACAATTTATCCAAAGCGAACATGCACTTTGACAGAACTGAACACAGATGTCGGTCGCAGGACGAGCCGCTTTGCTCGCATGAACATTAAACCGATTTGCAGTACTTATTACACGCGACAGTGACTTGGCTTTATAGTGGTTAATAGTGGTTTTCTATGCTGGCAACACAGTTCACTTCGTTCAGTCTGAGGCACTCCGCGTCGCGGTTTCTGTAGTCGTAGCTGTCCTTGAGGCTGTCCTGCGGGCTGTCGCGGCCCTGCGCTGCCTCCCCCGGGGGGCGCAGCGCCGGGGGCTCCGGGAGGCAGCCGCTGTGGATGGCGTACTGGTGCATCCACAATTGCTTCTCCTCCACCTCCTTGCTCACAACGACGAACAACTCCTTTTCCTTGCTGTCAAGCTGCTCCTTTAAGTAAGCTATGAGATCAGTGCTCTGAAAATAAAAAAATATTATAGATTTAATATTGAACCGTTGTGGTAACCCAATAAGTCATAGATTATTTTGGTCAATGAAATCTAGTGCCAATAGAATACCAAATAAATATAACGCTTAACATAGCATTATAAAAATCATGATTATGTAATTTTGATCACTTTCTCTTTTAGTTTACAGTTATACTCTAATGAGTGTATTGTTTCATTAACTGAAAAGAGTCATTCATGCGCGAATGCAGTACACATATATAACAAATGGCAATACGGAACGAAGTTCTAAACGCAATTTTGGGTAGTACAAGACGAGACACACCCTGCCGATGAGCTGCGGCGCCTCCAGCTTGGAGTCGAGGTTGTAGAAGGAGCCCTGGATCTGGCGGATGGCCACCCAGTGGCGGCGCCGCAGCGGCAGCATCACGAAGCCCAGCTTGTAGTCCGACGGCACGTTCAGGATGAACCCGCAGATGTTCGACAGATCGAGGCACCCAGGGTCTCTGCACAAGTTTATTTATTTATTTATCATTTATTGCAAAAGCCTAAAAACTAGGGAGTACAATGGGCGGATTTAATGCGGATTCTCTACCACTCAACTCTGGGAACTGGTAAGAGGATTTAGCAGGTGCATATAAGTTTAGTTCAAGTTTAGTAAAAGTTTTAAACAAAAAAATGTTATCATAAAAGAATAAACTCCTCAGAAACATAAAAATCTATTATTTCATAAGAATTGTGTATGAACATATTTGTACTACTTTATCTTAACTAACACAAAAACAATGTAATTTTGTTTCTCACAAGTTTTAACCCAGACATTGCGATATAGACTGAAAAATTACATCACAAATAGCTCTTGTGGCATTGGTAAAAAAACCAAAGACACTAACTTCCGCTTATCGAACCAGATGGCCTCGCAACCCTTCTTCTGCAGCGCGGCCATGATGACGTTGATGTCATAGTTGCCCAGACCCAGCATGGAGCGGTGCGGGTTGATCCACACGTTGGGCGACAGGCGACTGCATATCGTGTCCAGCTCGGATTTTGAGAATGTGTTACGTGTCTGAGGATGTAAAGGTCAATCAATTAGTAAAATGGACTACAAGGCTTAAACGCATTAATGGCTTGCTCTAGAGCATTCTCCACCACGCTGCTCTAGTGCCGATTGGTAGAGGGTTTAATGGCCAACCCAAGTGTCAGAAGTTTTTATTCCATCCCAAGGCCTCTGACATGGCTAAACAACCATTATCTAATGATAATAATGGGACCAACTGTAATAAATCACAAGTATATTATATCTTTGGCTGCAAGTGAAGCTTAGATTACAGTGTTTTAGTTGTTCCTAAAAATAAGTGATTTGTATTGTTTAATTTATTCCTCACTATTGACAAAAAGACCCCTATGAAACAAACAGAACAATTACTAAAGGTATATTATTTATCAAAGACTAGTATAACTCCTTTGCTTCGTTTCTGTCTAGCAATTTCAAACGAATAAATAAACTCTTCAGTTTTATGGTATTTATCAACACAAGAAAACCCTCACAAGAGAATACAGAGAAAACATTCAGAGTAGATGTACAGGTAGTTAATTGTTTTTTCTACTTTAAAATTAAAGTAGTAAAGCAAAGTATCAATATAAAGTTTTATAAAGGCAACGGCATAACAAACCCATGTAGGTACATATTATAATGATAGATAGATTTACATAACGATAATGAATCAAAATGCGTTGACACCCACAACATACAAAGCTGGTTCATCATCTGCAGTACAACACTAGTATTAGTCAGAACTAGCATAGCTCAAGTTATCTGCTTAAATGGAGTAAGGGCGCATTTTCATTGATTGTTGTCTCGTTCACTACACTGCATGTGGGTGTGTCTAAAATTGTAGTAATTTATGTTGACAAATTGCATGCGGGGAGTTCCCATAAAATGTCACTTAAACATAAGGCAAAACACCCCATGAAAACCATTTTATTGTCTGTATTGCATACATTACAAATCTCCTGCCCCTCAATTCAAATGGTTCACGCATGTGAGCCCTAACAATCAATGAAAATGAGCTGTAAAGAAGAAAAACTGAATTCTTCTATACAAATGCAGAAAATTGATAGCATGCTTTAACAGTTATTTTACACAGAATACTAATTTGTCACCTTGGAATAAGTGTTTTAACTAATGACCGGATTATATACATTTGCGTATTTAAACCATTCTCAACCCTAATAGGATATTTTCTCAAAAATATAGTTATGATGTATATTATCGATACATTTCCAGTATTTTTCGTGTGCAGTACATTCACCAGGCATGCGTCTTTTGCTTAAGTAGCTACAATACAATAAAATGAAAGAGACAAAAGATCATCGCGCACACCTACCACAGTACTTTTCCCATCTAATATGCATATTATTGCTGTTATTGTTTTCATAGTTGGTGCGCACTCATTGACCTGTAAAGATTTTTTAGTGGACCATGCCTCCAGAAATTGTGGATTTTGGAATAAAAATTAAAACTTAGTTTTCTTTTTTATTTGTTCTTAAAACTTATCATTTAATGTTGCATACTCTGCCAGTTTTAGTGAATATTTCATGTAATTTTTCATGCATATATCAAGCTTTCCATGTTGGATGTAATCCAGTCCCTAGTTATAAATAACTATTTAATAGTAATAACCTTTTGATCTAACATTTGGAAATAAATTATACTTACTTAACATTGATATCAACTACAATGTAATTAAGCCATTGAAAGCCTGCTATAAGCAGTAGTATTCAGAGATATAACGTCCCAATTGTCTTAAAATATAAATATTAAACAAATGTGCTAGAGGCTACAGGTGGTTCAAATGACTGACATTCAAGTAGTTCAAACAAAACTAATTCGATCAGGTGCGTACACCGTAGTGAATTTGTTTTTTCTTTGAATCTCGCTACAATTTGTGTTATGGAGGCAAACAAATGGTTTTTGTGAATTAAAACCGCTCAATGCGAACTGTGAATAAGTTTAGCAAACCATTTGTTTACTAACCTTGCAACGGTAATTACCGCCCAGTCATACATACCGCGGATCACACAGAGAGCAAGTACAACACATATTTCTAGTATTTACCTGAAACAAATTATTGAGTGCGTGCAAAGCGCAGAGCTCCTTGACTTGTTTCTCATGATAAATCGGTGGCTTGGAATTCATTCCGACTCATTCAACATGTTTTATTTATAGCAATAAAAGAACTCAATATGTTTTTTTATAAACTGTATTAAACACAAAATATTTTAGTAAACATTTAATTTTGATAACTTAAAAACTATGAGCCGAATTTATTTTATCATTTAATCTAAGCCAGGGTCTCTGCAGTCAGTACTTCGCATACCTTGCCTTTGTTTGAATAGTTAACTACATTTTCGTTAGATGGCTCTGCAAACATATATAGTTTTTGTTTTGAAATTTAGGCTTATAACGTATTCATTATTTATGATATGTTCCTCAAAACAAACTAGATGACTTTTAGATATTTTAAATAATATAAATAGCTAGATTGCTTTTGCTAACTCGAAATATCTCAACTGATTATTATATGCGTGGAACGGAAAGCCGTCACATGCAATGAGTTGTCATTTTGACAATGTCAAAGTTGGTTAGTTGACGTTGTTGACAAGTTTGACAACTGTCATCAACTGTGTATCTTTTCGTGGAATTCGTGCCTCGTGGTAATTTTCGTTTAATTTAAATTCATTCCGATTCCGACTGTGTTTTGTGAATGTGCTCCGTTACGATTTCTGGTGATTTTTTAACGACGTATTGCTCTCCCTGGACTCCGAAGACCCCGCCAATAATATTTGACCCACGCTATCCATATCTGACTCTGATTGCCTGACGATTTTTGCTTTTGTTGCCAAGAAACATGGCTGGTTCTTGTAGAAGCTGTTGTGTTCCAAATTGTGGCAAAACTCGTAAGTAATTAACTAAATAATATTTAACGACTAATGAAATAAGCTGATCTTGCCTTGTTTGAGGTACTGTTCTCTTTTGTGAATTTGATGTAACCTATAGAAGTAATAATAACCTGAAAAGTGGTAAATGTGATGCGTTATGCTAGGCAAATAAATTAAAAAACAAATTTATATTTATCAGATACTATTAGTCAATTCTAAAGACAATGCCATGAGCCAAAGTGAACATTAATAATTACTAAACTCAAAGCAAATAGCAAGTAATGATTTTTTTTTCTTTACAGGTGCTGATGACATAATTTTGCATGCATTTCCTAATCCAGAAAAAGAACCGGAAAGATTTAATTTGTGGTTGAATGCCGTTGGTAGTTCCATATCAAAATTAGATACTCAGTTTATATTAAGAAACAGATATATATGCCATGCTCACTTTGAGGAGAAGTTTTTGACTTGGTCAAGAAGATTGGCTTTTGGAGCTGTTCCAACTTTAAATTTGCCTGGTAAGTTTTAATTTTTTTGACAAAATTTTATTTTTTAATTGCATAGTTGCTCAAAACGATAATTATGAAGATACAGTTGTGTGTTGTATATGTGTATTCTTAGCTCAGACTAAAATTTGGCATAGCGGAATGATTTGATGTAGGTACATAAATCTTGAGTATATTTTTAGGTAATGAAAGTGGAAAATAAATGTACAAGAGCCTACATGAAACCTCTATATTATCACTGTCTATACATGGAAAATTGGCGTACTTTTAGTGTTTATCTCAATCTGCTTAGAAACAAAATTAAATCGATGAAGGACCTTTTGATAGATGAAATTTTTGTATAGCCTCAGATATCTGGTGTTAATATGTTTGCTATCAGGATAAAAGATGACTGAAATAATGTTACAGGGCCTGAAGTTGCAAGACTTGTTATGAGGGATATAACTAACGTTGTTCCTGTCCCATCAACATCAGCAATTAATATGGAACATCCTGTAGCTTCTACATCTTCAGGTATATACAAAACTTATTATAATTTAGTTTCACCTGACCCAGTTGTGTGGGTCTGTAATAGAATTTTACAAATTTGCATGTACAGTAGAATCCTGTTATAATGACAGCCAAGGCACCGGTGATATTATATCGTACTAGCCGGAAGTCATACAAAACGAACAGACATTTTTGTTTTATATTAAAATAATCCCATACATTATGTATTTATATTAATATTTAAGCGGCCAGCCGATAAAAAAATTAAAACAAAATATTTATTTATTTCACACATAGATATGTAACTAAGAATAAAAAGAAATGTAAATCTTGTCTTCAACGGAGAAACTTTATCGTTTTGTAGGCCATTTTGTACGCGTACTCACTGATTACCCACAAATTTAATGTAATAACATAAAAATTCGTCCTTGTAACAGGACAATTACATGTGAAATTCCATCGTCATAAGCGGTCAGTCGTTGTAAGCAGTCATAATAAACAGATGTACTTTCATAGTGTGTGATATTAAAACCAAACATATACCTATAATAAGACTGACATCACTAAAAACGGTTGGTTATTATATGCAAAGCCATACTAAATCGACTACACTGTATATGTATGTATATCAAATAACAATACAATACTATTATGACATGGAGCTGATTTGACAATGGAGACCGAAGGTGGCTTTGGAAACTCTGTAACTAATAAACGCAATTACATTCAAATTGGGCTTCAAACTCAAATCATTTATGGGTATTTTTTAATACACTTATGAATGTCAATTTTTTGCATTTACTGCTTGTTTTCGTTCTATTGTGTATTATAAGCATATATGTGTATAATGTATGGATTTCACATGAATTTTCAGATGTAATTCCAACTGAAAACCTTGTACTGGCTCATGATGTCAACATGTCAGTTATAGAGTCTTCCAAAGTTAACCAAAAAGGTAAATACATGTTTTAATCTCTACCCTAAAATTTATTTCAGTACACCAGAAATTATTTAATTGACACTATCAATGCTCCTTAAATATCAGTGTATATTACACTACTAAATTACACTATTAAATTTGGCTACAATACAACTATAACTCAAGATGTTATTGCCATGTTGTTTAACATGAATTTAATTTGTGGTCATTATTATTTTCCAGGGCCAACATTTATAAATGACAAAATGGCTTTGGTACAAATGTTGAAGAAGGCTACTAAGAAGAATGCTAATTATGCTACTCGTTTGAAAAAAGCCTTAAATTTATCAGAAAATGTAACTTTTCAAAATATCTTGAAAAAGTATACAACTATGGCTGCATTATTTTTTTCTCTGCAATTGAGAGAGATTAAAAAAAAGAAGATGGGTAGAAGATTCACTGAGCAAGAAAAAATAATGGCTTTAAGCATTTATAAGCAAGGACCAAAATGTTACAGAATGCTCAGTAACATATTTGTGTTACCATCGCCTCACACCCTCAGTAGATTAATAGCGAAGTTAAATTTAAGAGCTGGAATTAATGAAAAATTATTTAATGTGATGGGAAGCAAAGTTCGGAAGCTCAAAGCCGATGACAAATTATGTATTTTGATGTTTGATGAAATTGCAATATCACCACATTTTGAATACAACAATCAAAAAGATATAATATCGGGCTTTAAGACAGATGGGTCAAGCAGGCATAACCAAATTGCAGATCATGCCTTGGTTTTTATGGTGAGAGGAGTTTTAAGGAACTATAAGCAGCCAGTCGCTTATACTTTCACCTCTGGGAGTGTGAAAAAAGACGAACTAATTAAACTAATTACCAGTATTATAAAAAAATTGCATAGTGTGGGATTACGGGTTGTAGCCACAGTTTGCGACCAAGGCGCATCTAATGTAAGTTGCATCAATAAATTAATAAATGACACAAAAGAAAAATATATAAGAGAAAATAGAATACTCAAGAGAGACATATTCGAAGTAGATGGTCAAGAAGTAATCCCACTATATGATCCACCACATTTATTAAAAGGAGTGAGAAATAATCTTTTGACAAAGGACCTAAAATGCATCATAGATGGGGTTTCCAAAGTAGCGAAATGGGATCATATTTTAAAGTTATATGAAGCGAATCCTTCTTACAAAGGGATCAAAATGATTAAAAATCTTAGTGAGGACCATGTAATACCTGAAAAATGTAAGATGAAGGTGAAATTTGCAGCCCAAGTATTTAGTGAGAAGGTTGCCAGTACAATGGGATTTTTGGCCGGTAAGAAATTACTAATACTTGGGATATTTTTTAATAATTTTAACATTTTGACATTCATTACATAATTAATACCCATATTCATACATAATACCCACAAAGGCATCTAAAAGTATCTTCGTGGGGGCATACCCTTTTACTTTTAGATGCTAGCTAAGAATACACACCAAAGTATGTATAATTTATAATCATAATTATGATAATGGTGAATGTGAATGGGTATGCAAAATTGCTGGATAAAATATAGGAAATCGCTGAATTAACTGAATTGTTTTATATGACCAACTTGATGAACAACATAATTATACTTAAAATTTCTCTAACATTCTACATTACATTTTGAGTACCAATTTTAGCTAGTGATATTTGAAATACAAATTGAGTAATACTTTCTGTATAATAAACATATTGATAACTGTGAATAATACATATTTTATATTTATTTTAGAAAAAAATCTCCTGCCGATGGAGTGTCAGGAGACTGCGGACGCAATATTATTTTTTGATGGTCTGTTTGACTCACTGAATGGAAGCCTGGAAAATTCTAAAAGAAGAAGCGGCAAAGCCTTATTACGTGCTGTGACTCCCTCATCTCGGCATAATGATGTTTGGGCAAATTCAAAAAAAGTTTTAAGCTCCATGAGATTTATAAAGAATAATAAGGAACATACTGTTCCATCCATACGTAACTGGTTACATACGGTAAATAATGTGGAATATTTAAGGGATGTGTTATTTAATAAATATAAAATTAAATCGTTTTGGATGCGGCACTTTAACCAGGACCCATTAGAAAATTTTTTTGGAGCCATTCGGAGTCATGGGGGTCGGAATGTGAATCCTACTCCTGCTGGCTTCGAAATAGCGTTTGCGTCCTTACTAATAAATAATTTAACAGGGACGCATTCGCCAGGCTCCAATTGTGAGCAAGACAAGTGCCGCGCCATGTTCAAATCAATGCGAGATCTATTTAAAAAAACAGAAATAAGCAACACATCCCTTAACTTAAATTTAAATTATATGCAAGATGATATAATCGAAGATTTCGAAGTGAAAATATCAGATCCTCGTAAGTTAGCCCATTTGCAGTATGTAACCGGGTACATTCTTAGAAAAACTAAAAGCGACGTTTTCCGCGACTGCATCGCTTGTAACGATAATTTTTATGATCACAATCAAGATGACGATTACCTAAGAGCCAGGGAATATGATAAAAAGAAACGCTACTTAGCCTACCCGGCCAAAACTCTTGTGGGTCTATTTTCGGCTATACAAGATATTTTAATATTCATTTTAAGAAATCATAGCAATATGGCAAATATTAAAAAATACGCAAAAACTATATTATATATTGAAACAAATACACATTTTATGACATGTGAAATACATAAGGTAAAAAATATTGATTACATATTCGATTTAAGTAGTCGTTTCTTTTTACACAATTGGTGTAAAGATGTAAATAACATACTGAAAGGTCGTCAAACACATGCAGACGCAGACGATTTAGTTCAAAATTTAGCCAAACAATATGTTTTAAGTAGGCGAAAAAAGAAATGAAATATACAGCGAAGAAGTGAATAATTGGTGATAGTAAATCAAAATGAAGCTTTGATTCACTTCTTTTTTCACTTCACATTGTTGGCCTACTTAAAATATTGCTTCGCTTAATTTGTAAATACATTGTCTGCCTGTTTGACGACCATTCATATTTCTATGTTTCTTTTTTTTTCATTATATTTATATCTTTAAACCAATTGTGTAAAAAGAAACGGTTACTTTAATCAAATATGTAATCAAATTGAAATGATAACGTCTTATAATAGTGTTTATTTCTACAAATTAATAAGATGTAATTGATTTCCTCCATAATTTTCAGTCTAATTTCATTTTGTTCATTTCAAGTAACTGTTTTTTCATCAATGTTTCTTTAGGACGTTATCACGTAAAACTATCGTTCGTAAATCGACTTTACAGACAACCGATATTTACTTCATCCGTTTTAAATTGTGTATTTGTTTCAATTTAATCGCTGCCTGGCAAAAAAAGTGTCACAACATAAAAATGACTAATTCGAGATAACGAGAATTTTGAGATTTTGTAAAAATTATAGGCGTTAAATTACTGATTTGCTTATTGTATATCTATACATTTCACATAGCTAATCTTTTTCAATAGTATTATCTAAATTTTTATGTAACTTTCAAGGAATATGTAATAAAGAATGTCTAAACCTAATTTATATGTATTATGACGCTTTATTTGCCGGGCAGCGAATTATAATAAAATATTCAGGATTCAGGATTCATCGTCGAACTAGCATTCAGAGCGGTTGTGTACAACAACATTGTATCGATTTGTTTAATTTCCTTACGCTATAACCAGTTTTAAGTAAGCAGTGATTAGTGCTAAAATTGTGTGCAAAAAGTCATAGCTCTTATTACGAATACAAATAAATTGTGTCGCCAATAATCCTATCTCTTTCGCGCGTCGCTGCTTCGAGCTGTAACTGAAGGGAAACCTCACCCCCGCGGGAAGAGTTGAGCTGCCATTTTTCGTCCTTATTACACAACAGCGTAGCAGCGTAAGCGCAAGAGGCATCATCAAATTGTGAATGTGTGTTCCTGTCAAGTTATAAGAATAATATGCAGACGTCACGCACACCTCCAAACAATCTCTCATCATCGAACCCCGATATACCTGCGTTGACATCTATAGAAAAGGATAGCTATGTAACCACACGCAATCGGAAACATCTGGAAGGATTATCTGATGACGCAATAATTAAGACATTGGAACTTAAGTTCAAGCAACAAATGGAGGCGTGGAATGATAAATTATCAGATAACATCGCATCAGTGGTCAGTTCTGCAATATCCAACCAACTATCAACTATTACTTCCAAATTACTTGAGATAAATTGCACTTTAAACAAACTTACGGAGGATAATGCCTCGATAAATAAGTCGTTGTCAAATACAAGTATGCGTCTTACTGGGGTGGAGGAGGTTCTTCATTCATCAACCAAAAGACAAGATTTAATTGAAACGAAAAGTTCTGAATTAGCATTACAAATGTCCGATCTCGCTACGAAATTGAATGACATGGACCAAGAGGCCAGACAGTGTAATCTCGTGATCTCCGGAATTCCAGAAAAATCGCATGATGATAATCTACACCAAATTTTTCGCAACATAATAGATGTATTGGGGGTGAAATTGACGGAGTCCGACATCATCCACATAACCAGGATTCGTTCACTCCATGTAGTACCCGGACGCCCAAGAACTATTATCATTAAGCTGAGATCCCGCACATTGCGTGACGCCATTTTATCTGCAGTTCGTGCAAAGAGAGGCCTGAAGCTCTCAAACATTGGATTCAGTGGAGATGGAGGGGTCTTTCTCAACGAACATCTTACGCCGGCTACCAATAGTCTATTTCAAAATACCAAAGAAAGGGTGAAGGCCGCTGAATATAAATTCGTCTGGTTGCGGGACGGCAAGATTTTTGTCAGGAAGAATGACACCAGTCCGGCTATACGCATAAAAAATGTTCGTGATATTGACAAAATTGCGTGACTTTGTTTTTTAAGTTTCCATTGGATACGCCCCTTAACTATTATAATACTATATAATATTAAGTTTCAATTTATACGTAGTTTTAGTATTGGTAAGCAATATCTTGTTCTAATATCATACGTTAAATACTTACTTAACATTAACTACTTATGCGATATTTTTTCCTGTATAGTGATAATTATTTTATTTAAAATTATAAATGTAAGTGCCGGTAAGCAATACTTATTTGTAACTTTAGACTTTAAATATTATCTTAACAAAATTTACTTACTTTCAATAATACTTTATTTATTTTTATTACATTGTTTAGCAAATACTATAATGGTGTGGTACGTAGATGGTTGTTCATATATTGTGTATGTACGGAAGTTACTTGGGAGGGAGTTAAAAGGCCCAAGTTTAGAATATAAATATAATTTTAAAATTACTTACTCATTCTATATTAAAATCCATTATCATCGTTCAATATTTATAATGTATAATATAATAATGGGGTTCTATATAAAAATATTATCACATATTGTATTTATTATATACATAACACTTCATATATTATATGTCTTAATTGGGTTAGGAAAACTTTACGAAATAATATTATTCATATCGAATTCCAGATATTTACGACAGTTTCCAAGACTGAATTTAATAGTAGACACTATGTTAGCTTCTATGATTCGTAGACAATTGGATCATGTTCTAGGTAAATATAGATTTACGTTTGGACTTTGTAAATTAATCTATCTGCGTTGGCCATCGCGAAGAGGCCCCGTATTTGGTAAACTACTTAAAGTTCTTAAAAAGTTTATATTAATTCCTTAATAATGAGTAACTCAAAATTGAATGTTTTTTACCAAAATGTGCGTGGCCTCCGCACCAAATGTTTAGAGATATATAATAACATTTTATCGTGCGAATACAATGTAATACTTTTAACAGAAACCTGGTTGCAAAGCGATATTTTTGATAGGGAAGTTTGTGATCAACGATATGACGTATTCCGTTGTGATCGTAACCTAGCTGCTACTAATAAGTTGTCGGGAGGCGGGGTGATGATTTGTACTCACCGTGAGTTGGGGGCGACTATACGTAGCGACTGGATATGTAATTCATTTGAATCGTTGTGTGTGTGTGTATCCGCCCGAACTGTCGGTTTACCTCGTAACTTATACTTTATTTTAGTGTACATTCCACCTGATGAAAGTAGATTATCCGAGTATATTAATGAATTTAGAAATAATTTTGAACATCTTTATCAAAGGTCACCTAACGATTATTATATTATTATAGGAGACTTTAACTTACCTTGCTTATCGTGGAGTTCAGAGGGGTGGTCATTATTACATATTGGCAAATCAGAGGTCCAGCTTGCTGCTAGCACTTTAGTAGAGGATTTGAGCTTTATGAATATTACTCAATATAATTTTATTCCCAATAGGTATGACAACATTCTTGACCTGTGTTTCTCTAACTTACCTTTAGAAATTAAACAAACTGACCCACTTTCCAAAATAGATTCATTACACCCGCCCTTTTCTATAAACATACCAGACATGACATTTAAATCTCTTAAAGAAAAAACTCAGTATAAATATAACTTCTATAAATGTAATTACGTTAATATAATCAGCTTTCTAAATAAGGTAGACTGGGATCAATTAATTCTGGACACCAGCTCAGTAAATGAAGCCGTTGAAAACTTTTACAGTAAATTAAACGAATGTATTACGTTATTTATCCCACTTATGTCTAAAAGCAGCAGTTGTTATCCCTGTTGGTACAGCCCTGCTTTGATAAAAATTATCAAGGAAAAATCTAAAGCTCACAGGAAGTGGAAACAATTTCATAATCCTCGCGACTATGACGAGTTTAATTTACTTCGAGAGAGACAGCACCGTATACAAAAAGAATGCTTTGAAAGTTTCAACTCTAATTCGGAAATGTACATTAAAAAATCACCAAAATACTTTTGGAAATATGTTAAGTCGAAAAAGGGTGGTTCTAATTATCCTCGAAGTTTTACTCTAAATAACGTAAGTTATACTACTGGACAAGATATATGCTCATCCTTTAGTTCTTTTTTTAACAGTGTATTCAATACTACGTCAGGCTCGTCGTTGGATCATGCTCATACCGATTCCTTCTCTAGCGACTACTTTAACTCTCGCATCGTTGTTGCACAAGAAACAGTTCTGAAGTGTCTTAAGGGTCTAGATCCTACAAAGGGGGCGGGCTGTGATGGGATCCCTCCAATTTTTTTATTATCCTGTGCTGACAGTCTTAGTTATCCAATCACGTTGTTATTTAATCTTTCACTTAAACAATGTATATTCCCAGAGTTATGGAAAAAAGCTTATATAGTTCCAGTTCATAAGAAGGGTTCTAAAAGCAAAATTGAAAATTATCGACCCATCTCGATTTTGAACGTTATTGCCAAAGTTTTTGAAAAAATAATCTATAACAATATTTACCCAATTATTTCTAATAACATTCCTAGCTCGCAGCATGGTTTCTTAAAAAAGCGTTCCACTATTTCGAATCTTTCGTGTTTTACTGAATATGTACTTAATAACATGGAAAGTGGCGGCCAGGTTGACGCAATATATACCGATTTCGAGAAAGCTTTTGATCGAGTTGATCACCACATTCTGATTAACAAGCTCCAAAGTCTTGGCATACATGGGGATCTCCTCAGATGGGTCAAATCTTACTTAACGAAGCGCTCACAAGCAGTTGTCCTTGGCGGTTTTAGGTCGGATTTTACTACAGTTCCATCTGGAGTCCCTCAGGGCTCGCACCTCGGTCCTCTCTTTTTTAACGCCTATATATACGACATTTATAAACATGTAATCAATGTAAATCAATTGCTATATGCGGATGATAAAAAAATATATATGTCTGTACGGAATAAGGAGGATTGTGAAGTTATACAAAAGGATCTTGACTCTTTATATAGGTACTATGTTGCTAATAATATTATTTTAAGTATTAATAAATGCCAATGTATAACATTCACTAGAAAGCGTAACCCAATCCTTTTTCCTTATAATTTTAATAATATCCTTATAGAGAGGACAGAGGCTGTTCGAGACCTCGGTGTCATTCTGGATTCTAAAATGAGTATGAACGACCATATTAATGCTATTTGCACTAGCTCCTTCCGCAATCTGGGATTTGTTGTAAGAACATGTCGCCCATTTAATGACTTAATAAGTCTAAAGGTTGTCTATTTCGCCTATGTCAGATCGTTGTTAGAATATGCTTCTCAGATATGGTCACCTTATTATACCATCCATGTAAATAAAATTGAAAGAATCCAAAAGAAATTCATTTCTCATTTAAATTATAAATTTAAACACTTTAGTACCACGTACAAAGATGACTGCAAACACTTTAATATACAAAACCTTAAAGATAGACGTACTCTTCTGGATATGGGATTCCTTTACGATATTCTGCGAGGTGAAATTGACTGCTCTGAATTATTAGGTGGAATTAAATTTAACACACCACTAATACGTACTAGACACACTATTAGTTCGATGTTTTGCATACCTAATCATTTTACTCGTTATGGAAGTAATGGTACCCTTACTAGGCTAGTTTCAACCTATAACGCTAAATTCAGCTCCGTGGACCCATTCATAGGAAGCAAAAAAGATTTCAAAACTAGAGTAAACAAAACTATGATGAACTTACGAGAAACATAAGGAATTTAAAAGACAGTGATTAATACATAAATATTAGGTAAGTAGGTTAACACACACCCATACACTTATAAACACACACACACACACGCACAGAGAGACAGACACACACATACATACACACACACACACATACTTATAATTAATTACTTATATATATTATTTACTTATTATATTTAACATATATGACATATATAAATGTATATATATATATATTATAAATAATATATAGGTACTTACGTATAAAATTCATAAATCTATTTTATTTCGATATATTTATTTTGATAGCTTTACTTAAATATGTTCGAATAAGACGTGTATTGCTTGCCGGCAACCAGTTTTCAATATATATATTTTTTGTTGTACCTACTTAGCAGTGTATTAATTTTCAGAGGATGACTATAATTGGCTCCTATAAATGTATAAAAAATTATGTGATATTTTACGTTATAAGGAAAGCTGTTGTTATCCCGAATAAATAAAAATAAATAAATAAATATTATCTTGTATTGGCGAAAATAGTCCCACAAGAGTTTTTGCAAGTTGCAGACGCAGACGATGTCGTATAGAATTTAGCGAAACAATGTTTTAGGGAAACGAAAAAATAAATAAAATATACAATGAATCAAAGTTTCATTTTGTTTCACTATACCCAGTTCTCTTCTCAACTGTAATATTACAGTTGTAATATTTCTAGGTGATCACGATAAAATCCAATGTATTGTGCTACAACAATACCTTGGATTTTATCGTGATCATCTAGAAATGGATATATTCCTAGACCAATATTAGAGATTTAGTTCAGCTGAGTTGCGTTAGATGGCGTTAACGTCACTTTTTCGACTGGCATCTCTATTCCCTATATATAAGTTACTCTATGATCTAAGCACTGGACAATTTTAAATGTCACAAGTTGACAGACCAGACATTAGGAGTGCTATTATATGTCATGTCATTGTCAATTGTCAGAAAAGATCAGAAAAGAGGAAAGATGCCTGCGATTTGAACACAGATCATCAAAAAAAAATTATCACTTGCTTCGGTGAAGGAAAAGATCGTGAGGAAACCTGCACACCTGAAAGTTCTCCATAATGTTCTCAAAGGTGTGTGAAGTCCACCAATCCGCACTTGGCCAGCGTGGTGGAATATGGCCTACCCCTCATACTGTGAGAGGACTGAGAGGAGACCCGTGCCCAGCAGTGGGACAGTTATGGATTGTGATGATGAATACGTAGGTCCACATCTATGCAACATGTCTTATATTAATAAGATGTATTATTATAATTATTTAGGTTAAGAACTGTATTAGAGTCTACATTGTTAAAGGTATGTCTATTATCTGTGGATCAAGATCAATAATTGAATTATCTGTACCATTTTACGTCTGTACTCTACTCTGTGCAAAACTTTCTGGCGCGCTAAAGTAAAAGTAAACGTGAAGTAAACAGTAAAACATTGTTTTGTATTTTTAATTTTTTAGTTTTTACCGAGTTTCCAGTTTTTAACACGATTTTCGCACCTTTTAATTTCAATAACTTACGATACGAAGACGAACATAACATAAAATGCAACATTCTCAGCAGCCCGATAAACCATCTGAAGACTGTGAAGCCTTATCACTTCTTATTAATTCGTGTTTCCAAGAATATAAAGTATCGCTGAAAAGGTTTGTTGAAATAAATGAACATTTGTAATAATATATGTAAAAAAGAAGTTTAAGAACGATACATATTTGTGATTTAGAAATATATAATGTATACACACATTTAATGTATGAAAATGATGATTGCAGCTCATCCAATTTATGTTCAAATAAATTATTAAAAGAAACATTGCAAAATAATGCGGAGCTATTAAATGACAAAGCAATGGAGCAGATTCTATGCTCCGCTAACGAATTGCTTCATAACTCTGATACAAACAACGTAAAGGCTTGGCAATCGTCACTCAGGTACATTTACAACCTTCTATGTATTAAAATCAATGTATTATTCGTATGTATTATTGTAGTATATTCACTAACGTTACTGAAAATAACAAACCTATCTTTCATAGCAAATTCACAGATCCAGTAAAATTGTTTGAAAAGTCTCTCCCAACCTGTTTGAAATGTCAACATTCCAACAAGTATGTAGGGCTGAAAGCATTTGTGAAAAATGAATGCAGCTGTAACATTGGCCTTGCTGATGTAGATCAAAGAAATATTACAAACAGTAGTCCTTCCTCCTACCAATCTCTGCAGTCAGTACGCTCTAGTCAAGAATCAAGTTCAGGGGAGGAACACATATTTAAAAAGTCTAAATTTGGTATCAAGAATCATCAAAAAACCATATTTGCTAAAGCTGATTCTGCGGGAACCACAAGTAGAGATGTTCATGACAAGTCCATTAAAGAATTTGATTTTGAGAAGGAAGAAGAGGAAAATAAAGCACATAAGAGCAACATAGCAAAACTAACATTTAAAACTGCCAAAGAACAGTTGCTGGCGTCCAACCCGGCTGCCAAGAGGTCTTTGGGAGCTTCGAGGAAAGCTCAGAGCAAATTTGTGTCACCTATGCTTGGCGCCCAGTAAGTATCCAGTATAGTTTTCTTTGTAAATTCTTCTTTTCACTATCTCAGATACTTATAATTACGAGAAATATAAATGTTGTTAAGCACGCAAAAAATATATAATTAGCATTCAAAGCAAGTTATTCTTTATGTAAATTATTAAGATTTGAATGTATTCTTGCTGTCTATTATATTTAGCTCTTTAAAAAGGCATTAGGTTAGGTATGTAGGTATTTATATTGTATCTTAGTTGTAGATAAATGCAATTAATAGAATAATAAACAGAATAAACCATTATAACAACATGAAATTGCATGAAACACTATGTACCTATAATAAATATTGCGCTTCATTGTGATAATCTAGATGAAATTTTTTTTAAATTATATTTTATTGTTGTTGTAGGGAAAAGCAGGAACCAAATGTAGTTGAAATAACGGATGAAAGACTAAAACACATTGATCCAAAGATGATTGAACTGATAGAAAGTGAGATAATTGATAACGGAACACCAATAGGTACTTATTATTTTGCTATGTTGTATGGTAATAAACTGTCTCATGTAGTACAGTATAGGTAATAAACAGTGGGCAAGATAGTCAACTACACAATCCGCTAATCAATTGCAAATTAGGAGGAAATTGAGCAAGCTCAAAAGTTTCTGCGCCTGTGGACCTGTTCAATTCTGCAGTATTCTCAATAGAGCAGAATTTGGGAAATTATACCAACAGCAGCATCCCATCCAAAAATTTAGAATATTATGTATACCCAACATCTACATTTTTTTATGCCCTAAGCGTATAATTCAGACGAGCCAGCAGGTCCCCTAATGGTAAGTGGCATTAGAGACGTAACCAACTTGTGGCAAAGAAGCAACCCATGGAAGCATTGGTTTAGTTACGTAATTTTGATCTGGTGCATTCGGTCATAAATTTGTCTGGCCTCTGCCATTTGACGTTCTAGTTAGTTATACGTATTTCCATTTCATACAGGAATAAGCAATTAAAGAAAGAAAGCATTTATGAAATTATGATGCTGCTAAAAACAATTGTACCACTACGTGAAATAATAATGTTGTACAGCGTGTAATATGTAACTTGGTACAGGATGGGAGGACATAGCTGGGCTGCAGCTGGCCAAGTCCGTCATCCAGGAGGCGGTGGTGTGGCCGCTGCTGCGGCCCGACATATTCACGGGCTTGCGGCGCCCGCCCAAGGGGATCCTGCTGTTTGGACCGCCAGGCACTGGGAAAACATTGATTGGTGATAATGATTATTACTTTCTATTTTTTGTTTTGTAAGTCTAGTTGATGTATTATGCTGCTTTTTAGTAGTTTAAAATTTTAAAACTTCAGAGAAGTGAGTTACACACATCCGTCGACAATGGGCAATGTTCCACGTTCACTAAGCTGTGTAGTTTGTCAAAAAATGTGGAGATTATAGTCTGCACACAAATTGTGTTTAAACTAGGAACAAGTGATGTTGAAGTCCTGGAAAGCGCATTGGTGACATTCTTATGTACAACGGTGGTCGGTGACCACTTAGCATATAGTGTCTGTTCGTTCAGCTTACAAAAAAAACCTAGATCAATTGTTTCATCCTGTGCATTTCATCAGGGCTTTAAAAGTCGACAAATCAATATGCACACATAATTATATAAAAAAAGTTATTTTGATGTGTTTGGTATATCAGGCAAGTGCGTAGCCGCGCAGTGTAAGGCGACGTTCTTCAGCATCTCGGCCTCGTCGTTGACGTCCAAGTGGATCGGCGACGGCGAGAAGATGGTGCGCGCGCTGTTCGCCGTGGCGCGCTGCCGGCAGCCCGCGGTCAGTGCGCGCGTGCGCCCGTCTATTAACCTGTATAGTACGGCCGGCGGTTCTTGGCCGCCCTGAACTTTGTTCGGATTCTGCGCAGAAGTCAATTTTAGGGTCGAAATGGTGGCAAGACGCGCCGGGTGTCACTTTGAGCATTGTTTGTTTCAGTCACACGCTGAGTGTTCGTGTCGCTATCTCTCTCTAAAGTACAATACCTGCGCACTATATCCGGAAGCCTAACTTCAGAGCGGCCTAGAACCGTCGGCAGTACTATACATGGGAATTTTACGTGTTAGGTCTATCTTTGAGTTTGAAATTTGCAAACGTAAGTAATAAGTTTATTGACGGTACTCACGATTTTTAATTTCAAAATCGTGAGTACTCGTTTGCATTTAAAATTGTTTGGTGTCCGCGATGATGTAAGTTTAAATCATACATAATATGTACATCGCACATTTAATTCAGTTCATTATCAACTACTTATAAATTTTAACATGTACAGCTAAAAGCGATATACGAAATGTAATATTTTCCAGGTAATATTCATAGACGAGATAGACTCGCTACTGACTCAGAGGAGCGACGCCGAGCACGAGGCCACGAGGAGGATCAAAACTGAATTCTTGGTGCAGTTCGATGGCGCCGCCACTGGTATATCTAGTTTGAATAATTTGATATTGTCGATGTATCTGAAATATACTGGTACCCGCATACTTCACAATCGAAAACGCATCGGTGATTCGTTGGGTGTGATGCCATTTAGGCGACGCGACGGTGACCGGCGACTGCGTAATTTTTGACTCGACTTCTTATAAAATTACTCGTAGTTTCTTGAAAAAAAATTAAAAATGTGGCTTCTTAAACGATTTTAGTTCTTTTTTTATTTATTGTTTTCTACTTTTTTATTGTTTCATATTTTATTCTACATGAGGCGAGGAAGACCGGCTGCTAATTATAGGCGCAACAAACCGACCGCAGGAACTGGACGAAGCGGCCCGACGGCGGCTGGTCAAGCGACTGTACATCCCGCTGCCTGACATCGATGTGAATAAAACTCATAGTTATTTTATTTTATTTATTTATTTTGTAACACCTTAAACTAGGGTGTACAAGGACACAACTTAATGCCTTGTGGCATTCTCTACCAGTCAGCCCTGTAATTAAATAGTAATTATATAGTATTGATAATGGAGGTTAATAATAAATAAATAATCAAAATACTCGTTTGTAGCTTGCTACGTTCGTTATTTGCTAGACCGTTCTATTATTTCGTATTATGTTGCTAACATTATGTACATTTGTTGAACACATATTTTTATTTTTAAATACTGGTATAAGTTCATTAGACTTAAAATGTTGTGTACAGGCCCGCGCACAAATAATAACCAACCTCCTGCAGTCGGAGCAGAACGACTTGACTCCGGAACAGATCTACGAAATAGCTCAGCTAACAGACGGGTACTCCGGCGCCGACATGAAGTCGTTGTGCTCCGAGGCCGCTATGGGCCCCATACGGTCCGTGCCGCTCTCGCAAATAGTTAGCATCGACAGAGATAAGGTAAATACTTTATACATTAACTCTTGTCCAATATTTTACAATTTGAAAAGGACTTTAAAGTTAACGATACATTTATAAAACAAACCTGACTTCCGCCGGACGAATTAGAATGTAAAGACCAAACTACTGCCACGCTGACTGTTAAAACCCGTAGCGTAGGTAGGTCAGATTATGCGATTGCAACCTCAAGATCAGTTGCATTTTGCATTTTCATCAATCATTTGTGGTAAGGATAAGTGGAAATAAACCTCATGAATAAGTTGTGAATAGAATCTTATTTCAGAAGGTAACAAGTTTTGTGTTTGATTGAACAGTAGCTGTGGAAAGAACTGTATCATAGGTATAATTATGGTACCCGCACATTGTCGTTGCCACGTGTGCTGCCATCATAATATTGTATCATTTGAATTTTTATCAATGGAATTATCAAAATGTAGTTTCAATAGTCAACATAATTACGTAGCTCTCATTTCTAGAGGTCATGAGTGTCATGACCCCATGCATGACCCTCCCCCTGGATCCGCCCTTGTCGAAACGAAACATAATTTGTGTTAGGTTCGTCCGGTGCGGCTGCAGGACTTCACCAAGGCGCTGCAGCGGGTGCGGCCGAGCGTGTCGCAGGACGACCTCGGCCAGTACATCAAGTGGAACAATACTTATGGACATGGATTTTAATTAAATACCTAACAAAACAATGTTTTTGTGTTTTCCTTAATTTCATAACACAATCACATTCTTTAAATTGCTCGTAAATCTCTCGCTTTGTCCAAAAATTAATTTTTGACCCTGAGAGTAACAGCTTGGATAAAATCATTTCGTTATACAGGTGTACCTATGCTAGATATTGCGGATAAAGATGGATTCCAACAATGTATAATCTAAAATATTAGCTTTTTATAGCTGACCGTTCTGTAGACGTTCTGCAACATAATTTATATTCACTGAGAGACCTGAAATTTGATATAATATAATTATTAAGTACCTTTATGAAATGCTCATCAATTATAAAATTACTTTTTCTACGGCGGCACAGCAGCACTTCTAAACTATTGGAGACCTCTCCAATAGTTATCTGATCTCTTAGTAAATCTTGACAATGACGCCACCTACCGGTTTCAATTGTGAATCTAAACCATTTTCAGATCCACCTGAAGACAAAAAATTTCAACCAAATCGGTACAGCCGTTTTGGAGGACTTCAGTTCCTAACATAACACACGCAAAGTAGAATAATAAAGTAGAGATTCAGTAATAGATTATATTACTCTGTGGGTCATGTATCGGGCAATGACATTGACAACTAGTCATATGTTTTTACTTTGACATCTTAAAAGTTGAGACTTGAGTTGAGTTGAATTCGTAGAGTTGAATTGAATTGTTGATTTAATTTTGTGATTTGAGAATATAATAAAAATAGGAGACGGATGAAATGAAATGAAAGTATTAAAACGTTGTTGAACTTACTGACAAAACGTGCAAATATTTCATTATGGAGCAAGACAACAGAGTAGTTGTTTTAGTGGACATGGACTGTTTCTATTGCCAAGTGGAAGAGAAACTGAACCCAGAGTTGGCGGGAAAGCCCATCGCTGTCGTACAATACAATCCTTGGAAGGGAGGAGGGTATGTTTTGTATTGTATTTTTACAAATAATAAATTTAGAAAATTATTATCCTTCTCTTTTTATTTAAATGGAATTGAGAATAGCTTGAAGAACTTTTTGCTGTCCTGTCCGTTTATCATTAAACTTATGAAATGTGTGTGAGAATTTGTTGAATTCCTATTTCTTCAATTTTCAGTATAATTGCAGTAAATTATGTGGCTCGAGCTATGGGCGTCACTAGGCACATGAGAGGCGACGAGGCAAAGGAGAAGTGTCCAGAAATTCAACTGCCTTCAGTTCCCTGCCAGAGAGGGAAAGCTGATATCACAAAGTAGGTTCTCTTTAAATTTATTTCACTTTAAAATAAAATTTTACCACAATTTAATATTCAATAAGTTCAAGTACTAATAGTGCAATATAGAAATTTACTATTGAGAATGATGAACTTATTTCAAATTTTTTTTAAATAAATAGTGTTGTTTAACAGGTACAGAGATGCTGGTAAGGAGGTTGTTAAAGTCCTTCAGAAATATACATCACTTTTGGAGAGGGCATCTATAGATGAAGCCTATTTAGACATCACAGACCCCGTAAGTATGCATATCTAACTTGAATGCATAGTATGGTGGGGCTGGGGAACTCTGAATAATTATTGTCATTAGATATAATTTACATTACCTTTTTTATGGCTATAGATACAACATGTAAATGTACTATGAACATAAAATTATCAAATGTATTAATAAATACCAGTATAATAGCAGTACCTTTGTACATAATTATTTTTTTCGGTTTTCTTGTACGTGTTTTATATGTGTACATAAATTATGAAATAAATAAGTAAATAATTTAGAAGTTGTTCTGCCCAAGTTTTAAAATTGCAGCAGTGGCATCACTCAGTATGTTGTTCTCCATAAAGTACTATATATATTATGTACTATTGTTTTTTCAGGTTCAAGAAAGATTAAAAACTCTCAATGTGAACACAGTCGCAGGCAAAATGATGCCCAACACTTTTGCATTGGGTTATGACAATTTAGATGAGTTTGTATCTGAAGTGGTGACCTGTGCCAGCGATTCCATAGAGTTTGATTATGACCATGCCTTGAGACTGCTAGTGGGGGCCGTAATTGTGAGTGATATGAGAGCTGCAGTTTATGCAGAAACAGGTACAAAGCATTTATTGATAAATTATAAGTTAGTGAGTGAGAGAATTAAATTATGAGTGAAATGTACCACACTGCTCCAGTGCAGAGTTGTGAAAAGGTTACCGGCCAACCCAAGTATAGGGAGTTATAGTACCAACCGCACCCACTGTTGCTTATCTTGGTTGATCACTTGGATTGACACAAGCAGCCTGGCTATGAGTGCTCCTTTGCTTACACCATAGTAATATGATTGCACTAATTATTTATTGTAGTAGGTATTTGATATTGTTTTTTTGTTTCTACAGGGTTCAGGTGTTCTGCAGGCATAGCTCATAACAAAATATTAGCCAAGCTAGTCTGTGGCATGAATAAGCCTAACAAACAGACAATTCTGCCCAAAAATGCTGTAAATATTCTTTATAAGTATGTTACTTATATGCAGCCATACAATATATTATTTCATTCCTAATGAAAACTAAACTAATATACTTTTTAGAACTCTATCACTTAAGAAGGTGAAACACCTTGGAGGAAAGTTTGGAGAAAATGTTCGACAAATATTGAGGATAAACACAATGGCTGAGCTCCAACAATTACCAGAGAAAGAACTGCAAAGGAAGTTTGATGAAAAAAATGGGTCTGTACTCAATACATGTTTATTAATTTGCCAAAATGGAAACTGATTTTCCAAAACTTACCATCATTTATTGTTTTTAGGACTTGGTTGTACAACATGGCTCGTGGGATCAACTTGGATCCGGTGCAAGCAAGACTGACTCCAAAAAGCATAGGATGTTGCAAGCAGCTTCGAGGGAAATCGGCTCTCACTGATTTGGATAGTTTACGGAAATGGCTCAGAGACCTTGGAGACGAAATAGAAGACAGATTAGAAGATGCATTGGAGAACAATAGAACTCCAAAACAAATGGTTGTCAGTTACTCAACCCAGTTGCCAAATGGGCAAGACTCCAGTAGTTCAAGATCATATAATTTTGCACCTGATGATGAACTTTGTGGAGATCTTTTCTCAAGCAAAGCATTAGAACTATTAATGGAAAGTGCTGAAGGAGTGAAAATTCAAGGTGTGCTGTGTTTAAATTTTGTCTTTTAGTTTGGTTTATAATAAATACTAGTAAAACTGCCCTCGCTTCGTTTTAGGGAACCTGTCCCTTAGTGCCCTCACTCCAAAATTGTCCTGGGCACGAATTTATTTACACGTGCGTTACTTTTAATTTTTACGATAACTCCTAAGATATTCATTTCAATTTAATGGTGTAAAGGCTTATCACAATGTGCCTTAAAAGATAGACATAATTATGCCATCCATATATTATTCGTTTTATACTTATACGTATAGACTTGTTAAGAAGTGATATAATGTAGCGTAATAGTAATGGGTAACACGTTTTTAATTAAGTAGTTTGTATTTTCAGATGGTGAAAAAAATAGAAAATTAAAAGCACTCATAAAATTTCTTGGAATCAGCGTTGGGAAATTTGAAGATAATACAGAAAATAAAAAGGTTAAAAAAATTAAAGACTACTTTTCTGCTGGCCCTTGTCAAACGATAGCAAAAGAGATCCCACAAGAAAATAAACTACCAGACAATAATAAAAGTAACGATAGTAAAAAATATTCCTTACGAAAATTCTTCCAAACATCCAATGAACCTCATAAAGATACAAGTGAAGTAAAAGTAAATGATATTAATAAAATACCCATTGAAACAATCACAGACAAACAAGGTTCATCATTCGCCTCACAAGAAAATAAACAACTAGACAAAAATAAAAGAAATGATGAGAAAGAGTTTCTTTTAAGAAAATTCTTCCAAATACCCAGTGAACCATATGAAGATAAAAGTGAAGCAAAAGTAAATGATACGAACAACCAAGGAACAATAGAGACAACCTTGGTCAAGCAAGAATCATTTTTCGCCAAATTCTTGACTGGAACTGGTACGAATATTCTTCAGCCAACTAATATTAATGATGCAATAAAAACCAACATACCTGTAGACAGATCCACGACACCTCTTTGTAGTGTAGTCAAGTGTGGTGATGATAGCAATGATACTGATTATTCGGGATCGACGATAAATATGGAAATAAATAAAAGCATCGCTTTATTTGACGACGACGCTGAGGAAGTCGCTCGGGTTAGTAACATACGCCAACTTCTTAATAGTTCTAATATTATCGAAACTGATGATAGTTCTAGAACTGCTAATGAAAATGAAGAAATCCAAATTAAGTCCGAGCTAACGAAAGATTCACCATTTGAAGCAAATAGAGTTATCCCCGAAATAGTACAAACAATTGAATGTCCTGAATGTAAAAAAAAAATAGCAATTAAAAACCTAGACACACACTCAGATTACCACCTTGCATTGAAATTAAGAAATGAAGAAAGGGATTTATATCGAAAAGAGAGGGAGAAGCCGAAAAAGGTTGAAGAAAAATCAAATAGATCTGAAATAATTATTCACAAACAACAACCCAAGAAAAGTCAAATAGAGATATCACCTTCTGAGAAACTGCCTTCAATAGCAAATTTTCTTGTTAAGTTAGATGACACTATACCAACAGAAGCATGTGCGGAATGTGGTAAAAAGGTAGCAGTAGAGAAATTGACAGAGCATTTAGATTTTCACGAAGCTCAAAAATTAAGTAGGCTACTAAACAATAGATCGCATCCAATCTGTTCTACAGGAAGCAATACTAAAAGAAAAAGAAAATCTACATCCCCAGTGAAAAATCCTAAGTTTCCTTGCAAATCAATCGATTTGTTTTTTAGACAATAGATTGAAATGTAAAATGTATTGTGGTCATGTATGTTGTCAATAAAAATCAATAAACGTTCGTTAAATTGTAATATGTAGCAATAGTTGTTTATGCTGTGTTGTTCAAAATATCGGTAGTAGGATATAATTAAGCATTTGAAGATGCTTTTTTGACACTAGACGGTACCCGTAAATTTGCTGTCAGTCAGTGGTCCCTTGCCCAACTGGGTTTGTGTTTGATTTGAATGTATTTTATTTACACCTGTTCTCTGCCCTAGAGCAAATCCAACATATTCTATGAGTAGCTGATCTGCCGAATTACGTATCTATGACTGAAATTTACTCAATCCCACTCAAACATGATGTTAGTGAGTTATTACTGTTGCAGTACTTGTAGTTACAGTAGTACACATAAGTAAAGAAACCACCTGCTGGCTCTCAAGTCCCCATTCGGCATCTAATTGTCGGTCCTCCATATTCCCATCATCATCACAACCCCTAACTGTCCCACTGCTGGGCACGGGTCTCCTCTCACAGTGTGAGGGGTATAGGCCATAATCCACCACGCTGGCCAAGTACGGATTGGTGGACTTCACTCACCTTTGAGAACATTATGGAGAACTCTCAGGTGTGCAGGTTTTCTCACGATGTTTTCCTTCACCGAAGCAAGTGATAATTAAATTTTAATACGCACATAATTTTTTGAAAATTAGTGGTGCGTGCGGGGTTTGAACCCGGAACCTCCGGTTCGGCAGTCCAACATTCAACCACACCGCTATCACTGCTTTTCATATTCCCATAATAGTCAATTACTAAAATACATGCAATTATATATTATATATTATATTACATGCAAATAATTAATAGGTGTAATTGAATGAACCAGTAATATAGCAGATTGTCAATCACAGTTGGTCAATTATAATGAAATCATTAATTCTAAAATAACATTTATTGACAATGAGTCGATGAGACTGATAAAAGAAAGTCAACAGTAAAAATGTATCAGTTTATTAGAACTGATCAAACACTGTAGATTTCATTTTGGAACTTCCTCCATGTGTCGAGGGGGCCGTGCTCGGGGCGGTAACGCACGTTGCAGCCGTCGTTGGCCAGGCGGCCGTCCTCGCGCAGCTTTTCAAACTCATCACGGTCGTACTTCGTGAATCCCCACTTCTTGGAAACATAGATCTGGAATGGTTTTATTACGAATTTTAGATTTTTCTTTCTATAAATAGAATATTAGAAAATACCAGGGTAAATAACATTTGAATACTATACCATTATTGAGCAAGTTAGCATTTGTGGATGGTCAATGATATTATTATTTCATTATTTATTATTCATTGTATTTTTAATGTATTACTAGACATTTTGGATGTAACGAAATATTAGGTAATAATTTGGACTGAAAAATCAATGCGTGCCACTGCTTGTTTATTGAATATTGGCCCTAACAGTACTGCAATCCGAAAGCTTGATTTTTGGAACATTTACAACTAATTATTTCTTCCAGGTACAATATTTTTATACCTTCTGACGGCCAGGGAACTTGAACTTGGCACGACGGAGTGCCTCAATGACCTGCGCCTTCCAACGGTCGCTAGAACGCACGGACATGATGGGCTGCCCAATGCGTACTCGCGCCACTGTGCCCTGCGGTTTGCCGAACGCACCGCGCATCCCAGTCTGGAGCCTGGAAATTGTTCAATTGTGTTCATTATTGATTGTAAACATTCATTTTCCATAGTAAAAATGGCCACCTAATGTTAAGCCAGGCACTCAATTGAAGAGCCAGAATTAAAACAGATTTTTGGCCGGCAAATAAATGGCTCATTTACTTAGTTGTCAGTTCATGGAGCCCGCAAGTGGGCACCATATTCATTGGTTGATAGGGTATGCTAGCAAGGTGTGAGATAATTCTGTAACAAATGTCACAGGGCCCTAAGACCTGCATGCTGTCTAATGGATCTGATTGGGTCATGCAGTGTGAATTCAAGTTCTATCATCAACTGAGGTAGGATTTCCCATACTCTACATAATGAACAGATGAATTACAAACGATATAGACTTATTACTTACATTAGTTAATACAGATGGGGATTCCCCACTGGCAGTATAAGGAGTTAGGTAGCAACTAATGAAAATGTGCCTCAAAACACAATATCTATGGGCAATATGGAACATTTACCATCAAGAGGCTTGTCCTGCATGTTTGTCAAGTTTTTACACACACAGAAGTGGTCACCACTGTTCATGGACATCCGTCACATAAGGATATCACAGACATATTGATGTCCAAAAAGGAACTAAGGTCCTAATGCTACTGCCGCTGGCTTATTAGAAGTTATGATAATATTCAGGTATTTTCATACAAGTTTTTTAAAATACAGTTACATAAGACACATACCTATCAGCTCCAGCGCACGATAACATTTTATTGATGCGGATAACGTGGAAGGGGTGTAGTCTCATGCGGATGTGGAATTGATCCTTGCCGCAGTTCTTCACCAAGTACTTGTTGCAGCAAATGCGGCCCGCCTCCAGCGCCTCAGAGCTCAGCTGCTCGTACTCGTCCGACACCAGATGCACACATAGTGGGAAGTCGTCCACTGTAGCCTTCTTCTTGCCCAAGTCGAAAATACGAATCTTTGGGTCGGGGACACCACGACAGAACCGCGATTTTGGGTACGGCTTGTTTTTACAGTACCGATAACTGGAAATTATTGAATTATAAAATTAAACTTCTCTAACGACATGGTTAACGACAAATTATAACCAAGTTGCGAAGTATTGACAACTTACCATCTAGCGGGTCGGCGCCCCATTGTGATCTGAAATATACCAAAAAATAATCTCTGTGATTACTCAAGATAGTAATGGATTAATATCACACATAAATAACCAGCAATTTCTGCGATTTCAACAGATTTCACAACACAAATAAATATGTACCTCCACAAAGTAACACCGTAACTTTGTAAAAGAAATGTCAATTGGATTTGACACTTAGGCTTAGCCCTACTTAAAACCACAGGACCACAATTACACTACAGATGATATAAAATAGTAAAAAGCAAAAGAAAGTGTAAGTCAGTGTTACTACCTCCAAAAATAATATAATAATTATAATTGTCGAAAAACCGTCTACTATGAAAATGTCAAAAATATGAGACCAAAAATAATAAAAAAAACTGCCTGTCTCTACAATGATTATGTCAAATAATGTTCTTGTCGAAAATTTATGTACCTAATATAATTATAATAGCTGTGGCGAGTCAGATGTAAATTGGAACATTATTATGCTCATCATCATGATTTTCTTGATTGACAAATTGATACTAGTACTTACTCAGTACTAGTATTGAAAAAAATTAGTAGTATTATTATTATTTGTAATGTGGTGATTGAGTGACAGGACAAGAGCAGTGATATGATAAGTGATGCCATATCTCCCGTTTTTCTAAAACTAGGGTTGGCAACACTCAACGAGACGAGACAACAGTCAACAGTTGACACGTTGACAGTTGATGAGTTGACATTTGACAATTGACAAGAACAAGAGTTGACAAGACAATTCAACCACAAAGTCCACAAACGTCAAACACAATTAGAAATACAAAATACAATACATAGAATTGCTCTTGTGTGCCTCTTGTATTGTATCAAGGCGAGGCGACATTGAAAAGAATTATTTTGTCAAATTGTGTTTTTTCTGGAATATACATTAATTATAATTTATGAAAAAGATGGGGGCTTTGACGAGCAGGCAAAACGCAGGGGTTGAAGAAGCTGACGTTGTCTCAAACCATGCGTACAAATACCCTCCGAGATCTGGTAACTATGATCTCCATAAATAGATTGTTTATTGAACTAATCACTTAAGGTGGTTATCTCTATACTTTATTTGTTTACGTAAATGTTTTTCTGATGTGAAACCTTTTATGTTCTTTATTTACATAAGAGCTATAAATAGTGCAGCGACTTTGCATTGAATATTCAAGTAAGAATTACATTTCTAAAAGTTTACTCTACTATCTAATTGCAGAATGACTCCTCCAGCCTAAATATAATTTCATTAATTCAATGAGTTTTATGAATTCAAAAACTAAAAATAAATAAATGTTTACAATTATTATCATCCTTTCAAGATATACTTTCTTGAAAGTAAAAATTAAAGCACAGATATATTCAAACATTAACAATGTCCTACATTTATTTCAAGTATTTGTGTTTGCCTTCATTGGAGCTGGAGCCCCTTCAACATGCCTTGTCTGTACTATACCTATTAATTTTATATTGAAGTAAAATAGTCTAGTCTAAACAACTTCCCATTTTAGTTTGAACAATCTTGGCCAAGTGACACTTAACAAACCTATTTTATCTCAGTCACCAAGTCATGTAATTTGTGATTGTATCCTTTTTTAATTTAGCAATGTCCATGGGGTGTCATGTCCGTTAAATATAGAACTAATTAATTTTTTTCATCTCATTCAGGCAACTACTTTGGCAGTCATTTTATAATGGGTGGCGAAAGATTTGACACTCCGCAACCAGAGGCATACTTGTTTGGTGAAAATGCAGATTTGAATTTCCTGGGGAGCAGACCTACTCCTGTATGTATGAATGATAAGATTAAATTTAGTAGATGTTCCATTAATTATAATGTATAATTATATTTATTAATACAACAACATGTAATTTTATATTACAGCTCGCTTTATTGATAACTGTGTTAAAAATAAAGACTGGCATCATTCATAACATGACTACTTGATAACAATTCCATATAAACTTAACTTGAAATGCATTTAAAGAACTGAAAAGAAATATAGTTAATAGTTGCCGTCTTTACAGTTCCCTTACCCCCCACCACAGTCAAATGAACCAACAAAGACACTGAAGAGCCTCATCAATATACGCAAGGAGTCCCTGAGGTTCGTCCGCTGTCCTGAACCTGTGGGGAAGATCAATGACACCAACAAAATCAGTGATCAGGTCAAATCTGTAGAGTGTAATGGAAAAGGGACATACTACAACATAGAATTCACATTTGACTGTGATGCTCGATGCGCCATCACCATCTTTTATTTCTGCACCGAAGAGGTCACTCCAACAGGTGTTGTGTAAGTGATTCCTCGTTCTTCTTGTATATTGTATATCTGTTGTGACAATTTTCATTATATTTATTTCAGTAGCAAAATTTTTACATAATTATTTCATACTTTGTTAACAAATTACTTAAAAGAATAAAAATAACCATTCATTTCAATTAAATTCATGTATTATTATTATTAAGTATGGATGATGTATTTGTTTAGATATTACCCCCGTGATCCGACGATGACCTCCCAGACATATCATTATAAGAAAGGTGCCAACCAGCAGTTCTGCCAGATTCTACATGTGTTTGACCCGTCCAAGTTTGCTGACGAGGATCTGTCGTTCAGTGCAGACAGAGAGATCATTCCTATAGCTATTTACTGTGTAGTTGATGAAGGTCAAGAAGGTATGCAAATTCGATACATATTTGATACATACTCAATTCAATAGTCTGCAAAGTATAATTTCTGTGTTGCATGCGGTGCCAACCCATGGTGTTCTGTAAAGCTTTGTTATCTATTTCATGACACCATCTCCACTGATATATGGGCATGGCTATGGTCATGCCTCTTATAATAAATAATTAAGTACTTTACGATTACTTTGACTTTTGCCATTCAGTGTTAAACACGTATTATCATTAATATTTGCCATTACAGAGATAAGGCAATCCCACACAACTATAGCGGTGATAGAAAAACATTCAGATGGCACGTATGTGCTGAAGGCCCTCAAACAGAAGCTGTTTGTCGATGGACTTTGCTACCTGCTGCAGGAAATATATGGCATTGAAAACAAGAATTTGGACACCAAGGTAAACTTTGGATATGAATAAAATTATATTTTTGTCAAGTAAACAAAACAATACTTTGTTGTCACTTTAATATTTATTGGTCTTCTCTTCAAATTTTTACTTTGATAAAGTGATAATTATAAAAACAAAAAAAAAATAAGTTATAATCTATAGCTATATTAATAATAAATCTGTAACTGGTCGCTGTCTATATGTAGAAGGTATTTGAGAAAAACTTTTACTGGGGGTCTTTAGTCACACAATAGAACCCAAAACAACGATTTTTAGAATTTATGTCTAATTGTCTGTGGTTTTTTACGAGCTAATCTCCGAAATGATGGGGATCTTGCCCAGTAGTGGGCCATTAATGTGTCAAAACGCGTGTCGATGTTACAGCCGACCTCGGACGAGGAGACGGAGGACGGCGGCTCGGAGTGCGTGATCTGCATGTGCGACGTGCGCGACACGCTGATCCTGCCGTGCCGGCACCTGTGCCTGTGCAACTCGTGCGCGGACTCGCTGCGCTACCAGGCCAACAACTGCCCCATCTGCCGCGCGCCCTTCCGCGCGCTGCTGCAGATCCGCGCGCTGCAGCGGCTGGCCGGCGCCGCGCCCGCCGCGCCCGCCGCCGCCGCCGGCCCGCCGGACGTAACTATGCTCGTATACTACTAGAGGATCAGTCCGGGGGGAGGGGGGGTCTTCTAAAATACTATCTTCAAAAATTGTTAAAAGTGGGTCACGTAATATGGGTACGTTCCCTTAGTGTAGTCACTGGACAAGTCATTGGGTAAAGAAAATGATTAAGAATATAATGGGGCGACGTTTGACAGTTGCTAGGCAACTGACTTTGACTTGAGGACTATCAGCACAGAATATTGGGAGCGGTCGTAAGGTGACCTTGGCTTTTTAGATGAATTAAAATGTTTAACGGGTACCTACTTAACTCGACAACGTGGTTCAGAATTGTCGTAGTAGTTTCTCGTATTGCCCAGAGTATCATTCAATGACAATATTTGAGTGCGAAACCTGTAATAAAATATGTAAATTAGAAAGGTTCCGTGCAAGTCAATTACATTTATTTCTAGTTTATGAGCAAACAGTTTTCTAATAACCACAATTATCTCCTATCTAGTTATCTCCCTACTTAATTTTGTTATCAATGTGTTCGTTCTAGTATAAAGTACCTACATGAATGTAATGTTGTAAGTCAGTATAATAATAACTGCGCGCAGGGCAGTATGGAGAACATCCCGGCGGGCTACGAGCCGGTGTCGCTGATCGAGGCGCTGAACGGGCCGCCCGCGGCGCGCGCGCGCCCGCCGCCGCCCGCCGCGCCCGCCATCGCCAGCCCCGACACCGACACCGCCTCGCAGGTACCACCACCACCACCCCTCGCTCCTCGCTCCTCGCCCCTCGCCCCTGGCCCCTCGCCCCTCTCCCCTCTCCCCTCGCCTCTCCCTCTCAGACTGTCCATTTCAATGAATGGATAATACGTAATACTACATATACATACACATAATATAACTTGAATAATATTTGTCTGATCATGTGATCATTGGCTCACCCTGGATTCACTAGTTCTACTCGATTCAGTGGCGAGCGTTCCCAAAAACGGGATTACAGCTGAAACATTACGTGACTCCTCTGTTGTTGTTAATGTCGAGGCAACGATGACCATTTTACAATCAGATGGCTCGTCTGCTTTTACGACAGCCCTTCAGGCTATAACAAAACATTGAGAAGAAGCAAAGTAATTATATGCACTTATGCAGTGATTTCTCAATAATATCTCGCATTACTTACCTTGAGGACGATTCAGTACTTCCAAATGCAAATACAACATCTAATAAAATACAATATAATACACACACCACACAAATAATAAACCAATCAATAATAATAATTATAATATAACACAACAGTCAGGTGGGATTGCAGTCGAGCATTCACTTATTTTATGTAAAAATACGAGAAGTTGTTCGTTCGTAAATGTCGTATTTCCCAAGTCGTCAACTGTTCGCAGGCAGCTGAGATCCTGAACCGCTGCAATCTGGAGCGCAGCTCGTCCACCAGCCTGGGCAGCGGCTCCAAGGACGACGCCAAGGCCAACAAGAAGGATCCCATTACCCCAGAGGTATGCTCGAATGACAGGAGTAGCCTAGCTTTCTGACTATTTTGTCAACACATTACATTACAGACATTTGGCAGTATTTATATTTTCGTATACGCTTACTAAAACTACACCCAAAACATACGCTTAAGATATAAATACTACAATATTTTCTAAAATAGTTACCCAACTATCTGGTGGTAAGCGGGTCACCGTCAGGACATCATCAGCTAAGAACATCAGCAACAGTTAACATCGTCGTCAACGAGCAGTTAAAGTTAAGTAGTGTAGAACGATAACGTAAGTTGGGGTTAAATTTAAAGTGACGAACGATCGGTGTATAGTACGGCCGGCGGTTCTAGGCCGCTCTGAACTTTGTTCGGATCGCTGCGCAGGAGTCAATTTTACGGTCGAAATGGTGGCAGGACGCGCGGGGTGTCACTTTGAGCATTGTTTGTTTCAGTCACACGCTCAGTGTTCGTGTCGCTAGCTCTCTCTAAAGTACAATACCTGCGCACTATATCCGAAAGCCTAACTTCAGAGCGGCCTAGAACCGTCGGCCGTACTATAACATTGCACAGTTCCGCATGTCGGTGCTGCTGGCACGCGAGGAGGAGCGCGCGAGCCCGCCGCCGCCGCCCTACAGCCGCACCAGCCTCAACAACCTCAACAGCCTCAACAAGCACAGCCTCAACAGCCTCAACAATCTCAACAACCTCAACAGCGTTGAGAAACGTTCTAAGGTGAGAGCCGCTGGGCCAATGACCTTTAGTGGAGTAATTTACATCGCGCGATCAGTATGTCTATATTATGGGTTTGTAATGGTTATTACGTCAAATTTTAAGCACTGTTTTTAATTAAATTTTGGAATGTGAATCGAATACTGAGTACCCCCTATTAATATCGCAAGTGTCTTACGAATCACCTTGTATTAGGATATAAAAGTTTAAAGCCGTTTTAATTTTCGACTTTAAAACAAACCTCTAAGAGTTGTTATGTACTGAGTGTGTTTGTTGTGTTGGGCAGAGCTCGCTGAACTCGGAGCACCGTTCGGAGGCGGACGGGGAGGTGGAGGAGGAGGGCCAGGGGGAGGTGGAGGAGGAAGAGGAGGAGGAGTGCTCGGCGTGCGCGGACGGGCCCGAGGGCGAGCCCGACAGCGACGTGGAGCGCCGCTCGCCGCTCATCACGCAGCTGCCGCTTAACGGGGTCGGTGCACTCGGATTGTTAGGCGTTCGCTGAGTTTGTGCGCTTACTGTTTTGAAATTGAGTGCCAAGTAGGATTGTTATCATACATTAACGTAATTAGTTCAAAAAATATAATTTTTACAATAACAGCAGAGAAATGTAAAATCTGAAAAAAAAAGGGTACTCAAACATTAACTTATAATAAAGAAAAAAAACCAGATCGAATTAATGTAAAGTAAAGAGAGGTTACCACTGGATTATGTGTGAATAAATTAAAACTGAATGTGTGAATTAAATGATACTGCCAGTGTGTACGTAGCCTAAAAACGTTTATTCTCAATCCCGTCCAGATCCTGAAGAACGGCACGCGGAGCCCCAGTGTGGGGGCGGAGGCGCCGGCGCTGGCGCACATCGATGACACCGACTCCGAGGAGCCCGACCACGCGCTTCACTGTACGTATATACATTTACAAACACTTGTATATTAAACAGACTGGCCTCTCACTACATACTGTGGTTAAGTTAGGGTAATAGTAAAGATCTTTCCCCATACCGAGTCATATAATGGTCGCTCTGAAATACCTGGCATCCGACAGTGGCAAAATGCGTGTACCATATGAAACACCATACACTTTCCAAATAAAATGGGAACCACATAATATGCCAAACATCAAAACGGGCGCCATATAATTGCCAAACATCAAAACGGGCGCCATAAAATTGCCATCAATATAATTGCCAAGTAACAAAAGTATCCATAGACGGTTATGGCATCAAAGGCCGCAAAGGTTACGTTTGAAGTTATTGTAGCAAAATGACGGCTCGAGATTTTTAAACCAATTGGTTAATAGAGAAGAAAAAAATGAAACATTTACCATTACCATACCAAAATCATTAAATTCAAACATGCTTATTTGGCCTTATTTTCATTAGTACGAAAATATATGTCATGAAATTAAATGATATTGTTCTTAGTTTAAGTTCATTATTATACTAGTTTCCCTTCGTTTTGGTGTACTATTAATTTACAGTATAAAAATGATAAATAATTATTGCGTAGTAATTAAGTACTGCTTCTATTTTTTTAAAGTACGTTAACTTAAATGAAATCGGTAATATACATTGCTATACGATTAGTAGTGGTATTGATAGTAGATAGGAAATATTTAGAAAAATGTTTGACCAGTATTCTGCCGTCGAAATTGAGTTACATACATATTTGTAATCAAGAGATTTTTTCCTGATTCCAAATATGTATGTAACTCAATTTCGAAAAAAAATGTTAGTTGCGCCCTTTTTCTTTCGAAAAAAATGTTAGTTGCGCCCTTTTTCTTTCGAAAAAAATGTTAGTTGCGCCCTTTTTCTTTCGAAAAAAATGTTAGTTGCGCCCTTTTTCTTTCGAAAAAAATGTTAGTTGTGCCCTTTTTCCTTCTGACGGCAGTATTTGCCCAATGCCCAGGCTGGTAGTGTCATAGTGTCCCTACCTGCTGAATGAGTGGTCGCCGGGTCGCATTGACTTATTATTACTATGGACGTCGGGTCTCATACTAAAATCGCGAAAAAATGTCCCAGTCACACTGGAATAGAAATGTTGACAAGGTAATTTAAACACTATAACCATTATATCACAGTTTAATTTCGATTGCAGTCGATTGTAGCTCTTTTTTGAGCTCATTTGGCTGGGACATTTTTTAGCGCGGACCCGACGTCCATAGTAATAATAAGTCAATGATACCAGGCCAGGGATTATATTTAACACAAAATGATAGTTTGCTCTCGGGGTGTGGGTGCGTGTTGTGTCAATTGTTTGTGCACGAGTATGTCTAATGATGCCACCCGTAACACAGGTCCTACTGCGAGCTCGCGGTGTGATGGGCATTTGAAAATATTAATCGCTTCTATATATAATGAGAAATGTTTTGCCACTTAAACCTGGCGATGTCTTGGGCGTTACTGATGTCCACAGGCGACGGGGACCACTCAGCACCGAGTACGCGAGTGGCTCTGCTCGTGTCGGCTATTAACATACAAAAGACTTGAGTACTAACTACTACTACTGAGACTAACGTGAGAGGGATAGCGTGCGACCAAATGTTTTCGTAATACATAGCAATCGCATAGCCGTCCGAGGTGCCGCAGCGCTCTGTCGGTGCGTCGGTGTGTGTGCGTGTGGTAAGTGGCGGTGTGCGTGTGTGCAGCGCGCGGGCGGCGCGGCGGGCGGCGCGGCGAGCGGCGCGGCAGCGCGGGCTCGGCGGGCGGCGGCGGCGGCGGCGACTCGGACTATTTCACGCCCGAGGAGCCCGCCACCACCATCCTCACCGTGCCGCGCGCCGGCGCCGTAAGTCCCCGCCGACGCCAGCGCGCCCGCACATCCCGCCTGCCAACTCTATATTAAAATATCTCGCGTACTTACTAGTGGAATATGAATTGGTCGAATAAAAAAATGTATAATTCATTTGATTTAACATATATTTATTACCTAAACAATGTAATACAAAAAAGTAATTTTATAACAACTATATCGATCTTAGAATTAGTAAGATTATTGTGTAATACTGCTGGACTCCATGGGATAGACTACGATTTAACTAAAAAGTAGAAAAAGTGAACGTAGACGTGCACACAATATATTCAGCAACACTGTTTGCGACATCACTAGTTCGATTACTATGATGATAATTTTTTTTTATTGCAATCATCCATATCTCTGTCGATGTGCGGGCGTGCGCCGGCGTCCTACAGTAGGTAGTTGTGTCGCTTTGCGTGCTGTCGTGTTTGTTTGTTCGCATTGTTTTGTTCCGTTCGCATCGTTCGCCTCCCACCGAGCGCTCACCATCCGTTCGCCACTCGCATCCACTGTCACTTGTCCTAACTAGCCGCGCAAGCTATGTTGTGTTATTAATTTGGGTAGCCTGTTGCGTCATATTATTAAGATCGAATTTTGTTTACCGAATTGAAATTTATTTTTTACCTATTTTTAATTAAAGAAATGATATGCCGATATTATTTGGCAAAAGTTTGGTTGAAAAGGATTAATTCAGAAGTTGTGTAAACTTAATTCGGTCTTCAAAATGATGGACAGATCAATGTAGAACAAGAGAAGATTCTGATACGTAGTAACATGGAGGTGGCTGTTGTTGCAGGAGAAGTCGGCGGCGGCCGGCGACACCGCCCCGCAGCGGTGGGCGCTCCCGCACCACGTCACCTCGCTGCCCGGTACGTGCTGATAGCGGTAATGGCCACGTTACTGTTGCGGCCTGCAGTAACATTATGACACGCTTGGCCCTAACAAAATACCAGTTCAAGGAATGGTCGTAATTTGACCATAATCATTTTTTTATGGTAATGTTGTATGATTGTGATATGAAAATGTTTTAAGGTTTTTTTTGGACGGTCTCCAATTTTGATTCCAATTTAAAAAATAGACACAATCGGTTGACAAGCAAAATACGTATAAAATGATATTGAAGAAAATATATTGAAGTGTAAGGGCGCGTTCACATAGAACGTCCGTTTTACTGGATCCGGAATACTGGATGCTAGTAGCGTATGTAGTTGTATGAGGGGTTTCACACAGAGTCCAGTATACCGGATCCAGTAAAAAATCCCACACACAACGGAAATACTGACCCGTTAAAACGGATTCAGTAAAACGGACGTTCTATGCAAACGCGCCCTAATGAGGGCGTTCCATGCAGGCACGCCGCTGTCGCAGTCGAGCGTGCGGTCGTCGGGCGACTCGTACAGCTCGGCGTCGTCGGCGCGCCCGCTGCTGGCGCCGCCCGCGCCCCCCGCGCCCGCCGCGCCGCCCGCGCCCTGCTAGAGCCCCCCGCGCCCCGCGCCCCGCCGGCGACCACTACGTCTAGACCTCTGCCCATAGCGCTCGCCGATCTCGATTGTACCACTTAATATAACCTCCGCGTCTGATCACACCCCACATTGCGTATTAATATAAAGGTGGATGTAGCGACAGCGAACTGACGACGACGAGATAGCCGGGTGACGTGTCATGTATGTTACATAACAGAGGTCGAGGCAGCTACTTTATTGAAAATTTGCTGACATATATATGTATTTACATATATAATTATGCTAATTTAGTAATATAACTATAGTACCGTGGGTACAGGCAATGGTGACCATAATATATTAGCTTATGTATGCAGATGCAGATGTTATTGGTGTTTACGATACGATAATGTAGTGATCCTTAGCGTTCAGTGTTGGGGTGTAAAATTTACTTGGCTGCGGGCTCACTGACTCGACGCTTTCCCTTGTTCTCCAAGCTAAGAGCGCGTTATTTTTGCTCGTTAACGCTGGGAAATCGGATTTTTTATAATAAATAAGTTAATGCTTGAATAATGAAAACGAATCCCGCCGTACGAACCCTGTGGCATGCGTTAGCAGCAAGTCCATCGCACCCTAGATGCGAGCATCAACAACCAATGAAAGTGAGCCGTAACCGTAACACACTTTAAATTAATTTTCGTAAGTGGTTTACTATTGTCTGTTACTTGTAACCATTGTAGCTGTAACGTTAATAACATAAGCTGTAGCATTGTTATTATGATGTTATACTAAATGTTAAATATAAATTTTCAATTTATCTCTATGCCCCTAATATATCAACTAACAGATAATGTACTACTAACACTCCCTGTAATAGTTTAGTCAGTAATATTGTGCTCAGAGCAATTTTTCTTCTTTATAGACTAGAAAAACAAATATTCTTTGTTAGTAATAGTAGAATGTGGTGGGGCGGTGGTTTTGCGGTAAAATCATTACCTACTGCTTCAACTGCTTGGGCATAGTAGAGGTTTAGATTAGCTCTAAATCTCCTCGAAAATGTTTTATTAGGTGTAAGGTTATAATGTGTTTAAAGTAGTTAAGATAATTATAAGCCAATTTGGCATCTTTTTGTAAAATATGTATATTGGTTATGTAAAAGGCACAAACGTAATTAGCCACTTGTACAACAAAATGAATTTTCTTAAATTAGCATTGCCACATGTGATGTCAATCTCAAAATGTATCCTTAAGTCCTTTTGCATGCGACAGTAATCGGCCCAATACAAAATCGTTTTATAGTTAAAAATAGTTTTCCCCCGCGGCGTCGCCCGCCAATTTCCAAAAATCCTTTAGTGGTCAATTGCATCACTTGAGGAACCAATATACAGAGTTTCAAGTGATGCCATTGAAGAAATAAAGTTTCAGTTTATCCCTATAGGGGGGAAATTTACAAAAATCCTTTCTTAGTGCTCCTCTACACCTCCCAAGGAACATACATGATAAATTTCAGGTTCTTGCGTTCAGTAGTTTCGACTGCGCGTTGTCTGTCAGTCACTCAGTAACGCAAGGGTTTTATATTTCACTTCTGCACTTTTTGTGGCCACCATAGTATGTGTATGGAAGGACTATACAGAAAAGGTCGAATTAGTTTTGGTTATTTTTTTAGTATCTGATATTCAGACTGATTACATTGTTTGCAAGGAGCCTTATTTGATACTTATGTAAAAGAATATAATATAATATCGATTTAATGCAGCTATTTAAAGTTTATAAAAAAATTGTAAGATAATAAGTATAATTAGTATTTAGTAGCATTTCTGCTAACATAGTTGATAATGAATTGTTAAATAACAGATATTATAATTAATATATAATCTAGAATAGGTATAATAAGTGATATATTAGCTTGTCCTAAGTATTATACATAATATTAGACTGATAAAACATTCCTTGACTTTTTGATTGAATCTCAAATGTTTGAAAAATTTAAATTGGCCACTATGTATAATTCTAGTGCATGTTTCAAGTAACTTGTGTATTCTAAATAAAAGCGCAATTCCTAAATATTTTTTTTATTTCTATATTTTGCAATGTAAGAAACCTTGTTCTTACTTTTATTATGACCTTTTGCACAGTACACACTTGTAAAGCTTATGTGACAGATAGTAATTTTTATATAAACAAATATCTCCGCACGCTACAGAAAATATGTGACATACTTCAAATTATAAATAAAAAACGATACACATTGTATGAGGATGAGTAGTGACCGCTGCCCATACACTCCCAGGCTGTAATATACTACAATCAAATATCATCATGACCCCGATGGCGCAATGGTTAACATGCCAGATTGCCTTTCTGAGGGTCCTGGGTTTGATCCCAGCGAGGCAGAATTTAAATAAGTTTAATTTATATTCTTGGTCTGGATGTCTGTTCTTATCTTGTGTGTTGTCCATGGCACCCACGACACAGGGAATCCTAGTGTGGGGCTATGGGTGTGTAGCGTTATTCTTATGTATTAGTATGTATGTATTTGAGTGTAGCATTCGTCTCGTGTAGAAATGTTTGTTCTTTAGTTAAGACCCTTAGAATGGAAATTAAAACATGGCTATTAAAAAATGCATTTATTAATAAATTGCACACAATGTTCTCAAGCCATTTACAGATCTAACATTAACATTAACCAATTAATGGATTACTAATTTGTTATCATATAGATAAGATCAAATATTTGCATGCAAGTATTAATGAACACTAATGTAAGGCAATCTATGCTGACAACTAATCAGATACTTTAAAATTAGTTCCTTAAAAAAATATTAAATATGCTTATATAAAATTCTATATACATAATTTTCCTTATGTTACGGTGTAAAATATAATCTAGATGTGCCTAATCTAAAAATATGTGATGGATTTAAGGAGACAAGTTTCAACTTTGGTCAGGGACTGTATCGCTTAATGGATCATATTGTGAATTTGTAGGTATCAAGTTATCAATATCTTGGATATTGCCATGATTTTTCTTTTTCATTGCATGTCTTCTAGCAGCGTACGCCGACATTCTGCTGAGCCTCGCTTGCCGCTGTTCAGGAGTTTCCTTCGCGAGTCTCTTCGCGGCATATTCAGACATGCGTGCCAAGCGCTTAGAACGCTGTTCACTGGTCTCTTTCGCTAACCGCCTCGCCGCGTACTCCGACATCCGCCTCAATCGAATCGCGCGCTGCTCTGGACTCTCGTTAGCGAGCCTTTGAGCGGCGTACGCGGACATCTTCGCCAGCCGCACGGCTCGCTCTTCTGGCGACTCGCATTTAGGCCCCGAACCCTTGCTACGCCGGCGCCCATGAGTTTCTATATAGAGAGGATTTAATTCTTGTATGAACACGGTGGTATGTTCACCGCTATCTGAGATTATTTGCATTTGTTCTGCGCTCTCTTCCTCCCTTTCTTTTTTAATATTACATATAGATTTCTCCTCCTCATCTTCTTCTTTAATTATACACATTTCAGGTTCATCACCCAAAGAGAAGTTTGAAGTGTTCATCTTACTACCAAGGTACTTTAATTTTTCCGATTTAATGGTAGAAATCCATTCATTATTCGACTTCGCTATCACCATTTTTTTCCACGAGCATTCGGGGGTATCCAAATCACCCATATTGATTGTTCAGTGACAAACGTATCCACAGCACCATATTTTACAAAACGGATGAGAAAATCAAAATAAGTATTTAAATATAAAGGCTATTTCATAAAAAAAATATTCTGATTATTATTCTTTTCTTTCTTTATGACGAAAACCGCAATATTGATAGTTTGATGGCCATAGAGAAACAAGCCAGAGAGGCCAGAGCATAGATTATACACTTGGGCCAGAGCGCCCAGAGCCCAGAGCCACTACAGACCATTATAATAAACCACAAAATATAGATTATCTCCTATTAATAAACCACAGGCTAGTTAGAGATAATTCGTAACCAAGGGTAATTTTGTGACGTGTCGTGTTGGCGACAGCAACAACTCTTGAGACTCTTGACTCGGGTAAGGTCCTTGCCGCAAGGTCAAAGGTGCAAGGCATGGCAAACCTAGTCTGTGCTTGGCATTGGCAAATGCAGCATAATCCTTGCACTGCCGTCTATGACGACACTCACAGATTAATTAACACACTGTAACGGGTGTGACCAAGTAACCGACACAGAACAAGACTCCAATCAGGACTTATGGCTAAACCCACCGACCACTCACCACAGTCACCACACACAGTAAACCAGAGGGGCGTTATTATTAAGAAGTTTAAGAACTTTAGTTGGCCAGTTTGTTAGTAGCTGTATAAGAATTATAAATTTTTGTAATTTAACTTAGTGTGTAAAACTAAAGCCACATTTAATGCTAAGTATAATGCATAGTAGGTAGGTAGGGTAACTAGACTAACTAGGTAGTTACGTGATTTAAGTCTATGGCATAAATTTTGTTATATTTTTGGCTAAAATACGAGAATCTGGATCTAAGTTTTGCGCAAAGATGATAATAGACATCTGACTTGAGCTGAGTTGTCAAAAGTTGGCATTTAATTTATCGCATTCATTGAATTTAATCTTTCCATCTGTTTTATTTTGTAGTAGGAGGTATCTTCTTAGTATCGAATGCAAATATACAATATAGCTTTGTGCTTGTGAGTTTTGTTGTGTCCATGTGCAATTAAGGTTTTGATTGAGCCAAAAGTTTTTATTTTTGTGAATGTTGCCCCCTGAAAAGGTATCTCCGGGTTGTCTGTTTTTGACTTTTAACTATAGTAATTGCCGTTTTGTTTGAGAGTCATTTCATATATGATTATCCATGATCATTTTAATGGGTGACTGTTGATTTGTAGGTGTGTACGATCTATCGAAGGTACTGAATTTCGAAATCCTGAGTGATGATATAATGGTGTAACTTGTTGTGACTTGATTGTTGACTGACGCATTACTCATGAGCTGTGCCATGGAGAACACGGAGTCACCGACAAGCCCACTGCCAGAGCCCGAGGGCTTTGGACCTGGCGAAACAGATTACTCTAGTATTAGGGGGAAGGTAAATATACTTAAGTCTTAGACCTTAATTAATATTTTATTAATCTTACATTTTTTCTTTATTTTTTATTATTTATTAAACATTTAAACTACATTAATTTAAATATTAGTAATTGGTATATAGATTTTATGTGTTTATACTCAACAGCCTGAAGTTACAACAATATGGCTTAAATTTCAGCTAAGGAATATAAATTTAAGTTAGTTGTCCCATCTAGTTAGTAACTAGGTTTTGGCCCTTTCCTGTTATTGTAACTGAGCAGATATTTTCCTACTTTAAAATATATAGTTATATCATATAAATATTAAACAAAACTGTATAACTACGATCCATATTACGTTTGTGGAGGGGAGAGATTTACAACATGGAGTTACAATAAATGATGACATCCCTGAGTTTTTGTTGCATCATTATATTGAACGATTGCTTGTATTACGTCGTACAATACATGTATACTAGCTGGCCTGACAAATGTTTACTGTAATATCTTGACCAAACAGCCATATTATGCAAACTCAAAAGTTATGGTTTACTAAACTTTAAATTTATCAATAACTATCTTGTGCTAGCAAAGCTGTGTATTAAAATTTAGAATATGCTAGCAGGAAAGTGAGGGAGGGCGGTGATTGTGTGGATTCCCTAGATTACAACAATGGTGCTCACAACACGGGATGATGCAAGTTTTATAAAAATTATCCTTACCAGTTTGAAGATGCTTTTTTGAAGAATTTATTCTGACATAAAATATACATAATTATTTTTGATATGATTTTACGTATCCCCCCCTCATCCTTGTCACGTATGGTTACCAATGTGTGAAGTTTTCTACACTGGTCACATACAAGTTCCCAATGTGAACAGTTGGAGTGCGGACAAAATTTTCATCTAAGTCTTATCTACCCTATGATTGATTACTTATTTTGAAATGGTGTACTATTAAACAGCAATAATTTGTCTAAGCAAAAACATACAAAAGTATGATGGTTTCAAAATTAACGAAGATTAGTTTAGAATATTGTTTTCCTTTTCCCCAGATGATATTGGTGAGCCCCACAGCTGATGAATATGAACTACTACAGAAGCAGCTTGCTGAGCGACTGGAGGCTGGCAACGGCGAGATCATATATGACATTGGACATGGTGAAGGTGGGTTACGTAGCTCTACGGTAACTGTATTCGCCGTAGAAAAATTAATAAATAAGAATTTATTTCAGCAATATTGTTTTCCTTATTGTGCTTCGTTAATATTTTAATAATTAATTTAATATACTATTTACTTTTATTATTGCTACTCAATTATATTTTTTTGTACTAACTGGCCTGGTAGGTGTTATTCTGCAATATAAAGATTATAGATTATTGAAAGATTATGATTTTAATCAGTTACATTTTTTACTAGGAGATGCAGCAAGAATTACATTATACTATAATTATATAAATATAGCGAGGTTGCTTTCACAGTACTACCTAAAGGGTTAACTATTATTTTTTATTATGCAAACATAATTATGTATTTCAATTCAAACCTTCATGTATCACTTTATTGGCATTTCATAATTTAGATAATCTGAATGTTATCTATAAAATTGATAACTATCAGCAGTATATTACATGTGTGACAATACTTATTTGAAATTAATATTGTTGCTTATTGAATTTAATAATAGACCATATTGACTTTTTTACAACATTTCTTAACATAACATTTTGTTTGGCAAAAATTATTTTTAATTGTTCTTATTAAAACCAAGTAAAGCAATTGCGGGTACGAACGTTGCGGTTCAGCGACAACGACAATCAAGACACCCAGATGTGGAAAACATACAAATGTTACATCTGTCAGAGCCGGTAGCCGAACTCGGGACAGCACGCTTGGCCCTTGGCTTGGACAGCTACCGATTGGCTACATATGGTGTTGGTTCCAGACGGGCGGGGGCTGTCGGAGGAAGAGTACAGCGCGTCGGTGGCGACGCTGCAGTCGCTGGTGAGCGGCGGGCGCGTGTCGTGCGTGGAGCTGCGCCGCTGGGACTGCGGCAGCGGCCTCACCGGGCAGTACCTGCTGCGGACCGAGCTCGACCACACAGACTTTATGGAGATCCGGTGAGATCACGTTACAAATTCGTTGTTTTTCGTTTCAGTCTCCGTTTATTCTGAGTTTTTTTTAATCAAGATAGTGTTACTATGCATGTTAAATGTGAGAAGTAATTCATTAGGGTAATTTTTACTTTTAATAAACATTACTTTTTTTTTATTTATTGATTATGATATAAAGTGAAATTATATTAAGTAAATTATTAGTAAACCCAGAGATTGTGCGGTGCTTTCTATGAAATTCAAATAAAAAAAATATTTAATGATACTCCACCACACTTCCTGTAAAGTACGTACCGAAACGGTAGTAGAATGAAAAAAATACGCGTATAAGTGTATCAGTGATGCTGATATTGCTGATACCCATTCATGATTCACATACCTATGTGAATAAATGATTTTGAATCGAATTAAATTTATCGAATTTATTTTTACGGATTAACGTTTATGCGTCCATTACCGTATAGCGTAAACACAAATAAAGCACGTGTGTGTGTGTTGGGGTCAGGGTGGCGGTTGTGGGCAACGTAGACGCGGGCAAGTCGACGCTGCTGGGCGTGTTGACGCACGGCGAGCTGGACAACGGGCGCGGGTACGCGCGCCAGCGGCTGTTCCGGCACAAGCACGAGGCCGAGAGCGGCCGCACCAGCTCCGTGGGGAACGACATCCTCGGCTTCGACAGCCTCGGTAATAATAGCACGTCATGTTATTATTACTGACTATCATCGAGCGTTGCGTACATTGTGTTGCCGTTTAAAGTAGCGTCATTTTCGCCTTATAAGGGTTGGCTCTCGTTTCCCAGTTCAGAAACTCTCAGCTCGGCTGAAACTACGGTCAAAACAAATAAAAAAAAAATTTGACCGTTGCTTTTAGGAGGGTGGTAGCTATGCATGATTTTAAACACTACCGTAATGTATGATTACCGTGGATAGAGTAGACCAGAACCCAGCAATCTTCCAACTTCGTATGTTGCTCAGTAGGGTGTAGTCAAGTTCACCAAAATCAGGGGATGCTGATTTGGACTCGAGATGATTGTATCCCTTACACCCCAAGATCTTAAAGACGAGCAAGTAGACCTCAAGTTACCTTAAAGATCCCTAACGCTCCCTTATTAAGACCGTGTGCGTTGTGCGCAGGTAACGTGGTGAACAAGCCGGACCACGGCACGCTGGACTGGGTGAAGATCTGCGAGAAGTCGTCCAAGGTGATCACGTTCATCGACCTGGCGGGCCACGAGCGCTACCTCAAGACCACCGTGTTCGGGATGACGGGCCACGCGCCCGACTTCGGCATGCTCATGGTCAGTGCGGCGGGCGGCGACACCTGGACCGACTGTAGATAGATATTCAGGCTGAATTATATTCACGTGTGCCGTGTGTGGAGTCGCTACACACGTATCGTTTTTTAAATGGCGACACGTAAGAGAGGCCTATTACGGATTTTCCCAATATTCTATCTATCCATAGTCTCCGGATAAATGAGTATAGCAATAACAAGTACAACTTTATTGTTTTGAACTTGACAGTTGTGACACTTTGACAGTTGCCAGGTCGCTAACTTGTCTGGGAGGATAATGTACAGATTGTGTCGGGCCGCTAGTGACCGAGTGTGTGTTGTGTGCGGCGCAGATCGGCGCGAACGCGGGCATCGTGGGCATGACGAAGGAGCACCTGGGGCTGGCGCTGGCGCTGTCCGTGCCCGTGTTCGTCGTCGTCACCAAGATCGACATGTGCCCGCCCAACGTGCTGCAGGTACCGCCCGCTACTGTCTATAAACATTGCTTCAATTGCTTCAGCTATGTATCGGAAATGTTTGGAGTGTGTAAAAGTATATTACGGCGCTTTCCTATTCGACGTTACGAAGTGTCTCTGATACAGTGCTTACAAGTCCAGTCAGTTTAGCATAAAAAAGGGGATAAATTAAATACAAAATAATTATTAGTTCAGATATTATAAGATAGCAAGTGACTGGGTTATTGTTGTGTGCCCGGACAGGACAACCTGAAGCTGCTGATCCGGATCCTGAAGTCGTCGGGATGCCGCAAGGTGCCCGTCATGGTGAAGACCAAGGACGACGTCATCGTCAGCGCGACCAACTTCGTCTCGCAGAGGTCAGTCACTCTCGTATACAACTAACTAGCTAGGTAGGTACGTTCATACTTTTACTACAGATGTTTGATTATAAAGCGCCGCATGGACGAAAGTTTATTCGTTGAGGACATTGACATATTACTATTATCAATGGTTGAGGATGAAACTTTAACCCTTAAAATTATATGTTATGCAATAACGCACACAACGCGCGAAACGTTTTAAAAAATCGTTATTTTGACATAATAATGCGCTTTTTTTTAAAATGTCAACAGTAACCAAATAAACTCTATAAAGACGCTTCACTTCAAAATTAATTTTTAAGATCATTGTGAAACGCGCCCTTAGTATGCTCTTAACAGTAGTAGTATAAAAGTGTTGAACGTTCCCCGGCGGCAGGCTGTGCCCGATCTTCCAAGTGTCGAACGTGACGGGCGAGAACCTGGAGCTGCTGACCATGTTCCTCAACCTGCTGAAGACGCGCATGCCCTCGCAGGACGACAAGCCCGCCGAGTTCCAGATCGACGACACCTACTCCGTGCCGGTATGTCGCCGTCGGGCTTGAGAAGTTCTCCTGGCGCCCGAACGCCACCTGTGGATCACAACGCCCAAAATAACTCTTTTTCCATATTAAAAGGAACGTTTTGAGCGTTGTGATCGCTTAATGGAACGCGCCTTATATAGCTTAACGACTGGTATGTAATGATCATAACCGGAATCTGTCTTGATATGCTCTCCGGAGCACAGTAACGCTCAAAAAATTTTTTCACTAGCATTCAGATTCAAGCCTTTTCCAGCTGGACCTTCCAAGCTCGCCAAGCTATTAATGTAACTTTTTTTACAACTTTTGTGTTTTTTTAACTATTTAAATACACTAAAATGACTGACAATTGAAACGCACAATTAACGGCTATAATATTTTTTATATAAGGTCAACAGGAAAATCTAAAAAATAATAATAAATCGACCTACACCAAGGATCTTTTGAACGCGTAAGTCGCCATGTCTCGCGCTGATTAGAGTAACGTGAGGTGTGTGTGTGTGTCCGCAGGGCGTGGGCACGGTGATCTCGGGCACGACGCTCGCGGGCGTGATCCGGCTGAACGACTCGCTGCTGCTGGGGCCCGACCCGCTGGGCCGCTTCGCGCCGGTCACCGTCAAGAGCATCCACCGCAAGCGCATGCCCGTGGCGGAGGTGCGCGGCGGGCAGACCGCCAGCTTCGCGCTCAAGAAGGTAATGACGTGGACGACAGATTGTGGAACTGATACTTGCTAACGTTGAATGTGTATTATGCGAGTGTACATACTGTGTACATTTTTTTTCATTTGACATACTCGAGGACGTGAAAGAAAATGGTCATAGACAAAATTCTACAAGATAATTATTTCAAAAATGGCAATCAAAATTATCTAAAAATACTCGGAATGTATGGACACACCCGAAACACAGCTGTCTGCGGTACGGCGCGCGGGGTTAATGACCTTTAGTGGAGTAGTTTAAACCGCGCGCACAGTTTGGCCACACTATCTATGGGTTTGTAATGGATAATTATGTCAAATTTTAAGCACCCTTTTTGATTACATATTTGGAACGAGAATCGAGTACTGAGTATCCCCTATTAATAAGAAGTGACTTACAAATCACCTTGTATCAACTGTAAACTCATTTGGAGTTACTTGCCGCTTCTTCGTCCAATGACTACGTGAATACGTGATCCGGTTGTGCAGATCAAGCGGTCGGCGATCCGCAAGGGCATGGTACTGGTGTCGCCGGCGCTCAACCCGCAGGCCTGCTGGAGCTTCGAGGGGGAGATCCTCGTGCTGCACCACCCCACCACCATCTCGTCGCGCTACCAGGCCATGGGTCAGTCGCGATAGCCCTGTATCCTCTAGTTTAGAAGTTACGATGATGGTTGACGTTATACAAAATTATTCTTACAGATCTTAGGGACAGCCTTAGAATCGCCAACACTCGAAGTTCACTGTACACTACGTGTATTTGAGAATGATGAGCAGGAAATATTTTATAGGTCGAAGTACTTGCACAGTTCGACCACAGTTTTAAATAGTTTTATGTACTCTGCCAAATGCACTTGCCGGCCACCAACCCGAACTTCCATCGCCCGTGTTCTACCCGTCGATCGCTTACAATAGGCACAAGATGTGGGGCTAAAAGCGCTTCAGTATTCTTTTACCAAGCTAAGCATCGCTGTAAACATGGTTGCTCTGTTAAAGTTCAGTGTTAACCGTGGTATGTTGTCATCCGGGCAGTGCACTGCGGCAGCATCCGGCAGACGGCGTCCATCCTGTGGATGTCACGCGACTGCCTGCGCACCGGGGACAAGGCGCTCGTGCGCTTCCGGTTCATCAAGCACCCGGAGTACCTCAAGCACGGACAGCGCATGGTACGTACTGACTGCGTGCGTGCGTGCGTGCGCGTCACTCGTACGAATTTATTGTAATCTGTTAAAACGCAGCTAACTATATTTACCAAACATTATAGTTTAGAGCCCAACCGTCGGCTTTCATGTATTTTTGGAATTTTTGTACATTTACCATTAATTACTAACTCGTACACTTTTCGTATACATTAATTGAAAGGTTCTAAAACTAAAGAAATCACCGTTAATGTGAACATTACAGTAACATTGACTGTGTATGCAGGTGTTCCGCGAGGGCCGCACGAAGGCGGTGGGCAACGTGCTCCGGCCGGAGCCCGCGGCGCCGCGCGCGCAGCTGCAGCGGCACGCGCGCGACGGGAGCGCCGCCGACTCGGTAACCGGCGCCGATACTTACCCTGAATACGTACACAGCGATCCGTTTCGCATTGGAACAAAATGTTTATATTATAGATAAGGGATATACTAAACCCATCGATGATACCACCCTAGTATAACTATGGTTGTTTATGGTGTTTCCATGCATTTTACCAACAGACACAGTACGCGATAGTGCGAGGTAGAGGTGGGTCGTACTAGGTTAATTTTGGACTAGGTGTACCTGTTCCTAGTATTTAAAAATACGTGATCCAAATACCTGTTCTACCTATTCCACCTCGTCTCAAGGTCAAGGACGTGTACGCGTACTTAGTCCTTGACTAAGTACATTGCTTGCGTACGTTGCGTTGTACGTCGTACTTTATAGACATTTAATCAGTACGTTTTGTAATGTTAATTACTTATGAAATTACTAATGATACAAAGGAGACCTTCAGTTTTTGGCCAAAGTCCGTAATCTATAATATATATATACACAGACATGTGTGTGTGTGTGTGTGTGTGTGTATCATAATATATTACATGATTATTGAAAAAATATTGTATACAAGTCTCATGACTTGCAATGAAAAACCTTCATACTGAATTTCATTCCAATACGTTGAAGAACGGCAAAGTTTCATACATAATTTGCAACTTCGTTTTCAAAATTTCAAGTTTCTAACCCTTAAAGGCCCTGCGTTGATATGTCAGTCAGTCTGTCAGTCAGTTAGTCAGTCAGCTTCTCCTTTTATATATTTAGATTGTCAGATAAATCGTCAAAAAATATGTATTATCAGAAACTATGTTCAATAGAACGTGCGTTGTCCTGATTTGACAACTATCAAAGTGACAGTGACATTGTATTGCAGGTTGCATTCATAAAATTCATGTTGTTTTCATAAAATCTAAAAATATGAATAATTTTATCTTCCTTTATTTAATAAAATGATAAAAATAAAATAACCAAAAACAAAATAACACTCCAAAGACGAAAATCAAACTAAACACAGAAACTGAATAAACAATAGGACGTTGACATGTCATTGTCAATTGCGGCATGGATGACAGTTCACTTTTGTTTATCGGCTTGGATAGTGGTCTTTTAGCCAGCATTTTACATATTCGAATATAATTATAATGTGATCTTAAATAATTGATTAGAATAGAACTATGGTTTTTACGCCTATTTAAGTCGATCAGTCCTACTTTATTATTAAACCCGAGAATCAAATACGTCACACTAAAAGCATATTATTGCCATGAACAATAATTGTGGTGCCACTTAACTATATCTTTCAACGATAATTTTGAGTGGTACAAATGATTAATAAATTCTGTTTTTTTTTCGAATTCAGCGTATTTTTTATACCAATATACATCAAGGAACACGAGGTATGGAACCTTTCAGTAAAACAACGCAAATAATTTTAAAACGGAATTTAATTTTAATTTTTGATTTTTGAATCAAGATTTTTAACTGAATTTTGTATTTTTAGATTTTTTAGATACGAGAAAAGATACGTTATGATTAGGTGTCATTTCCATAGATACATTGGGTACAAAATTGGGTTATATATTTTCTGTTCGTTACAGAAACAATATTATCACAAAAAAAAAACTAGATTTTTCTGTTTAAATATTTTATAAAAGGTTGTTAACTTTATATGGGAATGCGATTATAAACTTACTTTACTTAGTTGGACAATTTCAAGTAGGTATCGAAGTTAACTAAAAACAAGCGGTCATTCAATAGACAATCGAAATATTTAATGGACAAAATGACATTGTAGGCATGTACAAAAATAATAAACAAACGAGAAATTATTAAATAACATCTTATTTATTTTAGCGATTAAAGTATTAACGAGCAATCGCATCATTGGATTTTTATTTTGGTGTCAATCTACATACACTATCTATCGGTAGTCATATTGTGTCAAAGACAATTTGTCAATCATAAATCTGTACCTAGTAATGTCACTAATGTCAGTCGTACCGTATATTGATTGCTTGTCAATTGTCACTTTGTCTTGTCAGTTGTCACTTGTTAGTCTTGTCATTGTCACGCTCTCGGATCGGACGGACTCGCTACCTACTAGGTAGACTAGGTAGACTAGGTATAGAGTATACTAGATAGCGCTAATACTAGTATTGGACTAGGTACTTTCAAAATTAGAATAGGTATAACCTAGTATCGTTAAATACCTGTTTCCCGTACCTGTTCTAGTACATACGACTCACCTCTAGTGCGAGGATATCAGCTTTATTATCATATTTTGTACAAGTGAATTTGCTCGAATTTGCGTTCGCTTATTTCTGGTCGGCGTTTCAATACGCACAAACGCGCTCGCACTAGTCTTTTCTTTTTCAACATTGGCGCGTCTTTCTTATCTCGATAGAAATATAATAATATGCATTATTGTTAAAATAAGGGTGAACTACTACTTTATGTTTAAGAACGCGTAAATACATCTGTACGCTGGTATAAATGGCCCCCGTATATTGCAGCAGCAGCCGCAGGAGAGCGACGTGACGGCGAAGGACTCCCCGTTCGAGGTGCAGCCCGACAAGCGCGGGGCGGGGGGCGCGCGCCGCCCGCGCCGCCGCCACGACAAGCCGCCGCCCGCGCCCGCGCCCGCGCTCGCCGCCAACTGAACACACACTACACTCCCGCTACACCCACACACAACATCACTCTGATTCTGAATCGCACACTAATAAACCGATATACTAAAAAAAAATTTACCAGAAGGTATACACTTAAGCGTTGCAGCTGCTATGTGCAGATAATAACCATACTTGGGGTACTTATAAACTAGTATTGGTTAATGCAAATATTTAAATTCGCTATCTGGATAGTGAATAATTACATTGACATGGACTCTATAGAGTTGGACGATGTTTTCGATAAATTTTCGTAGAAATAAGCTTGATTCTATTTCGATGTCCACTTTAAAATGTGGATAACATTAATGTGGATCTACTATTGTGTAATGTTTGGGTTGTACTGTAGATTTATTTTCTTATAATAATATAGGAAGGCGGATAGTTTCCCAGTAGAATGAGACTATTTTAGGAACACAACACAAGTACATGGACATTATTTTTGTATGTCAAGATGTAATATTATGTAGTCATAATCCATTAGTACATTTAAAAGCTAAAATTGTTAGCGGCATAGCTGTTAGATCTGACTTGTACAAGTGGTTTTGTTCTGTCTTTAAATGTGGACGCTGTTTCATTGGAAAGTCGTTGATACTACACATTCGTTTTGGAAGGATCTAGAAGAAAGAAAAATTCTTTGTAATTAACTCTACTCCATAACGATAAAACATAAACTTTGATCTTTGTACCTAAACCTTGTGTACAAGGGAGGTATTTATTCAAATAAGTACTAAATTTAATAATTAAATAACCAACCGTCTATTTCATTTCAAGGTAATGTTCTAGTAAAATATTTGATAAATTAGATGTAAAATAAAAATTTTGGGTATTAATATACTATTTTAAAGATGTCTCTAGGAAAATTTACTTTTTATATGCAACATAAGAAAATAAATTGTTTTAATGCTAAAGTTAAAATACCACTATCTTTTTCTACATTTTAAAAACTTAATATTCAGCTTTAGGTATTAAAATCTAAATATCAATAATTACATTATAAGTGGACTGTAAGAAATGCTTTGTGGTTGCCGTTCAATGTTTCCTAAAAAAATTTGATAAACCCAATTGCACCCATATACCTCACATCCCAAAAAAAAAATGAAAATCCTTCCACACTCATAATTACTTAGTTACATCATACTAGATTTGAATAACTGTTTGGTAGTTAGTTTGTTACTGTGTAATGAGGTGTGTATTCTATTGCCGGAACAGAATCAACCTTCATATTAATAACATTGTCATGTTTCAGATCAACCCCACAATGGGCTTTAAATGTAGTCGAATTGTGTGTGAAATTGGTTTTTTTTTCTTATTTGTTCATCCTAGTTGTCTTATCCATAGGGAGAAACACTTCTAATGCATAACATTTAAATTGTCATGTATTTTAGGTAAGTAAATAAAAAAAATTGTTAACATCCGCCTAACAAGGTTTATTGGATTTTAAATATCTACTTATTTTTCTATTGATTGATTCAGATATGTCCAGTTTAATGGCAATATTCTTCTAATGCATATCATTGTACATGAATGATCAGTGATCATTGGTCGGTTTGTGGTTTGATTGATTTGAAATTTAATTGAACTAGTCTATTATATGCTACATTTCATTAATATGATTTTTCAAATTAATTACCAAAATTGTTTTGGTTAAAAATTATTTTATTTTATTGTTTACAGATTTGATTTACTTAAGTTTATTACATTGGTGGTACAAATTGTAATACATGTATGAACCATAATTACTCATTTACATTGATCAAGAAAGTGGTGGCAGAAAGTATGGATGCAAGCATTACAAGGACATGATTGATTTTAACCTATAACCTTGTGGATGCCTGTTAGGCAATAAAGCAAATAACATGTTTGTTACTTCATATACACAATACTTTTAATTGTCATTCCCTCGGCTCCCAACTACTTAATCAATGTAAATGATTATTGATCAAATTTACATGTTACTTAGCGACAATACTGTTAGTGAGGCTAGCTGAACCGTTCCATATCATAATTTTATTCAGTATTCATTTGCGGTACCATTGTAATGTGATTTTGTAGTTAAGTAAGAGGATATTTTTATTGATTTGTTCTGAGTTTGAAATTAAACTAGCTCGAAAATTAAAGCCTTGTTATTTTTCCTAAATGAATATAGTACATCTAGATATACGATTTAAAGGATACAGACTACAGAAAGTTAATTTACAAAGGCTTACTTTTTTATTTGTTTCTTAGCATCGTCAATTCCTTCCTTGAGGTTTTGACTGAACCGTTTAAAAAAGTCTAGTAGTCTGTTGACTTTTTGGGGATCCACATCAGATAGTTTTTCTTTTCCTCTATAAAACATTGAAATAGCGAGTTGAGCCGCCCGTCTTACAGGATAGGACTCTGCTAACTTCTGCACCAGGTGCTCATTGTTTGCCAGGTACTTCAACAAAGCTCGTAATGGCATTATAATATCACTTGAAAGATGTTTCAAACGAGCACATATTACGATACTTCTGCAGCAGCTCCCGTTTGAGCCTCAGCTGAGTTTGGAGAATCTCAAATTGTTTCAGTTGATCTTGCTTATTGTAATCAATGCCTGGCAAACGTCTAATCTGAAATACAATAAACATAAATTGTAAACAATTACAGCTAAGCTTAGCATTTTAATTAACATTCTGATGAGCACAAACAAATTCATCATAACAATTATTATTACCACATTGAAAGTTAATAAGATATAATACAAGTTTAGAAAGAAGGTGTTGGTTGGGATTTAGTAACGACAGGTAGTTTAGTAGTCATGTTGGTTGTTATTTATGGACCATTAATCACCACTGAGAAGCTTACAAGATAAATAATAGTTCTAAGTTTTATTAATTACTAATAAGTCTTCCTTTAATAAACTTCTTGACCCAAAATTATTATAATGTTAATTACTATAATTAATTATTATGTTATCAATACCTGCGACCGAGCTAAGTCGAGCTTCTTCTGAAGGTCCAATACTTTTAAACTGCACTCCTGCGACTCGCGAGCTTTGATAGAGTTATCCAAAAAATCTCGTTCGACACTGCACGACAAAAACACGCAATTACAACGTAATCGAAATATTCAAGTGACGATGATTTGTCTAAAAATAAATACAAAATGTATACCTTCGTATAATTTCGTACACAATTGGCAAAAAATCTACGTCTACTTCTTGAACAGTTAGCGGACTAAAATTGTTTTGATCTGAATGATCGGAGTTGTTTTCCATGGTATGAATACAATAAAATGTACAATAGTGAGACAGTTGCAGTTAAATCTACGAAAGTCACTTGCCTAAGTTATTGTAAGTGGACGTTTAGTTTTATTCAAAGAGTATTATAACCTTATTACAGTTCTGTGTTGGACTGAAATGAAATTAATTAATGTCAATTTTGTCAAACAATATGAAGGAGCAATGTCAAATGTTTCTTTTTAAAAATATATCGCGGCATGCGGTTTGATGTTTTCAGCTCAATCAAATATACAGACCTATGTCGCTGTCCATTTATATAGTGGAGTGATTTGATAACTATCTGCTGTATCTGATGACTATCTAGTCTGTGACTGATGATGACTGCTCTGTGACACTGACACTTGACACTGACAGTTTGCCTTTGTGTGGCTTGTTGATGCTTGTATAAATTTTAATTTTTATACAATAAATAATGCAAAAATGGATGAAGTAGCTAAATTAGAACATCTTTCACTTGTGTCTAAAGTCTGTACTGAATTGGATAATCATTTAGGGCTTAATGACAAAGATTTGGGTGAGTTTATTTGTCATGTTGCAATATTACATGTTTCAATATTGAACAACATTTAACACGTTTTTTATATCTTTACTCTTTTTTTTAACATCTATTTTTTAGATATCATTGTCCTTAACAACTTTTATTATTATTTTTCAGCCGAATTTATCATAGACTTGGCTGATAAAAATGCTACTTTTGATAGTTTCAAGAAAGCTCTTGTTGAAAATGGGGCAGAATTTTCCGACTCCTTCATGACGAATTTACTACGTATTATTCAGCACATGAAACCAGTTAACTCAGAAACACAGCAAAATGGAAAAGATATTAAATCTGACAACCCTCTTGCTGTAAAGTTTCCAGGTTTAGCCATACCAAATGACAAACCTGCTAAATTCTCATCAGATGAAGAAAGTGAAGAAGAGATTGATAAACCCAAGCGAATCACAGCTAAAGATGTATTTAAGCAAGAAACCAAAAAGAAAGAGAGTGGTTGTGAAGTGGTGGACCAAGCAATGGCTGAATTGGAAGCGTTGGCACCTTCTAACTTAAAATCGAACACGCAGGATATAGTTAAAAACGATGACAAGAGTCAGATGAGATATAATGATTGTAAGGTTAAAATGAAACAAGATAGTTCTAGGGATCGAAAAAGGAGAAGTCGCAGTAGAGGTAGAAAAAGTCCAAATCGTAGGAGCCGTAGTAGAGAGCGAAGGAGCAGGAGTAGAGACCGCAGGAGCAGGAGTAGGGATCGCAGGAGCAGAAGTAGGGGAAAAAGTAAGGACAGAGATAGAGAAAGGAGACGGAGATCTAGAAGTCGCCAGCGTCGGCGCTCAAAGTCGAGGGACAGATATAGAAGGTCAAGATCAAAAGGAAGAAGATCGAGATCCAGGTCTAGGTCTCATTCACGTGACAGAGACCGGAAGACGAGAGATAAGTATAGGGTGAAAGAGCAAGACTATGACAAGAAGCAAAGAAGGAGTCCCGAGGTGGCCATGAGTGATGATCCTGAACCTGGCAAAGTGAGTAGAGAGCCCACTATTATACATATATATTTTTTATTGATTTAAGTTAGCAACCAAGCATGCAGCACCACCCTTCCTCCCTCCAGAACAAGATTGAAGTGGGTACTATGATAGTAGGTACGATTAGGAGGATTCTTGTAAAGTACTGAACCATGCAGATGAGCCAACTGATATAAAGTGTTTACTGTCTTTAAAATCTAAAGGCATCGCTGACTCATTGCCATTACAAGATAAAGCGGGAGCCCCACTTACAAGTATTCATCATAAATTTTTAATTTTTAATAATTAACCTTTATGTTATAAAGAAACAAATATCTCATAGCATGGCAAACAGTTTAGGTGTAAATAAAACATCTACACGTAACAATAATTATGCATTCAAAAGTTAAGTTTTTATGTAGGTGATGTCTAAATTATGATTTAGGCTTCGCACAAATTGGCTATTGATCACAGCCATTTACATTAGTTACATTTTTTATTCATCTCTTTTTATTACAGATATACACAGGGCGAGTGGCTAACATAGTTTCGTTTGGATGTTTCGTACAAATGGAAGGGTTGAGGAAGAAATGGGAAGGATTGGTGCACATCTCCCAGCTGCGGTCTGAATGCAGGGTCAGCAGTGTGGCTGATGTGGTATCCAGAGGGGACAAAGTCAAGGTATGAGTATAGTTACTAAAAACTACATAAACAGAAATGGTGGTGGGGATGAAAAATTGTAATTAGTGTAAGTGACTACTTGTAAATTTGTGTGCTAACTTATTGACTAGAGTCATTTATTTCAATGCTCATTAAATTGCTTTTATAAGGGTCTGCTTCAGAAGATAATATACAGTGTAACAACTAGAAGAGTATATTATCTTTTGGCTTATAATTCACAGATCAGAGAAAATTCATGATCAAAGGCACTTACAACTATACAATATATTAGTTGTAGTGTTACTCTCTTTGTTGAGTTGAAACATGTTATATTTAGACATTGATTTAATTCTTTCAGGTAAAAGTGGTTTCTGTAACTGGGCAGAAGGTTTCCCTTACGATGAAGGATGTCTGCCAAGAGACTGGAAAGGATCTAAACCCAGCGTCACATGCTCATTTAGAAGTAAGTTATTTATACATTTTTAGTTCTGAAGGAATCTCTCTTCATCACTTGAATTCTATGTCATCTAAATGATTTATTATATCATTATAAAGCGTTTTATCAGCAAAATAATTACAAATATATGAATGTTATGTGGATGTTCAGGCAGAACGCGAAGGCCGTAATCCAGATAGGCCTCCACCGGCGGCGACGGTTCTGGCGGGGCTTCAGCAAAACTTGGACCCTGATGAAGACTCCAGTAGAAAGCGCGTCACGAGAATATCTAGTCCAGAGCGGTGGGAGATCAAACAGGTATGGAACATTATTATCAATAGTTTTGTAACAGTTTATGTACAAAATATAGTGAAAAATTTAAAATATTACAAATATGTATTTTATAATTAAGTGAAATTCAATTGAACTCAATAGCTCATAATAAATCAATGTTTGTATCTTCAGATGATATCGTCGGGCGTGATAGACAAGAGTGAACTGCCGGACTTCGACGAGGAAACTGGCCTCTTGCCTAAAGACGAAGATGGAGAAGCTGATATAGAAATAGAACTTGTTGAAGACGAACCTCCATTCCTCCAAGGTCATGGCAGAGCACTACACGACTTGTCTCCCGTGAGAATAGTTAAAAATCCCGACGGCTCGTTGGCTCAAGCGGCCATGATGCAGTCTGCTCTAGCGAAGGAGAGAAGAGAACAGAAGATGATTCAAAGGGAACAGGAGATGGAGAGCTTGCCGACTGGTTTGAATAAGAATTGGATAGATCCATTGCCCGATGCAGACAGTAGAGCTCTTGCGGCAAATATGAGAGGCACTGGAATCACTCCCCAGGACCTTCCAGAGTGGAAGAAGCACGTAATCGGAGGGAAGAAGTCGTCTTTCGGCAAGAAGACCAACTTATCATTACTGGAGCAGCGACAGTCTCTGCCCATTTATAAACTCAAAGATGAGTTAACAAAGGTATATATTTTAAACTTAATTTTATCGTTTTGTTGCAAGACGTATTTGTTACATAAAAATTGTTTATAACATCATTCCAATAGAGCATCTGAATAGACATGTCTTAGTGGTAACCTTCTATGTTCTTGTCTTATTACCGTATGGTTTAACTGGGCCCGTAATTACCATAGTGTTTATGGCACAATTGCCTTCCCCTTCACACCCCATAGAGAGGAACTTGGCACAAAGCATAAGAGTTTAAAATTTTAAATGATGCGTTATATCAAAGTGCTACTCTCCTAAATAAAAATGTGGCTTACTTCCAATGACCATTGAGATCACCCCGAGCCTACATCCCAATGGTTGTTCCCAGGCGGTGTCCGACAACCAGATCCTGATCGTGATCGGCGAGACGGGCTCGGGCAAGACGACGCAGATCACGCAGTACCTGGCGGAGTGCGGGCTGACGGCGCGCGGGCGCGTGGCGTGCACGCAGCCGCGCCGCGTGGCCGCCATGTCGGTGGCCAAGCGCGTCGCCGAGGAGTTCGGCTGCCGGCTCGGCCAGGAGGTCGGCTACACCATCCGGTTCGAGGACTGCACCAGCCCGGAGACTATTATCAAGTGAGTGATGCACTGTAACACTGACATTTATACATACTATGTGATAGGTCAAGTTAAGCCTGTACATGTAAAGATGAATATTCTGGCGATGTGTGTACGTCTTCCTCACTGATGAATTCCGATGTATCTAAATAAATTAGCTAAATAGTGAACACTGCATCAAAATCGTCTCCATATTTTTAAATGTGATAAAGATTTTAAACAATAAATCTATTTTGTACATTCACAATCTTGTTACAATTTTATTTTATCTATAAAGTTAAATATTAAGATCGAAAGGTTACGATATGTCTACATCATGAACTTGTTCCAGATACATGACGGACGGTATGTTGCTGCGAGAGTGTCTGATGGACCTCGATTTAAAGACGTACTCGGTGATCATGTTGGACGAGGCGCACGAGCGCACCATCCACACGGACGTGTTGTTCGGCCTGCTCAAGCAAGCTGTGCAGAAGCGGCCCGAGCTCAAGCTGATTGTCACCTCGGCTACCCTGGACGCCGTCAAGTTCTCCCAGTACTTCTTCGAAGCGCCCATCTTCACCATCCCAGGGCGAACGTTCCCCGTCGAAGTACTCTACACGAAGGAGCCGGAGACCGATTACCTGGACGCTTCCCTGATTACGGTCATGCAGATCCACTTGAGGGAACCCCCTGGAGACATCCTGCTTTTCTTGACTGGGCAGGAAGAGATCGATACGGCGTGTGAAATCCTATATGAGAGGATGAAGTCTCTAGGCCCAGATGTTCCAGAGCTGATCATCCTGCCGGTGTACTCGGCGCTGCCGTCCGAGATGCAGACGAGGATCTTCGAGCCGGCGCCGCCCGGCTCCAGGAAGGTGGTCATCGCCACCAACATTGCGGAGACGTCACTGACCATCGACGGCATTTACTACGTGGTGGACCCCGGCTTCGTTAAGCAGAAGGTTTACAATTCTAAAACTGGAATGGATTCCCTCGTTGTCACCCCGATTTCACAGGTATGTTGTCTTCTTGCTTAATTTTTTTTCATGTAATTTAACAAACAGTTTTTAGGGTTCCGTGCCAAAATGGTATAAAAGATTATTAATATGCCTTTGATCTGCCTCTGTCTCTGATCTGATTACAACACCTAACGTTTTCAATTTTTCCTTTTCAAGCATGATGGGAATAAATAAATATATTTTAAAAAACAATATTAAAAGTACAAAATTTCAACTATCAAATCTTATCCTTCTTACTTCATGCTTAATTGTCAATTTCCCGTTGATTCTCTTTTATAAATTAATCACTATGAAAAACTAAATACGTCATTGTCACGACGCAGGCGGCGGCGAAGCAGCGCGCGGGGCGCGCGGGCCGCACGGGCCCCGGCAAGTGCTACCGGCTGTACACGGAGCGCGCGTACCGCGACGAGATGCTGCCCACGCCCGTGCCCGAGATCCAGCGGACCAACCTCGCCACCACCGTGCGTACACAGCGGACTTTTTTTTTACATAAGTTAATGCTTGATAACAATCCCACCTGATGGTAAGTGGCGATGGAGTCGAGGATGTTGGATGCACTGACTTATTAAAAGCCTATTAATTCATCTACTATCACTCTAGGTATATTAATACCTACCTAATAATACCTACATTAACTCTGCTGCATGCTAGTGATAGCCAAGTGGTCTGAACGCTGGACTCCCGAACCGGGATGTCTGGCTTCAAATCCTGCTCGCCACTAATTTTCAAATATAATTTAATTATCACTTGCTTCAGTGAAGGAACACATCGTGAGGTAACTGGCACACCCGAGAGTTCTCAATAATGTTCTCAAAGGTGTGTGAAGTTCGGCAATCCGCATTGGGCCAGGCTGGTAGAATGTGGTCTGTGACCCTCACATTGTTAGAGGAGCCTATCATTGGGACAGTTATGGGTTGCGATGATGACAATACTACTGTTTTCATTCATAGGTAATGTAAATAATGAGCCCTTTTAATCCAAAAAATACTAAATACATTGGAGCTCACTGTTAACATTTAGTCAGCAACTACGCTTAGTACTGTATTCAGATATCATGTACAATACCGTGAACTCGCTGTTGGTACGGTAGCGTACCGGTGGTAATGTATTGGGTGCGTTCCGCAGGTGCTGCAGCTGAAGACGATGGGCATCAATGACCTGCTGCACTTCGACTTCATGGACGCGCCGCCGGTGGAGTCGCTCATCATGGCGCTGGAGCAGCTGCACTCGCTGTCCGCGCTCGACGCCGAGGGGCTGCTCACCAGGCTCGGCCGCAGGGTCTGTACTGACTTGTATACGTCATAATGTAATGTGGTATAGTGCTTACTTACTCATTTGGCGCATTGACCCAAAGTGCCAAATTGACAATAGCTTTCCACCTTGCTCGGGCATATGCTATAGTTCTGGTCAAACATAAGTGGGGCGGACAATGTGTTATTGGACATGCAAATTTTAAACTAGTAATGCAGATCAAAAAAGCCAAAAATACTGTCGAAATTATGTTTATTGTATCACTCGACGTGCTATTTTCGTAACGATTATTTTATGGAACCCACACATTATTTAGCAACGAACAATTATGTCAACAGATGGTAAATTATTGGATTGGACACCAATTTTCCGCTATTCACAAACAATACAGTAATCCCACATATTATGACCACAACTTTGTCTTCATTAAAATATTTGTAATGTTATGAGGTTGCTAGCTAGAGACCCCACCAGGTAGATAACCTAATTATCATGTAAGGGTACAGTCAGGATTAAACTAGACGGTACAAATAATAACTACGGTCTAGTCAAATCGTGGCGTATCTGGTTCGTTCAATTTTCAACAGGAAACACCGTGTATAAGAGTTGTCATTGATGGAAAAAAAAATTGATTTAAATATAATCTTCCAGATGGCGGAGTTCCCGCTGGAGCCGAACCTGTCGAAGATTCTGATAATGTCGGTGGCGCTGCAGTGCTCGGACGAGATCCTGACGATCGTGTCGATGCTGAGCGTGCAGAACGTGTTCTACCGGCCCAAGGACAAGCAGGCTCTGGCGGACCAGAAGAAGGCCAAGTTCAACCAGCCCGAGGGCGACCACCTCACGCTGCTGGCCGTCTACAACAGCTGGCGGAACAACAAGTTCTCCAACGCCTGGTGCTACGAGAACTTCGTGCAGATACGCACGTTGAAGCGCGCGCAGGACGTCAGGAAGCAGTTGTTGGGGATCATGGATAGGTATGTGGTGAAGTAATTGGTTGGGTTCAAATCGCAGGTGATATTGATTGGTTGCTGCCATTCAAAATCATGATAGTATTTTTTTATGGTAAGTCGGCAAATGAGCTGACAAGCTTAGTCGGTAAGTGGTCACCGCCTCCCATAGACTACAATTTATACGAAAGCTCACCGATGCGTCCATAAGGTTCGACTATAAGGTTGGTCACTAATAAATCTATAAGTATTGTCTCAAACAGCGGTTGTTAAGCATTGTTAGAAGCCTTGGGCAGCTGAAAACATCCATACTGGAGCAGTGCAGGACGGTATGCTCAAGGACACGCTCAACAAATCGAGACCCGTGTCGTTAAATGATGTTTGGTCCAACGATATGATAGTGTGGTGTAATTAGACACGCTCGTAATGCAATGTGCAGGCACAAGTTGGACGTGGTGTCGGCGGGCAAGAACACGGTGCGCATCCAGAAGACGATCTGCTCGGGGTTCTTCCGCAACGCCGCCAAGAAGGACCCGCAGGAGGGCTACCGCACGCTGGTCGACAGCCAGGTCGTCTACATCCACCCGTCCAGCGCGCTCTTCAACAGGCAGCCCGAGTGGTAAGCGCGCAAGCATACTTACATAAATAATTATTAGCTTATACAATAATGGCTAATTGGGGGCTCAGGGTGTTCATTATTTTATGTAAATGTAAAAATATGTCAATAAATTTTATTATAATTATTATTAAAAATATATTTAACGTTATGTAAAAAAAGGACAGCTTTTTGGAGACCTTGGTAACATTTTTTTTATATCTATCTATAAAATCTAAGAGTTCATATAAGTTTATTGCGTTGGATGGTATACTGAAATAAATTTAGTGAACTAAAATGTTAATTTATGTTTATGATAAAATCTTCAAGATATTTTTAACATTTTAGTTCTTGAAGATTTCATCATAAACATAAACATAGTTTGCCTTTAAAAGCCGAATATATTTCAGGGTCATCTATCATGAGCTGGTGCAGACCACCAAGGAATACATGCGCGAGGTGACTACCATCGACCCCAAGTGGCTGGTGGAGTTCGCACCGGCTTTCTTCAAATTCTCCGATCCCACGAAGCTCTCCAAATTCAAGAAGAACCAGCGTCTGGAGCCGCTGTACAACAAATACGAGGAACCCAATGCGTGGAGAATATCACGTGTCCGAAGAAGGAGAAATTGAATTGTTATTAGTGTTTATTTGCATATTTGATATTTGACTAGCTGACCCAGGGAATGTTGTTCTGCCATATAGATTACTTGTAGTGAAAGATTTGGATGATGTTAATACAAAAAGTGCGATTTAAATTTGATTTGAAAGTGAAAATTTGGGTTTATGTGTATTTTTTATGCTTAAACAATAAAAAATAAAAATGTTCGTCATAAAAATAGAAAAAAATCTGGATAGGGACATCCGTATCACCCAGTTGTATGAAATATAATATATAATTATGTACTTTACTACCTGTTATCATACCTACAAAATATGCAAAAAAGTTTCATAACAATCGGTCGAGCCGTTTCGGAGGAGTTTCACCACTAACGCCGTGACACGAGAATTTTATTTATTAGATGTACTAGGTATATAGTGTTCAATGTAAGTTAGTAAGAGTGTGAGTAACATTATAAAATAAGTTAGATCTGCTAGCTAGATAAACTTAAATATTTGATGAAAAAAAATTATAAATTAAAAAAATTAAATAGTTTTATGAATAAAAAATGTAAATAGCCTAAATGTCTATATTATTTTTACCCCTATGAGGCTTTTTAACGAGCGGACAAGTTTTTGAAATTTTTTATAAGCTTGGCTAGTCTTGCTTGGGGATTGTGGTGGCTCGCCGAGGCTTAACGAACGTGTAAATCTGCTTTTACAAGTGCGAATTTCCATCGATACGTCCACCGGGCCATAACAGCTACGGTTGAATTTCGAGCACAAAGCCGGTCTCTATTATGTTACGGTTACTACTTATTCCAAATTCTTAAAAAAACCCTTCTTATTCTTTGCCAAGATTTGTTTTTTTTGTTCAGGTATATCCCATCTTATCAACAATAATGAGAATCATTGCTCGTTGCATCACAGTGAAGTCTATCATAATAGGTGAAGTGAAGATTAGAATTTGTGGAATACTTACCTATGTCCTATCTTTGCATAAATAGTCAAATGATAATTTAAAACAATAATTTGTCATTGTCATCTATCAATGTCATCTTAATAATAGTGACGCTGCGGCTGACGGATAGTGTCACTGTCACGTGAAATTGTCAAAAAGTATGGGTTTTTGGTTGGTTAGATTTTGGGTTATTTTAGTTATTTTACTAACAAACTGACTTTAAATAAATATTAGGTAATTGTTTTGGTACGGATAATGAAATAAAATACTTAGATGAAACATACGTAATAATAAAAATCCACTGTGCTTATGCGAAACAAAAATGGATTTTTTTGGAGAGATCATCGGCGAAACTATAGTTCTTGCTGTGGACTCATTATTATTGGGATTTTGTGTGAAACAGCTGAGCAAATGTAAACACGTTCTAAATGCCCTACAGGTATGTTCATTTGGAAACCTCTAATCAACTTTTGTATTGTTATCTAACAAGTACTAGTTGCAAACATTGTTGCCATTTATTTTGATAATATCGAAATAGTCTCGAGTAGTGAGTTTATGTTAATATGCTATAATTTAACATATTACACGATAAGTTTCAGAAGTTAGTTTAAATGAAGTCCCCATGTATAGAGATGCCAAATTGTAAATATGTTGGTTTGCAGACAGCTCCAGTTTTGGACATAGACTCGACTCTAAACAAAGAGATTAGCAAGTATCCTAACAATGTTATCCCATTTGTTGTGATACGGGGCCTGGTCAAACCCCTTGGAAACCCCATCATAAGCACCACCAATCCATCGATCACAGGAGTAATTCAAAGGTAAATATTAATTAATTAGAAAGTGTAAAATATAAATCACTTAACGTCACATAATATTTTGTTGTTATATATTCAGAAATAAGTATGCTATCTCATTTTAAGTGGCCACTTTAACAACCAAGATTATTATTATTAGAATGGGTTATTCTTTCCTCTTCCTTCCCAATTACATGTGTCATTATAAAATTATATGAATTTTGCAGAAAACTTCAATAGCTTGTTTCAGGTGCAGTTAAGTCACTGTGATGTAATTTGCATGTCGCCACATATTCATAGTGCATTTCAAAATTGAACTGTTTCTCTTTGTTTGTAGACTGACAATCAAAGAACATGTGGTAGCTAGGACATCGGCGGGGTTTTGGTCGGACCAGACGCGCACTGTCAATGAAGTGTACAACTCCACACCTTTTGTTTTGAGCAACGGCAGCTACAGCATCGAGGTGATTGATGCGCTCGCGGCGGAACTGCTAGGTGAGATGGATTGGAACGTATGTTCCTTGGGGAGTGTAGGGGAGCACTAAAAGAGGATAAAAGACCACAAAAAGGTTTGAAATTAGCCGCACGAATCTGACAATATTGATACGTGAGGTAAGCCACGACAAACACGTAAAATGTATTCAGTGACAGTAAAGTACAGTGATAGTTTATACCACTGCACTAGGATAGCATAGTGATATCACTGCCAGTGACATAATGTGAAAACACAAATGCGAAATTAAAAGCAATTAAAACCCGATCAAAGACGATCAACAACTTAAGTCTTTAATGTTGCCTTAGCTCGGTAGAATCATTGCCAACTAAACTACAATGATCCTATAAAGGTCTGTGCACATTTCATCAACTAATTTCTGAATCGAATCCGATTCAACACATAGGAAAGCATTGACATGTGAGCTTCCCTTAATTACAGATGTGTGTAGTGTGCTCAGATCTTAAGATTTTGATCCATAAAAATGTTAGTTACATAGAAATCAACTATGTGTTATAGGGCGGGTTACAATTTACATTATGAAGTCAATGTTTGGTATAAATATGGAGGGTGCAAATGGCAGTTGGTACGAGATTTAAATAGAAATATGGTTTTTGTGAATAAAAATATATTTTTACGTGTATATCGCGACTTACCTCACGTTTAATATTTGTCAGATTCGCCCGACTAGTTTCGGACCATTCCGACAAATATAAAACTAAGTCAGACATTCAGAAGACATTCACAAATCATTGAGTGCTAAAATAAAAATATTGTTAAATCGAATAGACATGGACGTGATATCGGACAAATTCGAGCCGATGTCGCCGGGCGTGATCGACCACGTGTGGGGCTTCTTCGCCGGCGTGAAGCAGCGCGGGCTGCAGTCCATGGAGGAGATGGTGCGCGACGGCACTTACCTGACCGCGGTGGGCGAGCTCAGCGCGGGCGGCGGCGCGGGCGGGGCGGGCGGGCTCAAGCTGCAGCCGCCGGCCGACGGCCTGCCGCTCTACCTGACGACCAGCTCCAAGACTAGCCTGTTGAAGAAGCTGGCCGCGTCCAGGGATTTCCTTAGGTATGTGATCTACAGCGCACGTTTGTAGCCACCATGTTCCATGTACAGACAGGTATCGGTTACATTGTTATTATATGTAGATATAGATGAAGCTAAAATCATTAACAGGAATACTGTATGATTAGTATTTATTACATTATGGTTTTTAGGGTTCCGTACGAAAATGGTAAAAAACTGAACCCCATTAATATGTCTGTCTATTTGACTGTCATTCACAGGGCTTTATATCTTGAACGGAAATAGGTAGACACTTAAAATTTTCACAGAATACGTGTTACTGTGGCCGCTATAACAACAAATAATAAAAACGTAAAAAAGTTAAGTCCCAATCTTTAAACGCAGCTTTAAATTATTTAGTTACCAATAGTAACTGTAAATGAAACAAAGCATAAGTTAGGTCTTAGTAACAAATAATAATTTAAATGAAACAAAATAAGTAGGGACCTGTTTTGTGCGCTACCTGATCGACTAGTTTGTAAAAGAGTTTCGGTTATGTATGCAGTATTTGAATTCGTGAAATGTTCGGATTGTTTTTGCTCATTCGCCGTCGACCTCTCTAATTAATGTGTCAAAGTCAATAGATTCCGCGCGGCCGGCGAATGCGAGCGCCGAGCGCGGCCGATACCACGTCGCGATGCGCTATATTATACAATGTTTGTGACTATTGTGTGAGTTTTAATTGTAATACCTAATACGTTAAGAAATTTTTTTTGTTATAATTTATATTTACTTTTAGTCTGCAACTTGGTCTAGAAAAACTAAATAGAGGGCAATTTTAACGTTACTTACAGATTAAACAGTAAATTTTAAATCATTCGGTATGTTTACTGAGTGATGTTTCCTATTTTAACATTGTAAAATATATTCCAGAAGTATGTATAAGAATTATTGAGAATTTAATTTATACAATACAACGTTGACGGGAAGAGGTGAACGTTGGAATCTAAGATGGAAATTAATTTAAATTATGGAAATTTGTTTCGGTAGTGTATAATATTATACAAATTCAAATCAACACACGTTTTGGGTAAAATACATTTTTTTACATATTATACAAAAAGGACCTGGAAGTGGCATTTGCCATGCAAAGTACCTACCTATTATACTAAGTCATTAGAGTACTCGCGTAAAAACTGTGACCTCGCATAATAACTGAGATTATGTCTTTATAGTGTGTACAAATTAGTCAATACAAATCAGTCTTATGAGTGTGGCCCCTGCGAGCGTAATAATTCCTGCTTTTTGTCTCCATTCATATGAGGCATGGGTCATTGCCATCAGCCATGCGTTGTATAATATGAAGAAAGAAAGAAAAAGGATTTATTCTTAATAATTAACCCCTACACAAAACTAAAAATAACACATTAATAATTAGTAGGCAGAAATTATCAAGAAAAGGCCCCCAGCTCAGCATTATACTAGCCGCATAAGAGCAGCTTGCGCTGATCTTCCGCTGGGCCCCTTTGGTGATATTTCGGTTGGCCAAACAATAAGTACACAACAGTATAACAGTAATAATAAAACTAAAAAGTACAGTAAAAAAAATAATTTAACAAAAGTAAATGAAGCAATATTGTTGCAGAGTCCTCCTAGTGGTATCGAGCGCGGTGGCGGCGCTGGTGTCGTGCCGCGTCGCGTACAAGTACATGAAGCGCAAGCGGAGGAAAGAGCACAACGAGAGCATGAAGAAGCAGCTGGCGGAGGGCCGCCGCGAGCGCCGCGCGCGCCACCGCGACACCGACCTCACGGAGGCGCAGCTCTGCGTCGTCTGCGCCGAGAACCCCAAAGAGGTACATATAATTATATATTTATTTTTGCGTCCAGGCAAATTGCTGATGAACACCCTCGCGGGAGGGAGGTGGTGAGGTGAATGCTCATGCATACCAACACAGCCGTCGTTGGTCACGAGGTGAAGCTTCATGCCTACCCACTAAACACCACCTGGTGCTGGTTTTGGCCGTGTGGCCTTAAAACCTTCGTCGATGGCGACCCCGCTTGGAGGGGCGAGGCGCAGCCATACCTGTGATAGATATTTATATATAATATATCTTCCTTCTCTCTCTCTTGGGAGGCAACGCATAAGTTATGTCCTATGGGGCGTTTAAACGTCCGTTTGGCGTCTGTTTTAAATAAATAAAACCGGTCAAGTGCGAGTCGGACTCGCACACTCAGGGTTCCGTACCACAGAGCTATATTAACATCCATTACAAGAAAATGTAATGTTTAATTTTTTTTACGAATTAATAGATAAGTCATGACGAGATTAGCCGGCAGCTTTTACGTAAAGTCGATTTACTTTGTCAGGTGATCCTGTTGCCGTGCGGCCACGTGTGCCTGTGCGAGGACTGCTCCGACCACATCCACGACAAGTGCCCCATCTGCAGGAACCACATCGACTCGCGCGCGCCCGCCTTCATCTCGTAGCGCACGCCGCGCCCCCACCGTGTGCTGTGCGCCACTTATGATTATATTATACTTTGCACACACACACCGCTGATCCAAGCATCTCTCAAATAGATAACCAGGTGTAAAATAATGACGGACAGAGCGTGCATCTGGTTTTTGGTTATATTTGTTCCTTGGTTGAAAGAGTAATTGTTAAGCGTATTTTTGATTCGACGAATATTTGTCGTTAAATATAGTCTTATATTGGCTTCTCCAAACTTTGTATGCCGTGATTAAATCATAATACTTTGATACGCAATGTTAAAATTCAAAATTCATACTTATATGTAAAAAATGTTCTATTTACTAACTCACCTTATAAAGGTAAGTAAAAACTTAGGTAGGTAATTGTGAATGAAACTAAATACTTAAGTCCGTAGCCTTCAAATGTAATAAAGGATTTTCCATAGTAGTTAGAGATCATTGTACAATGCAGAGCTTTATAATTTATTGTGGTCAGTGTTATAATTAGATCTTACGATGATGTATTAGTTAGTGTTCTATTCTATCTTATGTATTTAAAGCTCTTTTAAGTTTGAAATTTTGGTTATTGTTATTTTGTTTCAATGCAGAAATTAATAATGATAACAGATAATGAAAAAGGTAAGCATCTGATCAATATTAGTCAGGGTAAATTAAACAATGAACTATGTTCAATTTGAATGGATTGTTGTAATATATGTCTATGTTGTATATCTACTTTGCGACAATTCATGAATACAATGTAATATATTCATATTTTAATAAAATAAAATGAGCATCTAAAATGTCTCATGCCCTTCTCTTTGAAATGTTCCGGGTGTAAATATGAAATTAAGGCAAACCATAAAACCCTAATGTTTGTGATTTGCATCTTGCATCCACTAGAATGGAAAATATCTGATGTGTTTTTGTTATTTTGAAAATTGAAACATTATTTGTAACTTCAAAGTATACTAAAGATTTAAATATTGAAATAAAACACAATAATATTTAAATGTATTTATTTATTGTCTTCAACCACAAGTGTCTGTCTGCAAGGACGAATAGGTAATGGTTCTCGTCATAATTGGGAGAAACTCGATCGTCACATTTGCAATTGCAATACCGCTCAAAGTCCATCAACAAACAACACCTAACGACAACAACCGGGACCGAAACTTAAAACGCCCTCCGAGGCACGGAAGAGCTATTAGCGCACCTGCGCCAATCTAGCACTTCTCATCATCGCTTGCAGCGATTTACGATTAGTAAATGTCAAAAACTAATCGCCATTCCTTCACATCCTCCAACGCACGACTCTTCTTCTTTTAGTAACTCCTCAATGGAATTATTTCTTTCATTTTCTTTCGTGTTAAGTACCTTAGAGGTATCATCTATAGATTTGTCTGACTCTTCTATGCTGAACTCTTCCAGCAACCTATTAATCTTCGATTCACTTTGAATCTCATTGTTGACATGGCCATTGCATTTATTACTACACTTAGCAGTACTCTTTTCACTGGGCATATTATTTATACTATCTTTGTTTTCATCTATATTTGGTTCACAAGTTTCTTTGTTTCCTTTTTTACATGAAGAAGACTTGCACGATCTATATTTTGTGCCACATATTGTATTGTCTATAATGTCTATGCCATCATTCAGTTCCCTTACTGCCTGGTTTAATTGTTTCTCCCCTTTATTCCTTGCATACTCTTCGAGCATTCTTTTTGCCTTGGAACTCTTTCCAATTCCAAGTTTTGGGAGGCCTTTGTTAAGGCCTTCGAGTAGTATACACGCTTTACACACCTCTTGGGATGAAACAAACTTACAACGGGAACATATTCTTTGTGACGGTAATGAAATCTGTTCTTTCACAGCCATGGTCTCACCTGGGGAGTTAAGTAACGAAAACAACTAAATGATTTGGTGTCGTGGGACACCAGGTAGGAACGAAGTTCCTTCGGCTACTGTCGCGCCTGCGCACGTCTCATTTAACGCTTTTATTCCACGCATTTTTCTTACGGTTTTACTATCACATATTTTTCAGTTCGGTCGCCGCAGCACAACCTATCCCCTCCAAGCCTGCCGTAAGGAACTTCGTTCCAATATAAGTGTCTATTTACACATGTAATGTTCAATAAATATAACCATGGTCTCACTCTGAAAGGAATTGATATATAACTATAAAAGAATTTGAACCCCCAAATTATCCTTCAAGAAATATCTACGCTTAATATACTCAAAAGAGAAACCACATCCGACATATCTGTTCATTGTTGTAATATTTAATTTTTAACAATGTTAGCAAGCGAATGGTCATCAATCTATTCAACCAAAATATTACCTGCTTAATGCTAATTTTATTATACCTGCTTATGAATCTCACGAGATTGTGAGATTCATAAGCATGTAAATAATAATTTTATAATATCTGATGGAATTACCTGAATAAATGATATCCATAATACATGAGGGCCTGACCTTCTCCAAATCTTTGAGGAGGGCTCGAGCATGCCCCCTGTAGGCATTCGGTGCAAAAACACATTCCGTGGAGAAGTAAACCAGCTTCTTGTAATGTGCATACATCACTATTTCCTTTTCATAAGTATACTTTAAGGGTTTCACTCTGGGAATGGCTCCTTCACTTCCCTATAATTTACAAGAGTTATACTATTATTAAATAATAAAACTGTGACAGGGTCAAATTAGTACACTGGAAATTTTTTTTAATTCTGGAGGTCAGTTTTTTTGGAATTATATGGATACAGAACAGATTAAAGATGATACTTAGCACATTTACAACTTAATCACAGGTAAAGTCTTAGGATATATTCCATCATAGGGAATGAATCTGTTTCAGCTCATAACAGGTATAAGTAATGCCTCGACAACTTAACAAACTGTGGAGACATACTTACTGTGCTTATAGCAGTACATCTCTTCAACCGGGCAATGTCTCCGCGGAGCACATTCATGAGCACTGTCTCAGCTATGTCGTCTGCGTTGTGCCCGGTGGCGATGCACTTGACGCCCAATAGAGCCGCCCCCCTGTCCAGAGCTTGACGCCGGAAAACTCCACAAAATGTGCAATTATTTTTTCTTCCAATTTGGGCCACTATTTCATCCATAGTCCAGCCATACAAGTCCTTGTATGACAAGATTTTCAGCGGCATTTCGTAGTCATCCCGGTTTTGTTTCACTGTTTCCAGACTGTCATCTCTGTAACCTGTTATACCCTCATCTATGGAGAGGAGCAACAGCTTCAAGCCATAATTGTACCTTTGATTCAGAGTTTTCAATACGTACGCGAGGACGGTGGAATCTTTTCCGCCGGAAGCACCTATCGCCACCGAATCGCCTGGTTTGAACAGCTGTCCCTTTGTGATAGTGTAGTGAATTTCTGTTTCAAAGGCCCAGAAAAAGCACTCCTTGCATAAGGTATCGCCGGTTTTTGGTCTCTGTAATAATTTATTTAAACAATTTTAATTATTTTATTGTTTAAAGAACAAAAATGATAAAATACTGCTTAAGAAATACATGTCTTCTTCACCTTCAGCATTGCCGTCTTTCCACATCCTGTTTTGCAAGGTAAGGGCATTTCGAAATAATTTTACTTTTTAATAAGTTACAGTTCACAAAATATTAACAATATGTAATACACAGGTTATAGTTTAAATTTAAAACCACATTAAAATTAAATATTGAGAATTGAGATTTAAGGCTTTCATTTCAGCAAGAGCAACACGTCACTCGAAAAGTCGAAATGAAAGTCGACAATGACAACGACACTGACAGACTTAACATTGACAAGTAGACAGCTCATGACCTCACAGATCAGAATATTAGGTAGTGTTGCCGCTGTAGTTTAGGTATTATAGCAATTAAAATCTTCGTCAAGGCAAAATAAAACCACCACACAGTTCACGGTAAAGAGTTGTAATGAGATATTAAATTAATGTCGGTAAGAACATACACGGTACTTAATGCTAATTGTTCGCCGAGTACGATGCGACGCGTAAACATAAAGATGCCATTAAGATGCATCAGGCGCTGAGTAAAATAACCAAAATTTTAAAAATGATAAAATAAGTAACGTAATAATATACTTAATAACTAATAGGCGATACTATACTAAACATGCCCCCGGGCGTTGAAAGCCTCGCTTTCAACCCAAATCATCAATTTCAGGTAGGGGACAAATCTTGCTAAATGATCTCCGAAGTACACCATTCGAAGTCTTCACATCCGCAACCCTGGTGATGCCATCCGTGCCCGGGTACACCGCAATGATCCGACCCAACTTCCACTTCAATGGTGGCACATTTTCTTCTTTTAGAAGAACTAAAGCATTTAGCTTCAATGTTGCACCTTTGCTGGAGCGCCATTTCGTGCGTACTTGGAGTTCTGACACATACTCCTTGCTCCACCGGATCCAAAAGTGCTGGCGTAACTGTTCAATACGCTGGAACCTGGTCAACATGCTTGTGGAGCGGTTGAGATAGTCCGGTGCAGGCAGAGAGGTCAATGGACGTCCAATTGTAAAATGTCCAGGAGTCAAGGGCATTAAATCTTCAGGGTCTGAAGAGAGAGGCGTTAGTGGCCGGGAGTTCAATATGGCCTCGATTTGAACTAGCGTTGTGGAAAGTTCCTCGTACGTTAAATGACAATTGCCCAACACTCTAACTAAATGATACTTTGTTGACTTCACACCAGCCTCCGCAAGACCAGCAAAATGAGGAGAATATGCTGGTATAAAATGAAATTTAATACCGTCATTAGCCATAACTTCAGTTAACGAATCGCAGTTGTTCTTTAAAAATTTGGAAATATCGTTATACGCGCCAACGAATGAGGTACCGTTGTCGGAATAAATGTTTGTAGGTTTTCCTCTGCGTGATATAAATCTACGCAATGCCATTAAGAAGGTGTTACTCGTTAAGTCGCCTACCAATTCCAAATGAATGGCCTTTGTTGCGAAGCACACAAAAATGGCGATATAGACTTTAACTAATTTACACCCACGACCTTGGCGGGAAGCAGACTGAATAGGGCCTGCATAGTCTAACCCGATATTTTGGAAAGGAAAACCTGCTAGAAGGCGATGCTGCGGCAAGTTACCCATAATAGGTGATACAGTTTGCCCTTTCATTCGGCAACACTTGATGCAAAGTCGACAGCAATGCCTTGCTAAATTGCGACCTCTGATCGGCCAATACGTTTCTCTAATGGAAGACAATAATAATTGTGGCCCGGCGTGCAGTAACCGTCGGTGTTCATAATCAAATAATAATTTAGTGAACTTATGAGTGGACTGTAATAAAATTGGATGTTTCTTTTCATATAAATAGTCAGAATTAGACAAACGGCCTCCCACACGCATTATTTTATTGTCATCCAGGAAAACATTAAATTTCAATAAAGGACTTTTCTTAGGTAATTCTTTATCATTAATGAGTAGTTTATACTCAGGAAAAGTTTCGTATTGTGATTGCCTGATAATTACATTTAATGCAGATTGCAGTTCGTCGGTACACAGAGGACCAGAACAGGACTGCTTTCTACAACGTTTAATAAACCTTAATATAAATGCCACAGTACGATTGAGCCTTAAGAAATTTGAAAATCTATTAAAATCAATGAATTCATTATTATAAATTTTATTATTAGCTATATCACTATATAAAGAAATATTACTAGACTTCAATTCTGGTAAGGTGTCGTTATTAATAGATAAATGATTCGATGGCCATAGTGAGGCGTCCTCATAAAGAAAAGATGGACCTGACCACCACTTGTTTAAAGTCGCTATAGATTTTATATCTACTCCGCGGGAAATGTAATCTGCAGGATTGTCTTTGGTACCTACGTGCCTCCACTGACAGTTAGATGTCTTGTCTAAAATGTCTGCCACCCTGTTACGAACAAAGGGTTGCAACTTACTAGGCAACGTTCTCAACCACCCTAAGACAATAGTAGAATCCGTCCAGATGGTGCGAACATTCTCCAGCCGTAATGAGGCGATAGCCTTTTTATAAAGACGGGTACCTATTAACGCGCTACACAATTCGAGTCTCGGTATAGTGGTTAACCTAAGTGGAGTTACACGACTCTTAGCAAGTAGCAGGCGCACTACCACCTCACCATCATCGTTGACACTACGAACATATAGACATGCGCCATACGCACGTTCAGATGCGTCAGAAAAAATATGGAATTCAACGGATTTCGGTGAGTCGCAAATAACACGCCGCGGGGCATAAATATCATTTAAACAAGGTAGATTTACGACTATCTCAACCCACAATTTATTTATTTCAGGTGGTAGTTGTTCATCCCAGGACAACTTTTCCAACCAAAGTTGTTGAAGCAACATCTTCATAACAATAACACAAGGAGCTAGCAAACCAAGCGGGTCAAAAATCTGTGCGATTACTGACAAAATATCGCGTTTAGTGTTTCCACCGGCAACCAAGCCACTTGGAAAACACAACTGATCAGAATTTGGTAACCACCCAAGTCCTAACGTTTTACTAGGCTCGGAAGTGCCGATGTTTAAATTCACTGATGACTGTGGAGATTCAGGCTTAGGAAGTACCCGAGGCTCGTTAGACTTCCACTTTCTCAAATTCATTTGAGCAGAAGCTAATGTGGAAGTGACCCCGTCACGTAAATTAATGACTTCTTCTAAGTCGTCCCCACCAGTTAACAAATCGTCAACATAGCAGTCATGGATAATAGCATCGGCAACTTTCTTGTCGGAAGCCTCCAGTCCTAGCTGCTTCATGCATCTTGTTGCTAGATACGGAGCGCTTGCCGTACCGTAAGTGACGGTGTTAAGCTGGTAAGCTTTAAGAGGATCCGACGGACTATGGCGCCAGATAATTTGTTGTAGTTTTCGATCATCTGGATGAACGTACACCTGACGATACATTTTCTCCACGTCTGCTGCGATAACATATTTGTGTTGTCTGAACCGCAGCAGAATGGATAGCAAGTCGTCTTGCACCACTGGCCCAACCATTTGGATTTGGTTGAACGAAACGCCAGTGGTAGAAGGACTGCTTGCGTTAAAAACTACTCGCAGCTTTGTAGTGGAACTACATTCACGTAAAACCCCGTGATGAGGAATGTAATGCACATTAGGGTTTGAAATAATGCTATGACATTGAGTCATATGACCTAAGGATTCATATTCCAACATGAAATCCTTGTACATCTCCAAGAGTTTAGGCTTTGCGTTAAGTTTTCTCTCTAGGGAAAGAAAACACTGCTTCGCTCGTGACAAAGAATCCCCTAGTAACTCAGGTGACTGCTTGAGTGGGATTCTAACACAAAATCGACCGTTATCTAAGCGAGTGGTGTTTTTTATAAAATGGTTTTCACAAGCCCTTTCCTCCGGAGAGTACTCAAAGTCTGTACTTACCTCCTCGAGCTGCCAAAATTTTGTTAATTGGTTTTGAATGTCATGAACATCCTCATCACACTGGACATTTAACTTCGCAAAGTTACACAAGGCTTGAGACGATGATACATGGCCACCTTTAATGGGACCTGATACGAGCCAACCCAGTTTCGTATCACAGAGTATCGGTAGTCCGTCTCCTAACGTAAGCCTTTGAGTACCTAAAATGTCCCAAAATATGTCCGCGCCGATCAATATATCGATAGCGGCCGGCATATGAAAGTGTGGATCCGCAAGACACATATCAGACGGAATGTTTATAACAGACAAATCTATCTGTTTGCATGGTGTATTATTGGTAATTGAAGGCAAAATAAAACAATGTATATTCGTCGAATAACTGTCGTCTAACGATTTTATTTGTAAGCGACATGATTTATTAATTTGTGACGTAATATTATTGATCCCTAAAATGGAGTTATTTATCCTAATAATAGGCAGCCCTAGTTTCTCATGCAGTGCCTCGGTCATTAAACACGTCGTACTACCGCTGTCTAACAACGCACGAGCGACATGTTGTTTACCGTTCTTACCGAATACTTTAATTAACGCAGTGGACAATAACACATCTCCGTTTTGAGTGTGCGGCAGCGCAGCGACACTTGCCGACAGTGATAAGCGAGCACTCGACTCGGGCGGCTGCTGTGTCGGTAGCTGCGTATGCGCAATGGGATGCATGATGTTGTTATTATCCGAGTTATGATGTGTCGCACCCTTAATCGCAGAAACCGGTTTGTTATTACGATCCAAGACATGCACCAGTGTATTGTGTTTACGCCGACAAACCTTGCAGCCTGGCTTCTTGCAATTATTAGCGTAATGTCCGGACTGTAAGCAGTTAAAACACACCTTGTACTCGGGCAGTAATTTTAGTCGCGATTCATTAGTGAGCGATAAGAAATGAGGGCAATTAATTAATTTATGATCATTATTACACTTAGGACAACGTTTAGAAAATGAACTATTTTTATTACTGCAATTATTATCAGAAACAGAAACCAAAGTTTTTATCTTATTGGTAGACTTGTTGATGTTAGGTGAACATAAATTATTATGACTTTTATTTGAAGATGTAGACAATTCTATGGTTTCTAATAAGTCAGCCCTATTTTTAATAAATGACAGAAATATGTTAAATGTTATTTTTTTATCTTGCTTTATAGACTGCTCCCATTCCCGATATGTCTTGCTGTCAAGTTTGTGTGTAATTATATAAATGAGAAGCGTGTCCCAGTGTTTAGTTGGTTCTCCTAGGGATTCTAAAGCTCGTAAGTGTTTATTAGTTTGATCTAAAAGGCGTTTTAAATTAGCTGACGACTCTCTTGTGATGACATCTAAATTAAATATAGCAGAGACGTGATTGTGAATTAACAGTCTTTTGTTTTCATAGCGATCGCATAGTATCTGCCAGGCTAATGAATAGTTGGCAGATGAGAACTCAATGGATTGAATAACTACCGCAGCAGATCCCTCCAACGAAGCCCTCAAATAATGGAATTTATTAATATTGTCTATATCGTCATTATCGTGAATGAGGCTGGAAAAGGTGTCATGAAACTCCAACCAGTTGTCGTAGGAGCCGCTAAATTTTGGCAATTGAATGGTAGGCAACTTAATGTTGTTGTGGGCGCACGAGCGACGTACACTTACCTCAGTCGCAACACTCTCGGCCCTCCTACAATCATTGAGAATTTTACGTGCTTGTGAAAGTAATTTATAATATAATTTTTCAAATTCCCTACGCTCTAGTAGGTGAGATTCAGCCTCATCTACTAGGCACTCTAAAGACAACTGTACCTCTTCAAAACGATCAAACATTTTTTCCATCCGCGCGATACGTAACTGCAACTCGTCAACTTCGAAGGTGTTTAGAGAAGCAGCATCCAAGTCATCGATGTAACTTGAAAATGACGTTAATTGTCCCTTGTAGGCTGCACGTTGACGAATAAGTTTTACCTCTTGCGTCATCTTGCGAGGCTGGTATGTAATCAACCTGGAATTGATGTAATAATAGCTAGTTTATAAAAACGTCTTAATGTGTGTTTAACAATGATGTTCCTATGTACTGTAATACTTAAGTACGAATAATAAAAATTAGAAACAACAATGTAATTTCAATTTATGACCAAACTTTAATAATCTAATTATGATTTTAACACTTACTTGAACTATTTTTACACAATGTTATTAAGAAATTGAATAAATTATGATTTGAATGCTAACTTAACAATCTTTACAAATTAATTAAAGAAACTGTGTAGATAATTATTAAAGGCAATATTTACTTGAAAGTAACTAACTAAATTATTAATTACTAATCACTTCTAACTTTTACAATAAATTAACTGATCATGACTAATAGTTAAAAGTAATCAAAGTAAGTATTCACCAACCTTGTTCACAATCGAAGCTTTTATACTTACAAAATACTTATAATACCATAACAGAGTGTTGGGTGGAAATCAATGGAACACTAGTACCATAATAAGTTCAACTTTTTGGCCTTTTCTTCAAATTTATCTTCTTCCATCCACGCGGTTAACCTTCCAATGACCTCTAGTTAAACTTTAACTTCCAGATTTATTAATCCAACACGCGAATAATTTATCACCACAAATTATTCGTAAATAATCCAGCCGAAGTGACCAATGTTGCCGCTGTAGTTTAGGTATTATAGCAATTAAAATCTTCGTCAAGGCAAAATAAAACCACCACACAGTTCACGGTAAAGAGTTGTAATGAGATATTAAATTAATGTCGGTAAGAACATACACGGTACTTAATGCTAATTGTTCGCCGAGTACGATGCGACGCGTAAACATAAAGATGCCATTAAGATGCATCAGGCGCTGAGTAAAATAACCAAAATTTTAAAAATGATAAAATAAGTAACGTAATAATATACTTAATAACTAATAGGCGATACTATACTAAACAGGTAGGTACCTACTCCTGGAAGAGCACAGAGCCACAGACTATTTATGTTTCTTGGTGCTGCCAGGTGCTGTAACACTTTCTGATCAAATCAGTGATTCAAACTTTGCGTTAATTTAGCTAGGTTGTTTTAATGTAAAATTACGCAAAACTACAGAGCAGAAAGTAAGGAATTAAATGAGACGCACATTAAATCAATAATAAAGCGTCTAACTTCCTTCTGGTCAAAACCTTATGGTCAATTTTGCAACAAACATAGACAGAAAGTGGGCATTTTGCACATATTAAAAATTTACAAAATTTTAAACTTTAAATGCTAAATATTTTTATTAACGCAAGTGATATTTTTAACTCTCTGGAAATATCTAGAAAATAGGACTAGACTAGAACATAGAACAGCAAGTGACAGTAAGTTCATTGACTGTTTGACATCTTGACAAGTAACCAACGGGTCAGGTCAAGTCAAGTCTGTGGGTCAAGTCAACAACCACAGAGTGTAGCACTTTTGTTTTGTGAAATGTGTAATAAATTGTGATGTGATCAGTCAGGCAGTCCTCGAATTTATAAACTTTCGTGCGCTTTTACATAGGTGCAGTTTGGCTAGTATTGTTTTATTTTTGTATAGTAGAAAGCGTCTCTATTTAAGCACAAATATGAGGATGAATATTGTTCTTAAGGCGATACGTCTTAGAACGAGTTTGGTGCAAATATTAGTATGTTGATGTGTCGAACGGTGTTTGTTGGTGACTCCGTTTTATATTTCGCGAAGTGGGTTGTATGGTGTCGAGCACGATGCACGAGCTGGTGAAACACGTGCTGAGCGAGCGCGACCTGACCCGGGCGGGGGATATCTTCGCGATTCCGGACGCCGAGATTGTGGACGACTTGAACGAAGTGGTGAGAACTGGTTACACTTCCCTCTTATTATGCAGCGAAGAACCTAATTGTGCTGCTTTTTATTCATAACAACGTAACAGCTTTGTTTTATATACTTCAGTAGGACAAAAAACATACTGTTCTAAAATTTAAAACAAATACATGTTGCTATTTATTAATATTTACAGCTAACAATCCTCATTTGTTTTTACAGTTGAAACAAATAACTGAAATATCGTCAAGACCTGACTACATTAGAAATGATAGGGACCAGGCACTCATAGAGATTTGTGTGACAAGGGTGACATCATGTATCAAGGAGACCGGCACCCTGGACAAGTACTGCGAAGCGCTGGTGGCCCTGCTGGAGTCGTGCTTGCACCACAATCTGATGCCAGTGGGCCACTTGCGAGATGATGATCCACCGCACGCTAAAATTGCCTCTGATATCATTGCCTGCATTGTATTGGTGAGTTGTGTCTTACTATGAATTTGGTATTTGTTTAAGTGTGTTTATATATGATTTAAATTCGTATCTGAATGACATTGTAAATAAATATCAAAAAGAAGATTTTTGCATGTTGTATAATTTAACATAAATTTATATTTAGTCATGAATATGCATTTACTTATATGTCTGAACCTGTTGACACTACTATTGGCGTGGCTCAGTATGATTGCTGCGTCTTATATATTTTTCTTACATATTTTTACATGTTTTGCTCTTCACAAAACGATTGTGACAGACGTTAGTTGTGTATTATGTAACATATTTTTCATTGTTATTATTTGTTTAATATGTACAATCAACTAACAATGTGTTTATACTTTACTTGAAACATGTGCTTGGTTTACTTCAGGAACTTTGATCACAGCACTCATAATTGTTACCAATAAATTTTCATGTTTACTTCTTCAATATTATATAATGCAAAAAGTGGAAATGCTGTAACCCACAAAATAGAAAATATTCACCAGAGCAGATAAAATTTTGACATCTCAGAACATAATGGTTAATTATAATGCAGTACAAAATTTTCTTTCGGTCGTAGAGCCACAAGACATTGACAATGTTTTTTTTCTGAATCCGAATCTGCAATAAATCTGCAAAAAAAATCTATTCGCATAGTATTCAAATGTTAATAATTACGATAGTGATGTATCTAACCTTTAAGCCTGGGAATCCCATATAAAAAGGTTACTTTTACATAGTATCAAGTCTATGCACCCAAAATTACACTTTTGCATACATTATTTCTTAGGTTTCATTTCCCTTGCAAGCTGACAAGGAAAAAACAGGCAATGCGGAAGTGATGGAGCTGTTCCTACCAGTGGCGGTGCAGTTCCTGCACAAGGGCAACCGCGAGATATCCCGGCACATGGCGCGCTACCTGTCCCTCGCCGCCGTGCACCACGCCGTTTTGCTCAAGCCCCATGTCCAGACCATTATGGACTCTATCATGTCAGGTTAGTATTGCTTTTAAATTTTATGCACCTAACACAACAACCACACTGTCCAATGTAACAGTAACAACAATTACTGTGTAAGGACCATTGTCAAAAATGTATCAGCATTTGGTCATCCATGGCTGAACACCTTTGAATCAAGAATGCCTTAGTTCAACATATGGTTTGTTGAATTCCCCAGGCAACTACCCGCTGTGCCGCATCCTGACGAACCTGTACGAGGTGTGCCCCGAGCCGCTGGAGGGCCACGTGACGGCGTTGGTGGCGCTGCTGCCGCACGCCGAGCCGGGGGAGAAGAGCTCGCTGTTTGCGCTGTTCCAGCAGATGGCGGGCCGCCGGCCGCAGGCGCTGCGCACGTGCGTGCCGCAGCTGCTCAGCTACCTGTGCCCGCACACCGCCAGCCAGACCGACCCCGGCTGCATGTGCGTCGACCTGCTGCAGGTGAAGAGAAAAATACTTGTGTGCGATGGTACAATGACATAGTGCGTATTACCGGGTTTTTGCACTGGTGCGATGCGGCGTTTAGCTGAGTCAGGTGAAGCTCGCGCTAGCCTGCGTCATGTAAACGAGTACTCGCTCGCATTCGTGGACGCGCGGGGGGCGGCTCGGTGCGCGCCATCTGAACGTACCACAACATGTCATGTTTATTGCTAATGTTTGGAATATCGTTCGCATTATTTCAAATCAACTTACCATCTAACCTATCAAGATATCTCAAAAATTATTTCACAAATATATAAACTTACTGTCAGTGCGAACGCAGTGTTCAACGAATAAGTTGTGAATTTTGTTCTATGCGTGACACCATTACTGGTTAGCAATATGGTTATAGTAAACAACATCATTGCGTTAGTAAAATAGACTGAGTGTAATGCGGTGCACATATTGCAGGTGATATGCTGCGTGAGCCGCAGCCGCGCGTCGCTGGTGGCGGAGCACGGCGCGGCCGTGCGGCGTGCGGCCCGCGCGCCCCACGCCACGCCGCGTGTTGAGCATCTCGTGGCCACCATCCTGGCGCGCCTGGGGTACACCAGCCGGGTTAGTGCACCAACCGTACACGGAGACCAATGGATGACGTCTATCGCACCCACACAAGAAAAGTGACAACGCCAATGACACGAAAAAACGAGACAGAATGCTAGAAACCGGCACGCAAAGTGAGACGTTTTGTCTCACTTTGGGTGATTGATTTTTTCAAGGAAAGCACAGTTGCTTAATGCGTACAAGCAAATTTTACAGTTGACTGGAGAATATTTCTTGTGCCTCACACAATTTTACTTACTCGTGCTATCTCATTTTGGCCACATTCTATGATGCCATCGGCCAGATGTCTATAATCTTCTCATCATCAACCCTGTTGTGTTCATCAATCGTTCTACAATTACAGCTAACCCTAGCATTATACAATATGATATTGCATAAAATGTTGTGGTGGTATGAGTACATCATGTGTTATGTGTGCATTCCCTATAATTCAAATGCGAGTCACTGGTACAAGAAATGATAATTCCTTAGCTATCATGCTTATCAAATGTTACGCAGGCAGCGATAAAGTATATAGATGTGTTATCGTGGGGAGTGATTGATTGCTTGATTGCGTGATAGGAGTGACACAATGATCAGATAATCTCTTTTTATACTGTATCGGTATATTAATATAAATATCTACTTAATGCTTAATATTAAATTGTATTTATAATTACTGTACCTTGATTTTCCAATATTGATATTGAATTTTGAAATAATTTCTTTGAAGGCCATCCACTTTTTGATAGAATCCACGAATAGTAGTCAACGATGCGAACGAAAGAATTAATCTTACATAAGTTTACAGTTGTAGTTGAAATTATCACAGATGCATTGCTTTTTGTAAGGAAAAAGACTTTCCTGTCCTACCAATGTTAAGTCAATGAACTTCAAATAATGAATCATATTCATTCTTTGTTCTTCATTCTGTCTCGGCTGGCAAGCACCGGTGATGGCTGTTGGTTTACTGACGTCCGTGGTTTTGGTACCAAAGCAGCCTATTTAATATCGAGATGTAGAACTGAGAAGCACCGTATCTTAAAAGCGGACAAGTTGCAAAAGTGTCCAGTTGCGGGCAGTAAATAACAGTTATAAAACCGACCAAAACCAGGTTACGTTGGGCGCGTTCAGTGCGGTCACAACGCTCAAAACGTTCATTTTTCTATTGAAAGCGAGTTGTTGAGAGCGCTGTGACCGCTGAGTGGGCCGCGGGCGTTGTCTGTGCAGGAGCGCGCGCAGGAGGCGCTGAACTTCGTGGTGGAGCGGCTGGCGGGCGCGCGCGGCGCCGAGCAGGCCGCGCTGCTGCGGGAGGCCACCGCGCTCTGCAGCGCCTACCCCGCGCTCTTCAGCGACCGCCTGCTGCGCGCGCTGCGCCCGCCGCCGCGGTCAGCCCACCCTCCACTCACTACACCATCATTACACCCTCACTGCACCATCACTGCACCATCACGACACCCTCACTGCACCATCACTACACCATCACGACACCCTCACTACACTCTCACTTCGCTATAACTACACCATCGCTTTGCCATTACCCTCAACGGAAGTTAGAAGCAGTGGCGGCTCTAGCAAAATTTTAAGATTGTGCTATAACTCAAATATAAAATTTTAAATAAATATTACTGAAAAGTCAATGACTGAACTATTTTTCATAAAACTGTTGTGTTGTGATATTTCAAATTCTTTTGAGAATAAAGAAAGATCTTTAACCACAAATTATTATTGCAGCGAGCGTCCGAAATCAACGCACGGGGAGGTGAATCGAACGTCGGGCGGGGTGACCATAGTGAAGCTGGGCGGGCAGAGCACGCCGCCCGCGAGCGCCGCGCCGGCGCCGGGCCCACCCGCCCCGCCGGCCCCGCCCGCCCCGGCCGGCCCCGGCGCCGGGTACACGCGTCGGGCCAAGCTGGGGGACTCGCGCAGCACGGGCCGGTTGCACCCGGGGCCCAACTCGCACCGCAGTATGACCAGGTTGAACGTTGCAGGTCAGTTTATATAGTACTGATGTGAAGTATATACTTGTACAAATATAGTTATACAAATATACTTGTACACAGAATTTAAATTTAATTTAACTTAGAAGGCACAGTTTATTCATTTTCTATTTGATCTGACTTGTTTGTATGATTCTTTGAATAATAAATATGTTGCACTAGCCACAAATCTCATGTGCTTTAAATTAGTAATACCATTTAATCAACAATGTAAATAATAAAATAATCGTAATAGATGACTGTTTGCAATTCTTCTCTTCTAAGTATTTATGTTGGATCGTAGGTGGGTCCGTTGGAGGGTTGCACAAAAGCATGACTCGGCTCTCTTCCTCACAACAAATTAATTCTCAGGCCAGCACCAGTGTTCCCAGCTCAGGTAAATTTCATATACTTTATCTATCATAATAGTATGTATGTTTCACCGTGTGTGAACACGCAGCATGAAAATTACAATATTGTATATCTGGTACAGTAAATATAAGGGACGATGTCCTCTAGATAGGAGGTTAGTTTAACTTATAGGCTAGACTTGCCTCTTGTCAAAGACGGAAGAACTACATCGGAGAGAAATATTCATCCTTCTATTTACGTATCGTCTACCGCACTCGTACTGATCCCTGAAGTTACCCACCTCCAGCCGCCACGCACTCCATCCAGGACACAGCTATAACAATGTAAAATTTTAAGATGACGCAACAAATCAAAACTTTGCAAAAATAATTTAATCGTAGTCCGTGCAACGAGTGGGAGAGTAATATAATGATAGTTACGGTGTGCAGTGGTCGCGAGCAAGCCGACGGTGTCGAAGGGCGGCGAGGGCGGCGCGGTGACGGTCACCACCGTGAGCCCGCCGCGCGCGCCGCGTGTCGCCGCGCGCCACCACCACCACAACATACTCATCGGGCCCTCCACCTCCACCGTCACCAGTGTGAGTCTTCTATTGTCAATATAATCATATATAGTAGTTTAATTTTGACATTTAAAGTTACGTTGCCTCGCACGCATCCAACAATGTTTGCTTCTGCGTACGAGCACGCACGTACTGCGTACGCATGCGCGTCGTTAAAACTCTTTATAGTTTGCAAACAATAGATGATTTCTACTAGTTCAATTATACTGAAATTCGTTCCTAAAATTGATCTACATTATGTTATAATGTTTCAAAGAATTCCATCAATAAATATTCAGATAAACAAATTTCGATGCGACATGTCGTTGCAGAGCTCGGGTCCGACGATAATCTCGGGCCCGTCGCCGGCGGTGTCGGTGGGGCCGCCGGCGCTGGGCCACGTGTCGGTGCTGGCGCCGCCGGAGCCCGTGTCGGTGACGGTGACGGCGCGCCGCCCCAACAACACGAGCGTCACCATGATCAACAGCAGCGCGGGCTCCAACCACCGCATCAGCGTGTTCGAGCCGTACCCGATGCGCGACACCGTGCAGCACTTCTGCGAGAAGCACCTCGACAAGATCAAGGCGTACATGGACAACGTGTCGCTGCGGATCCCGCCGCCCGCCAAGTGCACCATCGAGGAGCGGCGCTCCAAGAAGCAGGCGCGGCTGGTGTTCGCGTGCGGGCGGCGCGGCGCGCACTGCCTGTACGCGCGCGCGGCGTTCTCGCTGCGCACGCGCGCGCCGCGCGTGTGGATCCACCTCATGTTCCTGGCGCTGCAGGCGCGCCACGCGGCCGCGCTCTCCTCGCGGGACCCCACCGTGGCCAGCCTCAAGCACTGCTGGGACATCCTCAAGTGCGAGAACAAGACCTTCCTCACGCTCGTCACCAGCGCCTTCCCCGGCCTCAAGGTACAATACAATGACTGCTGCATGGCTTTATAAATTATTTCTTTAAATGAGTAATCCAAAATTAAAATCAACATCTAAAATTATTTTGAACGACCATGAATTCTTTCTTTGTAAATCTGCTGCATGGTGTTTCTTTTTTCGTGTAAATAAAGAAAGCCAACCGTACCCTAACCTAATTTTCCTCCTTCGTAGGTAGTTTTTTCTAGGCGAAGACTCCGCCCCACAAGCCAATTACATACTCATCTTTCCCACGCTTTTTAAGTTTTTATCCGACTTCAAAAAAGGAGGTTTATTTTATATATTCGACGACTATATTTTTTTTATGTATGTCCAGCGATTTTTCCTTTATTTATGAACCGATTTTGATCATTATTATTTTTATTTAAAAGAATGAACTTCCGGGGTTGTCCACAGTTCACAATTAACTAACGATGTTTACAATTATTTTTTGGTGACATATATGTACGTACACTCATACCTCCTGTACCAACTACGTTTCAAACTTGTCAACCTTGTGAGATCGAAGCCTCGTCCATTCCCCCGCAGGAGCAGGAGATGCTGCTGAACGAGCTGCGCGCGGCGGGCTTCTTCGACGTGTTCGAGGTGAACGCGACGAGCGCGCCGCCCACGCAGGCCACGTGGGGCTGCTTCCTGTGCAACCACCCCGAGCGCGCCGTGGGCTTCCTGTCCGACGGCCAGCCCGTCATCGAGGGCCAGCTCAAGGAGAAGAAGGGCCGCTGGCGGCTGTTCCGCCGCTGGCGCACGCGCTACTTCACGCTCTCCGGCGCGCACCTCTCGTGCAAGGGGTCGGTGAGTGCCGCTCACAATTATTATGTTACTCGGTGATTCTATGTACCTAGCTGTGGCTGTGGAAATATTTTTGAAAAGTTTTGCATTAATGTTACTTCCGAGACGGCTCATGGTTGGGTCTAACTAAAGCAATGATATGGTTTGACGTTTATTATAGGTTTTTTTCCTGAAGTAAAAATTTAGTAGTTGTATCAGAAGAGTCGTAGTCGTAGTGCTTGTTTTTAGTACACCCAGCTGAAAATATCTGACTGACACCCTTTTTATGTTACTAAAATTGCATCAATGGCTGATAAATATAATTCTGTTAAAAAGACGACAGAAAACTATCAACAACCAATATTTACGTTTTACACGAGTGCACTTTACTTATCCCAAAAAGCACAATCAAATCTCTGACACGTGCCCCTGAACGATCGCAGAGCGGCGGCGAGAGCATCGACATAAACCAGATCCGGTCGGTGAAGGTGTCCCGCGGCGCGCGCAACATCCCCAAGGCGTTCGAGATCTTCACCGGCGACCAGACGCTCATCCTGAAGCCGAAGGACGGCAAGGACGCGGAGCAGTGGGTGCAGTGCCTCAGCATCGCGGTGGCGCACTCGCAGGCGCGCGACGCGCCCGCCAAGGCCAACAGCCTGCCCGCCAGGGGGCTCACGCTCAAGAGCTTCTGAACTTGTCTACGCTCAGGTCAGATTGTGTTTTATACGTCTTACATACACGTGATGTGGATTAAGTTCGGTTATGCAATATCACTTGTGGAGGCAGGTTTTGGCTGATGAAATGACGTACATTCGAAATAGGAACTCGAGTTCTGAATAATATATGAGTATACTCAAAGTATGAGACGTGTGATGCGGCAGTGCAGAATGATTTAAAATGTCTTGTGCGTTTTTGTAGTTTGGATATGGAAAAGTTTATGATCGAAAAGGTAAGAAGAATATCAAAGAGTATAGAACCTGTAGTTCCACATTTTAAATACAACTAGTTTCAGCGGCTATTTTTATGGTCACTTACTCAAGACGGGATTTGTTCAAATTACTGACTTTAGGAATGCCGGGGGTTCCAATCATAAATGTTTAAACCACTTTATAAACTTACGGTGATTGTGTATTCAATACCAGTTGGTGCTTTTCAACTTTATCAACAGAAGTGCCTTTCTTATAAAAAATGAAACTTTGGAATATTTTAAAATACGAACTGACATAATTAACTGTTTGCTGCACAACATACACTAGTGTGTTATCACTTGCCACAATAATACTCTAAAACCTTTGTTTAAGGTGCATTTAGAGTCTTTTGCAACATTATATTAATAAGTAAAATAAAACTATACGTCATGTACTTATTAATTGTGGGCTTTTAAGAGTCATGTAGTTTTAAACTGTAACATTAACAATTATATCAGACGAAGCGGCCTAAAAACTTTACCCAGTTTCAGATAAAAAATTAGTCTAGATTTAGGGAGAGATAGAATGAAAATGAATGGATAATATCAGACATGTTTACATTATTAACATGCTAATATTACAGATTGTTTAATTGTAACATTGGAATATATGTAATCCTTAACATAGGTTGTAGTTTACAGTCGTCTGCAAATGCTCGTACACGGTATATTATGTCCATGTGATACAAAGCTTATCGCATTCCTTTATCTAAGTCAAATTAATTAATTAATGTTCCGACTGTGGTCAGCACTAATCTTAAATATTGTCACAATTAATAAATTGTGTTTAACCATTTATGCTGACAATATTATATGTATTTGTTAGAATAGTCGTTTTTGATGTACTTAATTTTTCTTTATACATTTTGATTTTTTTTATCATTAAATATAAGCTAGTGCCTTCGTTATGTTGTGATAAGTACTGTTAAGTTATATCAGGTGTTTTTACCTAATGTTAGGTCACTATGATATGTTTTGAGTACTTAATATTTGATGATATATCAAAAAGACACTCAAATGAAATGACAAATACGATATAGTGTATCGGGTGCGCATAAACTTGACTTAAAGTACAATGGAATGATACAAGTTAATACTATAATATAATACTGATACAAGTTTTTTATATTTTTATTGTTGCAATTAATTATTATTTGTATGTATATGGAGCTAGGAACGATGTTGGATATCAGCCGTAATTTCTAATGTATATTTGTAAAATAAGTCGATACTGATGTACATACAAATTATACATGTATATAAGAGGTTTATGTACTTGAAATGAGATTGTGTTAAGGTTGAAGACTGAATGCTGGTCATGACTTACAATACTGATGCCAGTATGTAAATGAAACATCCAGTTTCAATAACATTTCTGTTGAGATTTGTTTTATACTTCTAAATAGGTATTGAATAATGTAGAATGTTGTACTTAAATAATGGTATTTGTTAACATATATTATTGTACTTAACTAGATGCCCTTTAATAAGGATAGGCACTCCTTGAAAAAAAATGTGTGTGGTACTTAATGATAAATATGAGTCAAACATTAGGATTCAAATTCAACATTCCTCTTCTTGGTAGCGGTGGAAACGTAATTGTTGTGGTCTCATACTGAAGCGGTTGTAACTTTTTCACTTGTTTACTGAATATAAATGAAACTAAACTTCGACTGTCCCTGTCATTTTATGTATATTTTCGCCCATATTAATAAGACATATTTTCCAAAGGTACGAATTATCGATATTTTACAAAATCCTCAAATTAAACGAATCGAAATTAAGGTTTTCCGGCTGTGCGTGGAAACAAAGTCCGTGCGGACGGGTAGTTGTGGGTTCTAGTTTCCCTTTATGCGTACAATTGACTTTAAAGTGCTCTTCTGTATAGTAGGGTTTTTGACTATCAAGATTATAATTATGTAGGGATAGTCGATTTCTTGATTCACGTAGAATTATAAAATGCATATATAATTAAGTTTTTGAATATTTACTAATGATTTGATACCGTTTATTACTTACAAGATTGATGAAATTGTTAGCAGTGGAATCCATTTATAAATTTGATAAGAAATGCTTGTAAAGTACTTGTTAACATATTTTATTATAAAAGTGAACTGTAACCATTAAAAAAACTTGTACGATAATTATACAACAGAATAAATAAAACATTTATTGATTGATAAACTTATATTTCTCATAGTTACACAATTCAATTGTAATATATCTTATTTTATTTATGACTGTAATAATATAGCGTTATAATATATCAAGTTTAAATTGGAATCAATTTAATTTATCAACACAAATGAGCAATAATAATGTCTCGCTCGGGATCTGATAATGTTACAAGCGAATGTAAAGTGTAAATAAAACCCACCGTTATTGTATATTGATCCATTAATGTTTGTAATCCACTGTTATACAACACTAGTTGTGTATTTTGTATCAGTGAACAGCCTACGACATTTGTTTTACACGATATACGTACTAGGTAAAAATTGTGTATTATACAGAGACATTTTGCTCATATAAAATGTAGTTTTAAGCAGATTAATATTAAACTAAAGTGACTAATATATTACAACAAGGACATTTAGACTACCGAGATATAGCTTGTTTGAATGTATCAAAGTTTATTGTAAATTAACTGACAACATTTAAGAGTAGGAGAATTATGGTTACACAACTTCGGTTGGTACATACCTGTGAAAAACTCTTGCTTACGCAAAATCATTTACAATGCAGGGCATGTAATTATCTTATATTTAAATACAAAAACCTTTCTAATTCCAGTAAATGCTCATGATTTTTTGACATGAACTAATTGCATGTTACTTACAATTTTGTTGTGGGTAGTAGTAATAAATAATATAGTGTGTATATAGTTTATGTTTTATTGAGAGAATTTGGGTTGCTACAAATGTTGAAACAAGATTTTGAAAACTACCAAATGTGATAATCATCTCGGTGCCAAATTTTCGATGCTTAATTGTTGTCAGATTTTTTTTACATAATATAGCAAAATGGTCAATTGACTTATGGACTTATGAAGTCGGTGCTACGTAATAACGTATATATGTAGACAATCCGTACCTTGTGGCCAGCCGGCCGGGGGCTCGTGCCGAGTGTTCATTGTATTATAGGTTTAATAATAACATATATTACTGTTATAGCATCGCGCGGCCCTTGTGACATCATTGGACATTGCGCTTGTCTTACCTTACCTACCTTAATATATATTTATTAGAATAAAGTTATGTTTGCAAATTACATGTTTTTAATTTCTATAATATTTTGCACCCAATTTAATGCCAACCCATGTAGGGTCACAAAACAACAAAAACGGGTTAGTTTTCACTCACACTTATAACATTGTAATCTAGTCTAGAACAATTCGCCAGGCTTCATTTTTTTCAATTGTTCTCTAAAACCATCGTTAGGCCGAATGGCTGGTCTTTTCGTTTTAACCAAATTATAGGCGTCCTCGAACGTCATACGTTCGTAATGCATCATGTACGCAATGGCGACCGTCGAGGTGCGGGACACGCCCGCATTGCAGTGAACCAACACGCTCTCTCGCTCCTCGACGGCCGAGCGTATGAACTGCAAACAGTCCGGTAACAACGGCTTCATGTCCGTTCCCGGCAAGTCCAACATCTGCACGAATTTCTGATTCACACCATCGACTTTCGCATCTACACCTAAACTAAGAATGTGTTTGATGTTATACTCTGTACACACCCTAGTGACGGCGCAGTCCTGTGATCCTATATACACGTGATCTACGATCATTACGGGGACGTCGTCTGGTGAGGTGTCTACAACAAACCCATATGAGGTCGGCTCGAGGGCTACTGTCTCATCGCCCTCCACATACCTCTTGCCGTCCACTCCGGTCACCACTGTCTCTGTCTCCTTCAATTTCTCTTTTTGCTTCTTCAATTCACTAAGAAAACTCATTTTTAGTCACTATCACTATCATTGTCTTCACACTTTTCTTCACCGTCTTCTCTATACACCAAGTCCCTAGGGTCGTACTCCACGTTGCAGAGGTACAAGCCGTGCGGGGGACAGTTCTGTATGAAGTGGTGCCAGGAGTGCTTGGAGGGTATCTGCAGCATCACCTTGATCTCCTCCGGCGGCAGTTTCCCGACGGCCACTGATATTAACGTCCCCACCATACGACGGATCTGTAATAAAGTTACTACTGATTAAGTTAATCCGAGTTGGTTGAGTTGTTCAGTTTTGTTTAGAGTTGGTAGTGGCCCTGCGCGCGAAGCGATGGGTCCCGAGTTCGATTCCCGGCCGGGCAGATGTTTATGTGACAGATAAATGTTTGTTCTCGGGTCATGGGTGTTAGCGATGTGTTATTTGTGTTGTCCATGCCGCCCGCGACACAGGGAATCCTATGTCAGGGGTATGGCTGTGTAAGCGTCTATTTTTTCTGATGTCAATTTGGTGTAGAGGAAGCTTTCTGTTGTTGCGTGAAAAACGATCTTTCATGTGACGGGAATAAAATCTACATTTTCTGGTAGGTTATGATATAACCCCTACCACCATCCCTCTGTTGGGTCACCGATTACAGAAGACCCTGCCTACACATTAAAGTACAAAAGAAACGACCACTTTTGCAACTTGCCTGGTTGTGCACAAAGGACTTCCCTTTGATCTCAATATCCCAGTAGTCGAACAAGTCGGGCGCTTTGCCGGAGTAGCCGGTCTGCAGCGAGCGGCCGGGCCGCACGTCGAGGGACAAGATCGTCCTCCGGTTCTGCTTGTGTTGTTGCTCCTTGGCGAACTTGCGGAAGGTGCCAAAGTCATGGTAGCCCACGAAGTATTTCGCGCCTTCTTTGAACCTTTCTATATCGAAATTCGATACTCTGTAGCAACAAAATTCAAGTCTCATTTTCGAAGGTAAGCGGGGGTGTGCGGTGGTTAGTTTGTAAGGTGGTAATGGACTTTTCCCGTATATTCTTTCATACTAACTTTTGAACTATAATTTTGTTTTTTACTATAAAAAAAAGTCCTTCATAAGAACTTTCATTTGATTGCTATGCTATGTTACAGTGCATTTCGCTTTTCGTTTAGGTTTCATTGTCCTATTGCATTATGTTTCCCTCTGTAACAACCTGTATTTGAATGTATACAGCCATGTAAGTATTTTTACCAGCTGGTAAACTTTACCATTGCTGTAATATACGTATACAGTGCTAGGCAGCGGCTATCGGCAAGCTGTTCACTTACCGTGTATAATGGCACCGGTCTAATTCTTCTATGGGAATCAGCTCTGATATGCAAAATTTCTCAGGCAATTCAATACCCTCTTTGAGAACTGCTAATCTGAAATATAAAATAAATATTGTTGAAAATTATTGTAGGAATCGATTCCCCCTTTCACTTTGCTTGGAATTAGTTATTTCTTAGAGCAGGAAAAAACCTTAATTTTTTTTATATGTTTAAGGCATAGGTTACAAATTTTACTACTTACCTATACAGATATGTTCTTGACAAAGCTTTATATCTGGCATGGAAGTCATCAGACACCCGTACACACTTCTTTATCAGAATGGGGGTGTTGGCATTCCAAAAGAATGTGTTTAAATAGTAAGTTAAATTATCAGGCTTATAAATCCAAGGTCCATTAGTTTCCAGGTCGAAGTGTGCACTAGAAGCGAGGGCATGAACTCCTCCGTCTGTACTGTAATATTAACATTTAAATAACTCGGAAATGTACAGGTCTTTTGTGATTAAGTAAATTTCATTTTTTGATGCAATTGTCAGTGACTCTGACGACCGAAAAGACCTGACCTGTGCAGATAGTTATTTGACAAATAAAATATGTGTATTTTTAGGTTGTAGGTGCTTGTAGTGTATACCCTATACTGTATACCCACAACCTGCAACAGATAGTTTTATCTTTAACAGAGGGAATTGTTGTATTTTGTGGGTAGTTAAGAATAGGATAATGCACGATAATGTAATTGTTTTTTGTCTGAAAGTCAGAAATTGTTAAATGCTTTTATAAATTTAGCTTTCATCGGTAAACTGAATATATGAGAGTAGATAGAGGAATGTTAGCTTCGTTGTTCGTGCTATTGTATGTTCCCGGCCTTGACGTTAGAGCGCGGATAGAACAGAGTATGTTTTCAAAACAGTATTTACCGGCTCGATAATCTAACCGAAGGAAAATATAGGGGACTTTTCTTAATCAAACCAATTTCCATCATGCCCTGGACGCTCTCTGGATCTTGATGTGTACTTCCATCTTTGGTCCATAGCTTTTCTGAGGACCTAAAGAATTAGGTTAATATGTAGAGTTGTAGACTACTACTCTTAGTGAAAATATTTAATTTTTCGGTGACTCATGAAAATATTAAATTATAAATGTAATACGGCACTAACCTAAACCTGGTGCCTATATAAGAAAATATAGTAAAATATCTAGCTTTCATTATGCTTTGGCTATTTATTATATACTTTTTCATTAATAAATATGGATAAAATCATATTTAAGGTTATTTGATTATTTCAATGAAATTTCCATTACCATTACCAAACAGCTGACTTTGACGTCTCGGTCTTTGACAATGACAAATGACAATTTGACAAACGTAGAAAGGGAAAAGAAAGTAAAGCTTTGTGCTTTGTGGTAAAACACAGATATCGATAGAAGAAGTACAACACAAACTGATGTCCTAAACATTTTTTTTTCGTATGACTATGAATATTAACAAATATATTTTAAAAAATATTCAAAGGTTTATAGTTCCATTAGTAGCAGTATAAACAAAAGTACGTACTCTGAGTACACCGTGATTTATGTTTCGTTTTATCCGAATCGTACCTACCATACCAGCCATGGACACGTCAACAAAGACTACTTATCAAAAAGAGCACGTCAATCAAGTCAACGTCAGCTCAATCAGCTGTCAGGTCAGGTCAGCCTGTCAAGTTAGTTTACTAAAAATGGCCCAACGGACGTGGCATGTGTATACTGTGATAACGTTATTATTTACAGTTTTATCACTCGTCGGGGATGCTGCTTCGACGTCTGAAGCACCATGGTACGAAAATCTACCGGCGGTAACCATGGACTACAAAGTTCACATAGATGCGGGCAAAGAAGACTGTTACTTTCAGTACGTCCAGCCGGGAGCCACATTTTACGCCAGCTATCAGGTAATTAGCCCTATCCGGTATCCGGTACAATATGTTACAGTATCATCAATGTTTAGATAGGGCTGTACGGTTTAGTTTAAAATGCAACTGTTCGACTGTAGGTGTTGAAAGGCGGTGATGGGATGTGCGGGTTCGCAGTGCGGCACCCGAACGGGAAGATAGTGCACCCGTACGAGTGGCGTCAGAGCGCGGAGTACGCCGACCAGACGAGCACCGGCGGCTACTACGCCGTCTGCATCGACAACCAGTTCTCACGGTTCGCCGGGAAGCTCGTCAACTTGTACCTGTCAGTCATTAGATACGATATGTGGGAGAAGTATGCGAAGGAAGTTGAGGAACTGGACATGAACATTAAAAACTTTACAGTGAGTAACTTTAGTCTGCTCTCCATTATAATGTTAGTTGTTTCATCTTCAATGTGTGCTATGGATAACATAAATGTACCCATTTTATAGTAGCAGGCTATACAAGCACTCCATCTAACAATATCTTAAAATAATCTGGAATGGGTACCATTGCACAATATGGGTCATATAAAGTTTAATATGTCTATTTAAAATTATGTATAATGTTTCGTACAATAATAAATGTATGTTGTGTAATAGGTCTATGCAGATTGTCAGTTAATCCTGCTGGGAATATAATTTGTATTAAGATATACAAGATTGTTCAAAAAAATTTATTGTTCGCAGACATCAATCCAATTTGTGGAGCGCAATATAAATGACATCCTTCAGTACCAGTACCACTCCAGAGCCAGAGAATCTCGGGACTACAACCTGTTGCTAGACAACAACACATATGTGTTAAGGTATTTTTATTTAGTCACTAACATTTGAGAAATAGGAATACGATAACATGTTTAGTGATCAATTAACATTTTAATACTTAATCAATATTAATTAGGGGACTGATTAAGGCAACATCATAATAAAAGATAAGACTATAGGTTGGGAGATTATAACTTGTTTTTATATATGAATTTCTAATACATTTTTTTTAAACTTTGTTGATGATTAATATGTAAGCATTTGAGCTATTATTTGACTTCGATCATACATTCATTTGATTATCATAAAATTGACTTTGCAGTTATGCTAATTCACAGTACAAAGAAATTAACAGATTAATTTGCATTCAAAGAATTTTTCGAAATCTCATATTAAGTATCGAACAAATTTGTAACATTTCCTCATTCTTCTAGTACATACATATAATACATAAATTGTTGTTTTCAGATGGTCAATTATACAGATCCTAGCAATTGCGGCAACGGGCACCCTGCAAGTCTTCTTCGTAAGAAAACTCTTTGAAGTCAAAGCTAATTCATCAAAAACAAGGATCTAATTTAAAGCTACAATTTGTAATCTTGGAGAAATTCTCAATATTTTCCAATACCCTTGACTGAATCAACTCATTCCTGTTGTAACTTTCTAATGATTTCAAATCGGAGATTGTGATCTCTGATTATCAATAGTTTAAGCATAATAATTAATCTTTGATAGTAATAGTTAAGACGAGATTCTATAGTTTTATGCATTTGCAAATGTTTATTGTTTTTTTGCTTTTAGTTTATTTTAAATAATGTAAGGAGACATTGTAATGCATAGATGAGTAAGAGTTAAATTTGTTTTCATTTAATTTAATTTTTTGATTGTGTTCTTATGAATTGAGATTTATTTTATAAGCACTAAAAGACATTTAGATATAGATTATATTTTTTATAACTTTTTTATATCGCTTTGCTTTTTATATTTGCATGATCTGTTCTGAGTTTTATACATTATTTTGAATAAGAAACAAACATGTATTGACCTTGATGTATCACTAGTATTAAGCTTTTAATTACATTATCTAACAGCAGACCAGTTTCTCTTAATGGGATTGATCTTAAAATGAATTATGAAGGTAATAAAAGCTATATTGAGTATTAATTTAGTAATTGTTTGATTTAAAAATATTTTCCGTTGAACAGAGCTCTCAGTAATCCAAACAGAATATTTACCAAGATTTTTAATGATAAGGTTATGTAGCTAACCCTGTTTTACTTACGACATATTATAATATACCTATTTAACATACTACTAATACTCCATTTAACATACTATTATCATTACTCCCATATACAAGAACTATTTACCATGGATCTGTTGGCACATTAGGCAATACATAAGCGGTTGGTTATAGATTCTGATACAATTGTTAAGTCTCTAAACCTTCACATGACTTGACAAATATTGAAGTCGGTTTCGATATTCTCTTATTATCGCTAAATCTGAACACATCAGTTCACATCAGAAGTTCAACAGCTGTAAAATCCAAAAAGACTTTCAAACTGATATGTAGGTACTAATCATAGAGGGTTTAGATAGAAAATAAAACAAGTACAGCGTAGTATTATAATAATATGCAAATTATATTTGATAATAATTACATTACCGAATAAGTCTCAATGAGTGTACATTAGCATGACTATATACACAGTAACAATAATTTAACTTAAGTACAATACATTTAGTTCAATGTCAATATTAACTGATGCCGTTGCAGTTCAAAAATCATAGTGTAACAATTATATACTAATTACCACACAATCGTGTTAAAATTACCATAACTCATTCTAATAACAATGATATTGGTACAATAAGAGGAATGCTTTAATTTCAATAATTTCATACAATACAATGCGGTAAATAATTATAATTTTGATTAACACTCATCCGCTACTGACTAGTAAATTTTTGAAACCACGGACAAGCGAAGCAAACGATTATATATTGATAAAGATTTATATAAACTAATGAATACAATTGCGTAACATAAATTACATTGGCCATAGACAAATAGATGCAGGTGAGAGATCCTACTCTAAACACAAAATGTGATTCTATTTTTACACTAAACATTTTGTAAAATTCATCAGCAATAAACCTTGTTCTAACAAATCTAACAGATCATACCATCTACGTGCCTATGCCGAATGCACACATACAATAAAACCTACAACTACTTAGCAAATATACGTTATTCGTTATAACGGATTACTCTGTACAATAAACAGATGTGAATCTCATACGTAACTGTACACTTTCACATGCTATAATTACATTATTCGTTAAATTATCGTACTCTTTAAGAGCGTCTAACATTAGGTGTAAATAAAACTATGGAATTACAATAAGCACCAGAACTTACAACTCGGTGCAGTGGGCAGTGCCTACACAAACGATTAGTGACGCGGCCGTGACGTCACACAAATCACTACTAAAATAGCATATAAAACTAAGGCAGTGTATGGACGGACGTACATTTAGATGCAACAGGTTAGTTTCATGAAATATGAACATACAATTAAAATTATATTTGAAATCGCGGAAGTTTGTTCCAGTGATTTTTCATATCCGAAACGTACAACCTAAATATGCATGTGGCGCCATCTAGACCGCAACTTGCAAGTTTGTTTAGTTAATAGTTGTGTAGCGATATTATATATACAAGAAATTCACTTTTCGCTCCCTAAAGTCACATTTTGTGGTACACACATCTTCAAATACTTTAATAGAATAATTTGTATGCGATATTTTACGTTTTGTATCAGTAAGCGTGTGTAATAAGACCGACCGACATACGTACGGCAGTACAACGTACAACCACGTTTTTGACCAATGCGACTTCTTATATATTCCCTGCAAATTACAACGAGATGAATTTATTGTAACCGTTAAAGTGACGTAATGATTAAAACTGCCAAACATGTAACTGTTAAGGGCAGGGCGCAGACAAGCCGCTCTCAATATTATTAACAATTAAATTACTGAATACAGACAATAATATGTGTATGGGAGCGGTATGGAAGTACTTATTATTAGTATGAATAATTGTCAATCGTAGGGTCGCTAAGGCGCTCTAGATGTAGCTAGGGTCGTTTCTTCTGTCCGAGGTAGGTCCCGGAGAGCGCGAGCAGGCGGTACCGCTGGCGCAGGTTGCGCGCGCGCACGTGCGGCGACATGATCTCCGCGGTGTACGCGCCGGGGAACCAGCCCGCCTCGCCGTCGCGCGTGCGCTCGCCGTAGTACCAACCTGGACACGAGCGTGCACTGCGTTTGTTTACTTTTATCATAATTTTTACATCATCTTTATACTACAACTAGCGGTCCACCGCGGCTTCGCACGGGTGGACTTTTATTTGACATTGGGTGTCATATCGACACCAGCGCCACCTACCGGGTCCAATTGTGAATCTAAACCATTTGCAGATCCACCTAGACACAAAAAAATTCAACCAAATCGGTACAGCCGTACAGGAGTTCAGGACCATTTGTGACCAATAATAGTATCACATTTTTAAGTTAACATTAGTAATGGGTCCAAGGCTTTGATGTTTAATTGTTACAAATGTAATTATTATTATTGTAAACTATTGTCAATGGTATGGCTAGAGGGCGCTAAGGGGTCATGTGCGAGACTCAACCGGCGCATACTTCAAAGGTCAAAGCTTGGCGTGAGAACTCGGCAATATTAAAGTGCGGCCGGCGCCGCTGCTCACCCTCGCTGGTCTTCCTGGTGACGTTGATGACGTCCCCCTCGTGCAGGTGCAGCTCGTCGGGCTGCGCGGGCCGGTACGCGAACTGCGCCGCCACCTGCGGGCAGTCCCAGCCCGCGTACACCGCCTCGCCCGCGTCCGCGCCCGCGCTCGGCGGCGCCAGCGCCTCCGCCCAGCGCCGCGCGTCCGTCTCGCTCGGGCACGACATCAGCTGCGCGCGGGAGCGGGATGGATTCACGATTGATTGGTTTCGTTCAAAAAATATTACAATAATTCGAAATTCAAAAGAGACGGCACGTTTTTGTTTATAGTTGTACATCGGTAGATATTTAAAGAATTGTAAAAATACAATACTATCATACACAAGTCAAAGTCATATTATATACATTAAGGATGAAAAATATAAAAATGCTGTTTTTAATTTCATCCAACGTCAGTTAAATTAGATCAATTAGTTGCAGTTTTCATGGTATATGCAAAAAGAATTACATCCTTGACGCTTGACACATAAATACGTCGGTGTAAGCCTACGCTGTGAGGTGTATACGTCGGTGTAAGCCTACGCTGTGAGGTGTCCGCCTACGCTGTGAGGTGTCCGCCTCCGCTGTGAGGTGTACTCTGCCGCGCTGAGCGGTGTGTGTGTGTGTGGTGGTAGTGTGGTACGCACCATCTCTACGGTGCGGCCGTCCGTGTTCTCGAGCAGCGTGAGCAGCAGCGCGTGCTTGGCGGCGCCGCAGTCGCTCGCGCACACCTCCAGCAGCGAGCGCGCGCAGTGCTCCACCGCCACGTACTGCTCCGGCCTGAACACACACAACACGCACACATTAACAATTATCTTAAAAAAAAAACCAAGTTCAAAAATTGTTAATTTCACATGAACAAGTACGCATTAGTAGGGATAACTCAAAAACAAATCTTCAGATCTCGTTCATTGAATATTTGAATGGGATCACATGACAAGAACTAACTTTCGAATATAAAAAGAATCATCAAAATCGGAACACCCAGTAAAAATTTATGCGGTAACACACAAACAAATTTTGGAACTAATCTGACAGATTGAGTATATTCTGAAACGGAGGTCAAGTTAGGGAGGTCTAAAATATTTGCAAAGAACAGAAATTACGAAGTGAAAAGTTGTCATCTGCAAAATGCTGTTAACGATAGAGTACTCGTATGTCAAAGACACTGAAAGATATTTATATGTATAAGTAAGTTACCCCTTCTTCTTGGTGATGACGAGGTGGTCGTTGAACAGGAAGAGATGCAGCGGCACCTTGTGGAACTTCTTGCCGAAGGTCAGCTTCAGCTCGTCCGCCTTCCACACCAGCTGCGTCATCTCGCCCGAGCGGACCAGCCAACGGACGGGTCTGACACACAACAACCACTACTCTATAGCTACTCTACTTAGAACACACGAACCGTGTACACGCCTTTAACTGGCATGCATACTAATTATGAACATTAATTTAATCAATGTTTTAAGGGGCGGACCCACCGCAACGCCCCGAGGCTATACACGTGTATGAAAATGAATGTGATAACGTCCACTAATACGCTACGAAATAAATAATAAACGTTAACATTCATACCCCCGCTCCTCCCCGCGGGCGGCATGGACAACACAAATAACAAATCACTAACACCCATGACCCGAGAACAAACATTTATCTGTAACAAACATCTGCCCCGGCCGCGCCGCGCCGTGTGCCGCGTGTCTGGGCACAGCGTGCGCGGTTATATAGGCATGCATGCTATAAACTAATAATTAGTCGCAAGTCTTCTAATATTGTTGTTTTTGTCGGAAGTTGCTTGGCTTGGTTAACAAGCAACTTAACGACCGATATATAACGATAGCGACTGGGGCCCTGGTGGTAACTGCATGGTCGGTACGCACTTGCGGTCGCGGCGGGCGAGCGCGGGCCCGAGCGAGGGCGGGTCGCGCGCGCCGGGCGGGAACTCGATCGCGCGCGCCAGCCGGTACATCTCCTCCACGCGCTCCGTGTTGCGCGCGCCCTCGTTGCACTGCGACACGAACTGGAAACAAACACACGAGATCGATGTCGACTGGAATCGATTACAAACTATTGTCCGTTTGTATTTCATGAACTGTGTTACAAGTTCTACTTCCGGCGCCCCAATATACTCTAAAATCTTTGTTAATGATCATAAATTACAATAATTACCTATACTTATATAATAATTAATAAATATCAATAAGTAAAATTATTGTTTAAGTTCATAAGAGTGTTACTCGACTTCCGATTATATCGTATGTGGGGTTGAAGGTTGGATATAAATGTTACGAGCCAAGATGGCGCGGACACATTATTGTTGTATCAGTTGTACGGGATATTTCTGCCAGAGTTCATAAAATTAATTGTTAATAACTAATGAAGCGTATGGAAAGACCTGGCTGCTGCCAGTATAAGGTCACGATATATTCGTCACTATAAAGAGTGATATTGACCACGTTTGAAAAAACTAGGATCAATGAATCTAGAGTCTAGACGAATAGACACGAATAGGGGTGTATTCGTGGTCATATTCGTGAACAAATATTCGGCGAGAAACTAAGCGATTTATTAATGCTCCGATTGTCTAGACAGGGCGTCACATTAATTAACACTAGACAACCGGTTTTCATTCAAGAAGCAGTTCGACGCTCCCCTGCATAAACATATGTTGCGGTAATCTCGTCATTGCGGTTTGCCATTTATTCAATTTGTGGCTTTATTGAAAAGCGTCTATGGGTTATCAAAATATAACGTCACTTTATTTCAGAGTATAACCGGATGTTCAAATAGATTATTTTGCGTTAATCTTGGATGACGTTTAGTTTGTGTTTCCGAACGCTATCGCATAGTCTGCGGTTTTTAGTCATAAACAGATAATAGACAGAGGCGGTGACAATCTCTGAAATGGCTTAACTAATTTAGATGCGATTTTTACTTAATTAATTAATGCAATTTTAACATTTTTTCGAGTGTAGGTACTTTCCCCGAAACGAAGCAAGTACTGTAAGTAGTGTTTTCCAGTTAGTACACACACACACACACACACACGCGCGCGCGCGCGCGCTTGTGTGTGTGTGTGTGTGTGTGTGTATGTGTGCGTACGTGCGTGCTGTAAGACTAGCCTACAATATTATTTTGAATGTTATTGACAACATTATGTTATAAACACTGTTCATATTATCATGAATATTCACAATACTATGAACAATATTGCGTATGTGCGGCTACTGCGACACCCAATCAATAATTGCGTACGTACGTCGTTGAGCGTGGCGAGCGCGTGCATGCAGCCGTCGTACTCCGCGTCGCCGGGCGGCAGGTGGCGCAGCACCGCGTCCAGCAGCAGCGGCAGCCGCGTCACGCGCTGCATCGGCAGCATCAGGAACGAGTGCAGCGACAGCGACTGGCACGCCGGCTGGCCCTCCATCCTGCCGTTAACACTGTTGCGTGTCTACACTTGCGGTGACAAACATCACGCAACCAACCGACTGGCACCTTTATATTGCTATTTGAGCCTACTTGCTGGCTTCGAGACTCCACGCACAATGAGAGCGATTAGGTCACTAACGCGATTTCATACACTTTTACACAACCTTCAGGACATTATATTTACTTTCATCAAATCAAGTGATAATTAATTTCTAAAATGCTTAAAATGCGAAAGTTCAAACAATAGAGATGCGTTCATTATGCAAACTCGATTCATCTGTGCATGCGTAATGAGAGCATCGACATTCAACCCAATAGGCTGTCAGTGCTCAATGCCAAGTACATTGGTACACTTAGCGCCTTAAGTGCATTATTTGATAACATGCGTATCAGGAGCTAAGTGGTCCTATATTGGTGTATACATGCCGACGAGAGTTAACATAACGTACACATACATAGAACCTCTTGAAACGCGCGTTGTCAAAACGCACGCTTCAAAACGCCTAATAGTCCGAGAGCTGATGAAGAGTTTAGGGAACATATTTTTGGCACGTTGAAATCATTAAAATACCATATTTTTATTAATGTGAAAATAGCTCCGAAGGACCTCAAAACGTGGAGATGTCATGAAAACACGAATTTCGTAAATCGAAGAGAAAAATTTTTAGAACATGCTATACAAATTTTAGAATGCCGAAAAATTATTCTTGCGTATAGTAAAAAAATATGTTCGGAAGAGTCTGGTTATACTTTAAAACCAATACAAAACAGCCTGGGACTGTTATTTAAGGATTATTTATAGCCAAAAATAAAAAAATCAAGTTGCATATTTTTTCTTGGTAATTTGCGCAGTAGTCAAATAACCGTAAATGGTCTAGACTCTAGAGTATAGACTGTATGTTCCAGCCGCGCACGTGGGTACCTCTTGAGCGCTTGCGCGAAGGCGGGCCGCTCGCGCAGGCGCTGCAGCGTGCGCACCATGAGCGCCTGGTTCTCGCAGTACTTGACGTACGCGCGGAAGCGGCGCTCGGCGTGCCGCCGCACGATGTCGCAGATGCCGCCCAGCAGGATGTTCTCCTGCCAGCACCGCTCCAGCTCCGCCATCAGCGACTGCGAGCACTTGCGCACTGCGCCCGCCAACAAACAAACAATCAGTGCGATGTCATTTATCAACGGACAGAATAAGTGTAGCAGTTATATTGACATGAATAAACGAATTGGATATCAGAAGATTTTTATACTTTTTCAAGCAATATTTTTAGAGTCCCATCTCTAATGCTGTTCTAAAGTCCCTCCCTTCGGCGTTACATCACTTGACAAGTCTTGACTGTAGGTTTTCTCTAACTACCCATTTACTAAGAATGAACTGTACGTCAAACGTCAATTCCCACCCGATGGGAAGAGGCTACCGTCGTCTTCAAACATCAGAACCACCATGGGCACCACCGATTCGTAGTCGGGAACGAAGCTATGCCTATAGACCAGCGTTACCTGGCAGGATGGTGGAGAAGAGCGTCTCCCAGTCGTCGGGCGGCAGCACCTGCGGGTCGCGGAAGGCGGGGTGCGCTATGAAGTGGGACTCCAGGACGTTCAGCGAGTTCAGGTAGGACGCCTCCGACGTGAGCAGCTCGAACTTGGCTTCCTGCAGACGCTTCTGCGTCGGCGCCAACGAGCCTGGAAATGGAAAAGAAAATGTAACTACATGATAAAAATTGAAGCCCATCTACAATAGGTAATAGATACACGTAGTAACGGGCATTACTTTGGGGAAATCCATTGTTATTTAATAAGAATTAATGCTTCCAAAAATTTAATTAACTTTTTTACTATGTAATATTATTGGCTTCCAAGTAATTTTTTTAATTTTATGTTTTTAGTGTACGATATGAGTAATCTCTTCTCCGCTCAATAAGAATGTCGCAAGAAAGGAGAAAGTTTGGTAAGAACACAGCAACAATAGACTTTTCTGATGCCCGTTGCGTATAAAGTTTTTTCAATTTTTGCGACAATTTTTTTTTACTTGTAAGGCAAAGTAGGATTGTGTTAGTAACTCATATCCAATACTTACTGAGCACGGCAGAGTTGACGACCTCGGGCACCTCGCACCACAGGGTGCGGGCGGGGCCCCTGGGCGCGACCAGCGCCATGGCGGAGGGCCTCGCCCCCGGCCCCGCGCCCGCTGCGTCCGGCCCGGCGGGGGGCCGCGCGCCGCCGCTGGGGTCGTACGCGTCCGAGTCAGAGTCCCCCGTCTCGCGGCACGCCGACTATTTGGTGACAGAAAGTTAATTAACAAATGCATTATTAATACTCATGTAAAAAAGATCTTATTTTTATTTTCAAGTAGTCATCCAAGATCCGAGGACCTACAAAAATTGTTTAAACAAGGATGGAGGACCCAGAACCGATGACCCAGCAGTAGGTACTCTAGGTACAGAAGGCACTGAATGTTGTGAATAAGTAAATACAGTATTAGGTGCTCGTACTTGGGTGAGTCTTGTACACGCAGCTACTAAATACTTTATTCAATCAAGTTAAAGCATTCATTAAACAATTTCCTCTATAGATACGATAGGTATGTTTGTCCTTTACGTTTGTCCTCGAATCTTGATGTTTGTAAGGTATTGCATCTCCTCGTCACCAGGCACCACCTACATACAGGAAGTCGTAGTGTGGAGGTGTCGTTCATTGTCAGAGCGTTTATTTGTTTAGTCATTATAGATGCAGACAGAACCAGTAATAATTTAACTCCTGGTGTAACCTGCGTCCAGACTGCGGATTACTGACGATGGATCTTTATCACACGAGAAGCGTTGCCACTGTCTGTACTTGTCAGACCTAATGTTTGTTATTACAATCAGCGGGATATCAAAACTTCCGTGGGGGTTGAGGGGTCCCTGGACATAAGATTCCTAATGTAGAGGTTTGAGCCGTATGTGTACATATAATACTCATTAGCTGATTATTTTTTTGTACCGACGTTGTAAAAATTAACAAGGAAACAACAGTTTACGCAATCGGCCACATAGTTGAAGGTCGATATAATTTAGCAGCTGCGTGCCGATACAATTAGTGGATATTATCAACTCGATGCGGATAATGCTCTATTGCTACTAAATTGCCCCTGACCATAAACTCTCATGTTTTGTTTCGAAGTCGGAGCTCGCAGTTGGCTGATTTCTGTCCTACAAAAAATAGTGAGTAGGTACTTCTTTTGCATTCTTTTGTTACGTAGTTCGGTAGTTACGAGTACCCAATGACATTATAAGTAAAAATGTCATTGCGAGTACCTATGTTCCCTTTACTATACTTTGCGATCTTAGATCAGTAGCGATTTTTTGAGCGATTAATTTCAACGTAAAGGTAACGACTTCTGTAACAGGCTCTTATAATATTGAGCGCCGTACTAGTGTTAAAAATTATTATGGGAAAATAACACATTATAAATACATATAATGGGCATTATATTTATTATCTAAAAGTGTTATGCATGAAAATGTTCTACTTTATAGCTATGTAGGTATGCATAAAATCATCAGCCCTGAATTTTTATGCAGCCCACCTCATATACGAGGCGAGACGACTAAAAAAATAAACATTAATAAAATAGTAAAAATGACATAAAACAAAGATGAAAAACATCATAACATTTTCGTTTTCTGAAGGAAGCAAGTAAATTAAGATAATAATATAATAATTATTGTAGCCATTGTAGGTATTACGCCTAAAAGGCACATTAAAGGAAAACTACTTACTACACTAAACTTGATTACTCTTAATGTAAACATTAATAAATATTATTCCTGAGTTATAGTCGAACATCACGCACTCACTCGGCTCACTCCACATAAACACCGGGGGAACTATTGAAGCCTGCCTCTGTCTGTGTTATTGAGTGTACCAGGGAATAAATCGGTGTTATTCTGCGTCTTGGAATTACAATAAAATTCCCAGATGTTCATGACGTCCACATTTGTGGTTTTATTGAAATACAGTTGGTATTTGGCCTGATGATACGTATTTCATTTAAGCTAAGAAATGAGTCAGTACCTAGATATAAGTCACTCTTAGATTCGACTGTTAGGTCGTCAATAATCTAAGAGTCACTAATTATTTTTAATGAATGTTTTTCATATTTCCATCGTGTCACAAATAAAAAATATACATCACTAGCGACCCGCCCTCGCTTCGCTTCGGGAAACTTATTATCAAGTGCTTAAATATAAAGTTTCATGGTTCTTTAAGAGATGGCGCTAGGCGTTCTTATTCTTTAAGTTAGGAAGGTTCACCCCTAGATGGCGCTGTGCTTAAAACCCGAAGAAATCCCATACAAACTTTCAACCTTTATTTCAACCTCTTCATCCCTTTTTGTCGCAATAAAAGGTAGCCTATGTCCTTTCTCAGGGTCTAAAGATTGTCTGTGTCAAATTTCATCAAAATCGGTTGAGAGGTTTAAGCGGGAAAGCGACGCAGACAGACAGACAGACAGACAGACAGAGTTACTTTCGCATTTATAATATTAGTAGGGATTATGTCAATTTAAAATCCTGTGTAAACATTTTTCTAGTGTATGTAGGTACCTACTAAGGCAAAAGTTACCAGAAGTGATGTAAGGGCAGTTATTAATGGCAACCAAGAGAATTGATTATGGTGTAAAAAAATTAGTGTAAAAATGGAAAAAGATAATAGTTATTTTAAATTAAAATAATTAATAATAAATTAAGCTTTATTTACTCAACTTATTTTATAATGTCAATAATAAATCAATGATGTTTACACCCTTACCCAACAACGTAACACAATTTCAAAATCACACTTACTTTGCTGATTAAAAGGAAACCAAACCAACCTGTGTGATGGACCTCAAATTGAACTCGTATATTTGAGGTTGGTTAGGTACAGATGTCCACACCACTTAGTACCGGTTCTTTGTTACGCATAATATCAATTATGAACGTATGTTTGTTAACTAATTAATAAAAACATGTCTACGATAATCAGTTGTCCGTCAAAAAGCTTAATAGGGTTATGCAAATTTAGTTTATAACCTACTTATTTTGTCGTCAAAATTATTGACCAGATTATAATTGAATAATTACTTTTATTATCTTATGTGTACATAATATAAGTATTTCTTGCACAACATTTTTTTTTATGTGGAAATAGCTACGAACTTTTAAATTATTTGTAGTCTAATCTTGTTCTGGACTTCTGGGTCGGTCGCAGTTGGAAGGGTGGTGCTGCATGTTCGTTTGCTATATAATTCCATTAAAAAATCATTGCCTAGAAATAAGCGGCGATGGTATTTACTCGTAAATAGCCGTGGTTCCCGATACATTAGACATCATCCATTAGTATACTATGATCAGAAAATTTTGCGTATTAATGCGTTAAGTACTAGGTATGTACAATAATTGTACATAATACATAGGTACAAGGTGCTATGACTGAGGAAAATCTCTCGAGAAAACTCGCGCGTGTCAGTGTATGATTAATAATCCTATTGTTTTGTCATGTTATGTGTCTTCTCAAAGTAAATTACAGGTTCGAACAACGTAAACAAATGTTTAAAATAATTGTAATATGCTTTCGGTATTTATGTTGTGTTTGAACTGCACTTAACAAGATAAACATTAATAAATGTTAGTGACATATTTAACATTCCTGATAACATGATTTTCCTGATAAAGTTTCGTATCTACCGCGGAATCTGGTACATTACGACGAGAGGAGTATCCAGTAGGTTTTCTCTACTCCTACTCCTCTGCGGACCGGACCGGTTGCCTTGTGTAAGGCTGTACTTCGTAATGTGATCCGCAAACATCACTGCCTTCACAGGGCGGGAACTCGAGACGAGGCGAGAAGGGCATCCAGCACAGAGCCCGGCGCGTGGCGGGCGATACCATGAACGTTTGAAACGGGAGGTTACTGTTTACGATAATGTCGTAGTGAAGAGTAACATAAATTAGTAACATAAATAAGTGTGTGTGAGGTTTTATTTTTACGTTTAATGTATTTTTATGCAGTATTTTTTTTAAATATTCTGCAACCCTTCTCTACATTAACTATAAATGTGCCAAATTTCATACTCCTCCGTCCGTGAAATTTTCGTAAAAAGGGGTTAAGTTAGATAGATTGTTTGTATGTATCTAAATGCAAATACTTGACGCGCCTTGTCTAAAGCAATGGCATTTTGAACTATGTATTTAACAGGAGTAAACCATCTCTAGTGCTCCTCTATTATTAAAATATTCAGTAGGTATTCGTCAATTAAAATTTAGGTAATAGTACATTACGATACGTGTGCGTAAAGTAGCTTATTATTGCACGGTGTGAAGTTAGCGCACGAGCGGAGCGAGTGCGCTAAACACTGTACAAATAATATAGCTACTTAACGCACGAGTGTCGTATACTATTTTATAGCACGAGTGACATAAACCCGCCTATACTCAAACATATAATTATTTACAGGGAAATAAAAGAAAGGAAATGTTTACGAAGCTGCTGCCTGCCTGCTTTACCGACATGTCAAACGTCATTCAAAAGTATTATTAGTTTGTCTGCTTTACCGACATGTCAAACTTCATTCAAAAGTATTAGGGCCAGTTTCACCGGTTACGGATAAAGTTCCGGATAGCCCTAGGAATTTATCTGCCACTTAACAGTTTACGGAGCGGCAACGTCGCTTTTTTGCGTTTCGTTACTACTACGTAAATTATTGTCATTTGAAAATTATTTTGAAAACTTAATTAATAAAATACTTTTTGTTCAAAATAATCCAATTCGACTTTTTTTAATATTTTCAAGTATAATTTTATCATTATAGAACGAAAATAGTAGGATTTATAATAATATGATTTACTACAGTTCAAAACTTCAAATTGCAAATGTGTTTATAGAAACACCACTTGAAACATTTTTTATCCGTCAGATAACGCCAACGTCAGATAACGATCCAACACTTTATCTGTCACTTCTGTCAGATACCTATGAAGCCAAAAGTTGTAGTTTATCTGGGAGTTAAATTCCTAGGGCTATCCGGAACTTTATCCGGAACCGGTGAAACTGGCCCTTATTAGTTTGTCTGCTTTACCGACATGTCAAACGTCATTCAAAAGTATTTTAATTTGTCTGCTTTACCGACACGTCAAACGTCATTCAAAAGTATTTATTGTATAAAATAAATGTAAATTGTTTGAGTACCTATTTATTATTATAGGAATCCTATCCTCTTATCTAATCTAATACCTTTAAACAAGCAATTCTTGTATATATATATATATATATATATATATATATATATATATATATATATAATTGGAATCTCGGAATCGGCTCCAACGATTTTCAAATTAAATCGATCTAGCTAGGAATCATTTTTAGAAAATGTCATTTTATTCGTGTTTTTGTAGTCCCAATTTAAACTGAAAAATATGACTCTTCCTGACATCTATTGGCGAATAATAATACTACTATACTAATACTAATTGCTTTAACGACACAACAGCAGAATAGATGGCGTTGTTAAATGAAAATCAATTGTTTATTTATATTATTTGTGCCTTCTTAATATTATTATTCGTACTTAAATATAATTTCCAAAAAACACAATTTATAAAAAAAAAATACCGAGCAAAGCTCGTCGATCTAGCTAGGAATCATTTAAGCTATCAATTTATCGTAGCGACCAATGTCGATGTTATCGTACGTGCTTATAGTACATTTTAGCATCGAAAATGTTGCCCATAAACTTGGTAGGGCGTACTTTTGTGACAAATGCGCAAAGTATGCCAAGAGGACATCTTCACAAAAAGAATTTGATTTGTTTCCTCTGCGCCATTTCTTAAATGCATTGTACGCTGCTGTATATAGCCTTTTTGATTTACTGGGCAACAAATTTAGGGTCACCGATTTTGCTATTTCTTTTATAGCGTCTGGAACAATTTCATCAATGCCATCTTCACTAAACTCACTATCCGAACTACGACTATTCATTTTAGCGAAAGCTATAATAAATGTACAACTATGACTTTGATAATAATTATTAATACCGTTTCGTTTTGACTTACTTAGTATTTCTACCTACCCACTTCTCTTTTGATATTTTTCCCCTACCAATTTGTAATTGTCAACAGTGTAAGTGTCAATTTGTGCACGGTATGAAGTTAGCGTCATAACCCGTGCTATAATCGACTACTTTACGCACGGAAAACCGTGGCATAAATGCGGGTTTAGGTCACAGTGTGCTATAAAAGTATTTTCAATATTTATTTCCATTATAGGTACTTGTGTGGTCTTAAAATGAAATTAAGAACTAGGGATGTGCCATGGACGTTTCTGGCAGACTTTCATAAAACTTGATAAACCTCAGTAGAATCCAAATAAGAATAGAGTGATGACCAGCCTCACCTCAACCTTGGCAGCGTTGTAGAACTGGTAGAGGGGCTCGTGCGTGAACAGCGAGTGCGGCAACGGCGACGCGGGGTGCGAGCCCGAGGAGGCGCCCGAGGACGTGGACGCGGTCCCCGCCTGGTACAGCCCCGCTTCGGCGTACCTGCGACACAAACATCGAGTTATAGTGGACTAGGTCATGACAGATGTGAGAAACAGGCGTTCTGATACATTTTGCCAACGAAACTTGGTGGAGACAGCTAGTTGTAAGACTAAGTTGTTGGCAATTTGTTTTCACTTGGTGGGTAAATTTGGTAATTTTTTGGAAAATTGAAAACACAAGAGTTGTCAACAAGTTCGACGGGAAAGCATATTACGTCCTGTCAAAGGTATAATTTTATTTGGAATAGGTTTATGGAATAGACATAAATTAAAATTAGTCAAGAAATGCTTTATTGCTCCATCTGATAATATTTGTACAATTAAAATTTTCTATTTTCAAACTAAACCATCACTTCAACGTACTCCTATACCTGCAAATAGTAGGTACTACATACCGTACAAAAATTATAATTTAATTAATGAACGTTCCCCGCATCGCGAGTGGTATGAACATACGCAATTAAGTCCCGGCAGCATCACCACCAAAAATCAATTATCTGTCACATAAATGCCACCGCGCGAGATTCAACCCGGGATCCTTTACTTGACAGGCAACGGGCTACAGTTTAAACATACATATTTCTACATTTCCAACTGAGAAAACTGCCCAATAAATTTTAGCGCATTACATCACAAATCATAAATTATTATCACTCACGTCAAACGACGAACGATAACCTGAGCAGAAATAGAACAGTCCTTTGTTCACAACAACAAATAAATCACAGTGACGGCTGCAGTTGTCACCGTCTCCGCAGGACCAGTGACATACTGGCGTCAGTAAACTCGCGCGAGTACTGCAGGAGCCGTGCGATAACACGACGAAATCATTTGTGGCTTCGTATCCGACTGATGACCGACCGAGACGGCGCAACACTAAATCACGGTGTATCGTACGGCCCAAGTGATGACCTTATTGATGTTCGTTACATTACGCGCTTACGACGTAGGTACATACCTTATCTCCCACAATCATAAACTCAAAACTCGTAACCATTTACTATTATTTTACTACTACCAAAGTTAATCCTTCCTTTGCATAATATTTAAATCGACTGTGACTTTATAATTACATAATAAATTATTGATGTTTGCTATTTCTCTTTGCATAATATTTGAAATTAAACTTGACTATTTTAACGGTGTGTATTTTTTCCAAGAATTATTTGTAAAGTTAAGAAGTTTTTAATTGAGAATGTCTAAAATAAACTCTAAAAATAATGAGGTCACTCGTTGCTTATTTCTGCCTTAATCTTACTTATCTTATCTTAATCTAAGTACACACCAGTTGTTTGTTACCCCACTTACCTCATAATATGCTAAGCGAAAAATCCTGTCGTTAATTGGGGGGCTTCAAAAATGTTTATTTTTAGATTTCAAATTGCAGGTCTTATGTCCTTTTGTAGTCAGATTGTTTGTGTGTTAGTGTGAAGGGGTTTTTTGAAGGAAAACTTCTTTGCGCGCATGGGGCTAAATGTTTACGGATGAAATGCGACAGGAAAACTTTGAAAGGTTTGCAGTCTAAAATATTCGAAATTCTTAATGAACGAAATCTTAATGAATAAATAAGAATAAATTGTAGACTATTATGGTTAGATAGCATTTGTGAAAAAAATGCTTAATAAACCGAAATGACATAATAATTTTCTAATATAAACTATTCCTGTATGTATTAATGTCAACAATAATAATGTCTGTAATAACATCAATGAACTTGCAAGTTTAACTTCTGAGATGTGTACTTTGTTTTGTTTTATTGTAAAGTTTTAATATACTTAGTTAAAATTATATCTGACTTTATTTATGTGATAAGTTGCTCAGTAGATCAGTAAGGAAACAACACACTTCCTTTAAGAGGTGAAGTATAATGATACATAATAATATGATATTTACAAAAAATAATTGACAATTTGTGCGTGTTTAAGTAAAACATTCATTAGTATTCGTAGTAGGCTATCTACTGACCTTCCGAGATGAGATGGTACTACGTCAAATCGTGGATTAAGTCCAAGTCATGACCGCAACCGTAGCAATGTTGTTATCATACACTTCTACAAGGCGTAACTAAAAGAATAAGATAATATTAAAAAGAATGACTTTCACGAATCGTTACTGATAACTCGAAAACGATCGGTTTCACGAGTGGTTAAATAGGAGCCGGGTATTAAAGCATTAAACCACTCCCGTTTGTTCAGTGTTCAACCGTCACGCACGAAGTAGCGCGAGGCTGCGTGGCTGTGCCGTTACTGTGTTTGATTGTAACCGACTGACGATTTTCCGTGAGACCGCACACCATTTCACGGGCAATCTTGTGACACGTTGTCAGTCACAAGCGAATAGCGTTTTAACGATTGTATGAAGTTGTATAGCGCGACACCCCGCGCGTCTTACCACCATTTCGACTCTAAATTGACTTCTGCGCAGCGATCCGAACGAAGTTCTGACCGGTCTAGAACCGCCGGCCGTACTTTACGCGTTGATCATGTTTGTCAGGACATATTAGTTGGTCATGTTAGGGGTTGAAGAATCTATTGGGACTATTTCTATTTCACTTTTACTTCGAGATGCTTCAACGTGAATTTCACTTGTATTTTTTTGTTATTTTTTTGTTTCTACTACGTGTTCGGAAATATGAAAAAAAACATGACACTATCCCATTTTTATAAAAAACAGATGGACTCATAAACACTGTGTTTGAAAAAAACATAAGTTATAGCAATATTTAAAAGCTTTAATTAACTTCAAACGCGAATATTCTGATTAATTATATCGCACGGCGCGTGTGGTAATCGTTACGCTTATGAGTTGGGCCAAGTTTAACGGTGATGTAGAGAACTGGCTTGTGAGTCAGCATCGCTGGATAATGGCGACGTCAGCGGGCGGTAGACTGCGGGAAGCGATACCACTTCGCACTGATTCTTATACCACGCTTTTTGTATTCCCTAAAGGGCAGACGTAAAATCAGACGATCTGGTTGTTAAGTGCTCACTGTTATTACTGTCTCTATAGTGCAAGAACGTATTTTCTGACGGACGAAATGTGGACGATTGAGTAGTGTTAGTATGTACTACGAACTACGATCGTACGAGTATGCCTTGCCTACCTGCTAGCTTGGTCAAACGGCCAATTTCCAGGTATCAGGTTATCAAGGTACATAAAACATTACTAAGTTCACGTATTTTCTTATGGCTGATTTTCACGTACGTTTTAGACCATATAGTAAAAAATAAGTCGTCAAAACTCCCAGACACTTTCCATATTGCTTAACAAGCGCTTTACAGCTACCAAAATGCTAAATCGAAAATTATAAATCGCAAACATTATTCTATGATATCGACGGAATTACTACTGGAATTACATGTCCACTGGCAGCGATTAGTACCGACAGCAGGAAATGAGTTAGATGGACACTGATTGCGCGCTGATTGGACGACGTTTTTAGCTGGATCAATTGGACACGAATAAAGGGAATTCACGATGTGATGTACTCAAGTCAATTGCACAGATACGGGCGATTCTACGCCAAGGCCCATGTCCTGATAATTGGACATTATTTTACTCAAATCATAAAAGAGTCGGATCATAAAAGAGAAATCGATTTTATTTTTATTTATTCTTATATAAGGGAGGAAAAGAAACGGCGAAATAAACTCCCCTGCACATCTTTTAAATAAAACGGAATTAGGAAAATAATTAGCAGATTTCTGACTAATCCTATATGCATATAAGCCGGGTAACTTATTATTATTAATTTGTTACTATGTTCCAAACAAAATATAATCTTCTAGGGATCCCAAACGGGATGGATCTTTAAACTTAAACTTTGTTACGCTATACGGTTGCCTTATCAACTTGGAAGAGGAAAAGAGTTCTAATTTCCATTTAAAATTCTAAGAACTTTCTTACGATGAATATGTAAGGGATGCGTCCTTAGCGTAGTAACATATTAGTCACAAGGCATTTGCCCATGTACTTAAATGACGATTTTAGTCTACACTACAATGGGACATGAGTCATGGTAGCTGCACATGTACTGCATACTCGTGTGAACATTGTAAGCATTAGTAAATAGCAACAAAACAAGGAGCTGTACGAGCGAACAATCAGTATAACTACCTTATATTAGAACAAATACACAATGCAAACTTAATCTCATAACCTCAATTTTTTTACCGATATCAAAGTAGCACAGGAACCGGAGTTATTTTTTGTTATTCAGTAGTAGACTTTGTCAACAGAAGCATAGTAATACTCTAGCCTAGTGACTAGTGGATGTCGGTCGTTCCGCTCAGGGGGCATATTATGTAGGTTTGAATCCTGCTTTTTTAAATTTAACTTTTTTACATGGTGCTACAATGGGCCAGTTATTAAAATTATATGTATGTGTAAGTGTATAGTATGGCGCCCGCCCTTAATTTTTTTTTGTACAAAATCGTGAAGTGGTACACAAAACACATCTATCGACCAAGTTTCAACTATACGGTCCCAATAGTTTCTGAATAAAGTGACTGCCACATACGGGTCACAGCGACATGACGAATCTAAAAGGGTTCTGTTTTTGTCGTTCGTTTACGCAACCCTGGAAGGCAAAAGACCTAAAAATGTGTCAAAAGCGCCGCGTTGACTAACGCTTGATACACAAAGTTTGTACCGCACAGTTTGAGAGCGAGCAATTTATTTCTTTCCTCTTTGACCAACAACGCACTTGACCGTGACAGACGTGACAGTGCCCAACAGGTGATTGTATGCTTTACTATACGTTTGACGGCAATTTACATAAAAATATAAGTCACTAAAAAGATATGTAGTTAGAAAATAACTAAGATTTGTATGCGACTCGATAGATTCCACTTGAACATAAAGTGCAGATGCAGAAGTTGAAAAATAATTGTTAAGATCGACGCACGTGTAAGCCGGGACGGGCGGGAGTCGGGACGGGCCGGAATCGCCAGATCGCCAACGAACCTAAATACCGGGACCGGTTTGCGCGGAGGATATTTCGAAGCCTGATTTCTTGCTTTTATTCAACAACTTCCAATACCAAGTCACACATGGCATACGTTCGAATATTAAATATTGTAAATGCAATACCTGCTTCTTACTTGGCTTGGCTTGGCTTGGCTTGGCTTGCTTGTTACCTGGCTTGTGACTTGCCGTTATCATAAATATGTAAATGTATGTAGGTAAAAAATGTATGTAGGTAATTTAACTCGTTTGACAATAGCAACCCATATTTGGGGCGTTCCAGTAAGCGATCAAGACGCACAAAACGACTATTTTCTTTTTCTATAGGAAAAGGAATGTTTTGAACGTTTTGATCGCTAAGTGGAACGCGCCCATTGCTATCATCTATAAGTATGTATCTATAAAATAATTATTTAATTATAATTAAAAAATATTCTTTGGAGAAATAAAAAAGCTTACCTATATGCGATTTTTTATATTTACTGTTTATTTTATTTTCTGATACTGTGAAAGTAATTGATGTGTTTTACACTTTGAAAGAATTCGGTTGACTACGAATCGAATGGCAAATTTATCTCTACATCGTGGCGTTGTTGTTTAGTTGGAACACAGTTGGAATCATCTTATTGATAACATTTGTTATGTACTTATTTATCTTGTACCTAAGTTATTTAAAATAAAACAAGTCTTGTACGAGATCCACCATGATGCTTTATTGCCATGACCATAATGACACCCCGAGTCTTCTATTAATCTATGGTATTTAACTAGCACAGACTAGCTAGATACATATATATACATAACAACATACATATACGTAACATTTATATACGTAACAGATACATGTATATACGTAACATTTAATTGTAACTGTCAATCTAAGACAGCTCCACAGCCGCGGCCAGCGCCCGTCGTGACGTGACGTGCCGTGACGTGACCTCGGTGCGGCAATTAGGCTCAATGTCGCTGCACATCGGCATTTTCCGCACGACCGCCCCACCTCGCCTCACCACTTAGTACTTTGTCCGATCATCTATCACTTATCAACCCCTGATTGCCTTCCATCAATGTAACAACTGACGTATAACAAATGACTGTCCAGTAAGTAGAAACCTCTTTTTGTTATCATAGAAAAAAACTTCAAAAGATAATTATCTAGTCTCTACAAGGGAATGTTATCATTGTTATGTGAAATTTCTAACCTCGTAAACACTCCTCCGCATATAATCATACCACAGTGGCGTGTAAACAAACGCACAGCCTTTTGACTTCCGGATTTTAAAAACTTCTGTATGAGAGTTAAGTTTCTTGACATATCATTATTCGTACTATTTGTAGGACTGTGGACTGAAACTGAATATAATAGGTAGATCTACCTATTCTTTGCTGTCTATCTACCACTTTTCTAAAATTTGGGTGGGCAACACTGTCAAATGAAGTCAAATGTGAGGGTGACCGTGACCATCATGACGTTCAATTCAAGATCAAGACTCAAGTATTCATAACATAACACAAATCTATAAGCTTATGCTAATATAATTAATTGTTCAGAGTTTTATGTGGGCCGATCCCGGCGGCACTGCAATGCCGGGCCGACCCGTGACGGGAGTGGAGCGAGCCCCGAACATCCCGTCGAGTCACAAAAATCAGTTTAATATACTGGTCCCGACGTGCGGGAACTTTCAGATATTAAGCTGAAAAGAACAGATACTACACTTTGATCTTAGCCAAAAGGCCGAGAAGCGATACTAAATTTAACTTTCTGGAAACACTTATACAAATGCCAAGGAGTCTCAACAGCGTGATTCAGAAGTTAGCACTTTATTTTACTAGTGACATCTAGTTGAAATAAAGATAACTTACTGAAACGCCATCTATTATTTGCTTCGTGAATTTGAAACACTACTAGTGAACAACTACAAACCATTGGGATCATTCATTAGGGTCAGATATTAATTATAATGTCTTTATTTTAATAATCTAAACATATATAAGTCTAAACAGTAAAAAAGGGCATCCAGTTTACTGCCGAAAAAAATTATAAGGGCGAAAATTAAAACGAATTTACAGAATTGAGAAATGAACATACAGTGTGTGAAAAATAGTGGTGGCGGTATCGATTATTAAATAATCGATTAATTGATTGTCAAAATTATTGTTTTCAATCGATTATTATTTACATAATCAATTGTAATCGATAATTGGTAGAAAACCATTTTAGTTATGATTACCCTTTTTGCTAAGGGAATCCTCGTCATTTGTAAATATTAGTTTAGAAGCATCTCGATGAAATAATTTTTGGAATGCTAATTGGAACTTGATTTCTGTTTGAAGTTTAATTTAAAAATTGTTTTTTTTCCATAATTATATTTAGAAGTAATAAGAGATTGAGGGCCAGTTTCACCGGTTACGGATAAAGTTCCGGATAGTTATCTGACATTTAATGCTATCTACCAGTTATAGGCTGCTAATAACTTTTTTCTGTTTCACCATCTAACTCCCGGATAATTTAACTGATACATAAAGTTATCGGCCACTTGACAGTTGACGGAACGGCAACGTCGCTTTTTTGCGTTTCGTTACTACTACGTAAATTATCGTCATCCCTACTAATATTATAAATGCGAAAGTAACTCTGTCTGTCTGTCTGTCTGTCTGTGACGCTTTCCCGCTTAAACCTCTCAACCGATTTTGATGAAATTTGACACAGACAATCTTTAGACCCTGAGAAAGGACATAGGCTACCTTTTATTGCGACAAAAAGGGATGAAGAAGTTGAAATAAAGGTTGAAAGTTTGTATGGGATTTCTTCGGGTTTTAAGCACAGCGCCATCTAGGTGAACCTTCCTAACTTAAAGAATAAGAACGCCTAGCGCCATCTCTTAAAGAACCATGAAACTTTATATTTAAGCACTTGATAATAAGTTTCCCGAAGCGAAGCGAGGGCGGGTCGCTAGTTTGAAAATAATTTTAAAAACCTAAATAATAAAATACTTTTTGATCAAAATAATCCAAGTCAAGTTTTATTATATTATCAAGTTTAATTTATCAATAAAGAACGGAAATAGTAGGATTCCTATGCTTTACTAGGTATTCAAATTCTAAATGTGTTTATAGAAACGAAACGCCAAGACATGTGTCATTTTATTTTTTTCGTTGCCGCCATTTGACTTGACAGATTTTTTATCCGTCGGATAACGCCTATAACAGTCACTTGAAGTGGCAGTTATCATAACCAACACTTTATCTGTCAGATACTTCTATCCGAGACCTGTGAAACCAAAAGTTGTAGTTTATTTGGGAGTTAAGTTCCTAATAGGCTATCCGGAACTTGATCCGTAACCGCTGAAACAGGCCCTAAGTTATGTTGATTTTCCATTTTTAAAACCTTTATTTAAGTAAGACAATTTGAAGAAATTTTTAACAATCGAACGATAATTGGATAACATTAGTTCGCAATTTCGCATAATCGATTATTCAAATAATAATCGAATCTGCACACCATTAGTGAAACATTGAGAATAATTTATTTAGGGACAGCGCGTACGCAGTCCCTACTATCAAAAATTGCGCGTCCGAGTTACCCACATTAGGGGTAATCGCAGGGGTCAACCAAACCGGAGTGCAATGGAATGGTCTCGCCCTGGGGGAACCGCCTTCATGATCACGGTGTCCCCTACGCCAGGTAAGTATGCCGATGGTCGCTACAGCCGAGTTATATACGTGAGCGTCAAGGAGTCTCAACAGCGTGATTCAGAATACGATTTAGTACTCCCATCTAGCGAAGCAAATTGCAACGAAGTCAGGGATATACAAACAATGCAACCATACGTCGTGTTGTGTTGTGAGTTGTAGTGGAACAATTTTAACAATAGGGCTTTGTGGTCATTGGAAATAATATTGTAAGAGTTTATTGATGAATTAAATTTTGACATACATTTATTATTATATTTAGTACGGAACTTCTAACAGTATACCGTCCTGAGATTTATGATCTACCTTTAGGTTATGATGTTAATGTAAAAAAAATCTTTCACAGCAGCTGTTTTAAACAAACAAAATTTCAAAACCTGGATTCAATATATTATCATTATTATCAAAAACAAAAATTTGATTATTCATACATTTCCTCTAAAGATCTCTAAGATCAAAAAAACCAACATCACGCGGTGTTCCCAGGCGGTCACCCATCCAAGTACTGAACGCGCCCGACGTTGCTTAACTTCGGTGATCGGACGAGAACCGGTGTGTTCAACGTGGTATGAACGTTGGCGAAAATAGGAGCCAAAAACGTAATTATAATATTAATATTTAATAACACTTTTTTACGGAGCTCAGTGTACTTTACTCCTTGGCATAAGAGTAGCTTCCAAAACTTCTTAGACTTTATAGAAAACTATTTTTTTTTGTATTTTTGAGATTGTGTACGGAGAAGGAGCTGATATATGTATGTATTTAAATGTGCTAAAAACAATAAAATAAACTTTTCCTTTAAATTTTTTACCAAAAAATTATAACGTCATTAAACAATTTATATGATATAAAATAAAAGCTTGTCGCGAGATTTAAATAAAATCTTGTTTTTTTTTTATTTTTAGATATGGCTTGGCCAGCATTTGTTTTCATACTGTCATCCAAACTAAAAGTAAATAAAATAAAATATTCGGTGGACATTATATTTTAAATCAAATCAAGACTCTAAACATTTTATTTATGAAGGTATTTACATTTAGCCAGGACACTTATAGTATGGATGCATTATGTTCAAACGTCCTTGTTATTATTAATCGTTATTATCGCGAGAATCATAGTGATGCGACCTCCACGATGAGTTCAACAAAAAACGTCTCAGAATAATAAACATGAACATACCAGGAGGTGGAGGACGTGTTGATGGAGGCGGTGTCGGCGCCGCACTCCGCGTACCAGGAGGTGCGGGTGCGCGCGCCCTTATCCTTGCGGGACAGGGTGGGCAGCAGCCGCTTCAACTCTGCATGTACAATCAACGTTATCATTCATTAGAGCCTTAATTAATTGTTTTTGTGGTGACCCTGATTTGGTGACCACTGATGATTAAAATGACTAAAGGATAATTTACGTGGCTTTGCTATATAATATTAATAATTTTTATTTTTGTCCGAATATTTAACAATTGTTCCCATTTCTTTTTAATACTTCTGGCAGCAGTGAGTAGTGTAGCGAACGCAGAATACATTATTTTACATTTGGCTTTAAAATAGGTTCGTGTATGAATATGAATATCATGATGTATTTATGACATTTTATTACTATTCACTTCATAATTATGTGCGTGACAAATCATGGGAAAAATCTATAAAATATATTGACAATAATGGAACAGCTTTATTGTGTGAATAGAATTAGTATTATTTTGTTATTCGATGTAAGTGCATCAAGGATTGCTAATGTTTTAAGGATAATAAAATTAAGCATCCAATACTTATTTTGTTACCTTTATTGGCAGGCTACAATAAAAAAATATAGGAGATGTTTGTATGTTAGAAATAATGGCATTATTTTATAGCGCAGTTCGCAATCCTAGGTGCACCAAACTATTGTTATGTATTAGTTATATTATTGGGTAGCCAACTATTTATTGTGTGCAGTGCAGAGTATAATAAATACTCTGCACTGCACAAATTCTGTGGTTCATCGCACAGATTACATCTCACTATTGACTGCATGCATACATTTGAATTTCTATAAGCTCAAAGGTCAAATTAGATCATCATGCGATTTGAGTACTTATGCCGTTGGTGAAAAATTACATCACTAAATAAAATGGCGGCAAAACAATTTTTAAGCGTCATACATAGTTTAAGGCTCAACTCACACTGGCGCAGAGTCGCTGTATGTGATAGAAATAAAAAAAAATAAAAGTAATAATGACACAGATAATAAATACTGTATGAAGAAGCTCATTATACAGATGACGTAATACACTACAATTCAATTGCATGTTGTATAGAAGATGACACGAATGGTGCCATTTGTGTGTTATTTTGTTGTATTTGATTAAAAGTTTAACTTACGACCCATCATAAGCAGAACACAGAACAAAGTCAAACAACATTGATGTTTAATGACTAAGTGTACAAGACTTTCAATTACACGGTACACAGAGTTAATTATTAGTATAGAGTAGCGCGCGGTGCTTCATACCGTCGATACAGAACTGACGGTACAATGGCTCGTGGGTATAGTAAGCTCCTACGTTGCTGCCCACGCAATTATCTACGTAATTATCAACAGAGAACGATTGTCTGACTATTATTGCAATGTTGTTACTATACCATATTTAGTTCTTCTTATTGTGCGGGTACTACAACGATATTAAAAGTAAAATGGAAGAGATAATGTGCCTAGCGCGCAGTGGGACAGTCAAATTCGGTTGATTGTTGTAATTTTTATTGTTTTTTCTGTATCATCCATTGTTAGAATAACGTTATCGGAGCGGATCGTAACGAATCTAAAGTTATAATATATTTGCTTTTAAGCATGTAAGTATGAAATTATATTGAAAACTACATCTGATGAATGTCGCAAGTTGCAACTGAATCATTAAGGAAGCTTATAAAAAAGATGCAAAGGAAAGTAAGTTTGGACGTTAGCATGAAAAATTGTGTACGTGTATTGTAACAGAAAATTTTTACTAACAAAATTTTAATCAGCAAGAAAAAAATCAAAATAAAATAGTAAATAATTAATAAAAATAAATAAAATGAATGATAACAACGCGCCAGACCATTTTCAATGCGAAGAAATAAAAACCATTACCAAAGAAAAAGTAAATAAGACGGAAATGAAAAATATAAAAGTAATAACTTTTAACATAAAAAAGAATAACAAAGACAGTGCAAACATAGACGATCCGACATTCACAAAACTACATCGACCATGAACCACACCCACAGACTGCCACCGCCGGAAATAACTAATTCTTTAACCATTTGTAAGACTACACATTTATTTCAACAAAAAATTCATAATCATAACTATATAAACGACCTTATTGACAACGAATTACATGGGAGCTCATATAAAATTTAATGTGTTTTAAAAAACGCCTTTCGATATGCACTTCCACTCAGCAATCCTCACTACAACCGAAACAAGGTAATGACGTTGCATCTGACCAAAAAAAGACGGTGGTAACTAACCAGCTAGATAATGACAATAAAAAAATTTTTTTTTTTCAAATTTTTTATGCTCTCAGAAACAAATCCCCGAGACACTGGTTATATCTATACAAATAAATAAATAAAATTGGAGTGTCTGTTTGTGATATTAAAATAACCGCTTTTTACCAAATGCATATGCGGTGCAAATACCAAAATAACATTTTTTACAATATTTGTCTGTCTGTCTGTTTGTTTGAGCATTCTGGTACGGCTGGACCGATTTTGACGGGATTTTCAGTGACAGATTGCTGATGTCATAAGGAGTAACTTTTATTTTAGTTTTATTTTTGTTAAATTCCACGCGGACGAAGTCGCGGGCACAGCTCGTAAAACATAAAATTCACGTAGGTCGTACTAATTAGTTATTTTCAGCGGTGAGCAGTTTCTGACCTTTGTTTAGCGCTGTCTTCGTTCTATCGATCGTTCGGTTCCCGGTAAACTTATTTTAGGTAAATCTATCGCTGTATAGACGTCAACTGAAATTAGGACAGGAATATAAGTAGAAAACTCAAGACTATAAAAGTTGAGAAAACAGAACCCACATCAAGACGAAAATATCGGAAATTTTGAAATACCCCGTCTATTAATTCAGAGGACAATTAGGTACATTTGGATTTTTACACACGAACAGAGAGAGAGGACGGAAGTTAAAACTGAAAAATTTAATCGAAACGGTGTTCAGATAAGAAAAGACAGATTAGTATAACGAAGATCAGAACAGAGGCGTCTGATAAACTGAAACAAAGTTATGCTATATTAAGTATAACTCGACGTTGAATCAATTACAATAGTATTACTTATGTTTGCCTGAAACGGAAAAAGTAGTCGGGCGCAAATAAACATGCGGCAAGCTGGATCGCCCTTAAAAATATAGGAATAATAATTGCATCTACCTCTTGTTTTGAATACAAGAATACCCGCCCTTTTTTAATTAGCAACTCCCGTCTTTTTGAATATGGAACGCCTCACTTTTTTGAATAAGGAACTTCTGCTTTTGAATGAGGAATGTCATGAGTAAACTAGACATCTCTAAATTGAGTCGTCTCCTATCGTAATATGTGGGTTAGTAAGTCCAGTTGACGTCGCGAGGTATAAAAGGCCGACCTTCGTTGACAGCGCTAAGGTCAGTGTTGGGCGGCGGCGGCGGCGGCGGCGGCACGGCGGGCCGCTCCAGCGCCGGCTCGGAGCTCGCGCCGCGCAGTTTACCGTCGCGCCGCCGGGCCGGCCCCGTCGGTCCCGGTGGTCCCGCCGACCCCGGTGGCCCCGGTGGCCCCGGTGGTCCCGCCGGCCCCGTTCGGCCCGGCGCGCCTGGCAGCGCCTCCGAGCTCCCCGCTTGCGTCGTGTCGCTGCTGGGAGGGAATGTTTGCGTTAATTTGTTTGTGGCTGTTTAAAGTTTAAAATTATTTATATTTATAGAGCTATAGGAATTTAGATTACACATTTTAAACTCATGTCCTATTCTGCGCTCTCCTGTGTCGTACTGAATAATATGTGCAGTGCTTCTACGTCGTATTGAATTTAATTAGACAAAACTAATAACATCATGTTTGTAATAAAATTATTTATTAAAATTCAAATAAAAAATATATAGGTAGTTTGACTTTACTCATATATTCTTATCTGACAACCCTGTAGTACTTACACCCCATACATAACCCCGTTAGGGGTTGAATGTAAAAACCTATCCTTCGTTAACGTCTCCTTTTTTATGCTTGTATTTATTTGCTAATTTTATATCAGTTCAAAAAATATTCATTTCATTATGTGGTTGTATATTTTGACATCAGTACTAACATCCGATATGGTCTAGTGGCTAGGATACCTGGCTCTCACCCAGGAGGCTCGGGTTCGATTCCCGGTATCGGAATTTATTTTTACATTATATTTTTATTTTACTTCCAATAAATAATACACCCAATTGTTATTTTAAGAGTTCTTCAATATTTTTTTTTACTTTAATAACTATAATACAATTTATAACACGTATGTATATTGTTTTTTATATGTATAAAATAAAATATTTATACCATAAAAACAGATATTTCACGTTTTATAGGTGTCATGTTGTAGCAGCCATTACAATGTCTTATACAAAATTGATTCGTACCAAATAACTAATCCCTTAACATTACGTATCAAATAACGGAACAGAAAAGGCATACAATCGATCTTACCAGTTGCTAAACCCGGAGTCACCGTCCATGGAGTCGGTCAGGTAGAAGGTGGAGTTGGTTATCTTCAGCGCGCTCGGGACCTCCGAGTTGATGTCGACCGCCATCGACGTCGCTCGACGGAACCTCGACTTGAAGGAAAAGTAGGCCTTCCTCGACAAGGTCCCGTCTTTCTTCACATCACTGTTGGGGGTAGGGGGCTTCTCCGGCGGGGGCTTCTCTGGCAGCGGAGGGGGGACATCGCCCGCGCTGTGGCGCTTCTCGTTAATGACGTTCTTCAACTCCTCCTTAAAGCCAGTGACCCTTGCGTACTCGGTCTTGGGCGTCGGCTTGTCGAAGTTGATGTTCGAGTACGTGTGGGCGTCCGGCCGTTCGTAGTTGGCGTAGACGGGGGACTTGGTCTTCGTCTTCACGGCTTCGTATGTGCTGTTGGATAGCGGGCTCGTAGACTTGGCGAACGGCCTGCCGTCCAGGGCCACTGAAACAGACAAAAAAAAAACATTTAATCTAATAAAGTAATAATTAAAATATTTTATTATTTAATACTTTATGTATACATAATATTCCATTGTATTTGTTTAATTAATTAAATTAATTTATAAAAAAAAACAAATATAATTATATTTATTTTGATTTTTTTTAATTTATATATTTTTTTATTTTTTATAAAGTTTATGTGTGACTGAATCAAGCTCTTAACTACAACACATACAACTACTCAGTTGTGCTTATGATGATAGTTTTGCGAAAAAAATATTTAAATAGCATAATGTATGATCTGACAGCATTTTTCATAAACTCTGTACCATCCGATATGGTCTAGTGGCTAGGATACCTGGCTCTCACCCAGGAGGCTCGGGTTCGATTCCCGGTATCGGAATTGCCTTTTTTTAAATTTTTTATAAAATTAAAACAAATAATTTTGATAATCTTGTAAAATAAATTTTGATATGAATTTAATTGAAATTAAATTTGAATACGCTTACCCGAATATCTTTTAGTGAGATTCCGTTTGATTTGGCGCATCTTCCGCTGCGCGGCGCTGGCGATCTTGGTGAGCGTGTAGGGCCCGCCGCCGTTGGGCGGGGAGGGCAGTCGCGACGCGGGCAGCGCGGGGGGAGGGCGGGGAGGGACCGAGCTCTGTAATGTTAGAAGTATTTTTGGTTAGAAATCAATATTATTATTATTATACAATAATAAACGTAGTACTAACAAAAACACAGACTGGGGCCCGCGACTTTGTTTTATACTTAAACTTACATATTATATTCCTTTAGTGAAGAAATTACAAACAAAAATTGATTCAGGTTTTACGTTTTCTTTCATTATATCACAGAGTTTTAGTAAGTAACCAATTTAAACTGGCACATGTTCTATTTTAATACGCCGTTTAGAACCTGAGATATTAACAATAATAATACTTAATATTCGAAGCAAGGGCGGGTTCACAAGTACACAACATAGAACATTGAATGTTATTGCATAACAGGTGTAGCGACATGTCTGAACTCTCACTAGTGAAACTTGGTATCGTATCCGACGGGTATCGGTTCAACTGGGGACCACTTGAGGCTAACCTAACACTATGTATGTACATAGTGACACTAGTATTAAAATGCTAATGTAAACATTTTGTTACAATGAATATTATCACAAATTTTGAAATTATAATTTAACATTATACATTCTAAAAACCATTTTTCATGTAGGAACATGTTTTCATGTTTTCAGGGATATTAATAAGAAGCGCACCTTGTCGTGGTCATCGGAGTCGGAGTCGCTGTCGAAGGAGTCGAAGTCGTCCTCGAGCGGGAGCGGGAGGGGCGCGGGGGGCGCGGGCGCGGGCGGCTCCAGCGACTCGTACAGGTGGCCGCTGTCGCTGCTGTCACATTCTGGGAACAACGGGAACAGATACAGTACTGCATGTATTTGCAGCAGTTAGTGGTTCAACGTTAGATTCCTGATCCATGTTTCCTGGGTAAGAATCCGCAGTTCCGCACCCACTTTACTTTCAAAAATTATGAGCGTATTATAAATTAATCATCACTTGATTCGGTGCAGGAAAACACGTTGAGGAAATCTGCACACCTGAGCACATAGATCTGCACACCTCCATTATGTTCTCAAAGGTGTGTGAAGTTTACCAATCCTCATTTGGCCAGCGTGGTGGACTATGGCCTGTGCCCCTCATATTGTGAGACCCGTGCCCAGCAGTGGGACGGTTGTGGATTGCGATGACGATGATGATGTATTGCATTGTTATGGTTCATGAAAATCAGCGAACAATGTTAAGTGCGATATCATTAGGTAGATTTTTAAAAACCATGTTTAGGTTTTTGCTGTGTGATCGGTGGGTTTTTGTTACCATATTGAATTACTATTTAAGCCATAACGATTTGGAGTCGCTTAGCAACCATTCTCACTTTATTACGTAGTAGTCTTAAGTTTGAAACTCATTGAAAAGGAATACAGAGCATAAGATATATTTTAATTGTTCCACATATTTAGGAAATATAAACAAAATGACTTGAAGTCTACTCGTAAGTTGCGTAAAACAGTCATTCTCTACATAGAACTCGGTTGTCGCTTCCTGATGGTAAACTATTTGTTACAGGCTACAGCACCGGTAATGATATCATTGTAAATCATATTCTTAATTACTTTGCCACTCACGGTCTACACGTCTATAGTAATTGATAATGCTATGTATAGTCACGAAAACATATAACATGTAATAAGTTCCTCAATTATCGATATCACAATATCTCAGGTTTTAGATTTTATTTCAACTGAAATATATGCCTGTTGGAATTTTATAATGCCAAGCTTTAATCCCTATCGGATGTCTCTATTCCGATAATGATAATTTTCTTGCCGTAATGCAATTCATTTATAACTTCCTCTGCTCCGTCTTATTCAACATTATATTTATATTATTAATATTTTAACCGTATTAAGCTTCACATATAATGGCTCTACATAGGAACTTAATAATACGATGACTGAGAATATTCTACCTTAGGTTCAACATCGTGTACCTACTACTGTAAGAATATTTCCAATTTTAAAAAACATTGAACTAATTTAAAATTCCAAACGAAAAAGTAAAAGTACCAAATGAGCTAATAAGTCCTCAAGGTCGATATCTCCTAATGCTCTTTTAGAACAAGAAAACACTTAGCGAATGTACCCAGTAACCAGCCACGTACTATGTCACTTGCTCCGTGAAGCAAGACGGGACCGCCGTTCGTGCATGTCGATGCCTTTCGCAATCATGCCACCGCGGAAGAGCATTTGCATTGCAAGTTTATTTGTATTTTTAACATGGACATCTTCTGTGTAGCAAGAAAATGTTTTAGTATATATTATCGTTACGAATGACCGTGTCTTTGCATTGACCGATTCGGCTTATATTCGGCAGAAAGGCCGAGCACGTGCGAATACGCGGATGCAAATAGCCTAACAACGGTCATGTTCGGTATTCGCTACGAGTATTCGCTCGAATCAAAGGGTTTCTCATCTGTATTTGTGTACGCAAAACCCTTGTTTAGGAAATCTATCAGAGAGAAAGTGAGATGGTCTATCATGAATAGTCATGCATAATTATGCAAACGGGTGTATTCAGGGTTGGCCGAATATTCGGCCGAGTAAACTTACCAATCTACAAAAAAGAACAACTGAAAATCATCTTTGTGGTATTTATTGTGGTATTTACTGAGTGTCTTTTTCATAGCAGGGCAAATGTAAAAGCATTATTCATAATTGCTGCTTTTTGTATGATTTTTAACAGGATTAATAATAATATTTCTAGGATAAAAAATGTCAATACTCTGAATCGAACCATAGATAAGTTTAACATCATTCTGTGCTTAGTTTTAAATCATCATCATAACCCATAATTGTCGTGGGGCCCAGCGGTGATGCTAGACACGGGTCTCTTCTCACAACATGAGGGTACAGGCCATAGTCCACCACGCTAGCCAAGTGCAGATTGGCGGGCTTCACACACCTTTGAGTACATTATGGAAAACGCTCAGATGCTACACCATATTATTTAAATAAATATCTTATGAATATCAAAATGAAAACCAACGCGCGTGAAAATAAATTCTTGCCCGGGTTACCTACGTCTAACAATTTTGGAGAGTATGTACTAAGATACAGGTTTCCCGAAGTGAAGCGAGGGCGGGTTCACTAGTTTACATCATAAATCCTATAAGTAGGGTAAATTCTATAATTAAACCAAAAACATTATGTATTTTTTTCAGTTGTCTTTTTATTTGTGGGGATTTCATTTACCCGTTGTGTCGGTTGTGCTAACAGCAGTAGTACTTATTTCTTCTTTGTTTTGTTACCTCTTATTATTATTTAATTGTTCAACTGTTTGATTCATTGTTATGTTTGTTGTGAAAATTGATTGGAAGGAAAACGCCCATTGTTTCTATTTATTTGCATTGTTTTATTTATTCTATTGTGGTAAAGAAACAATAAATAGTTACAATAATGCAAACAGCTTTTACTTACACATATTTATTACGTAAGATTTGGTTTGTTTTATAGCGGTTCATAAATAGAAAATAAGTGAATTTACAGAATCATGTCTAAACATTTTTCGAGTATGGGTACTAAAGTAAAGTCTGCAAATAACTGTTAACAAATCTGTAACTCTTAACAATAGTAATGTAGGCTTGTACGTCTGTGTCATGTAACGTCATAAGGTACAAGAGAACCTGTTGGTAGCTTGTAACATTAGTGTTCTCACGCCTAGTAAGATCTGAGCAGGTATCATTCCTAGTGTTGCTATCAAGTGTCGACTGACGGCTGAGGCTATCTTGTATTACGTATGGCGTTAGCGCAATGTGCAGTGAATGTTCAATTAAATGTATTATGTTCAATGAAAAAGGACAGGCATCAATGAACAACTTGTTGACAACCAACACTAGATACCATTCACAAAACACTTTCAACCAAACACTTTCAAACAAACCCTTTTAAATATGAACAACTGAAAGTTTTTTAGAATAGAACCCACCCGTGGATTTGGTGGGTAGTGGGTACCGGTGAAATACAATCTATATAAACAAGAGCTTAGTAAAACAACCAGTCTTTGTTAGTAATATTTCATAAACATGCTCGTTTAGATATTGCTCATTGCGTTGGAATGCTATCGAATCCATTGACTTTATTTGCATATCAAGACTAAATAAATGTTAATTACCGATAAACACAATGAGATCCTGTACTTCGAACTCTCCATCTCGAAGAACAGTTCGAACACTCAGCCACCACGTGTCTTCCAATACTTCTATGAACTTCACTGTTTCTACTATACTGTCTTTCATCAGCTTCACCGGCCTTATCTTCGTCTCGTCATCGTTTTGGCTGTAGTACGGTGATTTCACACTCGTATCGATGTACACTTTCGTCGGTGACGATACAGATACTAGAAGAACGGTCGACGGTCAAGGTGATTGAGGCTTATATAAACAAATCCAACTTTACAGCTCACGGTTAAATCGATGTAGCCGTAACGAAGCGGAGGATCGTGACATTTGACGCGGATTATGAACGTAAGAAGGTTATTGCCTCACGTTCATACTTGTTATATTTGTAATGGACTCAGATTAATCTTTTAAATAATATCGGACAAAGCATGGTCGTTGTTAGAGTAATTATTGTATAGATGGCAAAGAAAGTTGAAGTGGACAAGATTGTATAATATATTACGTTTAAAAGATACTTCGATATTATGCAATGTTCAAGAGGAAACACGTTTCTGAAGACATTTTCCTTTACAATGTTCAATGTCTCAATAACAGTGAGTCATTTTAAGAAAGCGATTTCAAGTCACCGTTGCTGTAAAGGTTTGGATATGTTTCTGAATTACTATATCTATTCTTAAGCACCTTGATCGCCACAGTTTCTTCGAAACGTCCGTGGCCCTGTCGGTGGACCCACTCCACCGTTCACTGGAGACCTCTCTGCTGTCATTTTTCACCATTTTCTTATTTTAGTCACTTAACACTTCACATTTTTACACTCGCAGAATATTTTGTCTCCTACTATTACCAAAATGGTTCAAAACCCGTTCAGTTTTTGTTGGTTAAATCGCTCGTTCGAATCTGTCAAGTAATCGGTATGAACAATTGAGATGACCGAAAGGTTTACAATTATATTAAACACTATTCTGTGGAGGAAAAAACGAAACCCGGCTCTGGCAGCTGCGCCCGCTCAGGGTCAACCGGTGCGGGCAGCGCGGTCGCCTCTACAGACACTGATTTTTTTCGATATTACTGCCTTGCCCGCGTTATCGGAGATACAAGCTTATATTTATATCTATTGACGTTGCCTATTGCACTTGTGTGTGTGTAAAATAAGCAAAACATTCATTGGCAGAACATCTTGTGTTCTGCCAATGAATGTTTTGCTTATTTTAAGTGGACGGTTCAGTTCGAAGACATAATCTAGTTTATAATTGTTGTCCAATCCACTTGCGGCAATGAAAGTAGTTGATTTGGATTTAATTTTAAGTAGAGAGTGGATTTACGACTTTTACATTCGATTTTCAAAGGACAAGAGTGTTGAAATTTCAGGCAAGTGTAGCGAGTTTAGCATTGAAACATTTTGCAGATAATATGACGTGTTCGCGCAGCAAGGTTTATCAGTTTGCCGAAGCAGTAATGGTGTGGTTGCGAAAACGCGAGATATGAATGCGTCTATACCAACACGCGTATGGCGATGGCTGCAATCAGAGCATTGCGGGTTGCAACACAATGCCGGCTAGGCGAATAATCTGTTCCGCTGCAGGATAGTTAAATCAATTATTCATAGTTCTGACTGCTTTTTACATTCTGATTGTGAATATATTTCCACAATGGGAATCGGAATAAGCCACACCGGAACAACGATTGCATTGATTAATTGTAAATGAGATTATTAGAATTTGATCTGAATATCTAATGAATACGTAAGTTTGTACTTTTTATGACAATGCTCTTCAAATGTGTCCATATGAACTCGATAATAATAATCGCGAACTTTGTATTTCCCTAATGTTAAAGTTAATTCAACAAAGGAAATTAACCATGACGTATTGATGTTAAATCTATAACATGACTAAATCTCCCTACCTAGAATGAATCCGCCTTCACATACCTACGTCACATTACGTTAAACGTTTTCAACGTTAGGCTAACCAATCCAGATACTGAAATATTTATACGATTGTACCGGGTATGGTATTGGTACAGCATTATCCAAACCTTCGCTCTGTTTGGTAGATGCAAGCGCTTTCTAGGATGTAAAATTAGAACAGAGACAACAACGTTTATGTTTTACTAGTAAAAACTACGATCATAGAGAAATGGAACAAACAATATTTAGTGAACACGTGTTACACGTGTTTAGGTTCTTTTTTATAAAACGTTCGACGATCAATGTTATTATTATAACGAGCGATGATGTTAGCCGAGACCGAGAAGAGCCTTGGTGGACACTAATTAGGTAACATTAGATTTTGAAGACAATTTGTTCAAAAGGTTTATTAGATATTACATTTTAGGAAACTTTAAGTAACAAGTTATTTGTTAAGTTAATGTCGAATAAAAGTAATTTCAAAACAAAGTTGTGGAGACATTTCTTGAACGATGAAAAATTTCATAAATGGAGGTGCTTAATACTGCATATTACTCATAATCTCAATTAAGCTTTCAAAGAAATCGACAAAATACTGACTATAAAGTAAATAATACACATTAAAAACCTGTCGTAGCATAATATGTCATTAGTATAATGATAATTAAGGTCCTTTATTATTATTAGTAAAATACGTTGCAAATGTTAATTAATTGTATTGTATCAGGCGTTATTTTGCATAACTCCATTATTACAAACCAAAAATCAATCTGCTGTGCAACAATCCGCGACAAAAACACGTATGTTGGTGTATACTTTTATGCACATAGCACCTCCCTCCCTCTCTTTCTCTTCTATTTTCAAAGTTAATAATGTTGCAAATAATATGTTTTCTAAACACAATCTATTATGTTTAAATAATTATAAACAAGGTAATATTTTGTTAATGATGGAAACATTGTTTTATTCCTAACTCGTAACTCCATTTTTAAATAGAGCGAAGCCAAGCGTAACGGGAGATAACATGCAGCAATTACACATAAACTTGTCCTAGAAAGTGAACTACAATTCCATACATATTCATTGCAACAGTGGTTTGGGTAAACAACGAAATGTTGGTATTCCGCGACAAGTTGTCACGTTAACTAGACGAGCCGGTGCGAAACACTAAGTTCTCGAAGATTTGAACGAGCGAAATTGTAATCATGTTCACTAACACCTTTCAGCGATAAATGTCACAAAGTTATTTGTTTCATGCGTATTTTTTTACTGTTTTACACACAACACTTTCACTGTTACTGGGCGGTGCGATCGACGCGTCCGTCGCTGCGCGGGCGCAGGGCAGACTCGCGAGCCTCGTGCCTCCCTCTCCCACGCGCTAGCCAACTGTAGCACCGTGGGCGCACCTGAATCGCCATTTACGTACCACCCCTCATAACATGTCTCATATTTGTACAATGACCACTTTGCACAAACGGCATACACAAATTGTTTGGTCATGCCTTATTTAAATTGGTAGAATTCTTTGTGAAATCCACAAATTAATGTGTTGTGTTGCCTTTCTCAGTTAGTTTTACGAAAATCGACATACTTTTCCCAATTGTGGAAACAGCGAAATCTCTCCTTAAGATCTGCTTGTATTGGATTTCTAGTTACTATTTCGTCCAATTCAATGCAAGTCTAGACAGTGGATAGTCGAAAACAATCTAATTGAATCAGAACCACATTTTAGAAAACTGGTCCCGCTAGACCGGACGCAATCTAGGGCGATACTTCATCTGTTGGTAATACATTTTGGAATATAAGTTGGATTTCAACGAGTGAATCATTTATTAAAATTGAGAGCGAATTATCATCAAGTTTATTACTATTCTGTTAATTTGTGAAACAGATCAAAAAGAAGTAAGGCAATAAAAAACGCCATAAAATTTTAAAACCAATTATAGACCAGGAATAAGAACCTGTCTCAGTCTTTACTAATTTTTAAAATGATATTATGGAGAATAATTAGCATGAATGTCATTAGATAATAATTAGGATTCATGTGTGACACAATAAGTTTCCCCTAAGCATGATTGGCAAGAATTACCAAATGCAGTTATTTTAACGTTTCTTGAAACAAAAGAACATTAATGCTCATAAACAGTGCTAATGGCACCGCGGATCATGTCGTCACGTAACGCCGTCGGTGGGTGTACAATTGGAGCAGCTAAATAATTGATCCCACGTTCGATTTCATCGGCATTGGTATTTTCGTGAAGTTGCTCAAGACAAACGTTTTTACACATTCCTATATGATCCACTTAATTTTACACTTTTTCAATATTGTAGAAGCCACAATCTATAAACGAAAGTTTGGTGTTGTTTGATGTTTATTTTAATATAAATTCATAGGTTATCTTATTGCTTTGTTAAGTGCATTTTTAATAATATTTCTCGGTTCAGTACGAATACATACATTTAGTACACTCCCTCATTATAAATGAACCTGCTTAGGTGGTAATTGTATGATTAAATAAATTTAATTTTGTGTTGTTACAGGTGATTTGCTATTAACTGAACTCATTGATAATAGAAAGTTAACTAAGTTTAAATTTAAAAATGCAAAGAATCATAAGGCGACTAAAGACAATAATAAAAGCGAATTAAAAGGCGAAGACATTCAAAAGCATCGCGTCCTTCGGTTCGGTTCAGCTCGTGCATTTCGATCCGCTCCAACGACACACGGATTTTCCGCGGTTGCTCAACCAAGGCTACCCGATAATCAATACCTGGTACTTCCCGTTGCCATATATGTATTACAATCGACGTCACTTCATAATTTACTCTTTTTCTCTTGTTTGTTCTTTCTTCTCTTACTTTCAACACACACCTGTTTTAAATAAACTATAATTGCTTGGTATTTTATCAGAATGCAGAAACGCGGAAATGCGTCCAAATGCAGTATCATCCAGAATCCTCATTGAGGATTCTATATATTTTTAAATCTTCAAAATAAACATAAAATGTATGGGAGACTCAATTTGGAACCTTGGTGATTCACTCACATTTAGTGCGTAGTGCAAAATAAGTTAAAATTATTTAGTTCCAAAATATTCAAGCATTTGGAAAAAATCCAAATGTTAGGAGTTGTACCGGAATCATAGTGTGGACTGTACTCGAAATGTCAGTCTGTCAGCCTACTTTGGCCGATCTCGCGAGTGCAAGTAGACTGTGTGATCGGTAACGTATACTTAAATATATTCTGAACGTAACTAGATTATCTTATTACGACAATCCGCGTGCATTTAGCGTGAGGCAAGACAATCACGTCATATCAAATGTACACGGACTGCGGACGTAATGTTAATGTAACTACTGTAGACTCAAAATGGATTCCCACGGTTTGATGCTTCTTTGCAAACGTTTTGTCAAAATTACTTCTTTATATTTTGTCATTTCTTCACTTTTTTATCAGTATAAATGAACATACATGTTATATTGTAACACTTGTTATTTTGTTGGGTATGTATTATTAATAACAACTGTATCAAGATTACTATCAATAACAATATTTTATACTACATAGCTGGGCTCTTTGAAAACTAGTTTTTAAACGTTTAGAAAATTTGTTTTATCATTGATGTCTTATAAATTGAAGTTAATGCTTCATTCAATTGTCTAGTGTAGTTAAAAATTCTTACACCACAGAAAAAGCCTTTAAATTGTAGAGTAATGAAATTCTTGACTAACTAAGTATCCAAACCTGGTAATTGTAATATATTGAGAATAAACCGAAGCCGGAAATTGAAGCATGGTCTCTAAATAGTAAAACAAATTAGCAAGGACGAGGTCACTCTGCAAGGAATTAAGAAGAAACGCTAAAAACAGTTTTTTTTATTGACTTAAGGTAGCAAACGAGCATGCAGCGCCACTTTCCGCTGCCGCCCATGAGAACTGTGACCGACTTAGAACAAGACTCATAATTGAGGACTGACTGGGATAGTTAGTCCGGTTAGGTGACGGTGTTAGAACATTTAGTTGGTTAGTTTGTAAGTATGAGGACTGGGACAGGGACTGTTAGTGAATGTTAGTCCTGTTAGTTGTTGTTAGTAATAGACCAGTTAGTAAATGTTAGTAAGTCTCGTTATAATCCGGTCACAGATGTGTTGCTACCCTTGAGGACTGAGATGGTCGCCTCTAAAAAGTGTAGCCGCACCTTTCTATCCGGAACACAATTGCTGTTACAATTATTACACGGTAGAAATGGTACTAAGTACCGTGGCGGGCGGCAGTACTACCCCGGGCGAACTCTAAGCTCTACTACCTATGTAAAACAATTAAATTAATTATTCTACATAGGTAGTAGAATTAATTATTTAATTATAAAAGGAAACAAAGGATAGCATTGTTGTAATTGATGATTTTTCTGCAACTATCGCTCATATATTTAATGTCCACCTCTGAGTCTTACAGATAAAATAGATAATTTATATTATGGAACTTAATAGTTGAATAATAAATAATACGATTACAATTTTTTTCACTTTTTTCCCATACTAAATTAAAAGTATTATAGACAACCAAGAGTACTACTATAAAACTATTATCTACAACTAAGTTTATTTTCGTGCGTTTACTTCCTGTGCATCGTTACGTCACTATAATAAAAATAAAAGTGAAAGGGTAAACATTTTAATGCCTATTACCATTTTATATGTTGTGTTGTTTAGCTCATTTATATAAAAGCTATAAATATACCTACAACGAATTAACGATTTCTGTCTTTCTCTGCATTACGTTAAATAAAAATCCATAAGGTGCATAATCTATTATATTTTAGTGTAGCAACAAAATCGACTCGTGATGTAGTAGAGAAATCTCCAATCGTGACGACTAGTTATAAATAACAAATTCCTTACTTATTACTAACAGTCAGCCTTAATTCTCGGCACATTAACACTGCAATGGTATATTTCATAACAGGCTTCGGTCTGCGACGACGACGTCTATAAATCCTCAAATTCTCAAGTTTCAAACGAAAGTGTTTTCAATAGATCGCAATAATTAAAATTTCACGCTTTTTGCCGTCTAGCGTTTATGACAGTCTTGTTGATTTACAATAGAGTACACGCTGTCTCTTCCACCGTGACTCCAGGGAACGTGCTAACAATGTGACATGAAAAACTACTTTAAGTAGTGACAAAGTATTGTGGAAAATGTCAGTTGGTATTAGGAATCTAATCTTTATACATCATAATAGTGATCACTGATACGCACGCGATGTAAGAGAGATCTGTCTCAGGTTAAAGTGGTCAAGAACCGTGACGTCCCGTGTAATACTGAATTCTGACGAATGTTATAAAATAGTAAGAATGAATAAATTTAGTAATCTATCAAACGATTGTATATATGGTATGGAAGATACGTTAATTGCACACCGTAAATAAGAAGATAAAAAGAGAGGGCAACAATAAGTTTGTTGATTAATTTAGATTAATTAGACGGCAAAGGGTCTATAGAATTTCGTTTTACATTATATGTATATGAGCATAAATGATTGGCTAATGTGTATAAAATAACTAAAACAGATGCGGAAGTATAAGTGGTTTATAAACTTCGCAAATTGCTAGTCAAGATGAAACAAATTTAAAGCATTATCTCTACATTGCATGTCTACGGTAAATTATAAAATAATTACATATGGTCGTTTTTGCGATGTTTAGTCCGATTATATGTATATTTCGATGAGTTTCACTTCTTCATTGGATGCAATCAAGAGTTTCGTAATCGACTAAGAGTATGGAAATAAATCATACAAAGTTTAAGTAATAATCGTTCTAATCTTTGGGATTATAATAAACCTTAGCTTCAAGGCAGCGTATTTCATGAGAACTAACCTTATAATGTATGAAATGACGTAGATAAAAGTAATATTAAAAATTAGCCATTGTCACAGCCATAAACATATTTAATTTGATGGCTGCTAATTTGGAAGTATTAAGTCATCTTGTTTTTACTAACATTTTAACTTCGCTTTACTCCAGGAAACATAATTCTAATTCCTTACATTTAAAAATAATGACTGCGCTCGAAACATCATTTTGTTACTCTTTTTTATCATTTTTTTGTTTTACACCTTCCTCGTTAATTAATCTAATTTAGCCAAAAAATAAGAAATACGGCGTGTATTGTATAAGATGGCGAGATGGTAATACATGTAACATTATTATCGCTGTTTCGTAGTAAGTGTAACATTATGAACCATTCAGATCAGAACTTTACAAGCTTCACATTATGAAACGACTAATAACTTTTGAGTAACGGCGACTGCGAATCACTTGGAATTACACACATCATTGCATTGCATACTGTGGCCGAGTAACCAGCTAAGGTAGGCACCAATTGGCAACGTTCAACAAATGAGTTGAAATGAAGAAAAGCCTCGTCACGAGGTCTTTTGCAATGGTTAGTCATAGTCACCTATGCAATGCTTACAATTTACGGTCAAGGATGAGTAATGTATTGTGCGTGTGAAAGAATTTGTTTTGATTCGTGTGACACTATTGTCTTTGGCCTCTATGGTGTATGGGTAAGACAACAATTTTTAAGGACGTTTATACAGGAAGTATTTGCAACAACGACACGGTTTTAGCGATTAATTAAGTTTCACGGCCATTTTTCGGTGAATTAATAGCATACGTGGTATTAATGGCTTGCGTATATTTGCAAGTTTTTAGTATCACCTAAAGCATGTTTTTCTTGTTCTAGTTTCGAGTCTATGTCTTTTTTATAGTTGCAGTTCTCTCGTTCACAACTTTTATTATATTGCAGATGTACGTTATAATGATATATGTATTGTGCAACTCTTATTTAAATGCATAACTTATTTTACTATCAACTCTACGTTGGTTGATGTCAGTAACTGCGTGTGCGCATTGCCTGTAATTTGTGTCTAATGATATAGGTATATCTTCCAGTTTGAAATCATGTATAGACCTATTGAACTCTAAAAGAACCGAAAAAAGAAAGAAATTAGAGTTTGCAATACTTATTGGATTATAATATAGATTGCAATCTCATTCTTACAAGAGGAGCTAAATGTATAAGCAAAGAGTAGAGATTTGAATTTTAGAAAGAAATACTAATGAGAAAGATCAGTGTGTCCTTAAAAGACATCACATGATTGGTGGGAGTATGAAGTTAGTTATGATTAAGAATAACGAACATTACAATAGTAGATACTCTACCTATCGATCAGTCTCACATTCTAGCAAGCGAAGCAAATAAAGAAGTAGCCAGAAACAATCAGAAGGTGGCTAAAATCAACGTACGTGAATGGGACAAGTAATGTAATTCGTTAGCTCAGAACTAAGGTTCACCGACACAAAATTTCAATAGCTTCACTCACCACAAAATGTTTGCTTACAATTGCGCAATTGTGAATAGCTGAACCAATAACAGCCTAGAACTGTACGCTAACTATGATCATGAGCTTAAAGCTCCTAAGTTCACAGTTCGAGTTCGTACAAAATCTCGCACGAGAATTCTTTGAATTGGTGGTGTGAATCTAATTTATCACGAACGCATTAGACTCGAGTTCTAATTAACACCTATAACATACCATGTCTTTAATCAAGTATGTTACTAGACTTGCAAGCTTTTAAAAACTTTTGCTTTTTAATACCTAGTCAATAAGTAAAATTGGTGGCTCAAACATGGTCTCTATCTTATACAGATTGGATTCTAAAGACTTTATATCATTTCCATAATAAATGTAGATTTACATACTTGTTTACTTATAGTTTTAATTACCAGTTATTCATGGACATTAACAAGTTTTCTAACAGTTGTACCTACGCGACACGAGCGTGTCTGTATGTTCGGAAACATGACATATTTTCATGACATTCAAGGATACCCTCATATAAAAGACGTTCATAATTAGCTTCAAAGTTCGTGAATATGTCGTAGCCTCGCATTCTCAGCACCAAAGATATTATGCAGAGCGTCGCGAAAGAGCGGCCTACGCACATTGTTCGTAAATAAATTGTAAACTTTTCGAAGCTAATTGAAAGTAGAACAATTTCTAAAACAAGTTAACACCTTGTTAACATTAGTACACTTATGTAACTATGTGTTGTGGCTAATGTAGAATTTACTATATTATGAAAATGTCAACCACTTCAAAGGTACTTACTGCACTCATGTTTGTGATCGTCATGTCGATTAACAAAATTTATTATATTTTACAAAACATCATTTAGTTCTATTTATTAAATTAAAATTCCAAATTTTCGTCGTAATGCCAATGTAAATTGGACCACAACAAGCGTTATTTAATTTTAGAAATATATAGATGAAAATATAATGTTTGTACGAAACTATGAAAATAAAAAAATATTACGAATTTAAAAGAAGCAATGAAATAAAGATCTATAGATGAATCGATCATTTCTCGCAGGATCTTGCTAATATAACAGCGCCATCTCACGAGATATCTTTAAACTTAAATCTATGCTTGTGGTAGCGGTTGTGTATGTATTACAGTAAGTATTGAATAGATGGCGTTACGTGCTAGTATAAAAAGCTTCTCTCATATATTATTAAATGTTTAAAAAGTGTTAAGTATTAAAATTGCATAATATTGGCTTACCTTTATCTTCACTTTGTTTGGGCGACTTGTGCCTCTGATGCCTGACTTTCTGTGACCAACTTATCGGACTTTTCCTACCGCGACTCCTTTCCCGCACTCTGAAACGTAATTCATTCATTTAATAGAATTTATAAACATTCGCGCACTAAACCACTGTGTTTCAGCCTCTCGTATATTTTGTTAACTGAGCCAATACCGCATATACGGCGCTAATATCAAGCAGATAAGCATGTTTGTTCAACTCTTTGGAAACTAGATACTCCCCATAATTTTATAGGTCACACAAGGTGGTACGATAACAATTTTATCATTCGCGTCCTGATTACTCCTGATCCGCACCCTATTACCCTAAAAACCATTTTTATTGTTACTTTTGTAACATCATTATAAAAAAGGCAGATTTATTCCATCGCGCTACTCTAGTTCATATTGGAAGGAAAGCCAAAAGAAGTTCGTAATTCGAGTCCTTGAAATTTAGTCTGTATTGGTCTTAACACATCTTCCAAAAGCGGTTTGACTTGATAAATTACTTATGATCGATTCATATTAGCTTTGAACACTTTAATTGATAAACATGAATACTCACATAATAATTTTTTGTTCTTCATTTTTTTCCTCGTCAGAAACATCCACCCAGTCGTCACTCCGGTCACTTCTATCGCTGACACTTGTCTCACTGCTCGGCACTTGGAAGGCGATCTCTTGCCCGTTGTAACTAACTACAGACCTTTGACCGTAGATGCTGTTGGTCTTTTGCTCACTATTTAACGTGGACTGGCTGATATTCGAGACCGTATCAAAAGAGAGGCGCTTCTGCACGGCTGATGCCAATTGTTTCTTTAGGTTATGCCTAAGTTTTACCATGCTGGGACTATTTGGAATACTTTCATAGCAATGTGACAGAGATGCTCCATCGCTGTGCTTGATCGTATCGTAAATATTCTCAGTATCGTTGTAGCTTGTGTAATCAGATGACACAAAAGAGTGCCTCTTACTGTAGTTGGGACTGCTTTCTTTTGATTTGGGCGGCCTTGGAGGAATTTTTTCGTAAATCCTCTCAGAACCAATTTTCTCGTAGCTGACAGTGGACGTCCCACTAACTGATTTTGTTATACAGTAATTCTTATTATTAGTATCACCTGTGTAAGGTTTATAACCTTCAGCTATCTTTATGCCTGAACTAGAGGTATGACAGTAAGGTTTTATGGGAGACTTACAATACTCGTAACCATCATCGCTGTCTCCATCTCCTCGTGTTCTCTCTTCTAATTGACTTTCACAAAGCTCATAGTTGTGTAAACTGCTTTCGTCACCTTCTGGGTGGGATCTCATTTCTAAAAGACACTGGTAAATGTTTTCCTCTTCACTTCTTTCAGAATCATTTTTATGTTCTACAGGTATTTCAGGGAGTGGACAGTTGATTTTAGAAGATCTATCACTTTTTACAGTTATTACTACTACGTTTTCTGTGTCTCGTGGTTCTAGAGGTTCATAGTCATCTTCAATACTTGACTCAAGTATTGGTTTAGACGTGAATCCAACTAAAACTTCTTTGTTATAAGCCTCTATTAGATTACTTTCAAAGTCTAAATTAGGGTCACCTTCATTATTGTTTTGTACAGTACTAATTTGAGATTCACCTTTTTCTTGCACTTGAGATTCCCTTTTCATAATAACTTCGTTTTGATTTTCTGAAACCGTGATTGTACTGCTATTTGTAACTATACTTACTACGCCATAAACACTATCCGAAGTAGATTTTTCACTGTCAGAATAAATTTGAGTATTGCTTTTTCTTCGCCATAGAAAGGATTCATTAGGTGTAATTGTGGATTCTATCTCTTGGTAAATGTCTGTATGCTGACGTTCTGATGTTTGATTTTCAATAGTACTTGGTGTAGTAATTAAGTTTTCATTAATATCTTCCTGAATAATTTCCACAACGTGCAGAGGTAACTTTTCCGAATGAATGTAATTTGTTTTATACTTTTTCCTATCATATATCGGTTCCTTTTTACTCTTAACGATATCTAACGGTTGTAGCTTAGTTTCTATTTTATTTACAGATACATCATGAATAACTGGCTTAATGGTTTTAATTTTTGGAATACCATCTTTCACCACAATATTTTTTGTTAATACTAATGATGATTTCTTTTCAGGTACTTTTGGTTTTTCTTTTAAAATGGTTGTACTAGGAATTGGATTAGATTTTCTTTTTATTGTGTTATTATTACTATTTGCCTGGGCACTAATTTCACATTCAAATTTTTTTATAGCGTTCCTTACGCCAATTGATTCAGAGGATTCTACAGGGACTTTCGGTGTGTCATTAGCTGGTTGTTTTGTCGGCGTACCATCAACAGAATCGGACCCACTTTGTTGGCCACTTGAATCGTGATATTGTAGCCGTTTCTTAGGAGATTTTGGAATTTTTGTGCCATCTGATTTCGACCGTATTATACGTATTTTTCCCGAAGATCCTTCAGATATTACTAATTTATCTATGGAATCCATACTAGAACACCTTTTCTTATTATGGCTCCTCTTTTTAGAACTTCTTCTTTGTCTTAAAACAATTTTAATATTAGGACTTGAGCTGAGAGTGGATGATGGGGTTGAGCTATTACTAGCGGAGCATCGTGATGCAGTTTGTAAATCTTCCATAGTTTTAATTAATTTAGATTGCTTATTGTGAGATCCATCACTCATTAAGTCGTTGAATTTTTTCGTCAGTTCTGTTACTTTGCTACTAGTGATAGTCATAGTTTTAGTAGCCAACGGTGGTCGTCGATAAGATGCTGATGCACTTTTCGTTTTGAAACTTACTTTTCTTTGCTGTTGTTCTCCTTTTTTCTTAACATTGGATGAAATGTTTTTTGGGGTGTTATTTTCTTTGAACTTGTCCGTGAGCTCTTTGATATTCTTCCCTCCGCCTGTACTTCGAGAGTCTCCGCTTTCAGTGGTAACAGCCAATTGGGCATAGTGCAACGTTGGGGCCGCCATTACTTTATTTGGAGACGGGGAAATTTGTTCAACTGTTGATTTTAAAAATGCCATCTTGGCGTCGTTAACAGATTTTGCTCTTTCACTATGCGTAAAAATAGGTTGTATTGGTACGGAATAAACACATTTCTCGTTGCAGGTCTGTTTTTGTTTGATAGCCATTGTATCGGTTTGAGGTAAAATGAAATTCTTCAACAAGGCTTTAATGGTCCCGTGTTCCTTTTCGTCAGCGCTGTAGCCTCCGATCGACGAAATAAAGTTGTTAGCACTAATCGGTTCACCTTCCATTAGATTGTTTAATATCATTTGTGCTGAATATCTCCGACCGGTTTTCTACGCCATCTGAAACAAAGAAAGCATTAGAGTGAGTGTAGGAAGTGATTAATCGCATACGTAATCAGATACATAGCTGTAAATTGATAGGTGCCCAAATTTGCATGTATGAGTTGCGTCATAAAACGAAGGTGTTAATATGATGATGAACTATAAAACTGTCCGCGAAATGTTAGTGAAAGTGTTGCTTTTTTATAAGCACACGAATTTCCAGTATTTTCCGAATGGTTTCTGCCCCGCGCATTCTGTCATTGTTGCTGTGGAGTCTCTCACGCGATTGCGTCTTCGATGCAATGCACGCGGTTGCTAGTTTGTTACCTAATGGCGCTGGCGTGAAATTGCAGAAAATTATACGAAACTGGTTTTTATACTAGCCATAGCAATGGTTAAGAAGAACGTGAGGTGATTAAGAATGACACAGATATGTATCTAATATGACACGATACAGAGCCTTGACGAGGGTTCATTGAAACCCATTGTTTAATACTTCGTTTATTTGTTTGCAATATGGCTCGATTGCACCATTGTGGCATGGGAAAATAAGTTCCATTACAGTCTCTTAGTTAATATTAACAGGAAATACATACAGTATAGTTCCAACACTTAGGAAGTAAATGTGCCATCATAAATAGGTAAAATAAAAGATAAAAAAATAAACACTTAGCCGAGGATCGAAACCCTACGTTTTGCAGACAGGAGTTCTACTAAACCAACTAGGCTAAGATCTTCCTATAACGAAAATACGAAATCGGACAGGTATTTTATACACTATGAAGTTCAGCTACTTACAAAATATATTCAAATATTTATACGTCTTTAAAAGGATGTATGATGCTAGACGTTCATCGGCGACAATGGCCACTCACCACCACATGGCTTGACCGCTCCTTTATCGGTTATATACGTAAAACAATGTAGGAAAGCCAGTTGAGAACGTCTGGGCTAGCTTCACGTCAATAATCTCTCTGTAATGGACGTCCGTAACCTGCCATAGCTGACCGTCTATCCTGGCAGATATACTGGCCGTATTAACATAAAAAAACTCTCATAATTTCACGGTTTACTTAAACATGAATTGCACGTACGACGTGTAGTGTAGACAATACGTTAAACAGTTGCCAGTAAGTGGGTATTTAGGCGGTAATTGTTTGTTTAGCTCAAACACTGACGACGTGACAGCCTCATTACTGCAAGTGGGATACAGTGTGTTATAGTAAATATAGAATAACTTATTCATACATCGACCGCGTGTAGCCCGTCAATGACCGACTTTACTAGGACCGGCAACATGCGAACATCAAACAATGACTTTTTATTGATATGGTTGTAGCAAAGTCAGGTTAAATT